>OX365947.1:5685029-6885029 GCA_947247005.1 Spisula solida
ACAACTTGAGGTAGTTATACCCTTTTTATATCTCACAAATCAGGGCTTTTATAACCTCCTAAAGTGAAGAGGCACAATGACTTGTGACCCTCAATTTTTACCTGTCAGTAAAATTTTGCAAGAAGATTTGTGTTTGTTTTAGTAAAGTTTGACTCTTTAGCTTACATTTTCAAGAGTCAAAACGTGCACCTTTGTTGAATTCAAGAGTCAAAACGTGCACCTTTGTTGAATTCAAGAGTCAAAACGTGCACCTTTGTGGAATTCAAGAGTCAAAACTGGCACCTTTGTAGAATTCAAGAGTCAAAACTGGCACCTTTGTAGAATTCAAGAGTAAAAACTGGCACCTTCGTGGAATTCAAGAGTCCAATTGTGCACCTTTGTGGAATTCAAGAGTCAAAATGCAGTTTCAGGAGTCATATGAAGGCCTTTGCAAAGGAAGTTTCATGGAAGCATGTTTGAGTCTTATATAATGGTACACCAACCCTCCCCTAATACCCCCCCCCCCTCATATCTTTATACCCCCCGGTTGTCTTTTATTAATTCCACTGTATTAAAGGCATTGCAACAATTCCACGCATCATAGATTTTTTGCTCATGATGGTTGACTGGTGACTTCATTGGATATTCTAAACAATATTTGTGACAATGTGAGATCTGAGTGGTATTAAATCACAGTTAGTGATAGTTTATTGTTATTCATTGCTTTGACATTATTCATACTTTTCTCAAGGTTACTATAGATTCCTCTGATTGTAAGTGCAAGGTGGAGTAAAGTATACATGGATATTACTGTGGGTATTAAAGATAAGAAATTTTGAATTTCAGACATTCGGCTTGCAGAAATATTAGCGATGTTAAATTTCTTAGTTAAACTGTTTTTGTATACTGTATAATTGTTTTGGCAAACATTTACCTGAGAGGAAATGTAAGCGAATTAACCGAATTTCGTAAATTAAATTTGTGAAATTTGTCAATATTTCCATGTTGATAACTTAACTACATATCGAGGGCATGGAGCAAAAACGGTCTAACTCAATTTTTTCACAAAATCACTTTTTTACATATTCTTAAATATCATATTGAAATACATCTTCTGTAAAAATATTAGGGCCATACTCTAATTAATTATTGCATAATATCCAATTAAGAAACTGGTCTATCTCTCACCCAGCAATTTTTTTGGGGCAAAACTGGTTCAACTTGAGTTGGTCTATTTTTGCATAGATCTTTAGGCTATAATATACTTAAAACAACTTATTCAGTATATCAGTGTAGCAATACCACGTGGCTTTTGACTACAGTTACAAGTAAAAATTTGTTAACATTGGAACACAAATATAGCCATAAGTATTTTATTTCTTTATCGATTTCTATAAAATATACGTCACGCTAAGGGGAAAAGCATTTGCTTTCCATGGAATATAAGATCTTTTTCAGGAGTATTACCGATTTTTCCATTACCCTGTGAAACCTACACGTTCCACGGTTTCACAAGGTAATTGACAAAACGGCACAACCGTTGAAAAAGATTTTATATTTCATGGAAAGCATATAATTGTCTCCTTAGCGTGGTGTATATTTCATAGAAATCGATGGAGAAATAAAATATTTATGACTATTTTATTTTCCAATGTTTACAAATTTCTTCTTGTAACTGTAGTCAAAAGTCACGTGGTATTGCTACACTGGTATATGGCACTTGACTGATAGTTTAGTCATTGTATGATACTGTGGTGGTATTATGTGATAATACCAGGGGCGTGGCCAGGCTTCAATGGATGTTACGCACACAAGCCTTGAATTGGGTAGAAGGGATGGTGCCTCATGTTCGTTGAGATCATGGATTACATAGACTATTGAATGATTTGAAAGGTATAACAGGATGGGTACATACAGTAGAACTTCGATGCCTCGAACAGTACTTGCCTCGAACACCCTAGATGCCTCGAACTAGTTCCTCGGTCCCGTCAAAATTCCTTCTTTGTTCATATGGTAAACAGTAGATGACTCGAACAGTATCTAGGTCGAACACTCGAACTGATTGGATGGTCCCTTGCTATGATTTACCCGTAGATGAGTCGAACAATACAAGAGTTCGCACCTTTCATTGACTGTTAAAACCCATTGTCCGAACGCGGGTAGTCGGCGACAAGTTGTGATAATTACTGTACCAAACAATTGTTTGTGTTCGACTTCATTGTATAACACGTTTTTAAACATTTATACATCCATTAAGTGGTTAATGAAATTGTTATTTATTTATTTTTAAATAAATCGGAATAAAATAATCATTTTTCAACGTTTGTCAAAAGAATCTGTTACATTTCCATTTATTGATTAGTAGTCGAACTTGACCCTGGACATGATGAAATTATGTGGCTCGCAGCTTAATTTTTATACTCGTATATAAATATGCTGTTTAACGAGAAACCGTACACGCGTGAACACTCGAAGAGCTTGTAGGAGATAAGTCAGATTTCATGTCAATTTGGTCAACCTATATTATTTCATTATTGTTTTGAATAAAATTACAAAAAAATATAGACCTATATTAGTTAAACACATAACGTATGCAATATACACACACGATTCGTAAATTTACACGTACCGACATCAGTTCGAACTTATACCCATGAATATTTTTGGATACCATAGATGCCTCGAACACCCTAGATGCCTCGAACTATTTTCCCGGTCCGAAGGTAGTTCGAGGCATCGAAGTTCTACTGTATATTGTATCGTAGTGGGGTGGATTAGGGAGGGGCATGGACCCTCTAATAGTATATTCTTCGTCCCAGGGGAGGGGTGTTCCCTCCCGTAGAAGATTTTTTTCAAGTTGTGAATAAAAATGGTGAAATTTCGTGGTAAGAAAATCGAACTTTGGGATATATAAAGTACAACTCCTTCAGATTTTGACTTTAATGTCATATTTTGGCTGTATTTATCTTTTAAGTTTTCAAATTGATGTTACGCACGTGCGTAAGTGCGTATGGCTGGCTACACCCCTGAATACACAAGAGTTTTCCTGGCTCTAACTTTGAGAAACAGACCTATATTCATGAATAGGGAATCTTTTAACAGCAGATACTGAAGCAGCTTAAATCAAGGTTATTCTTATTGTGTCCCCGGCAATGTTTAGGTTTGTTAAAGTGTGGTAATACTTTTAAGTGTTGTTGAAAAACAAAGATGACTGATGTTTGAAACTTTGAGCTTCAAATATGTCCATGTAGAAATATGTTACTTTAATATTCATACAATTTGGACAAAATGGTTAAAAATTGCTTTCCATTGGGAATGGATCCTGTGGCTTTTGGAATGGGTCCATTTTCAGGACCTACAGAAGTAGGAAAAACCCCTGATATGTTGATAATTAGTGTGAATAATAAGATTATTAGCAACCCTGACTAATTTTTAAAAGTGGTTATACTTCCACTTTTATTACACGTTCAGAAAGAGCTGCTTTTCAGCTTTCCAAAACAGTTTAGATTATGAAAATATCTTAACAAATAAAAAAGTTGTGACATTTTGAATTATTGAAAATGTGTGAAAAATCTGGATTTTTTTCAAAAAAAAAATTTGTTGTTTTGTAGGACGCTTATTGTAAACAGCCATTACAGCTTGTTCGGGTTGTCAAAAACTGTTTGCATACAGAACAGAGCCTAGTGAGAGCAATGGAAACAGTAAGTATTCATGTTGTTCTAGTAAATGTTACACATGTATAGTCCAGTTAGGATATTGTGACTGTGACGTTGCAGTTTATGTGTACGCAAAAAATTACAACCATTGTCTACACAGGTAGAGCGAAGTTTAGTATGTTAGTTAGCATTGAAATTATAGTTGCTTGTACAGTATAAGCCTTTATAATTGGTTTTTATACACCGTTATAGTGGACTCGACCGCTGCGTCACTGGATTTTTATCCTAACTGGACTGTACCATTAAAACTCTAGTAATAAATTGGTCCCAATCAGGTGTTGCACACTGATAAAAAATGACTAAAGATTTAGAGAAAAAAGTCTGAGGCAAAAATTCTTTAACATAATTATGATGAAAATTGGAATAAAATGCAAAGTTTGGTTGCCAACAAGTAAAGGTTGTTGCTCTGGCCCTGATCTCCCGAAGCATCTCAAGTAGATATCTCAACTCAAAATTAGATTTTCTAAAATCAGAGATAAATCTGAAGCTTCAGCTCTTGAAATTTTAATGTAATAAACTCAGAACATCATTTTTGTTTAGTGATGCTAATTTTTAGTCGCGCCTCGCTTGGAAATTAACATAAAGACACATGCCAATATTTGAGATGAGATCTTGCTTAGGTTGAGATGCTTCGGGAGATCAGGGTACTGTTTTATCAAAGCACTTACGGAAATCGTAAACTTACGATCCAATTTAAATTCTTTATAATTATTTCACAGCTACAAATTGTGGCTAAGGGTTGTTCAATATAAATTATTATTCAGTCAAAGAACCCCTACAAAAAATAATGTTCCCCTATGCTTAGGTCTTGAAGAATTAGGAAGAATTAAAATTTGAGCGTAAGTTTACGATTTCCGTAAGTGCTTTGATAAAACAGTACCCTGGGCCTGGAGAGGCTAAATGTATAGTAAATGGCTACTTCTGGAACAAGATGACTGTGTTGCTAAAGAGAGATAGTTGCTGTATGGAGGGCCGCTCCGGAAAGATTGCACTGTTTATAGAGCTGCCATTGATTCCATCTAAGGTATATCGACGATTCTGATATAGTATGACAGGTATCGATGATACATCAATACAGTAAAAACTCCCTAATCCGAAACCTCTCCAATCCGAAATCCTCCACAATCCGAAAAATTTTCAAGGTCCCAATTTTTTTCCTTCTACATTCTAATATAAGGGTACATGAAAAAACTCCGCAATCCGAAACCTCTCCAATCCGAAATCCTCCTCAATCCGAACTAAGATTTCAGTCCGGAATTGATATTTTGTTCATAAATTGAACTCCGTAATCCGAAATTCAAAAATATGTTCCGGACTGTATATTAATTTGTCAAATATTTCAACTGAGTGCACCATAATTGACTGGTGACAATACACTCCATTGTTACTGTTTGTATCATAAAAGGTGACACTTTGTAAACAACCTATTGTCTATTGATGTAGAATGACCCCTTATTATCTAGCAACTTAATTGAAAAGTATGGTACATTACTTTTAACACCTTTACACAACTAACATGTTATTTTCTATACATGGACTCATCTTGTAAATTGTAAGTGGTCTTGATGAAACAGTGGGTTTATATTTAATAAATTTGAGAATTAAAAAAGTACTTTTGTCAATATTTAAGTTGATGTAACAAAAGTATGCCATACAAGAGAGTTTTTCATTTTGAGTGGTTTTAATAATATATAAGAATTAATTACTGTTCAACGTATAACACAATGTAATTGGGAAAAGGCAATTGGTTTTGAATGTTAAATAATTTGATCACAAACTGATTTTAGTATAATATTTTTCTTATTAATTATGGCCAGAGAAATACAGCTCAATGATATATAGGAATACATGTATACTACGGGTACTGTGGTTTTCAATACATATACTAGTAGATTATTTTGGTAACACACTGAAATAATAAAAACCTCCCTAATCCGAAATCCTCTCTAATCCGAACTTTTTGGGCAGTCCGGAGGGAGTCCGGATTAGGGAGTTTCTACTGTATATCTATTTGCACGTCTTGATGAACCAGTAACAAACTCGGCCCATGATTAATTTAGACACTATATATTGGGTCTAGATTTAAGTTTTTGACGATTTATCAATTTCCATTTAACCTAGAAATGTTTTTTGTGCTTTGTGCAGGAAAAAATGAGGATTTGGTTGTCCCATTCATTTACATATGTATCAATATTTCAAAATGATAATCACAGGGTAGCAATACCATGTGGGTTTTAGCTACAGTTACAAGTAGAAAATTGTAAACATTGGAACACAAACACGGTTTCACAAGGTAATGGACAAAACGGCACAGCCACTGGAAAAAGATTTTATATTTCATGGAAAGCAATTAAGTGTCCCCTTTGCGTGGCGTATATTTAATAGAAATCGATGAAGAAATAAAATACTTATGGCTTATTTATTTTCAAATGTTTACAAATTTCTTCTTGTAACTGTAGTCAAAAGTCACGTGGTATTGCTACACTGAATCAATAATGAATCAGCCACAAATATTGTTGCTACATCAACATGGCTTCTATCAATGACAGCTCTGTAAGGCCAGAGTTCTTTTATTTTTCGTTACTCAGACCCTCTTGCCCAATTTATTTGGCATTTTTAAAAAAAAAAAAAATTGAAAAACTGGAAAAAAATTAAATTCCATATAATGTTTTGATAATAAATGGACCAGCCTTGTAGTATTATTTTATTATTTTGTTAATAATAAGTGTTATTACATGTATATTAGTGTTTCACTGCAGTTTACTAGTCTTAAGATAAATTGGCTGTTTTCTTGAAAACTAACACTGTTGTTGAGTGTTGATTGCTTTAAATAGGACCGTCATTGACTATAATTCTACTATTCTACCACCAACAGCTTGTGGAAGCTATATTTTGGGAGTTTTTATTTTTAGCTCACCTGTCACAAAGTGACAAGGTGAGCTTTTGTGATCGCTATTCGTCCGTCGTCCGTCGTCCGTCCGTCCGTTCACAATTGCTTGTGAACACACTATAGGTCACAAATTTAGCCTGATCAATATGAAACTTGATCACAATGATCATCTTCATACAATCTAGGTCAAGTTCGATATTGGGTCATCTGGGGTCAAAAACTAGGTCACTAGGCCAAATCAAAGGAAAACCTTGTGAACACATTAGAGGTCACAATTTGAGCCTAATCTTTATGAAACTTGATCACAATGATCATCTCTATAAAATCTAGGTCAAGTTCGATATTGGGTCATCTGGGGTTAAAAACTAGGTCACGAGGCCAAATCATTGAAAAAGCTTGTGAACACACTAGAGGTCGCAATTTGAGCCTAATCTTTATGAAACTTAATCATAATGATCATCTCTATAAAATCTAGATCAAGTTCGATATTGGGTCATCTGGGGTCAAAAACTAGGTCACAAGGCCAAATCATTGAAAAAGCTTGTGAACACACTAGAGATCACAATTTTGACCTTATCTTTATGAATCTTGGTCACAATGATCATCTCTATAAAATCTAGGTCAAGTTTGATATTGGGTCATCTGGGGTCAAAAACTAGGTCACAAGGCCAAATCATTGAAAAAGCTTGTGAACACACGTGAGGTCACAATTTTGGCCTAATCTTTATGAAACTTGGTCACAATGATCATGTCAACAGAATCTAGGTCAAGTTGGATATTGGTTTATCCGGGGTCAAAAACTAGGTCACAAGGTCAAATAATAGAAAAACCTTGTGTAGTCACTAGAGGTCACAATTTTAACTTAATCTTTATGAAACTTGGTCACAATGATCATGTCAACAAAATCTAGGTCAAGTTCGATATCGGGCCATCTGGGGTCAAAAACGAGGTCACAAGGTCTAATAATAGAAAAACCTTGTGTAGTCACTAGAGGTCACAATTTTAGCCTAATCTTTATGAAACTTGGTCACAATTATCTTGTCAACAAAATCTAGGTCAAGTTCGATATTGGGTCATCCGGGGTCAAAAACAAGGTCACAAGGTCAAATCATAGAATAACCTTGTGTAGGCACTAGAGGTCACAATTTTGACCTAATCTTTATGAAACTTGGTCACAATTATCTTGTCAACAAAATCTAGGTCAAGTTCGATATTGGGTCATCCGGGGTCAAAAACAAGGTCACAAGGTCAAATCATAGAATAACCTTGTGTAGGCACTAGAGGTCACAATTTTGACCTAATCTTTATGAAACTTGGTCACAATGATCATCTCAACAAAATCTAGGTCAAGTTCCATATTGGGTAATCTGGGGTCAAAAAATAGGTCACAAAGTCAAATCACTAATTAGTCATTGGGTCTAAATGTGATATAAATTATAAAGCATAAGACAATATGAAAACCTTGTACATGCAATAGAGGCTACCATAAGGGGTGCATGAACGACTAGGACAGGTGAGCGACCTATGGCCCTTTGGGCCCTCTTGTTTAATTTTTTTCCCTCCTCCTGTTAACTTTTTTCTGAAAAATGTCTGAGTAACAAAAAATTAAAAAACTCTGACCTAACTCTGCAACTATACATAGTTTGAATTAATTTAACTTGTTGATCAAAATGATACAATATGCGAGTATGATGAACTTGTAATGAAATATTTATGAAACAATTTAGTTTCTACCACATTGTTTCCACCACATTTAAATCCAATTCATTTAAAAACCTTCACACACAGGAATTGTTTTGCAAATCGTGTCCGGTGTCGAGTGGTATATCACTCACAGGAATTGGTAATTGAGTTATTGCATAGTGTGAGCACTTGCCACGTAATTAATGCCGTTGAATCGTGAAAATTAAAAAAAATTTAAGCCTGCTGTAAGGCCTTTTTCGTGGATTTTGTTAAAATGCAATTTTATGGGGTTATAACTTTATTTATTACAATATTTCATGTGGAATGGAAAACATGCCGTAGTACAATATTGAGGAATTAAGTCAGCTATTTGTAGGGATTAGATTTTGTGGTGGATTTCGAGTTCAAACTCAAAATCAACAAAAATTGACCCGCATGAAAATTACTAAGTTTTTTCGTTTAAGAATTTCGTTCAAGACTTACCTGAGATTTGGTTGCACATGCCAAAGGCACTTTTTATGGTGGAATTCGAGTTCCAACACAAAATCAACTAAAATTGACCCTCATGAAAATGACTAACTTTACAGCGTATAAGGCCGAACTTAAAATATTCTTGGTTTCCCCATCCCGACCATAGCAGATTTAGAATGGGTAGGTAGGTAGGGTAAATATTTTTTTTAACCGTTTCAGTATGATAGTTATTGGTTAAGACATACAAATAATGAAGCTTAGAATTAACCCTAAGGTGAAAACCAACAATAATGAAATTTAGAATTAACTCTAAGATGAAAACCAACAGTCTTAAATTTAATGGTAAGATTTAAGAAGCCAGTAAACAAAAAAAATATTTTTCACTTCTAATTTTTAATAAAAATTTTTTATTTCAATTTGGGCAATAAAATATTTTGGGTAGGGCCCTTTTTAATCGGGTAGGTAGGGGATGGGGAAACAAACAATATTTTATTTTAGGCCTAATGTCATATTGATTTAGATATTTTATCTAAACCCATATTATGACTGTATGTGAGTCATGCATGGAATGCATTTATTGTAGAGTTTTCACATTGATAATGAGACTGACTATGCTCTTTATTTGCGTAATATGATCATAATTTGTTAGTGTGGTTAATGACATATTTATATGCAGGGTTTTATATAGCATGTGATTATCATGATGTTATAGATTTTACTGACTGTGGTAGTCTGTTACATGTTTTTGTAATCTTTGTTGATATCTATCAGTGTAGCAATACCACATGGTTTTTAGCTCACCTGTCACAAAGTGACAGAGTGAGCTTTTGTGATCACACTTCGTCCGTCGTCCGTCCGTCTGTCCGTCTGTCCGTCCGTCAACAATTGGGTTGTGTCCTCTCTAGAGGTCACAATTTTGGCCTAATCTTTATGAAACTTTGTCACAATGATCATCTCAAAAAAATCTAGGTCAAGTCCGATATTGGGTCATCTGAGGTCAAAAACTAGCTCACTAGGTCAAATTATAGAAAAACCTTGTGTAGTCACCAGAGGTTACAATTTCAACTTAATCTTTATGAAACTTTGTCAAAATGATCATGTCAACAAAATCTAGGTCAAGTTCGATTTTGGGTCATCTGGGGTCAAAAACAAGGTCACACTGTCAATTGACATTTTCTACTCTTCAATTGCCTCGCCCGAAACTACATCGTGTCTAGGCTCTGCATTGTATATAAAACGTGTGTGTGTTAAAAGAATGACTTGTATTATATATTAATACTCTCGCACTATCAGTTTATCATACTGATTGTAACAAATTAATAATGACCAGTGTGTAGAACCATGAAATATTTAAACCTCAGACCGTGTGTGTACTCATTTAAACCTTTCAACATGTAGTCTTCATGGTCACTAAACTCTCTGCTGTAACTCTCTGTATACATACAAGTAAACTTTCATCAACCAATGAAAATGTGTATCAGGGTTCACAGCAGTTTTGTAAAGGTCAAATATCAAAATATTCTAGTATTTTAAGCAGGGTGTGAATTGTAATGGTTAAGAGGAAATCAAAGCGCTGTAGGGAGCGTAGACATTTCCTGAGGATCGTGGGTTCAAACCCCACTGGAACCATAATTTTTATTTTTATTTTTTTAAGTATTTAGGTATTGTTTTGTCTTCATGGCATGTATTTGTACAGTTATATGGAGGAAAATATTTTTCCCAAAATATTTTGTTTAAATTATAGGTCAAATCATAGAAAAACCTTGTGTAGTCACCAGAGGTTACAATTTCAACTTAATCTTTATGAAACTTTGTCACAATGATCATGTCAACAAAATCTAGGCCAAAATCGATTTTGGGTCATCTGGGGTCAAAAACAAGGTCACATGGTCAAATCATTAAAAAATTTGCTATAGAGGCTGAATTTCCTTAAATTTTATTCAGAAAATGTGTAGGGTCACCATAGGGGTGTGCATGCACTAGTACGACAGGTGAGCGACCCAGGGCCCTTTGAAATCTACGCCACGCTAAGGAGAACATTATTTGCTTTCCATGAAATATATAATCTTTTTCAGTGGGTGTGCCGTTTAGTCCATTACCCTGTGAAACCGTGGAACGTGTAGGTTTCACAGGGTAATGGAAAAATCGGTAAAGCTGCTGAAAAAGATCTTACATTTCATGGAAAGCAAATAATTTTCCCCTTAGCGTGGCGTATATTTCATAGAAATCGATTAAGAAACAAAATACTTATGGCTATTTTATTTTCCAATGTTTACAAATTTCTTCTTGTAACTGTAGCCAAAAGTCATGTGGCATTGCTACACTGTCTATACTAATGGTGTAACAGTATACCGCAGTATACGATGAACTGTGAAATTTCATATGGGTGTCCATACTAGTGGTATAATGGTATGTGAAGTTCGATATTGGGTCATCTAGGGTAAAAAAATAGGTCATTAGGTCAAATCATAGACTTGGCTTTAACTTTTAATATGCCTATGTGATTTAAATATTACAAGGTTGCTTTATAAGACAATATGAAAATCTTGTACATGCAATAGAGGCTACCATTAGCGGGTCTGCATGAACTACTAGGACTGTGAGGTGAGCGACCTATGGCCCTTTGGGCTGACTATACATGAAGAATCTTCTCCAAAACTCTAAAGAAAGATCATTGTTAATATTTGTCATTCAGTAGATGCATTCTCTATGAATAGTAAACCTGTGTGTTGTCACTTAAATTGAGCAACCATCTCCCAGCAGAACATGTTAATTTTTATTATTAATTAATCCCATTATGCTATTAAGTGTGGGGCTCACATTTGTTACAGGTTAGCAGTGCTCGGTTAGTTCAGGTTAGTGGGGTGCTCAGTTAGTTCAAGTTAGTATGGTGCTCAGTTAGTACAGGGTTAGTGTGGTGCTCAGGTTAGTGCAGTGCTCAGTTAGTTCAGGTTAGTGGGGTGCTCAGTTAGTTCAGGTTAGTGGGGTGCTCAGTTAGTTCAGGTTAGTGCGGTGCTCAGTTAGTTTAGTGCGGTTCTCAGTTAGTACAGGGTTAGTGCAGTGCTCAGTTAGTTCAGGTTAGTATGGTGCTCAGTTAGTTCAGGTTAGTGTGGTGCTCAGTTAGTTCAGGTAAGTGAGGTGCTCGGTTAGTGCAGGTTAGTGTGGTGCTCAGTTAGTTCAGGTTAGTGCGGTGTTAAGTTAGTACAGGATTATGTGGTTAATTATGTTGCAATCAATTAACTAGAATTATTAACAATTTTAATTTTACACATATAATATATATTAGAAATAACTTACCTGATGTGGGGTTTGAACTCACGACTTCCAGCTTACCAGTCAGACACCATATCCACTACACCAGTCACCCACAGACATTTGTTACTCTAATTTTATCATATATAAGTTTACTATTAACATTCACACCTTTTCTGACCAACAATGGAGGTAATTGTTACCTATATAAAAATAAAATATGTATGGTAGGTTATGATATTAAGACTGTCATTGCATGTTTTTTTATGCCCCCCTATCGATAGATGGGGAGGCATATAGTGATTCACCTGTCCGTCCGTTCGTCTGTTCGTCCGTTCGTCCGTCCGTCCTGGTTAACCCAAATTGACCGTTTCTTCTAGCATTAATATGGCTTGCTACAAAGCTTTCATACTTGCATGGATGTTGTGTATGAACACTCTCCACACGCCTGTACCACCTAACCCCATTTGACCTTCACCTTGACCTAATTTTGGACTTAGACTTATTTATGGACAAGGCTTCCACAGGGGGCATAAGCGTTTAGTGAACGCAGTCTTGTTTTTGAATACATATGTATGTTTACATTTTTAGGCAAGGCGGTTACAAATAATTAGGTCCCCTAGTCTAAGAAACTCTAGGAAGATCATTCTTAATATGTGTCCCAAAAAACTCCATTTGTACATAGTCTAGCTCATGTCTTTTAAGAAAAGTGTATGTTTCATGGAGTAATGGGTTGATATCCTTTCCGCTACCACAATTTTTTGGGGGGCTATGAGAAATTCATATGGTCCCTATACCTCGTCCCTGAGACACTATTGACTTGCAGCACTGATAAAAACTTTATACATCCGGGTGCTACACACCTGCCCCAAAGTGAAAGTAGGAAAAATTGTCAACATTTCGACTTAAGGTCACCGGAAATGATGATGTGACGGTGACCCTTGCGCTAAAAACCTTTTTGATATGATACACACAAGACTATTGCATGGAGATTTCGACTTGATCCTGACCCTAATATGCATGAATATATTAATTTACAAGGTTCTTGCGTTGAATATATAAACTTCCGAGAGCAAATCGTGCTTCATCGGTCCTTCGGGTTTGTGTTGGTTTTACACCTTAAGCGTCTTCGTGATACTTTCCGCTTATGAAAACATTCAACCCATTCAACCGGTACTATAAGTATAGACAATGAAATATATCAGCTGTTAACTTATGCTGATTGAAGGTCGAGAGTCGTGTTAAATTCTCTGGACTATTCGACAGTTCTCTTGGGGAGTATTTTTAACGTGGTAAAACATGCACTGAATTGTCGAAATTTTCATGATTCAAATTCATGATACAATTAAATTGTTGGTAATTTAACTGCCTCCTCGATAGCCTAGTGGTAGAGCGTCCGCTTCAAGTGTGGGAGGTCTCGGGTTCAATCCCAGACAGCATTATTCCAAAGACAAAATAAAAATAGTACCAGAAAATCCTGGCTAGATGCTCAGAATAAAAAAGGGATACTCCGGGCTTCTCTTCTCTCATATGCTTATGGACTTGTTTAGTTTATACTTATTTATTTAAGGTCCATTGTGAAACAAGTTTTCAAACCTATACCAATCACACTCGACACCTCATTTCTGTTGTTATCCATTGCCATGAGCATATGAGAGAAGAGAAGCCATCTTCATCAAAGAAAAAAGGTGGTTCTAAGCCTCCCTAGAAATTTTGAATACAAGTTTTGATTATAGAATATTATTTCAGATGTCACCACACAGTGCGGTCATGGTACAAGTTTTGATGATAGAATATTTATGCCCCCTGCCCCCCATCTTTGACAAGGGGTATACTGCTTTTGCACATGTCGGTCCATCAGTCTGTCGGTCTGTAGACTAAATCGAGGGCTCGGTGCAAAACTATTGTAACCACATCAATTTATATAGGCATGTACAATAGTTTTGCACTGAGCCCTCGAAATGGTTTCTGTTCAATATCTCAAGAACGCTTTGCCCTAGGATCTTCAGACTTTACATTGAGGTTGGCCATCAACAGTAGATGACCCCTATTGATTTTGAGGTCAGTAGGTCAAAGGTCAAGGTCACTGTGATGTTTACCATTTCTGACTATTAGTTTGCCATGGGGGTATACCGGTACGTGTTTTACAAACATCTCTTGTATTTCAGATGTCCCCACACAGTGCGGTCATGGTACAAGCTAAGGTGGATGATAATGTACGACAAGAAATCAACTATTCTATAGACACACTGGAGAAACAGACAGAGGTATCTTAACAGGCTTTCTACTAGGCCCTACTATTCATACTTTTCCCTACTTTTTTCCTAAACAGCCCTATTATCCCCACTTTTTCATCTCATAATGAAAATAAAAATTTAATTTAATGCAAAATGATTCTTACTTCTTTAAGTTGTAATTTCAGTGGAAATATGAAGCATGCATGTTTTCGGGCTCGCTACGCTCGCAAACTACATTAAGTCAATTTTATAATTATCTTGACACCATTGTTTTCTGTCATCCGCCTATGGAATTTAAATTTTTTATGCCCCTCTAGCACCAAATCCTGTATCTGCCTGTCGTAATATTGAAGGTCGAAATTCCTTCTTTATGCCTACTTTTTAATGTCAGAAATTCCTACTTTGTATCTACATACTACTCAAACTTTGATAATGGTCAAGAAATCTATATTATTGTCCACCTTAAGTTAACTGAAAAGAACCGATTAAGAAAGCAGTGTACACAGTCAAGTATTTAAAAATCATCTAATCTACTGCTAAATTTTAAAATATTCATGCGTTGAATTTTGTATGCATTGACATGATGTCGTCTTTTTCAAGGTTTTACTGATCAACTCTATTGTCATGGACCAAAGTAGAATGAATAACTTGGAATATTTGATCATTTTCTATTCTCTTAATGAGTAAGTCTCAAATGCTGAAAAAACAGACCACATTCTGTTAGGCCGACCTTAAAATATTCTTGGTTTCCGCTTCCCGACCCTAGCAGATTTAGAATGGGTAGGTAGGGTAAATTTTTTTTTTGGAATTTTTTGGAATTGTTTCAGTATGATAGTTATTGGTTAAGACATACAAATAATTCAGAATTAACTCTTACTCTAAGGTGAAAACCAACAGTCTTAAATTTAATGGTAAGAAAGAAGCCAGTAAACAAAAAAATTAAATTTTCACTTCCAATTTTTAATAAAAAAAATATTATTTCAATTTGGGCAATAAAGTATTTTGGGTAGGGCCCTTTTTAATCGGGTAGGTAGGGGATGGGGAAACAAACAATATTTTATTTTAGGCCTTATTACAGATGGCCTGAACATGCGCAAACATTTAAATGAGTTTGGGCTTATCAGCACTTATACATCAAAATACGAAGCAATCTTTATTGGCTTACAATATTGCAGATCTATGTAACATTATGTATCTGAAAATTCCATCAGTTCATCTGATTTGAACCACAGGTAACTGTTTCATTGATAAAGAGTAATCAAATATTTATTTTATAAAATTTATGTTATCTAAGATATTATAAATTTTATAAAAAAAATGTTTTGTTTACTCTTTATTAATGATACAGTTATAGTGCGCCCAGGATAATAAGAAAGGCGGGATAATTTGGTATAGTCCACAAAGGTGGATTACAATTAAGTGCATCATTTGTCAGTGATGCTTTGAGTGCAATACTGATATCTGTTTATTTGAGTGATTTGTAAAATTAATTTCACCGCAGTTGACCAAACTGATTCATGTTTGTAAATATCACATTATCCTGGGCGGACTATATATATATAGTTTGCCGGGGATAACTCTAGCCTTATCAATAAACAAACAAAGCAAATTATAAACACTGCACGGTCGACTGGCCGCCAATTATCAGTGAAGATTTAAAGAGTATATCATTAAAAGTGTATACGCAAAAGATTGAACAAAAATGAATATCGAAAAATTTACTTAATTTTCATTTTTTGTGTCGCCTGAAAAGGCGACATATAGGTGTTACTTTGGCGGCGCGGCGGCGGCGGCGGCGGCGGCGTCACAAATTGCTTGTCCGGAGCATAACTTTGTCACCTTAAGTTCAAATGACTCAAGAATTGGTATGCATGTTTCCTGCAATAAGCCGGAGTGCAGTGCGCAAGAACCATAACTCTACCTGTCATAGTTTTTGAATTATTTCCCTTTGATTGATTTTATTTGAGCATTTCTTGTCCGGAGCATAACTTTGTCACCTTAAGTTCAAATGACTCTAGATTTGGTATGCATGTTTCCTGCAATAAGCTGAAGTGCAGTGTGCAAGAACCATAACTCTACCTGTCATAGTTTTTGAATTATTTCCCTTTGATTGATTTTATTTGAGCATTTCTTGTCCGGAGCATTACTTTGTCACCTTAAGTTCAAATGACTCTAGATTTGGTATGCATGTTTCTTGCAATAAGCCGAAGTGCAGTGCGCAAGAACCATAACTCTACCTGTCATAGTTTTTGAATTATTTCCCTTTGATTGATTTTATTAGAGCATTTCTTGTCCGGAGCATAACTTTGTCACCTTACGTTCAAATGACTCAAGAATTGATAGGCATGTTTCTTGCAATAAGCCGGAGTGCAGTGCGCAAGAACCATAACTCTACCTGTCATAGTTGTTGAATTATTTCCCTTTGATTGATTTTATTAGAGCATTTCTTGTCCGGAGCATAACTTTGTCACCTTAAGTTGAAATGACTCAAGATTTTGTATATATGTTTCTTGCAATAAGCCGAAATGCAGTGCGCAAGAACCATAACTCTGCCTTGCATCGTTTTTTAATTACTTCCCTTAGATTGATTTAATTTGAGCATTTCTTGTCCGGAGGATAACTTTGTCACCATGAGGTTGAATGACTTGAAACTTGGTATGCATGTTTCTTACCAAAAGTCCAAGTGCAGCAGGGCTCGACACTAACACTGGTCCGCTGGTCCGAGACCAGTGAAAATCCAGAAGGACCAGTGAAAATTCTGGAGGACCAGTAACTGTCCTATTTACAAATTTGGCGCTTTTTCCCTGTCGGACCAGTGGCCAAAATAGTTAGTGTCTAGGCCTGTGCAGTACACAAGAAACGTAACTCTACCTTGTGCCATTTTTCAATTTTTTCCCTTTGATTGATTTTATAAGCATTTCTTGTCCGTGGCATAACTTTGTCACCATAACTATTAATGACTCAAAAATAGGAATGCATGTTTCTTTGCTGTGACATGAAGTGCAGTGCGCAAGAATCATAACTCTAGCTTGTGTAGTGTTTGAATGATTCCCTTCAGATTGATTTTATCAGGACATTTTTTTGTCCAGAGCATCGCTTTGTCGTTTTTAGTTCAGATGACTAGAGAACTCTTGTGAGTCTGATATGTAGCCCTATACTGGATAGTTTTCCATGACAAATGTGCATTTCGTCAGACGACACATGCGACTCGCGGAGCTTTTATATTTGTAAACAAAGGCTAGTGTTATCTCCGGCAAACTATACCTGTGATTTTGAACCAAATTACAATAACAATGTGTTATGTTTGTTGTTGATTGTATGTTTACAGAACACGGACGAAGATTTACGACAAATGCAGCTAAAACAGGAGAAGTTTGTTATAGATTATCAGAATCAAGCTAAAATATCAGGTACCTGTAGATACTGTATTCATGGCAACTATTTCTTTAGTTCGGAATAACCTCAGCTGTATCACGACTCGTTACAATATAAAAAAGTTAATGTTTCTTTATATTTCTAGGCCATTTAACATGGCAATTATGATGCCCCCTATCTTTGATTAGGGGGTATATTGCTTTGCACATGCCAGTCTGTCTGTCTGTTGGTAGACCAAATGGTTTCTGTCCACCTGTTGGTCGGTTGCTGGTCTGTCTGTTAGTCAGTCAATCTGGATCCTGCCATAACTCTCACAGTTGCTATGGATAGGGAAATAGTGAAAATACTTATCACCAGTAGTAGCTAGGTGACCTCTTCGTTTTGAGTTCAGTAGTTCAAAGGTCAAGATTGTTGCTGCCATGGGGGCATACATGTTTTTGATCTTTGTATATGTTATAAAAGAGTTTTAATGAACATGTATCGCATCAATATTCCTGTCTCCCACATATATTGTGGAAGGCATATTAATTTTGTGCTGGATGTCTGTCTCACTAGATGGATGGTAGAGCGGGTGCACCTTAATCCGAACATGCTCCTAATTCCGAACAAAATATAAAGTTCTCACTTGATGATTCAATTTAACAGATTTTAATAATGTGTCAGCATTATTTCGACAGCACATCCTTTCTCTTTGTTTGTGGCTAACTTTGATCGTCGAGGTGGTACTAATTATTGTTTATGTCACGTTCACCTATAGTCTTAGCTTTTCATCAAGTAAAATTATCAATTTGCTTATTTTTTGCACTTTTTTGCTAAGGTCATACAACCATTTGTATTTTTGATCCAGCAACGTTCTATAGAAATAAATGATGTAGATACATGTAAGTATCATCTGTGACAATGATAGGAAGATAAGAAGGTCACATTTATGAGGAACAGTCAATGTTCGGAATTACATACACAATTCGAGACCTGATCCCAATTCCGAACAAACGATATTTCAAGTGAAAATTACTTGGAAATTGATTACAATTCATTAAAATACAAACCTTTCAAGTAATGTGACATTATAATTGCATGAACTTTTCAATCTAGGCTATAAACTATGTAACCAAATTCAATGTTCATATTATATCCACATAACATTTGTAATACAACCGAGTAATTACTAATTGACAATACTTAATTGTCTCTTCATAAAAAAGGTTCTGATTCTGTCGATCGATCGTGTAAACTGTTACTCCTTCTTGTGACTTGAGATGACCAATAAAAACATAGACCTAGGCTGTTGTAGTAGATACACTTAACATATTCAGATTGGCTTTATAATAACACTACAGTAAACAAATTATTTCATGTGTTAACTCTTTGATGTTTTGTGAGTGTTGACGCCCTTTGGGGTAGCAGATACTGGTAGCCAAAATTCCTCACAGTATTCACTTACGCATAGAGTTTCACAGGTAGCATAATATTATATAAGTGTAGTGCTTATAAAGTATATTAGACTGATCGCAGCCCTAACCGGAGTCTGTTTGTTTAAAGGCAATTTCTACTAAGAAATACAAGACATATGACTACACAAATTGTTGGACAAATTTGCCGTATGATTTTTAGCTCACCTGTCACAAAGTGACAAGGTGAGCTTTTGTGATCGCTCTTCGTCCGTCGTCCGTCGTCCGTCCGTCCGTCCGTCCGTCCGTCCGTCCGTCCACAATTGCTTGTGAACACACTAGAGGTCACAATTTTAGCCTGATCTTTATGAAACTTGGTCACAACGATCATCTCAACAAAATCTAGGTCAAGTTCGATATTGGGTCATTTGGGGTCAAAAACTAGGTCACTAGGTCAAATCATAGAAAAACCTTGTGAACACATTAGAGGTCACAATTTGAGCCTAATCTTTATGAAACTTGGTCACAATGATCATCTCAACAAAATCTAGGTCAAGTTCGATAATGGGTCATCTGGGGTCAAAAACTAGGTCACTAGGTCAAATCATAGAAAAACCTTGTGAACACATTAGAGGTCACAATTTGAGTCTAATCTTTATGAAACTTGGTCACAATGATCATCTCAACAAAATCTAGGTCAAGTTCGATAATGGGTCATCTGGGGTCAAAAACTAGGTCACTAGGTCAAATCATAGAAAAACCTTGTGTAGTCATTGGAGGTCACCATTTTGACTCAATCTTTATGAAACTTGGTCACAATGATCATCTGAACAAAATCTAGGTCAAGTTTGATATTGGGTCATCTGGGGTCAAAAAATAGGTCACAAGGTCAAATCATAGAAAAACCTTGTGTAGTCGCTAGAGGTCACAATTTTTACTTAATCTTTATGAAACTCAGTCACAATGATCATGTCAACAAAATCTAGGTCAAGTTCAATAATGGGTCATCCTGGGTCAAAAACTAGATCATTAGGTCAAATCATAGAAAAACCTTGTGTAGTCACTAGAGGTCACAATTTTGACTTAATCTGTATGAAATTCAGTCACAATGATCATCTCAACAAAATCTAGGTCAAGTTCGATATTGGGTTATCCGGGGTCAAAAACTAGGTCACAAGGTCAAATCATAGAAAAACCTTGTGTAGTCACTAGAGGTCACAATTTTGACTTAATCTTTATGAAACTTGGTCACAATGATCATCTGTACAAAATCTAGGTCAAGTTTGATATTGGGTCATCCGGGGTCAAAAACTAGGTCACAAGGTCAAATCATAGAAAAACCTTGTGTAGTCACTAGAGGTCATGATTTTGACTAAATCTTTATGAAACTCAGTCACAATGATCATCTCGATAAAATCTAGGTCAAGTTGGATATTGGGTCATCCGGGGTCAAAATCTAGGTCACAAGGTAAAATCATAGAAAAACCTTGTGTAGTCACTAGAGGTCACAATTTTGGTCTAATCTTTATGAAACTCAGTCACAATGATCATCTTAACATAGTCTAGGTCAGGATCGATATTGGGTCACCCGGGGTCAAAAACTTGGTCACAAGGTCAAATAATAGAAAAACTTTGTGTAGTCACTAGAGGTCACAATATTGGCCTAATCTGTATGAAACTTGGTCACAATGATCATCTCAACAAAATCTAGGTCAAGTTCGATATTGAGTCATCCGGGGTCAAGAACTAGGTCACATGGTCAAATCATAGAAAAACCTTTTGTAGTCACTAGAGGTCACAATTTCGACCTTATCTTTATGAAACTTGGTCACAATGATCATCTCAACAAAATCTAGGTCAAGTTTGATATTGGTTTATTTAGGGTCAAAAACTAGGTCATTAGGTCAAATCATATAAAAACCTTGTGTAGTCACTAGAGGTCACGATATTGGCCTAATCTGTATGAAACTTGGTCACAATGATCATCTGAACAAAATCTAGGTCAAGTTCGACAGGTGAGCGACCTAGGGCCCTTTGGGCCCTCTTGTTATTTATTATTTAGGCTACTTAAACTCCTGTTTTTATGTTTATAACAAGGGATGTACATGAACATAGATTCTCCTTTAATTATTACGTACATGTATATTCTTGCTGTATCATTTAGACATCGTAATTTAATAAAATGTGTCTATGTTCGGAATTAGGAACACCAATGTTCGGAATTACAATCAATGTTCGGAATTAGGGACAGTTGGTTGCATTTTTGTAATGACGTTTACGTCCTTCTTTATACACATTGAGTGTTCGGTAATGGACGAACGTGTAGCTTTTAAACACATATTCTTAAAAGTTGTCTCCCTTCGCTTGGAAGGGCTCCTAATTCCGAACAGCATAAAAAGTGGCTTAAGTGTTCGGTAATTGGTGCACCCGCTCTACTAAGTTTTCTGAATTTATTCTCCTTAAACATTGGTCGGATTTCAATAAAACTTCACATAAATACTTACATGGATGCAAGTTTTCATGTATATACCTGATTTCAGGTTTTTGAGTGTACCAAAAAGTCTGTCTTTCTTTATTGTATCTATATTTTTATTTGACAATATTTCACGATTTCTGATTTTTTTACTTGCACCCATGTATTTGGTGCCAAGCCTAGTTGTGCATATTTTCAGGAATTTAAATTTGAATGTTTTTTTGCTGGAGTTATGGCCCTTCGTGTAAAACATGTTTTTTGTGTCCAAAACCCTTTTATACATTGACAGCCAACCTTACACATGTGCAGCAACAACCACCCAGTGAAAGTCTGAGGGAAATAGAAAACCAGTTAAAAAAAGACAAAGAAGCCATCGATCGGGAATTGTTGCTTTCTGCTCAACAAATTTTAACACAGAGAATGGTAAGTATCAGATTCCATCGGGAATTAATGACTTACTAATTTTATCATCGAGGCTTATCAAATATTTTTATTGGCTTGAAAATATTTTTATTGGCTTGAAGGGACATACTATGTTTGCCCCTGGTGTCTGTCTGTTAGCCAGTGTGTGTCTGCTCTGTATCAAAGAATATGACACTTATGTTCACCACATCTAAGACCATTTACAGAAGGCATGTTTTGGATAACTAGGTTTTACAGGACAAAGTCACAATTAGGGGTCTAATGTTATGTGACTTATTTGATGTCAAGTTATGGTGAACACCAGCTAATGTTCACCAAATCTAGACCATGTGCAGAATGAATGTTCAACATACTCGGGTAACATGCATAGTGTATGTTTGAGATAAGTTGTTAGTCCCCTACCGGTTTTTGACTGGAGGGGACTATAGGTTTGCCCTCGGTCCGTCCGTCAGTCCGTCTCGTCTGTCCGTCTGTCAAACAATCTGGATCCTGACATAACTCAAACAGTTTCCAAGCTAGATTTATGAAACTTGGTATGTGGATAGGGGGCAATAAGGGGATAATGCACGTCCAAAAATATTTAGATTCCGACCAAAATTGTGGTTGCTATGGCAACAGAAACATTGAAAAATGGCTTAAAACCGGTAGGGGACTTCTGTATTGCTTGCAATTCTTAATTACTTGTTATAACAAGTCATTCAGTTTGTCTGCGTGTCTGATGGCTGGTAGACCAAATGGTTTCCGTTCAATAGCTCAGACCTAGGATCCTCTAATGTTACTAAGAGGTTGGTCACCATCAGTAGTTGACCCCTATTGATTTTGAGGTCAGTAGGTCAATGTGGCCAAAATCTTTAACATTACTGACTTTTGGGCTGCAATTGGGCATTCATGGAAACATGTGTTTGATTTGGTACCAGGCCACTCGCATGCACATCATCTATCATTCTAACCTAAGAGAGAATACATAGTCTGCATCTTCACACATTCAGTCAAAGAACAATTAACAATCATTTAAGTAGCAGGACTGTGTCTGCCAGTTCCTTGAATATCTTTAAATCATGTTAAATTCTGAGAATTGGAATGGAAAGAAATTATTTCCATCTTGCTATTATTGTGCACTCTTGAGGAAATATATAGACAACACGTATAACTGATTGTGAGAACTTATAAAGAGACCATTACATAGAGTGGCCAGAATTGCGTAATGCTAATGTGATGGCCCTACATCCAGGTGTTCTGGGGGTGGTATTCAATATTAATCTTACTTAATTGGAGAATAAGGATAGCCAATCATATCGCCTGTTACTGACCAAGAGTTTAATATGGTGTGATCTGATTGGTTGTTCTTATCCTTAAGTCCAGCAAGATCAATATTGAATACCACCCCAGGTATTTTTTACAAACATCTCTTGTTGTTTCAGAATTTAGCAGCTAAACATCAGCATACCCTAACGCTGGTGGATAAGTTACAGAAACGTGTGATAGATGAGGAACTCATGAAATGGAAACGTTTACAACAACTCGCAGGAAATGGTGCTTCATTTGATACAAATATGATAGATGTTCTACAGAAATGGTTAGTTGAACATAGTTCACATTTAAGCCTCAGCCATCATCCAGTGGTTAGTAGGGCTGCGTACCCGCAGTTTTCGATATAAATCAAATACTGGTATTTTGCGTTCGATCGATTCATTGTATCAAATGTGTCTGTATCAGTAAAAAAATCGATCAACAAAAATACACATGTAAATTAATAAAATTCCCATTTTCAGTCAAGTTTTTTCATTTTTTTTTGTTTCGTCTCAAAATGGTCAGGTAGTGGAAGTTTAAGTAGGTTATACCCTTCTCTGAAACTGTGACAACAATTAATAAGGAAGTTGCTGGTTCCGTGTGGAAGGCTAAGTTAGAATTGGTTGCGATACAGTCCAGGGGAAAACTGGTTAGGTGAATCAGTTGCCTTGTAGAACTGAAAAATTATTGTTTGTGTATAAAGGACAGTTTTACTTCCTGTTTTTAACACTGTTCACTTTTAAAGAATACACTTTTGAACACTGAAGTATCTTATTGTTGCTCAAATTTTGACTTCTAAATAAATAAAAAAAATGCTGTAAAATGCGTTGGTTTACTGTATAACTTTACAGTAAATCTGGTTTTATGGCATTTCTATGTTTCTTCATCCTCATACATCAGTGGTTATGGCCCCGATATTTTCCCGATTTATACTTTTGGTCAGGCCGGGTCAGGATCGGCATATGTTTCGGACGAAGAATACTCTGGTGAACGAGAATGTGTTTCTTCTGCATCGCTTGATTTATTATGGTGGGGGTTTGTATTTTCAGGTGTGAATCTTTAGCTGATGTGATATGGAGAAATCGTATGCAGATACTAAAGGTTGATTTATTAAGACAACAACTACCTATCGAGATACCACAAGGTGTGACAGACGTACAACCAGAACTCAACCGAACTGTCACAGGTCTTCTATCTTCTCTTGTTACCAGGTAACGTTGGTCATGTAACTCTTCAGTATGAAATGAGTACAGGCTGTCAGGAGCCCATTGCCTAACCAATTGCACGCTACCAGCTAAGCACTCGCTCTTAGCATATCGGTTCTCAGCACTTGGCTAGGCAAGCTCTACCGAGTGCTTTCTTATGCAACGGGCCGCTTTGGTAGGTAGCATATATATGTTTCGCTTGTCCGCTGCATAGTGCTTTTTGTAGCAAGCCGTTTCCAAGCATTGTCCTATTGAGCGCTTGGTAGCGGTTTGGTTAGGCAACAGACTCCATGTGTTCTTTTTGCCCCCACAGTCCAAAGATTGGAGGGTATATACAGATTTTACCTTTTCCTTCTATGTCCGCCAGTCAGTATCAAAATCTTGTGTTACACATAACTTGACACTACGTTTGTCTGCGCTTGTTCACCTTAACCACGATGAAACTTCACTTGAATTGTTGGTACCAAGCATAATTGTGCATTATCAGGATTTTCTATGCCCGGTCATCTACTGAATTATGGCCCTTTGAGGGCAGGGGGTACATTAGTCTGACGAATGGTGACAACTGCAGGGGTCTTACAATTCCGGAAATCCGGATTTACTGCATTAGAAAGAATGATCTTTTCTGCACAAAATAAAAGTTATTTGATGAAAAAATTCAAAGAATTGACAAAGTTATGGTCATTTGAAGTTCCATAATCTGAATTTGAACAATATAACAATGTTTGAAACCTAGTTAAGATGTAGGGATGTGGGCTAATGGTGTCCGAAATATACTTGCAACTAGTTTTCAGGATTGGGCATTATGCCTCAGTAGGACCCCTGCAACTGTTGTATTGTTTGTATTTACAGTACATTCATCGTAGAAACACAGCCACCTCAGGTGTTAAAGAAGGATGCAAGATTTACAGCCACAGTTAGATTGTTGGTCGGTGGAAAGTTAAATTTACAACTCACACCTCCTAGGGTAGAAGCCACAATAATCAGGTACATAATAGATTATTATACACCCTTCCATGAATTTAGAAGGTGGGGTATATTGATACACCCTTCCATGCTTTCAGAAGGTTGGGTATATTGATTCACCCTTCCATGCTTTCAGAAGGTGGGGTATATTGATACACCCTTCCATGCTTTCAGAAGGTTGGGTATATTGATTCACCCTTCCATGCTTCAGAAGGTTGGGTATATTGATTCACCCTTCCATGCTTTAAGAAGGTGGGGTATATTGATACACTCGTCTATCTGTAAACCAAACCTCGGACTTATAACTGAGTATCACACAGTCACAAATTTGGAAGAAATGTTGGAATGACCCTCAGCCGAACACTAGATTGTTTAGTTTAGCAGCTAGAAGAATGGTTGGCTGTCAGTTGTGTGCCAATATTTTCTTTAAATTCTGTTGTTATTCAAGCTACATACATGTATGTACACTGAAAAGGAATTTGACAGGAATGCTCCTTATATGGTTTTGTGATAACCATCTCATCTGCTGTGTATGTAGGTTTATTGAGTGACAACTCTTTTTAAAGAACATCAGATTCCCCTCCCTCCTTAACTACTGAACAGAAAGTGACCAAATCCTACTGGAAAGATACGTGGGTTTTACTTTTTCAATGATGTATAAACAGATCAGGTCTGATTCCTATGTATAGTCCAGTTAGGATATTGTGACAGTGACGTTGCAGTTTATGTGTACGCAAAAAATCACAACCATTGTCTAAACAGGTAGAGCGAAGTTTAGTATGTTAGCTTAGCATTGAAATTATAGTTGTTTGTACAGTATAAGCCTTCATAATTGGTTTTACACCGTTATAGTGGACTCGACCGCTGCGTCACTGGATTTTTATCCTGACTGGACTATAGGTTGATAAAGAACCATCTTGACCCTCTTGTTATTGAGTTGGGTCTTGGTATTGAGTAAGAGAATAAAGCCAGGTTTCCATGAAGCATATATTTTCGGCACTGATTTTTTCGGCACGTAATAACGCCCGAAATACGCGCCGAAAAACTGTTTCCATGAAGCTGAAAACAGACGTGTTTTTGTGGATAAAAACGCATACACATCAATATTTTAAAGAAAATTATACTTCCAGGCCCTAAAAATGATGCAATTGCATGTTTTCTAGCCCATTTGAAAGATAATGAGGTGGAGAAGATGGTGGTTGTGTTTTTGGTCAGACAAAAATTTTGATGTTTTTCAAAAAGACAAGGATACTTCTATGAGCTTCTTGTCAACCTGTAAAACTAAATTCATTCAATTTAAGACGAGTGGTGTCAATAAAGCAATACTAAAATCGAGGAAAATATGTCAAATTATTCCTACAAAGCCGTTTTAAGCGCATACTTGTGATGGAAACGGCAACATGCAATATAGACTGAAGTGAAATATATTTATTCGGCGCTTGTTACGTGCCGAAAAAATATGCGCCAAAAACACGTAGGTTTTACGCTTCATGGAAACGGGGCTTAACAGTGAAATGAACCTGTATTATGGTGTTCTTAAACGTAGAGTCTGTCTTAAAGTTCTTATTGAGGGGAGGTTTAACTATATAGTATGTCTATGTTTTATGTTGAATAGTGAGCAACAAGCACGAGGATTGTTAAAGAGCGAGGATGGACACAGACAGCAGAAATGTGGAGAAATATTGAACAATAAAGGACCCATGGACTACCACCAGCATTCAGGACAACTTAGTATTACGTTTAGAAATATGGTAAGAGTGTAATGTAGTAAAACTCAAACGTCCCTGTAAAATATATATCTCCATACTTGATGGTCAGCATATGAGTGTTATACCAGGTAAAGGTTTTATCACAGCACTTACGGAAATCTTAAACTTACATTCAAATTTAAATTCTTTATAATTCTTTTAAACTCTAAAGTGTGGTAAATAGTTGTGCAATACTTACAGTTTACAGTTTAATTGGTATAATCGGCATTTCAAATGCCTTTGACCATATATAATACTAATGCTGATTCAGTTAATGAACCCGTACAACTATGTCTGTCCCAAATTTGCAGTTGTTGGAATATTATAACAAATTTCAATTTAAACGTGCTTTGATAAAACAGTACCCAGGTATCTGCTTGTTAGCTCGGTGTTGGGCTTTTATATGACTGAATTACTGTTGACCATTGGAACATAAAACAATATTTAAAAATAATGAAATTAAATAACTGTTTGATCTGCTTATGAAACCTGTCACAATTGAACATATTGTGAGTTTGATCCCAATAGCAAATATCTAGTTGAAGTTGTTTTCCATATATCATCGCCCATAAGTCTGGTAAAAGGTGTCAAAAATATTTCATAAAGTCACTTATTCACCATGACCCATCCTTTGATATCGACACAATAAAGCATAAGTTGTACTTCTTATAGAAGGTTTTTTACATCAGTCAAAATCTGGTTGACTTTTTGGAATTTGTTTAAATTGATTTTTATCTGACATGGGGTGAGTATATATGGTATTCTGCGGAACGTATCATGGATTAGCAGTTTGTAATTTAGTATTTGCATCTAACAATCTGTATTTATTTAAGGCTCTCAAAAATATACGGCGTGCTGATAAGAGAGGAGCGGAGGTACATGCAAGTATCATTTTATGTATTCTGTATTTATACCATCAGTGTTTTTGTTGTGATTTTATAGCCGTTATTGGGCTATGTTCCCAATTAAAAATATGTCTTTTTTCCCATTTTCAAGCAAAATTTCCCAATTCAAAGTAAAAAATCTGAGAAAAATTGACCGATGTAAAAAATAGCAAGCACATCTAAACTTAAGTATACAAAACACTAAATTGCAGTTAATTAATATCAACTTGGTGATTCCCCTAACTACATGCCCGATTGGGAAATTATGCTTGAAAAATAGCCTGATGGACAATACAATGGTCAATTTATACATACCTTAGAAGAACTGACATGCAAATAAAGATATTTGACCAAGCAAAAATTTGAACACATGTTTCATGTCACAAAGGGTATATCTAAGATCCTACCATTCAAATTTCCTTTGAATTGCCTAGAATCGGAGATATCTAGCCTTAAAAACTACCAATTTGGCCAGTCTAAATTCATTGTGTTCACTTGTCCGTTTTGGCAAATTTCTACTATTCAAAATATATTTACTTGCTTGATTGGGAAATTTTAGTTGTCAAAAAAGGAAAGTGAACAAAACACTAAATATCTCAGAATATCGACTATTTAAAATCTTTCTGAATGGTAGGATTTTAGGTAAACATTTTGTCAGCATTATTTCTTTGTATCTATTGGTGATATTTTAACCACATTTCACAAGACTTGGAAGCAAACACAACTGTGTTAGGTAATATGTGAGGGTATTCAGCACCTTAAGTGATAGGTCCTGTTTATTATATCCCCGCACAACAAGTTGTAAGGGAGGTATACTGGATTCAGCTTGTCTGTCCGTCTGTCTGTCCGTAGACGCAATCTTGTGGATGCAACTCCTCCTACAGTTTCGGCAGGATTACGTTCAAACTTTCACAGATGAACAACCTCAACATGTAGATTTGCATGAAGAAAGGAATTTGCGCTGCCATGAATTTTGGCAGAATTATGGCCCTTTGCCGGCGGGGGTATATTAGTCTGCCGAATGGTGACAGCTCAAGTTTTTGTCCGTTAAAATTTTTTGGACATTCAAATGGTCCAAATCATGATATGATGAAAGATAATAACAAATTTGACAGGGAAGGCAGCACTCTACAGAAACAGCAACAAGCCCCGTGTTCACAAAGAATTGGTTATCAGGATCAGGCTCAAGCTCCATTTTATTTTATTTCATATACAGAAAATATGTTGGTAGAAAGATTGTTTCTTTTAAGCAGAGGAAACAATATTGGTATCTTCTTACATTTTAAAGAAAAATAAATCAGTTTTAATGCATAGTTAAAGAAATATTGTGATTAATAAATTGAAGCTGGATTTTCGAGCTTGATCCTGAATGTCTCAGATCAGTTTTGGTCTCAAGTACAATTAATGTCTTTTTATAGGAAAGCGAAAGTTTTAAGGGTCGTAATCTGTTATCTAGAAACTGTGTTAATATTCTGTAAATGCTAAGGAACATATAATTTCATATTATTTGAAAGAAATAGCAAAAACAGAATGGATCTTGAGCCTAATCCTGGTAACCAATTCTTTGTGAACACGGGGCCAAAGCACGGTAGGCACAAAAAATAGAACAGTGTTCAGTTTCGACTTTTGGGGGAAAGGGGTCCGGGCCCATTGGAGGGGGAAAATAAACTCGCGGAAAGCTGAAAGGGGAATTTTCACTTATTGTTAAATTCTCCCTAAATGTCTAGTATGATGTCTATAGAAGGTATTTTAAGTATGCGAGGTCAAAACATACTATTTCAATCCATTCTGCATTCATTTATCAACACAATTTACTTTACTTATGTGGAAAATAACTGAGCAAGACTCCAAGGGGAAAATTGAAAAATATTTGGGAAAAATATATACTCTGTGGAGAGGGGAAAGGGGCTTAATATCTCCATATATTTTAGCCAAAAAAACCACTGGTGTGTACAAAATGCTAGCTATGCATGAAAGTGGCCCCATCGTCTCAAGGACAACACAATGAACAAGAAAAAATTAAACTAAACAGCTAAAAACATAACAACCTAATGGGTGGCATGGTGGTCGAGTAGATAACGCACTTGACTACTGATCGAGAGGTCCCTGGTTCAAATCTCGGCCGGGACACTTGGTCATTTCTGGAACGCTTTTCAGTGTTTCCCACCGAACTAGAGATGAACTGGTTGGAAACCCAGAGGTAGTCTCGCGTGTATCGGTGCTATACATCGGGCACGTTAAAGAACCAGGGAGTCTATTCGGAACGAGCTAGGGTAACGCACCTGGATTCCTTGTATCACAAGTCTTTCTTCTACCCACTGTCCCTTCAGCAAAAAACAGGCCCCCATTGGAAATAAGTGCTTGCACTTTCATCGGTTATCCTTGACCGAAAGGCCTAAATAATTACACACATACACACACTACTTTGACAGCCTGCCGCTTCATTGATAATAGAAAGTCGGACAGGGAAGGCAGCACTTAAATTAAGTTAGGTTCATACTATCCCTGTAGGATGAAAAGTAACAATATTGATTGCTAGTATGGAGAGATGTTTTACGGCCGCCACACTGTACAGACAGCACTATTGTGCATGCAAAAAGATTATATTAAGTCAGACAGGGAAGGCAGCACTCAACTTAACCAGCCGAGCACGAAACATAAAGCAAGACTTAACAAGTGAGCGTCATACTATCCGTTGGATAAAAAATAACAATATTGATTGCTAGTATGGGGAGATGTTTTACGGCCGCCACACTGCACATACAGCACTATTGTGCATGCTGCGGCCTCATTGATATAATGTTTAACTCTATTATATGATGTACATTACAGACGGTCGCTGAGGAGAAGTTTTGTATCCTGTTTACATCAGAATTTAACGTTGGCGGTAACGAGCTCAAATTTCAGGTCTGGGTGAGTTTTCTGTCATGCTTTCAGCTTTTCTAATGCTTTGCATGTTACTTCTATGTACCGACTCTTTCTGCAAGTTTACAACCGGATCTGTGGAATAAGTTTTCAACCGGATCTGTGGAATAAGTTTTCAACCAGATCTGTGGAATAAGTTTACAACTGGATCTGTAGAATATGCGGATATATACAGTATAATGACTGGTAATAATAAACAGGTAGTATTGTGTGGAGATTTTAACTTGATCATCAACCTTCTATTAGCGTTATAATATTTGACAGCTGATATCTTGTCTATTTTCTATTTATAACACCAGTTTTATGTTTTCATAAGCGGTGAGGTATCACAAACACGCTCAATGTGTAATACAAACACAGATCTAAAGGACCGATAATGCATGATTTGCTTACGGAAATTGATTAATATGATGCAACGACCTTATAATATATAAAGGTTAGGATCTGGTCAATATCTTCCTACTATATCCCTGGTTCTCATGTAGTCTGGATTTCTCATATTATCGTGACACACTATAATCACATCGAAACAGCGTTCTTGAGTTGTTCCAGATTATATTGATGGATTTCAACAACAAAATGTGCAAGAATCGACCAAACCAACAAATTTTGAAACAGAAAAAGTTTTGGCATTGAGTCTCGAGAGCATCAGAAAACAGGGTGCATGTACATTTTATGCTCCTTTCAAAGAAGTGCTTTGAACATGCCAGTCGACTAAGCTATGTCTCATTGATAAGTGAATGACTTTGCTGCCTTTGCATCTTCAGTCCTTGAACATAGGATGGAGGCCTGGGGTCGTATTCAATATTGATCTTTTTTAATTGGAAAATAAGGATAGCCAATCATATCGCCTATTACTGACCAAGAGTTAATATGGTGTGATCTGATTGGTTGTCCTTATCCTTAAGTCGAGTAAGATCAATATTGAATACCACCCATGGGGCCCATTTCATAGACATATCTTAGATAAGATTAGAGCATACTAAATGACAAATTAAAATAGTTATTTATGATAATTCTGGTTCACAAAACAATGCTTGAATGTACTAGCTTTCTTACGTTGCCCAAAACAGCATAATTACGAAAAAGTCAAATTTAGCTAAAATGAAATGTTGCCCCTGTTGCAGAACATTACTTTGGAGGGTAGAAGGTCATAGGTCACAGTGACCTTGAACATATTTGACTGTTTTGTTGTCATTTAGTAGGGGGAGTACGAACATTCGTTGTTCTGATTTCATATAATGTCATGATGTTTCATTGTATAAAACGGTAGATCGGATTTGTGTTGGTTTGTTTGTAGTTTATTGTCCAGATATGTTGTTAGTCCCCTACCGGTTTTTGACCGGAGGGGACTATAGGTTTGCCCTCCGTCCGTCCGTCCGTCATTCCGTCCGTCCGTCAAACAATCTGGATCCTGACATTACTCAAACAGTTTCCAAGCTAGGTTTATGGAACTTGGTATGTGGATAGGGGGCAATAAGTGGATTATGCAAGTCTAAAAATATTTTGATTCTGACAAAAATTGTGGTTGCTATGGCAACAGAAACATTGAAAATGGCCTCAAACCGGTAGGAGACTTCTGTATTGCTTGCAATTCTCAATTACTTGTTTATCATGTGATTTATTTGTGCTTGTCTTCACATGGTTGATGTATGAGGATATAATATATACATGCACTGAGTACATAAAGAAACGCACATGTTACATTTTCTCCATAGGGTTACATGTTAGCCTATAGCTTTCTTCGGAAGTCACACAGAACAATGAGTTTGGTGTGTCTTGATTGGTAACACATTAAATTTGTTTGGTTGTCTGTTTCAAATCTCCACCTTTTCAGCCAAGAATTCTAGGAAGAAATTGCTGAATGCGTTATTTCCTGGTAAATGCTCCTTAAACAACTTGCATTTAAAAACCTTCAAATCAGAGTCACATGTGAATACAGTTTAAGAATGAAAGCAGAGATACCCGGGAACAAGCAGACACAAAAATAACTGAAATACATATTACAGACAGAAATTGGCTGACTGACCAAAATAACTGGTTTAACATGTGACCCAATAGGGAAAATGTAACATGTGCGTTTCTTTATGAACTCAGAGTTTTACACTCTGTATTCAATCTTAGAGTAAACTGGAATGTTTTATATCTAAACCCAATACTCCACAGACACCCTTATTTATTGAACCTCTGTATACTGATATTGCCTACACCGTCCCCATACTGGTTTTGAGAACATAATTGGTGATTGTCATTGCAGTAAGGAGACCAGATGTGTACTGAACTCAATCTTAGTTGACCTTTTAAATGGAGCATGACTCAGCTCTTGTTTTGTGAAGCACATGTATTTAATGGTTGAATTATTAGTATTTCCTGCAAGTATAACGTATAAGCTACATACCGAATCTGATACCTGGAACTTTGCTTTTGACTGAATAATAAAAAAGTCTCGACCTGTTTCCTTGGGTAGAAATGTGTCTATTGATCACTTTGACACCTGGGGTGGTATTCAATATTGATCTTATTTAATTTGATAATAAGGATAGCCAATCATATCGCCTGTTACTGACCAAGAGTTTAATATGGTGTGATCTGATTGGCTGTCCTTATCCTTAAGTGAAGTAAGATCAATATTGAATACCACCCCGGATGAATAATAAATTTAAGTAGACAAGACTGTATAGTGTTTGTTGTACGAGTGCATTGATGGCATCACTCTATTTCAAAATGCTTAGTGGTAAAATTAGATTTTATTGGGTGGAGTGTTTAAGGTCCAAAAATCCCACATACATTTACTGACTGCCTTGGCCATAATAATATTTTAATGGTCCAGTAGAGCATGAGCAACTTTGCTAGGTGTCGGACGTATTAATTATAACCAGACACTAAGTCTTATGTATTATATACAGATCTAATGACCATTATTCAGATATGATTGCGAACTATTTATTTTATTAAGTGCTATATAAATCATTATTTGTATAATAAAGTGCTTTTTCTCACTTCTAATATTAAAGAGGATGTACCGGTGTTTTTACAAACTAAATTTTCTTTAATTGTGATTTAGTTGTATATTTATTATTCTAACACAATAGGCACCTTTATCTATAAACACATAGAGGAAACGAAGATATGCATGAATTACCAATAAAGCACAGCTAGGGGAAAATAATGCAATAGTGTTTCGAAGAAAGTGGTGTAACGACTTCCATGTAATGATGTTGCGGATAGTTATTTTGCGAGTGAAGCAAGCTTTAATGCTGTTATATCTAATAGGGCTGCGTATCAGTTAAAATGATTGATACGATATTTGTATCGATACAAAATGATTGATATTCGATATATCATATGATATTTTGTTTTGACAATAAACAATCTAAAAACAGTATATAGGCACTTGCAGACTTACAACATGTATTTAACTTGCGGAACACAATCACGTCCGACTTGAGATATGTGATAAACAACCTATTTACACATGTTTAAATTGCATGAGTAGTTTGCAAAGCAGATTCTTGTTAGAAAATTAGATTCACTCTGACATAAGCTGCGTCGACGACCTGACCATTTTGAGACGAAGCAAAAAGACTACCGAAAACATAACTGAAAATGGGGATTTTGTTGTGTATTGTTGTTGATTGATGTTTTGACCGATACGGACATTTTCGATACGATGTATCGATTGAACGCAAAATACCGGTATTCGATTTATATCGGAAACCGGTACGCAGCCCTACTTACCCGAAACTGAATACTTCATCTATGGATATTTATATATTTAGCCCAATCTGTGAGGCAGCACCTTTAATGCTGTAATGTCTAATCTACTTGTGGGTTAAGAAATTTTTATGCCCCCGTATTGATAGATCTGGAGGCATATAGTGATTCACCTGTCCGTCCGTTCGTCTGTTCGTCCGTCCGTCCTGGTTAACCCAAATTGACCGTTTCTTCTAGCATTAATATGGCTTGCTACAAAGCTTTCATACTTGCATGGATGTTGTGTATGAACACTCTCCACACGCCAGTATCACCTAACCCCATTTTGACCTTCACCTTGACCTAATTTTGGACTTAGACTTATTTATGGACAAGGCTTCCACAGGGGGCATAAGCGTTTATTGAACGCAGTCTTGTTTTTTTTTACGAAAGTTTTAATATTATATTTTATTGTTGTCATTATATTATTTTTAGAAAGTTTTAATATTATATTTTATTGTTGTCATTATATTTTTTTACGAAAGTTTTAATATTATATTTTATTGTTGTCATTATATTTTTTTAAGAAAGTTTTAATATTATATTTTATTGTTGTCATTATATTTCAGACTTTATCGTTGCCTGTGGTAGTGACAGTACATGGTAACCAGGAATGTCAGGCTACAGCTACATATCTGTGGGACAATCAGTTTGCAGAACCAGTAAGTACATTGGTATATAATCTGGCCCCAATTCCACGAAAAAACTTAAGTTATTGCTCAGCTGAGACTGTTATTTAGAATTTATGATATGACTATGATTATAGTCTTGTGGTGTAGATTGCTACCAGAAACTGTGTATTTATTGCTAAATAATGATATAGTAGGTGATTTTTGTATCAAATGATCATGAGAATCCAACAGTAATGAACAATAAAGAACTTCGTACTTGAGCTTGTTATAACAGACTTAAGTTTTTACTTTAGATGTTTTTAATTTTTAAGCACTATTTTCTGTTAAAATAGGACTTATTATGTATTGCTCTATTAAATTGGCATCTCACTGTGATGAAACAATATAAACTAGTATACATGAAAGTCTTTTAACAAACAAAATATGTTTTTAAAATGGCAGACTCAGCTGAGCAATTACTTAAGTTTGTTCGTGGAATTGGGGCCAGGGGTGTCAATATTCCGGATATATCCTGAATTCCAGATTTATCATTTCTGAAAGAGCAATGGCTTCTGACCAAAATAAAAGTTATTTGACAAAAATATCTCAAGAAATGGCAAAGTTATGGTAACTTTAATCTGCTCTGAAGGGTTTTCTTTAATGCAAAGTGAGTCAATTATGGAAACAATGTTATTGAAGGCCTCTTGTTTGGCAAAAGTGGTCAGCCGCATACGATTTTCCTGATTTTTTATTTGGCTCTGTTGACACCCCTGATAATGTAGAATCATTTATATTCGTTAATATTCAGGGAAATGTGAAAATTGAACAAAAGTCACGGACAAGTCAGGAAATTCTTTATATTAGCTGTCAGTAAGTGCCACTTCCTATGGAGAAAAAAAACATTAAAAAAAACTTAAAAAATATGCTTGCTCAGGATAATTCTAAATAATAATAATTTATGTCAATCATCAGCCCCTGAACTGGAACTTAAACTTGTTATACCCCCAGATACATAGTATATGGGGGCTATATTGGAGTCATGCTTGAGGATGGTTGGTTGGTTGGTTGGTCTGTTGGTTGGTCCGTATAATTTTATCCGCGCTATTTCTCTGTAACCATTGGTCGGATTTCATCAAAACTTTGCATGATTGATCAGTACCAAGTCTAGTTGTGCATATCGTCAGCATAAGCCGGTCGAATAAATTTTAAGGGAGTTATGGCCCTTTGTTTTTTTTACACTTAAAAATTTTGTCCGCGCTATTTCTCTGTTACCAATGGTTGGATTTCAATGAAACTTTTCATGAATGATCAGTACCAAGTCTAGTTGTGCATATCCTCGGCACACATTGGTCGGATAAATTTTAAGGGAGTTATGGCCCTTTGTTTTTTTACACTTATAAATTTTGTCCGCGCTATTTCTCTGTTACCAATGGTTGGATTTCAATGAAACTTTTCATGAATGATCAGTACCAAGTCTAGTTGTGCATATCCTCGGCACACATTGGTCGGATAAATTTTAAGGGAGTTATGGCCCTTTGTTTTTTTACACTTATAAATTTTGTCCGCGCTATTTCTCTGTTACCAATGGTTGGATTTCAATGAAACTTTTCATGAATGATCAGTACCAAGTCTAGTTGTGCATATTCTCGGCACACATTGGTCGGATAAATTTTATGGGAGTTATGGCCCTTTATTTTTTTACACTTATAAATTTTGTCCGCGCTATTTCTCTGTTACCTATAGTTGGATTTCAATGAAACTTTGCATGAATGATCAGTACCAAGTCTAGTTGTGCATATCCTCGACTATCACATTAATAGGATTAATTTTAAGGGAGTTATGGCCCTTAGTTTTTTTACACTTATGAATTTTTCCTTTGTTACCATTGGTTTGATTTCAATGAACGTTTGCATGAATGATCATTGCTAAGTCTAGTTGTTTGTCGGAGCACATTTAAGTGACTGTGTCAAGCAGTTTCTGGGGGTATTCATCACATTCAGTGATATTTCTTGTTTCATATAAAGCTAATATAGCTTCATTTTTTCTATTTTGTTGCCAAATTTTACCCAAACAAAAAGATGCTTTGGTGCCTGATCGCTGTAAAAAGTCACGGAAAACTGCTCTGTGGTCAGGGAAAATTCCGGTACTTTTGTGTCAGAATATTTCATAATTCAAATTGTGGAAATGCCATTTTACAGTGTATTGTCGATTGATGTATTTTCAGCATAGAATACCATTTCTTGTACCTGATACAGTACCCTGGCCAGAGTTAGGTAAAATGTTGTCCACCAAGTTTGAAGCAATGACAGGAAGAGGGTTAAGTGATTCCAATTTGAAGTATCTTGCCAACAAACTGTTTGGAACGAGTGGCCAGTCAGATTTTACTAACAGCATGGTAACTTGGGTGCAATTTAATAAGGTAAGAGATATTATTTTGTAAATTGTGTAAATTATATATCCCTTCTCCGCTGTATGACCTAGCTAACTATCTTTCCATGCTTTCATTCCCCACCTGCATGTCAATATCCGTTTTTCTTTTCCTGACTGTAACCTGTGGCGTTGCCATCCATATGCAAGGTTATTCTATCATTATGACTGTTGTAAACAAATTATTTTCCACCATTTACCCTTCTCCGCTAAGCAACTACTCTCTCTCCCTCTCTTAATCCACGCATAATTCCCACGTCCACAGACTGCTTTTCGCTTTATCTCACTTTGTTTTTGTTGACGTTTTATTTTCATATGTACATTTATACTTGCCGTTGCCATGTTTGCTATATATGTTTTGTAGTAATGTGTGTATATCTGACAGGCCTTTGGCCTATAGATACTTTGAAAATAAACTTACTTACTATAACCAGAGTATAGCAACAGTGGTCCTAGAATTCAGCAATATTTCGGAAACCTGGCATAGATCTCCTGAAAATCTCAATCTGAGCTCAATCTCATCTCTTATAATGCCATGTGTCGTTTTGATAATTTCCATGGGAGACTTTGCTCAAAATTTGCATCTCAAAACAGAAACATTACTCTTAGTTTATTACTGTAAAATTTTAAGAGCTCAAACTTCCTAGTTATCTGAAATTTAGACTCTAATTTGAGCAAAATCTCAATTTGAGATGAGATTTCTACTTGAGATGCCTCAGGAGATCGGGACCTGGTTTAGCTGCACTAGCAAGAATGAACTTTTCTATGTTAAAAATTACTTAAAGAACAAATACCAAGTATTGGCCAAGTTATTGTTGTATGAAATTTTGTATGCTGAATTTTAACACGGATATACACAGAACGGATAAGCAGGTCTAAAAATAGCCTAATTATGACCTGACTACCCATAATGCATTGCGCGCTTCGGTAAGCACGATAATTGTGAACATGACTTATCCAAAAGAAGTCTTTTTTTCGTGTCAAAACCACAAAACTATTATATAGTAAGTGGTTTGATCATTTTCAACAAATAGAGGACACCCCAAAGATCACAAAAAATATTGATTTATTAGAAAAACAGTCGTAAATAAGTTTCCTTAGGGGTTTAAAAAAGTAAATATCGGAAGCAATCCAAAACCCGTCAATTGAAAATTTATCGATCAGGATAGGTCACAGAAAATGTGGTCTATGTCACAATTGACAGATGAATCGTCCAAACTATCTATACAAAAACTTTCCAAACACATAAGGGAACAAATAAATTCCCATCTTTGCTTATTTTGACGAAGAGTTGCTTTAAATGAAAACAAATATCTCATTGACAAATTAGGCTGAATTTATGAAATAATCCAAGATGGCGGCGGCTAGCGGGGAAAAATAGCGCCAACTTGAGAATCTCGCCAAGTCTCGTTAAGTCTCGTACAAGTAAGCCGATCGCGATATTTCATTCCAGTATGGCGGCCTATATAGGAAATATAGTGGGGGGTCGAATGAGTTGCCATTCCGTCTAATGTATTTCCGTGATTTTAATGATTGAACAATTGTTTGACACATTATAGTTTTTGTGTAGGGATGTGTGCTAATGGCACAGGAAACATACTTGTGTCTTATTTTCAGGATTAGGCATTAAGCCTTAGTAGGATGGACCCCAGGCCTTGATCTCCCGAAGCATCTCAATCTGACTTGAGATAAATCTCAAATACTGACATGTGTCTTTGAGATAATTTTCATGGGAGACAAGACTCTGAAAGTGGGCACCACAAAACAGATACATTGTTCTGAGTTTATTACAGTAAATATTTTGAGGATAAAACTTACGAATGATCTCATATTTATACTCTTGACTTGAGCAAAATCTCAATTTGAGTTGAGATTTCTACTTGAGATGCTTCGGGAGATCGGAGCCTGGTGTTGTACTCAGACTTCGGAATTGGTCTAACCAGATGACATGGTCAACCTTTGCGATAAATATTGTATAAATGGTTAAGTCTTGGAAATATTGAAAAATGTCTAGAATTCAGATTAAAGGTGCTGCCTCACAGATTGGGCTAAAATTTTTGTATATCATGATTTTCCAACCAAACCAAGTATTGATGTAATAGTAAGCCACTGACTGTTGCTTTATGAAAGATTTGGTGCAAATAAGCAATTTTAACAACTCTCGATTTCGCCCAATGAGTATTTTTTTCTTGAAAAAACCCCGCTAAGTTTCCTACCAACATGCTTTGTGATTAATGTAATTCACACGTGATCAAACTGTAACATCGACAAACTACAGCGTAAACATCAGTGAGGTATTTGGTTTGTTTATCGATTCTTTTTCATCAAATGCGAACAAATTTCAGACAATTTAAGTAATAGTTGTGTTAATTCGATAGGGTATTAATTCCCTATAGACTTTTTTATGTAAAAATACTAAATAACTACAAAATGCCGAAGTTTCTCAAGTTATTTTAGATGTCAGTGTTGTTGTTAATGGGATATACAAGCAACTATACCAAAATTACGCGAATATTTGACAATTTTATTTTATTTTTGCAATACAAAATATGTGAGGCAGTCCCTTTAATAAAGAGAGTATATTAAAACCCTATATGACATGTGTACTGTATGATGAATCTGGTCTTGATCTCCCGATCTCCCGAAGCATCTCAAGTAAAAATCTCATCTCAAATTAAGATTTTGCTCAAATTAGAGTCTTAGTTACAGACAAATCAGAAGTTAAAGAGTTCTTAACATTTTACTGTAATAAACTCAAAAATAATGATTCTGTCATGTAAAAATAATGATTCTGTCATGTAAAAATAATGATGTAAAAATAATGATTCTGTCATGTAAAAATAATGATTCTGTCATGTAAAATAATGTTTCTGTCATGTAAAAATAATGAATAATGATTCTGTCATGTAAAAATAATGATTCTGTCATGTAAAAATAATGTTTCTGTCATGTAAAAATAATGTTTCTGTCATGTAAAAATAATGAATAATGATTCTGTCATGTAATAACAATTTTGTGTCCAGTCTCACATGGAAATTCCCTCAATGACATGTGACAATATTTGAGCTGAGATTTTTCTCATATTGAGATGCTTCGGGAGATAGGGGCCTGGTATAATCATTTAACCCTGTTTATTTGACATGATGATATTGTTTTCAGGAAAATTTACCACAAAGAAGTTTCACATTTTGGGAATGGTTCTGGTCGGTAGGGAAACTTGTAAAGGAACATCTAAAGGCACCTTGGATGGACACGTATGTACAGCTTGATTTAAGCCTTTCCTATAAGGCCTAAAAATAAAATATTGTTTGTTTCCCCATCCCCTACCTACCCGAAAAAAACGACCCTACCCATAATATTTTATTGCCCAAATTGAAATTATATTTCTTTTATAAAATATTGGGGATGAAAATGTAAATTTTTGTTTACATGCTTGTTTCTTACTAAGTACATTTCGTACATATTTTAAATTTAAGATTGTTGGTTTTCACCTTATAGTTATATGTATTACTATATTATATTATTTGTATGTCTTGACCAATAACTATTATTCTAAAACAATTAAAAAAAAAATTTAACCTATCTACCTACCCATTCTAAATTTGCTCGGGTCGGGATGGGGAAACAAACAATATTTTAAGTTTGGCCTAAAGTACTTTTCTGTATTTTGGTGAGGAAGATTATTGTCGTTACAGTAAAAAAAAGTTAAAATGTCAAAGGATGGCTGAATTGCTGAAACTGGTAACTTAACTTATGATAGTAAATGAAACCGGGTACCAACATTGCTGTGCTAAAGTGCTATGTTGACAATGATATTCTAGTTCGAAATGGAAATGAGGTGTGGCCCAGGGCTGGTATTCAATATTGATCTTATTTAATTGGAGAATAAGGTTAGCCAATCATGTCGCCTGTTACTGTCCAAGAGTTTAATATGGTGTGATCTGATTGGTTGTCCTTATCCTTAAGTCATGCAAGATCAATATTGAATACCACCCCAGGCCATCAAGCATGTAATCAGTCGCATGATTAATGACAGATTGTCCAAGCTGACTTTCTTACTGCATACAATGTAGCACAGATTAAACACTAATAGCATTTAATGTCTTGTTGCATATGACTTCACCATTCTGATGTATTTTGCGAAATCCCTCGAGATGGTGATGTTATCAACATTTGTGATAAGCAGGGAGGTGGAAATTCCCAAATTTTTTACTTGGCCTTGGGCAAGTTGGACTAAAAAATCCACTTGCCCGAAAACTAAATCTGCTTGCCCAGGAATACAATTATTTATCATGTGAAGGATTCGAGTACTAGATGTAATTCAAAGTTTGTTAAGTAAATCATTTTTGGTCAGTTATTTAGGGATTAATCATTGTTTAAGTAAAATAAGGCACTAATAATATTATTTTTCTTGTGATAATTTTGCACTTGCCCAAGGGTAAGCTGGATGGACAAATCTAATTGCCTGTAGGCAAAAATGCCCAAGTTGGACAAGTTGGACATAGGAATTCCACACCCCTGATAAGTTTAGTATATTTTATACAGGTTGATCCTAGGTTTTATGGATAAAGGTGAATCAAATGGCTTGTTACTGGCTCGACCAAATGGCACGTTTTTGTTGAGGTTTAGTGATGGTACTATAGGTGGAATCACTATAGCCTGGGTGGCCGACAATAACGACATGTCAGGTATGTTTATCATGGAATGATTATTATACCTGTGAACTTATATAGTGAATGTTATTAGCGTTTTGCTTATGACCTGATTTGTATCAGGGGATAGTAAGTTAACCTATAAATGTATTTAGTGAATATTGGATATTCATAAAAAACGCACATCTAACATTTTCTCCATAGGTTTACATGTTTGCCTTTAGCTTTCTTCGAAGGTCACACCGAACAATGAATTTGATGTGTTTTGATTGTTAACACATTAAAGTTGTTTTGGTAGTCTTGTTTCAAAACTTTACCTTTTCAGCTTAGAATTCTAGGAAGAAATTGCTGAATGCGTTATTTCCCAGAAAATGTTCTTTTAACAAATTTCATTTAAAAACCTTTAAATCAGAGTCACATGTTAATACTGTTTAAGAATGAAAGCAAAGATACCTTGGGAACAAGTTGACACAAAAATAACTGATACAGTCAGAACTCGATACAACGACGCTGTATGTTTCCAAGAAAAATGTTAATGTAACGAATATGTCAGTATACTGAATTGATACAAAGAGGGTTTTAATACTTTTGTCCCCAAATATGATGTCACTATAATGAATTTGTCAGTATATCGGGTGTCGTTATATCGAGTCCTGACTGTATACGTAGTACAGGAACTGACCAAAATGACCGGTTTAACATGTAACCCTATAGAAAAAATGTGACATATGCATTTCTTTATGTACTTAGTGTAATACATTTTGCTCAGATATTTAAATTATAGTATTTTCTGGCTATTAATTAAAATTAATAAAATGTTATTTCAACAAAGGTTACTTTGAAAATAAGTAGGGGTTGGCCGATGCATCGAAATATCGATGCATTGCGATTCCGAGTGTCCCGATAGTATGGATCGATAGTAAAAGTCTCGATCCAATAACTATCGCCGATAGTTAGCTCAACTATCGATAGTTACGATAGTTTCCTTTTTATAAATAAAGTTTATTATTAATTTAAAACAACTTCCGTTTTCGTTAAACAAAAACTAATTGTCAATAACCACACGCATCAAAACTGCCACAATGGACCAATATCGCTTTAATTTTATTAATCTATTTCTGTCAAATTCATTTTAAATCATTTCCACAAATAGTAGATTTGTATGTTGTACAACAAAGGGTTACCTGACATAGTGCAAATTTACATTTACAAGTTAATCTCTGGTTTTCAAATCTTGGCAATAACTATTGCAATAGTATCGCAATAGTTTCCAGCAATACAATAGTATCGCAATAGTACTTTCAGCAATAGTATTGCAATAGTCAAAAGTGGACTCGATAGTCACCCCTAAAAATAAGTGTATGAATGTACATAACTTGTCAGATGTGTTATTATATAACCTTCGCTAAATTAAGTCTTCATTATTATTATAATAAGGACCGGGACGATTACTCGATTAATTGGATACGATTCGATTCCAAGGTGAAACCGTTTTCAATTTTTGCAAAACCGCTAATTGTTCTAAAACTTTACACATCCTACAGTACCAATGAATTGTAATTTACTGTGTGAGTACAACATCTTTGACAAGAATATGCCTGAATGTGTTGATCGACACATAAACAAGCAAACTAGCTGGGAGGTTTTGAGTAACACGTGATACATTAATCCATGTACTCAGTCTGATCATATTTAACAAACACATCTTATTTTATAACTCGAAGGATAAAATAAAAACACATGAATTCTTTTGCTGAAAGTACCTTGATATGGTCATCATGAAAGAAAACAGCATTTTCAATATGGCGGCCGATTAACCAGTTTGATTCAATTTCACATCAACGATTAACCGGTTTCAAAATATTGAAGTCGTCCTGGTCCTAATTATAATCACTGTTCAGTAACATACAATTGTTGATTTTAGTTGATAGACAAGTCTGGAACCTGGCTCCATTCACCATCAAAGATTTTCAGATTCGAGGTTTGGCTGACCGTGTACGGGACTTGCCATCCCTTGTAACTTTATACCCTGACATTCCAAAGGACACTGCGTTCCAGAGATACTACTCTGTCTCAACTCCGGCATCAGGTATGGTGTGCACAACTTTCTGCTGCTCATTATGCCCCCCATCTTTGGGGGGGGGGGTATATTGCTTTGCACATGTCGGTCGGTAGACCATATAGTTTCCGTTTAATAACTCGAGAATGCTTTGCCCTAGGATCTTCAAACTTTTTCTTGGAGGTTGGTCAGCAACAGTAGATGACCACTATTGATTTTATGTCAAAGGTAAAGGTCGTTGTGACCCTTGATATTAATAACTATTTGCCTGCCATGGGAGCCTACATGTTTTACAAACATCTCTTTTTAACCAGCATTTATCAGATGTTTGAAGAAGTCAGAGGAGCATAATAAAGCCGTTATACAGTGCCCACCAAAAATATGTAATACAGGTGCAAAATTAAACTTGGTTAAATTATTCAATATCTTTTTATCAGACAGTCAGTTTTGTACTAAAAACATCACTGCTAAATTGTGCAAAATTGAACTTGGTTAAATTATTCAATATCTTTTTATCAGACAATCAGTTTTGTACTATAAACATCACTGATAAATTGTGCAAAATTAAACTTGGTTAAATTATTCAATATCTTTTTATCAGACAGTCAGTTTTGTACTAAAACATCACTGATAAATTGTGCAATATTAAACTTGGTTAAATTATTCAATGTCTTTTATCTGACAGTCAGTTTTGTACTAAAAACATCACTGATAAATTGTGCACATCTGATTAATCCACCTTTGTTGATACAAAATTTTCCGGTCTTCCTCATTATTGTAGGTGCACTTTAATTAATGATGAATGTTATTCTCTGATACAGACACTGTTACACCTGGTGGATATGTAAAGACTACATTGATGACAATTATTGATGGACAACCGTGAGTATAGGATTTTTAGCTCGACTTTACGAAGAAAAAAGTCGAGCTAATGTAGTGACAATATCGTCTATGTGTGCGTTGGTTAAGTTTATTGCCAGAGTCATTTTCTCAGAAACTGTCAAAGGTATCTACTTGAAACTCAACAGTGTTATTCACCATCACAAGGGGACTCCATACATACAAGGCTGGTAACCCTGTGACTTATCTTTATGAGTTACCTGCCCTTGTTTGACTTACAGATGAGCAAGGGTACTATCAATTTAGAGAAAGTCGAGCGCCTTGCACTCGTAGGCGGTGCTCTTGTTATGTGGGTTATAACATTACTTTTATGTAAATGTTGTAATATGCCAGAGATTGCTCTGCCTTTGTGTTTGTAGAAATATTTTAGTGAACACTTCAACACAATTCATTGGACCATGTGATTAAAATGAATTTAAAGGGAAATTATTGACGACTGGTGTATGTCGGACAATAGTTATTAGAGAGGTTGCGAAAAGCAACGTGTAACGTGTACGTGAATACTATTTTTGGGTATTTCGTCATCCAGGTATGTGTAGTTTCTACATGTAACTGACGTGTGACAGACGAAAATATATTGTGTACTACGTCACACAGGTATGCATATGCACGGGAAACCCAAGATATTATCGCCAGTAGTCTCAGTGAGTTAATACAAATACTCATTATCGATTCACGAAAAAATCATGTTACAACTGCCATGTGATGTTACACGCAGACGTTGTGTTTCGCAAGCAAATTTTAATTGCAACGTGTAGGTATACATGTACGGGTAGCTACACGTACACGTAGTCGTACAAGTTCGAATCGCAACCTCTCTATTATACATAGCAGCTAATGTTTGTTTGTGTATACATGTATCCAACTCACAACAAAGATTGTATTGTCTATTAGTAAAGGGACCATCACCCGTGCTTAACAAGATCCATGTACTGGTAATAACAAAGTTTTACTTAATTTGTCCTAATAAAGGCATTTACAGAAACGATGAAATAGAAATATACAGTCAGGTCTCGAAACAACGATGCAGGTCTCAAAACAACGACGCTGTTAGTTTCTATGAAAAATTATCGTAACGAATATGTCAGTATACTAAACTGATACAAAGAGCATTTTAATACATTTGTCCCAAAATCTGATGTCAATAAATGAATTTGTCAGTATATCGGGTGTCGTTAGATCGAGACCAGGCTGTATATACATGTTTATTGATGAAATTTACATGTTCTTTACTTTTCTATTGTTGTGTGTATTTTATCCAGACCTGGAACCGACTTTGGTAATCCGCAGACACCTCAACCATTCCTGGGCGGGGGACCAGCATCGCCATACTCTACCCAGTCTATGAACGCCCCTGGAGGCGACGCAACGTAAGTGTGTACAGCCCAAGCAGGAATCAGCATTGTATTATCTACATGTAAGGGGCCTGCTTTGCACGTTACTAACTGTCCATTGTCATTCACTGTTCAGGAATATCTTTAGCCTATGTCACATCAGCTGCATGATTTTTTTATCACACGATTTCTTACTCCTGAAAATTAAATTAAGATTACAGTCTTTGGCATCCTCGTAGATTGTAGACATCGCAGGGCTGCTGTTCCACCCTTGTATAGCAGACACACAAGTCTCATGAATAATGTGGAAAATTGCTGGCAAATCGCAAACAAAACACAGAAAAAGTTCACGTGTACAGAAATTGGTTTGTGACATTGTGTTCATATTGCGGTGCTTATATTTCTTACAGTGGTCGTAGGATGGTCTTACGGCTATTGCACGAAACACCACCACTTATTAAAAAGGTGCCTCATAAATATGATCTTAATGTACGACTGTCCAGAGGCTGATGTGACCTAGGCTTTAGACAGGGTTCCATGGTCATAGAAAAAGTCAGGGAGGAAATTTTGTCTTGGTCACTGCATCATCAACATAATTTAGTTAGGGAATTTTCTAATAAAATTATTGAATGTTTTACTTATGTTTTTTTTATGAAAAAAATCATTTGGATCATCCTATTTAATTGAAGTAAAAAGATCAAACTTTAGATTAAAAACGTAATTTAAGTAGCAAGAAGATTTAAAGGGACTGCCTCACATATTGCAAAAATAAAATTGTCAAATATTCGCGTAATTTTGGTATAGTTGCCTGTATATCCCATAAACAACCACACTGACATCTAAAATAACTTGAGAAACTTCGGCATTTTGTAGTTATTTAATATTTTTGCATCAAAAATTCTATAGGGTATAATAGAATTAACACTATTATTACTTAAATTGCCTGAAATTTGTTTCGCATTGGATGAAAACGTATCGAAAAACAAACCAAATTCCTCACTGATGTTTACGCTGTAGTTTGATGATGTTACAGTTCGATCATGTGTGAATTACGTAATTCACAAAGCATGTTGGAAGGAAACTTAGCGCTTTTTTTTCAAGAAAAATACTCAGTGGGCGATATTGAGAGTGGTTAAAATTGCTTATTTGCACCAAATCTTTAATAAATCAACCGTCAGTGGCTTTCTATTACATCAATACTTGGTTAGGTTGGAAAATCACGATATACAAAAATTTTAGCCCAATCTGTGAGGCGGCACCTTTAAGAAAGAAAACTTGAAAAAACGCGGAGTATGAAAAACCGTGGTATACTTAGTTTATATTTAGTGCTATCATATAGCATACTTGATTTTCAAAACATCTTTCTCTACTTTCTCATGTCCATTTGACTCTGTTAAAGACTTGTATGTTTGTCTAGTGTTCTTCATGCTAGATCTAGCCTTTCATCAATTCTATTATCACTGTCCTTATTTCTTTTCAACTTACTGTTACCAAGATCAGTTTAAAGATCAATTTTAGAGAGGGTAAATGTACAAGAAAATTAATGAACTGGAGGAATAAAAGTAAAAGCTTTAAAATATCAATATTTTTCTTTTTCTTAGCTCATGCAATAGTTCAATGTTTGAAGTCCTGCTATGAATGTCCGGTTACTGGTGCTTGTTCGGCTCAATATGGCTGGTTGGTCGGTCTCTGGAACCAGACGGTGTTTAATTAAGTAACTAAAGAATGATTAGTCCCACAATCTTCAAACTTGGTATACAGGTTGATCATGACAAGTAGAAGAGGTCAATAGGTCAAAGGTCACGGTGACCTTGACAATAAGCGACCATTGTGCTGCCAGAATGGCGTGCATGCTAAAAAATACAAGTAAACATATTCTTTTACCAATTGGAATTTGCTTTGTTATTGAGGATGTGTGATACGTTTTGCTACAAAATATTCCAGATGAAAATAGTTAAAAAGTTAAATGCTACGTCATCATTATTTTCAGCTTTGATCCATTCAGGTTGTTAATCATTATAGATACATACTAACCAGGGCTTTTTTTCCTTCTATAGTAGGGGCCATTTACAGGTGGCTTCCCCTCACGAAAATTCTTCAAAATTATGCAGTTTTCTCTTAAAATTAAATTTACATTTAAATTAAGTTTTTTCTTCCCCTTTTGCTAAAATTATAACTTATTTTTCCCCCTAATTCAAAGAAAAGGCCCCTTCCGTTACTCTTGAAAAAAGGCCCTGCTAACTTATCTATTTTACCCTGACCAGGGTACTGTTTTATCAAAGCACTTACAGAAACTCTAAACTTACGTTCAAATTTAAAATCTTTATTACTCTTTTAGAACTACAAAGTGTGGTAAATAGATGTACAATAATAATAATGGTTCAGCTAATTAACTCTTACAAACCATATCTAATTTGCTGTTGTTGGAAGTTTTTAAAGAATTTAAATTTCTACGTAAGTTTAGGATTTTTGTTAGTGCTTTGATAAAACAGTACCCAGGAGTGTGGCACTTGGCATGATTGAATGCTAACCATCTAACGATAAGACAACAAGTAACTGGAGCACAAAATATTGATTCACAATTTCTTGTAAAATTTATGCCCCAAAATTATACAGATACAATGTTAAAATTCTTCAAGCATACCATATTTATAAGTTACTATTTTTGCAGATCAAAATTAACAAATTTTGAATTCCAGACATTAAAATAGCACTCATAAATATAAGCAAGGTTTTTTTTATTTCTTTTTATTAGGTAAAATTTTATGCTAGAAGAGTGAATTTTGTATCTTCATGAAATTCGTCCTCCAATGTTTCCATGCCATTAACTTAACCATTTATACTGTATTGTCGAGTTAATGGTTAGCATAGTTTTGCCACCATGTGTTTTTGAATACCGGACCCCTTTCCCACCCCTAAAATACTTGTATCATGTAGTGTCTAACCTTGGTTTATCTCTAGTTGTGCATATTCAACGCACATTATAATATTATATTCACAACACATTATGCTAAAATTAATTCAACATTGGCATGGGGCACTTGTGTGTGTAGAGAACATCTCATTAGAAAGTTTTGTTGGTTTATTGGAGTAAAACACATTTTCTCAACAATTTTTCAATCAACATAGCAATCAATTCACCTAACCAGAATTCCTAAAGTCTATCCTAATCTCTTGTAACTTGCCCTTCCTCAAGGAACCTGCGATTTCTCCACATAATTTAGGAATGAATATCGACATTGTTGTTAAAAACCTTAGGATTTCAGTCGTGGCTTCTTGAATGATTTACTTTTGCATCATTTTTAATTGAAGACAAATAAAATCAAACTTAAAATTTCAAAATGTAAATAGAATTTTATTTTAACACTGTTCAAGTTCACACTCGTTCTTTAATATTTCGCCTTACAGGCTTTATCAAAAATTACAAAGATACTTTTCTTCACTATATGTAAAGTATCTTTGTAATTTTTGATAAAGCCTGTAAGGCAAAATATTAAAGAACGAGTGTAATATTGAACTGTGTTATTTGTGAAGTTTTTGTCCCTAATTGGGCTTTATTCTGAGATAAAACTATTTAGATTGTAGAGATGTATTATCTAGTTGCCTAGATAGACTATATTAGCATCTTCATTGGTCTGAATATTGAGTGTTTATGATAACATACAATGAGTGTATGTTTGGCTACGCTGTACTCGCTTTATATAAAAAAACTCTCATTCCGGTAGTTTATCAAAACCTTATTCTGTAACCCATATGTTATTGTGGTTTTTTGTGTTATATGTGATTTGAAATGAGAGTTTAATGAGTGATTTGAAGTGAGAGTTTAATGTGTTATGTGTGTTTTGAAATGAGAAATAAATGTGTGGTTTGAAGTGAGAGTTTAATGTGTTATATGTGATTTGAAGTGAGAGTTTAATGTGTTATATGTGATTTGAAGTGAGAGTTTAATGTGTTATATGTGATTTGAAGTGAGAGTTTAATGTGTTATATGTGATTTGAAGTGAGAGTTTAATGTGTTATATGTGATTTGAAGTGAGAGTTTAATGTGTTATTTGAAGTGAGAGTTTAATGTGTTATGTGTGATTTGAAGTGAGAGTTTAATGCGTTATGTGTGGCTCAGAATGAGAGTTTAATGTGTTATGTGTGGCTCAGAATGAGAGTTTAATGTGTTATGTGTGGCTCAGAATGAGAGTTTAATGTGTTATGTGTGGCTCAGAATGAGAGTTTAATGTGTTATGTGTGGCTCAGAATGAGAGTTTAATGTGTTATGTGTGGCTCAGAATGAGAGTTTAATGTGTTATGTGTGGCTCAGAATGAGAGTTTAATGTGTTATGTGTGGCTCAGAATGAGAGTTTAATGTGTTATGTGTGGCTCAGAATGAGAGTTTAATGTGTTATGTGTGGCTCAGAATGACATTTTGATGTACCTACGGGGTATTATATGCAAATCAAATATTGTTATCTACCATTGATTTAGGTCAGTATCTGCCACAAACCTACGCTATTACATCCTGCCATTCAGTGTATAATATATCGGATGGTAAAGGCGGGGATTCCATATAAATGGGCGGGGCTTCCCTATAAATGGGTGAGGCTTCCATATAAATGGACGGGGCTTCCATATAAATGGGCGGGGCTTCCATATAAATGGGTGAGGCTTCCATATAAATGGGTGAGGCTTCCATATAAATGGGCGGGGCTTCCATATAAATGGGCGGGGCTTCCATATAAATGGGTGAGGCTTCCATATAAATGGGCGGGGCTTCCATATAAATGGGTGAGGCTTCCATATAAATGGGCGGGGCTTCCATATAAATGGGTGAGGCTTCCATATAAATGGGCGAGGCTTCCATATAAATGGGTGAGGCTTCCATATAAATGGGCGGGATCGGAATGAGAGTTTGATGTTGTCAGGCTTGAAAGTTTAATATAAAGATTTACATGTGTTTGCAAGTCATTGTTTCCTAAATAAAATGTCATCATTCCATGCTATTATTCTTTTCAAAATTATGGAAAATGGGGAGTTATATAATTTGTATACCAATATGTTTTCCATAACGTGTAGACCCATATACATTCTATATACACTGCCCACCAAAAATAAGTATACAGATGTTATTTGCTCACTTACTTGCCTGTAATAATACTATTTGCAGAACAATGAAGCAACAATATATTTAAAGAAAATGAATATTTTTGTTTATTAAATGGAAAGGCCATACATTAAAAGGTACCCTAGGTGCAAAATCTAAAGTTTTTTTGTCCCTCTTGAATGGTAATTTTGTCACAAAAAGATGGAAAATTCACCCTTTTGGATCACATGGTTATTTTAGTTCCGAACATCTTCATCTTTATTTCTATCTCTATTTTGACTCATTTAGTAACTGTAGTTGTAGAAACTAGTATAATAGTGACCGTCTGATTTACTGATATTGAATAATTTAACCAAATTTAATTTTGCAACAATTATTTACTGTACATTTATTTTTGGTGGGCACTGTATATATATGGCTTTTACTGTCCCAAGGCAATAAATGGTATGTATGGTTCAAGGATATTTACATGTATTTAGAATATATAATTATGTAGATTACATAATCTATAAATGAAAGCCATGTTGCTTGCATGTTCTAGTTCGGTGTCCCCTTATTGTTCTTGGTTATGGTAAAAAATCTTAGTACCCATAGATTTCAATACTTTATTAGACATTCAACTGATAAATATTAAGTCTTAGTCCCCTTCCTGTTTTCAACTGGAGGGTACTATAGGTTTGCTGTCTGTCTGTCAATCTGTCCGTTCGTCGAGAATTTTGATCCTGCCGTAACTCAATCAGTTTCCATGCTAGGTTCATGAAACTTGGCATGTGGATAGGGGCCAATAAGGAGATAATGCACTTCTAAACAGTTTTTGATTCTGACAAAAGATTGATGTTGCTATGGAGACAGAAATAGTAAAAATGCATCAGAAAGGGTTATGACTTCAAACCAGTAGGGGACTTTTGTATAGCTTGCAATTCTTCTGTTATTTGTAAAATTGTAAATCTGTTCTGCTGAAAATAAGTCTCTCATACAATAGTGTAAATACAAATAGACAAGCGCAAGAACTAGCCAGACCTTCGAGCTTGCCAGTATTCTGGTTATTTTTTATTAGTCCCCTACCGGTTTTTGACCGGAGGGGACCATAGGTTTGCCCTCCGTCCGTCAGTCAGTCCGTCCGTCATTCCGTCAAAAAATCTGGATCCTGACATAACTCAAACAGTTTCCAAGCTAGGTTTATGAAACTTGGTATGTCAGGGTGGCCACAGACTCTGGGAAACAGGGAAAACAGGGAAATGGCAAAAACAAATTCCCTGCAGGGAAAAATTGGGGAATTTCAAAATTGAACAAAAATCAGGGAATTATCAGGGAATTTTACAGAAATTGGAGGATAGAATGTGTCTACTGGCAGCTTCTCTTCATGACTTTATTCACTTGATGTTTTTCTTCAAACAAACTGTATTTATTATACAATAGGTATAAATAATTAGTTTGGTAGTGAAGGTATGGCTCTAAGGGGATACATATTTTCTGCTGCTGTATATTAGTCGCGTTCACCGAAAACAATCATGGAAAATAACCTTTTTGGGAGGGGAAAAACAGGGAATTATCAGGGAATCTCATTCTCAATTTTCTGTGGCCACCCTGTATGTGGATAGGGGGCAATAAGGGACTAATGCACGTCCAAAAGTATTTTGATTCTGACCAAAATTGTGGTTGCTATGGCAACAGAAACATTGAAAATGGCTTCAAACCAGTAGGGGACTTCTGTATTGCTTGCAATTCTTAATTACTTGTTTTATTTGTCATGCCAAAAGTTTTTTTTTTGGACAAGTTTTGTGGAGGTTGAAATCTGTCTAATTTGAATTTTTCTTACAGGATTAATAAATCGCTATATTTGGGGATTGGTTAAGCTGGCGAAAATCATTGCATTTAAACTTAAACAACTGCAATAAAATGCAGAATGTAATATTTTTGCCTGTTGATGCAGGGCTTATTATGTGAACACCCTTGAGGTGCAGGTGGTGGCGTCCAGTAATTTGTCTGTATTCAAACAGTTTTCATCTCATCATATTCAAACTTGGTTCAATTATGAGCCCAATTAGCCATGAGGTCTTCTTGGATTATATATGGCACTTAAATTACCTAAAAAAGAAATATGCCAAGTTTGATCGTTTTATTTAAATTTACCATGTCCCCAGATGTACCTATTTGTTAGATTTTGGCTCTTGTTTCTGAAGTTTAAATTTCACGATAATTTATTAAATGAATCACTTGAAATACTTAGGTTTGATGATATGTAGCAGATTGATGTCGGTGTTGTCATTGCCTGGTATTATTACTTCCTCTGATGTTATTACCAAGAATTTGTGGAATTGCCTGTTTCGGTTGTAAATTGCCATGTTCAGTTAAATTTTAAACAATAGTTGTATTCAATTTTCAGACTTTTACCAAAACAGTTCTATATTATTTGTTATTATTCTGTAATTTCTAGTACTCTGTGTTTCATGCATGTTCTAGTATATTGGAAGATACAGAATGCATGCACATAGCAATGCCTATAAATATTCCATTTACTGTGTACACAGTTTGTATTGATTAATTATTTGTTAAACATGTTTTCATTGGCTGACATCTGGATTACTTTAGTTAATCATTTATAATACACACTTTCATTGGCTGACACCTAAAGTCTTTTGGGCAATCATTTGTTTGTTAGGAATGATTTCACATTAGTACTCAAATGAATATAGATGGATTAATTATGTATACACTCACATATTTAAAAACATTGCTGAGCCTTTCCTCTGAATTGTTACCTTTAGGTACAAAATTTAATGCTCTAGCCTCTGAATTGTTACCTTTAGGTACAAATGCTCTAGCCTCTGAATTGTTACCTTAAGGTACAAATGCTCTAGCCTGTGAATTGTTACCTTTAGGTACAAATGCTCTAGCCTCTGAATTGTTACCTTTAGGTACAAATGCTCTAGCCTGTGAATTGTTACCTTAAGGTACAAATGCTCTAGCCTGTGAATTGTTACCTTTAGGTACAAATGCTGTAGCCTCTGAATTGTTACCTTAAGGTACCAATGCTCTAGCCTCTGAATTGTTACCTTAAGGTACAAATGCTCTAGCCTCTGAATTGTTACGTTTAGGTACAAATGCTGTAGCCTCTGAATTGTTACCTTTAGGTACAAATGCTCTACCAAAACGATCATCTTAATTCTATCCTTGATTTCCCACTGCGGTACATGTATCTTACACTAGCAAATGGTACTTCCACATTTTCAAACATTTCAACATACTTATTTTAGAAACATCTCTTGTTTTTACTAGACATACTTGCTGACTAGATGTGGTATCCGGGTGTCAAACATCTTGTTAGTCCCCTACCGGTTTTTGACCAGAGGAAACTATAGGTTTGCCCTCCATCCGTCAGTCTGTCCGTCAAAAAATCTGGATCCTGACATAACTGATACAATTTCCATGAAACTTAGTATGTGGATAGGGGGCAATAAGGGGATTATGCAGGTCTAAAATATTTTGATTCAAACCAAAATTGTGGTTGCTATGGCAACAGAAACATTGAAAATGGCTTAAAACCAGTAGGGGACTTTTGTATTGCTTTGAATTTTTCTTACAGGATTAATTTTCGCTATATTTGACAAAAATTGCGCAGAAACAAACATTGAAAATGGCTTCAAACCGGTAGGGATTTATGTATTTGCTTGCAATTCTTAATGACTTGTTTTCACTAGACATGCTTGCTGACTCGATGTGGTACCCCACACCCCAATACCACACCCAATAATGTGATACTGTAAATGTCGACTTGTTTTGACTAGTATTCAGTCTTTATATTAAATATTTATAATTACAGTGGTATTGCTGCCTTAATGGAACTGTCAGAAATGGAAGGAAGTGGGATAACTCTAGCATCTCCAGAATATCAGAATGACGACACAGAGTTCCAGAAAATTCAGGATTGGTTGGCTGCACAGGGCAGTTTTATGCCAGAGACAACGAAATAAACACATACTCATGTAGGGTTAATGTCTTCAAGTTTTGACTTTAATAACTTGAAGATACTCTAGACCTACAGTTGTGTACTGACTTGCGACATACAGATGTGTAAATACTCCTTCTATGAAAATTATAGACATTTCTGCAACTACCTGTGGCTTATAGTGACTATGTTTTATTTGATTTTCTATCAAATCTATTTTTTTCTGTTTATACAAACATGCATACATTATCAATTGTTGACTATTAATGTTAGTGTATGTTTCAGGGGTGTCAACAGGGCCAAATTAAAAATCAGGAAAATCATATGCGGGCAACCATTTTTGCAAACAAGAGGCCTTCAATGACATTGTTTCCATAATAAACTCAATTTGTATTAAAGAAAATCCTTCAGAGCAGATTCAATTTACCATAACTTTGCTATTTATTGAGATATTTTCATCAAATATCTTTTATTTTGGTCAGAAGCCATTGCTCTATCAGGAATGATAAATCCGGAATTCCGGATAAATCAGGAAAAATGACACCCCTGATGTTTGTGTAATTATTTGTTAAGTTTAAGAAACTCATCCCAGTGATAACTCCATTAAGCATTATGCTAGACTTTTAGCTTTTGGCAGGTTTATATATGTTCAGTGGTACAGCCTATGCCAAGTAAGAGGTGTATGTCCAATGGTACAGCCTACGAAAGGGGTATGTCCGATGGTACAGCCTACACCATATGACAGGTGTATGTCCAGTGGTACAGCCTACACTAGATGAGAGGCGTATGTCCAGTGGTACAGCCTACACCAGATGAGAGGCGTATGTCCAGTGAACTGTGGTACAGCCTACACCAGATGAGAGGCATATGTCCAATGGTACAGCCTATGACAGATGAGAGGGTGTATGTCCAGTGGTACAGCCTACACCAGATGAGAGGCATATGTCCAATGGTACAGCCTACGACAGATGAGAGGCATATGTCCAGTGGTACAGCCTATGACAGATGAGAGGCATAGCCTATGCAAGACAAGATGTACATGATAACCCTGTTCTGCAGTCTCAAGAAGGCTTCTCTAACAAGGATCTTGATGGAGTTTTGATTCTCCTATTGGCGGTTTTATCAGTCACCATATGACTATTCTTGTTTTATCTACAGCATTGTGTTCCTAGAACTCTCATGTTATTACCACCAAATGATAGCGTCATACCTATACCAGATGCTTGCATAATGTCATTTGATCCCTTCCATTTATCTGGTATTTACTTCACATTTACATTATTTATTAGGGGTTTTCCTGGGTCTTTTGGGAAAAGGACTGGCCACTCGAGGCTGGGTATGGTAAGGTTGAACTAGTTGAAGACCACTTGGCCTAGAGCTTTGATATTTGGCATAGCTAGTCCTTGCCAATAAGGTATCAAATTATTACATGCTCGGATCTTAATGCCGGTCCCAACATTGACCAATGCCACCTGGAATTCTATTTTATACAGTCAGGCTTACTTTGGGTTGTGGTATTCCGGAGCACGTTGTCTAAATAATACCTTAACCAAGGATTGCTTTCTTATGTTGCTGCAACATTATGTTATCATATAGCAGTTTATTTAGCTATCGGCGAGTGATCATCTTTAGTAAACCGTTGCACAGCAAAGCACTTTTACATTATAACCAAAGTGGTCTGTTGTTCAGTATTGCTCGGCTAGCAAAAACTGTTAGTTGGTAGCATGTCGTAGCATAGACGTAGGAAAGCACTCTATAGTAGGCTCCAATCAATGGCAATTTCGACACTCATGTTTATGATAAATAATTGTTATTAGATATTGTTAAAATTTAAGGATAAACCTCTTTCCTTTGATATTTTGCATGTTCTTGTTTTAATATTATTCAATTTGAATTTATTGTAATGCCTTATTGACCAAAAATGTTTTGTTTAAAATTTTCAATTGATGAAATATTGCTTTAAACAAACTCTACTCACTAACACTGCATCATGATATGTGCGGTGGTTACATTGTAATATATCTTAACATAATTATGCCCTGTTCTTTTTATGCCTCCGTATCGATAGATCGGGAGGCATATAGTGATTCACCTGTCCGTTCGTTCGTCCGGTTAACCCAAATTGACCGTTTCTTCTAGCATCATTATCACCTGCAACAAAGCTTCAATACTTGCATGGATGTTGTATATGAACACTCTCCACATGCCTGTATCACCTGACCCCATTTTGACCTTCAGCTTGACCTAATTTTGGACTTATTTATGGACAAGGCTTCCACAGGGGGCATAAGCGTTTATTGAACGCAGTCTAGTTTTTTATAAAATCAAAATTTTATCATTTCATATTTTTTGCTGTATGTATGTTCGCTTGTTTTTGTTTGTAATTGAATGCTTTTTAGTCAAGTTTTTCAATGCAAAATCTTATTTTTAAAATGCCAAATCTGGCGTATGAGTGTCAAGATTTTTTGCGTCACAGATTTCTGCAGAAATATTTTAGTGTTCTATAATCATGCAACATGACATCGAAGTTTCATTGTAGTAAAGTTAATCACAGGGGTACTGTTTTATCAAAGCACTTACGAAAATCTTAAAGTTACGATCAAATTTAAATTATTTATAATTCTTTAACAACTGCAAATTAGTGACGGATATGATGTGTAGGTGCTCATAAACTGAACTAGTATTAATATTGCAACCCCATTTACCACACTTAATAGTTGACGAAGAATTATAAAGAATTAAAATCTGATCGTAAGTTTAAGATTTCCGTAAGTGCTTTGATAAAACAGTACCAGGGTCGCAACAGACTCTGGAAACAGGGAAAATGTCAAAAACAAATTCTCTGCAGGGAAAAGTCTGGGAATTTCAAAATTGGGCGAACATCAGGGAATTTTACAAAAATTTGAGGTAAAGCATGTGTCTATTGGCAGCTTCTCTTCATGACTTTGTTAAATAGATGTATTTCTTAAACAGACTGTCAGCAACACATATTTATTATTAATAAAATTGGTATAAATAATGAGTTTGGTGGTGAAGTTTAAGGGCTTGGTGGTGAAGTTAAAGGGCTTGGTGGTGAAGTTAAAGGGCTATAAGGGGAGGTTGGATGTCATGGCTTCAACTGTATCGGAGTTTCAAACACCGCAAACAATCATGGAAAATAACTTGTCCGTCGGGGAAAAATCAAGGAATTCTTAGGGAGTTTCATTCTTTATTTTCTGTGGCCACCCTGATTTGAATTTAAATGAAAGGTATCCAAAATGTGAGTGTATTCTCCTGTCACAGTTCAAAGCACTTGTTTGGCCTTATATACTGTAATTATGTTATGTGCATAATCATAATACAGTATCATTATGTTAAATGTATTGCTTTGACTGCAGATCATATTTAATTTTAATTACTTGATAATACGAAATACATATTTGGTCTCATCAAGTTTTTCACATTTAATCAAAATCCTGAAGTCGTATGCTGTAGACTATTTTTGCCAAAGAAGCGGCCTTCAACCACATTGTTTCCATATTTTTAACTCGGTTTTTATTAAACAAAATCCTTCAGAGCCGATAAAATTCACCATAACTTTGGTGTATCAATCAGGAATATAGATACCCCTGCATTTAATACATGTATTTGCATGTTTTATTTCTCCAATTCAGTGTTATACATATTTTATTCATTTGCTTTGTTCAATTGTTAACCTTGCTGCAATTGCTGTAAGTTATTTCCCTTGCGTTAATCAAGTGCTTTTCGTTAATGTTTTGTACAATGTGTTATGCATGTTACACACATTTGTTATGCCCCCTATCTTTGATGAGGAGGTATTATTGCTTTGCACATGTCGGTCGGTCTGTCTGTCGGTAGACCAAATTGGTTTCCGTTCAATAACTCAAAAATGCTTTGCCCTAGGGTCTTCAAACTTAACATGGAAGATGGTCATCAACAGTAAATGACCCCTATTGATTTTTAGGTCAGTAGGTGACTGTGACCTTTACCAAATCTGACTATTGGACTGCCATGGGGCATACATGTTTTACTAAAATCTCTTGTTTTGTTATGTTTTGTACATGTGGTATGCTTGTCGAACATGAGAGTCTTAAATACATGAAGCACTAGTTATTAGACATACACATTCATGTCAAATTATCATAATTTATTTTGTGAGCTGGCATTAATAGGAAATAGATCTTTGTTTAGTTTATGAGAAATAGATCTTGTGTAGTGCCCACCAGAAATAAGTATATAGATGTTATTTCCCCATTTACTTGTCTGTAATAACACTAATTGTAAAACAATGAAACAACACTTTTTTTGAAGAAAAATGAATATCTTTGATTATTATATGTAAAGGCCATACATTAATTGGTACCCTAGGTGCAAAATATAAAGTTTCTTTGTCCTGATTTGAATGGTAACTTAGGTCACAAAAAAGATGGAAAATTCAGCAATTTAGATCACATGGGTATTTAAATTCAGAACATATTCATCTTTATTTCTATCTCTGTTTTGACTCATTTAGTAACTGTAGTTTCAGAAACAAGTACAATTGTGACTGTCTGATAAAAGGATATTGAATAATTTAACCAAGTTAAATTAAGCAACAATTATTTACTGTATACTTATTTTTGGTGGGCACTGTATAGTATATAACTGGGGTCCTACAGAAGCCTAATGTCAAATCCTGAAAACAAGTTGCAAGTCTTGTTTCGGTCGTCATTATACACATCCCTATACCAAATTGCAGTTCAAATGTTGTTGTATTGCTTATTGCTAATTGTGCATAAGAAATTTCAAATGACCATAACTTTGTCAAAACTTTGAATTTTTTAACCAAATAACTTTTATTTTCTGCAGAAAAGTTCATTTTTTCTAGTGCAAAGGAATTAAAGGACCCCTGTATTATGTATAGGTAGTTGAATGATTGTTACGATATATCAGCATGCATATTGTTGTAACAAATGCTCAGTAGACCAAATATAAGAGGCTAAAGGAATTATTTGATATGTACATTATATTTTATTGCTGTGGTTATTCAGGATACTGTATTACTAACTGACTTACACTAGTGTAACTAGTCTGTAAAAGTCTGTAAATTCTGATTTAGTCACTTAAATACATATAGCAGGGGTGTCAACAGCGCCCAAATCAAAATCAGGAAAATCATATGCCCCGACCATTTTTGCCAAACAATTGGCCTTCAACCACTTCGTTTTCATATTTACCTCAAATTTTATTGAATAAAATCCTTCAGAACATACTAAATTAGCCATAATTTTGCCATTTCTTGAGATTTTTTCATCAAATAACTTTTATTTTGGTCAGAAATCATAGCTCTATCAGGAGGAATATTGACACCCCTGATATAGATGCAAATCATATAAATTGGGTTTTACTTAAAGTAACTGTGTCTAGATTTTACTTAAATTTGAATAGTACTACTGCAAGCCTAACTACGTCCATAACTATAAAAAGTTAAGCACTGTACACAGTGTTTTATTTTCCTTCCTCCAATTGAAGAATATTTTTTTAGTATGTATACACAAAAACTTTAGGAATGTCCTCTAAAAATCCATTGTCTGTTTGTGTGAAATATATAAGCAAAGTATATGTGGACTTTTATGATCTGTCAAAATACACATGATTACATAGTAGCGGCACACTATATATTAGTACATGTAATTCCCGCCTTTCTGGAGATGACTTTATTCTAGGTGCAGTTATTTCTAGTAAAACCCATTTCATATGATGCTTACTTATCACTAGAGCAGGTGATAAGTGCCGTGTGGCAGCTGTATAAAAAAGTCTGCCGGTACTTAAGTGTAGTAATCATTCATAATTACCTCCCTTTACATGTATGGTTAATTATGCACTAAATTCAAAATCCAGTTTAATTATTTTTTTGACTGGTCAATAAAAAAGAGACTACAATTCTATCTTGCTCAATGTTAGTAAAACAGTATCGTGGAGGAAGCAAAAGTGCCATATACTTTTGGAACATTTTTATGTTACCTGAAAAATAACACCTATTGTGTCTTGAACTTTATTTAAGTCATATATCTTGAGCAAATTAACCTGGGCTGGTATTCACAAAGCATCTTAAGTGAAAACTTAGAAATTTCTTAAAATCTTAAAATTTTCTAAAGTTAACAGCTAAGCAAGAAATTCAAGATGATTTATTATTTTTTGAAGCATTATAGCAACTACTATAATCACTAACAAAACATGAGATATTCTTAAAATTAGGGGACATATGAGCTGCATTAATTTTGTATTTAAATGAAAATATTTAAGTTTTCACTCAAGATGTTTTGTGAATATACGAGCATTGGTCCACTTACTTACTTTTATTGTGAGCATAATCTAAGTTGATTTCCTGTACATATTTGTCCTCAGTGTTTGTTTTCATAGACAGGGAGATACACAATTATGTATGAGGTGTACTCATCATGACTAATTTAAATGATAGGTATGAAACAACTTTCTTGCCGAATGTGATATATTTGGCACAAGAAGCTTGTAGTTGTACTGTATTCTTACTTCAAAAGATAATAGAAAATCGGACAGGGAAGACAGCACTCAACTTAACCAACCGAGCACAGAAAACATCACATACCACAATTACACAGCACAATGCCCAACACATAACTTAACGAGAAAATGAACTTATCTGATGAAAACAAAGTCTCAGCTGTCAAAAAGCTGAATGACAAAAGCTGTATTAAAATCGCTGAATGACCTAGTTTTAAGGTTGATGAACAGGTTAATTTGTTGGAACTACAGTGGACCAGGTTAATTCAGTGGACCAGGTTAATTTGTTGGGACTATACAGAGGACCAGGTTAATTTGTTAGGCTATACACTATACAGTCAATATATCTGTGATAACGAACAGACTATATTTCTATTACCGGTAAAATGTACATATTACATATTTGGTGCATCATTGTTGATTGTGCGTCTTGTTGAATCATCTGTTTACTTGTAACCATGTTATTAATACAAATGTTCCTGCCCCTTCAATTAAATGTTTAGGGTATCTAGATTTACCCCAACCCTCACTTAACTAGTTGGACCAACCATCCGTGTCAGGTGTTCACTTCACACATTTTCCCCAATGAGGGACATTCAATTGGGTAAAGTGAAAGAAGAGGAATACCTTTTGTACAATTTGAATTTTTGTACATCATCAAAACTAAATCATGTTACCTGCATGGGTGAAAGTTTTCAGGCACATGCCTGAACTTCAGGTTTTTGAGAGTGCCAAAAAGCCTGTTTTTCTTTATTTTCCCTATATAAATTGTCAATTTGGGAGAATTTCAGGTTTTTCAGAATTTCAAACTTTCACCCATGTACCTGTATTTATAGATAGAATCTAACTTGTGAGCCTTAGCCATTGGGTATACACTATATAAAGTCGATAGCTAAAAGCGCAGTCATGGCTCAATACCGGTTTTATATGTGTATAAGTAACAGAATGAAATGACAATATAATTGTTACGCCTACAGTGTATTTTCTACATTGTAGGAATGTTATAACTGAGTTATTATGATGTATAGGAATATATATATTACAGAAGAGTATCTGTGTTTATTATTTATATAACCATATTGTTTTCCACAGTGTTAATGTAGCCATATATAGTGCACACAGGATGTGATATTTACAAATGAATCAGTTTGGTCAACTGTTGCAAAATTGGTTTTACAAACCACTAGGGCTGCGTACCGGTTTCCGATATAAATCGAATACCGGTATTTTGCATTCGATCGATAAATCGTATCGAACGTGTCCGTATCGGTCAAAACATCGATCAACAAAAATACACAACAAAATCCCCATTTTCAGTTAAGTTTTCGGTAGTCTATTTGTTTAGTCTCAAAATGGTCAGGTCGTCGACGCAGCTTATGTCCGAGTTAATCTAATTTTCAAACAAGAACCTGCTGTGCAAACTACTCATGCAATTTAAACGTGTGTAAATAGGTTGTTTATCACATATCTCAAGCCTGACGTGATTGTGTTCTGCAAGTTAAACACATGTTGTGAGTCTGCAAGTGCCTATATACTGTAATTAGATTGTTAATTTGTCAAAACAAAGTATCAAATGATATATCGAATATCGATCATTTTGTATCGATACAAATATCATTTTAACTGATACGCAGCCCTACAAACCACTAAAGTAAACATATAAATACAAGGTAATGGTAAAAGAGATAATTATGTACAAGTTGTTACTGTTTTATTCCAGTTCAAACAATATAAAATACAAACAATGATACATCCATGATGAACAATGTAATGTTATATATGTACAGCAAGATTTCATCAAGGATGTGACAATTACCGTAGATTCCATTATAAACACCCAAACAAGGCTTTCCCAAGTGTCATATTGTTCTTGTCAGCGAGTTTAATAAAACTCGTAAGTAATGAGCACAAATAATAGATTTTATCTATCACATAACCTTAGAGAATGCACATTATCGTTTAATGATGTGACAGTATGCTGCATATGTTGCAACCAAAATGTAGTAGGACAATGAGCACGAAGTCATGGCGACGTTAGTAAATATCCTGACATCATGGGTTGATCAAGGCATGAATTGGCTAACATCACGTCAGGCCAATTTAAATGTTAATTGCACACTCTGAAAGTGGCGAACGATATTTCCGGCACGGCTTTAACATTATTTTTGAGAGATCCAGACAAAATCTGAGCACCTATTGCTTGTTTTAAAGACTTGATTGGTCTTGACAGATTTCCTTCCCTTGATTTTAAAGGGAAGAGACTCTTGTACTAAAGTTCTCTCCTTTGATTTCAAGAAAAAAAATTACTGAAAGAAATAATCCATATCTCATGACAATATTACACCCCTGCCGGACCTTGAACGGGGTATATACAGTAGATTTCATAGAAGACAGCACTTTTAGTGAAACATCTCTCTAACAATAAATTCTTCACTCGTGTTTAACCCTTAAACTCTATAGATACACTTATTCACACCTATATCACATGTCCATCAATCTTTAGCCAATACCCAGCTGTAAGTATAGAGATATGTATGAGATTTAGTTCATTAGAATGAATTTTGACACAATAACATGTCTCCCACAAAGAGCTGTAACTCAGACAAAAATTGTTTGACCTAAAAGTCCTTATCATATACACAACTTGGCTTGGTACAAAGTATTCTTATGAAGTTGCATTGAAATTGGACAAGCGGTTGACCGTTAAGGAGAAGAATCGTGACTTGGAAGTGTGTATTGAGTAAAGAGTTAAACACCTGATTTGAGTTGCCGGGAACCAATGAGGGTGTCTCTCCATGGTACCAGAATCTGTGATTCACTTAAGTAAATACTACAAGCATTTCTTATTGACAATTCAATCACAAGTTTTTTGTTATTTCATCTAAGTCCTAGTCGTTTCTTTTCCTTTTCTTTCCTCTTAACAATATCAATATTTCTATCTTTCCAAGTACTTTTTCTAAGCTTTATTGGTCTGTTTCCTACATATTTACCTGAAAATACAGAAATTACACGTTTATAAAACAGGTAGTTTGTTCACTGTAAATGAGTTGATACAGTATAATTGCCGGTACCAACAAAATGATGTCATGGTGCATTATACTTGTTATGCTCCTCATCATTTTGTAGGGACCAGCATTAAAATTGCATCAGTTTGTTATAGAAATGGTGTATACCGGTAACAAATATAACATGTTCGCAATATATTCTCTAAAACAAGACTATATAGGCTTTGTCTCCCACAACATTATAAACGCTTATGATCAGAGACACCAAACCTTGTGTCTGCACAGTTGGAACGTAGACTCTGTGTGTCATCACGATTTACTACACATTTGATACATGTTTCTTGGACATAAGTCACAGGGTATTTGTTACAGATGGAAGGATGAACTGATAAGACAGTTTCAAGAAATAAGGTTAAAAAAATTGAGAGACTGAACCCGAATCTCTGATTAAGCTAAACATGGTATGAAAAGCTGGAAGCCTACATGTATGTAGCATAATGCTGGGTGAGGCTGTATTAGGGGTGTCGACAGCACCAAAATTAAAATCCTGAAAATCATATGCGACTGACCATTTTCGCCAAACTAGAGGCCGTCATGTCACTTCAACCACACTGTTAACATATTTAACTCAGTTTGTATTGAATAAAATCCTTCAGAGCAGATTCAGTGACCATAACTTTGCCATTTCTTGAGATATTTTAATCAAATAACTTTTATTTTGGCCAGAAATCATAGCTCTTTCAGGATTTCGGGATTAATCAGGAATATTGACACCCCTGCTATATACAACTCATCATAACGGCCATGGTCAAGTGGTTAGTGCGTCTGAATTCGTAACACGGCCGTCTGGATTGGATACCTTGTTGCGGCAGATCATACCATTCCTTGAAAATTTTGATTTTGCTCCACAGGTGGAATATGAGGCAGGATAGTATAAACCGTTTGTTCTAGTAAAGATACAGTCCAGGAAAACTGGTTTGGTGAATCAGTCATCATATATAACTGTAAAATCAAGGAGCGATGTTAAACCTAAATAAACCAACAAGCCACATCAGAATAGACCCTTTTTAGGATTCAAACTGAAACTCTAGGTCCGCAGGATGATGAGTCTTTATCTTCACATTACCATGATGGGGGACTATGAATCAAATCTTCAAGAACCACTTACCGTTCATTTCTCTCATGGCGCGCACATAATCATTTGGATCCCTGAAGCTAACAAAACCGTATCCTTTTGTTTTATTGGATCGTTTGTCTCGAACCACCTTAGCTTTAACGAATGATGTATATTTACTGAACGCTCGAGCCAAAACCTCGTCCGTCACCTCGTTGCCCAGATCTCCACAGAATAGTCGGAAATCGTCTGAAAAAGGGTAAGTAAAAACGATGAAATTAATTGTATAATACATGGATGAAACTGGCGAAGAACAAATATTTTATCTATACTAAGGCAGAGCTACAGATAAGGTATTGGTCCATTTGGTATTTTACCCCCTACTTTCAATTTTGATCGGGTTTTGACAAATTTTAATAAGGTATTTAATCAAACTCATAGGGTAAATGATCTTTTATGTACTGTTTTTCACTATAAAATCATTTTCTTTTTGGGTATTTCAGATTGTTATTGCTTTTTCATACTTCCTCCTTTCACAATCTATTGGGTTTTTAAGAAAATTATTTGGGTAATTACCCCAATACACAGCTTATCTGTACCTCTGATACTAAGGGCAAAATTAATCATCTTGGTAGGTAAACATCAACCATATAATGGAAATACAGTCATTATTCAGCTCCCTCCTCTGTTCTGAAACTAGTCTTTAATATCTATCAATAAGAAGTCCCTGTGGACCAATAAGTCATTGTAATTCAGTGGATTTAATATTTCAGAAGATTCTAAGCTCTTCTTATAAGGCAACTACTCATTCACAAAATGTACAATTGAGCTTTAATGATCATTTTCACAATTTTGACATCTTAACCAAATACATGGCTCTCAAAAAATGCAGTTTGGTCAATTTCATGCTGATATAAAGAAAGCTGAAGTTTGTCCGACAAGCTTACTTTATCTCTATGACTAATTAACAGGGGCATAGCCAGAAGCATTCGAGTGATGAAGGCCAAACCAGATGCGTGTTGTGTGCCAAAGTCACGAGATAGAAGAGCACGAAAGAGGACAGAGTCCCCTCCCTTCAGAGCTTCTTGTCATGAGGTTTGGAGATCTCTTTGAGAAAAATTTGGAAACTTCATAAGATTTGTGGATTACAGTTTCTGATTTTATGAAACGATGAATCATTTTTGCATTAAGGCATACCAGTAAATTTATTGAAAAGAAAATAATGTCGAAGCCCATTTGTTGAAGATTTCGTCTGGCTACGAGCTTAACTATAACCATACATGGTTTAAACTGTATTTATTTCAATAGTCATACATATATACAATAAAAGAAACATGGAATAAGCAATGGATAGAAAACAAGTTTTTGAAAACTTATATTAATTCCTCTCCAAGGTTTTTTATTAATACGAGAGAAAAGAACAAGTGATGAGGAGTTGAGACTATAACCATACCTGGGTCCCATTCCGCTAATGAAGGATCTTCCCACGCAGTTCCTGCAGCCATTCTAACAAACTTCTTCTCCTTCTTTTTCTTCTCTTTTTTATTTGACAATAATTGAGCATCTAATTCCATATCAGCCGCATGTAGATCTTCGTCCTGTTCCTGTAGAGTGATTACTTTACTGGGCATGGTTACCGTAGCAACAGGAAGCTTGACTTCTTTATCACCAGGCTGGACAGTTGTTGCTATACAGATAAAATAAGTAAATACAAAATACAAGAGGATCATAGATCCTGGGGTGCTCACCTGCTAAACATGCCCAAACTTTGAACTTGACCTTAAGGTCATCAAGATAAACATTTTGACTAAACTTGATTAAGGTTTAAGCAAAACTGAGGCCTCCAGAGTATTAATAAGGTTTTTCTATTATTTGGCCTGTTGACCTAGTTTTTGACCCCACATGAACCAACTTCGAACTTGACCTTAAGGTCACCAAGATAAACAGTTTGACCAAACTTCATGAAGATTATTTAAAAAGTAAAAATGTGGCCTCCAGAATGTTAATAAGGTTATCCTATTATTTGACCTTTTGACCTAGTTTTTGACCCCACATGACCCAACTTCAAACTTGACCTAGATTCCATTGAGATACAACTACTGACCAAGTTTGGTGAAGATCAAAGCAAAAATGTGACCTCTAGAGTGTTAACAAGATTTTGCTATTATTTGACCTATTGACCTAGTTTTTGACCCCACATGACCCAACTTCGAACTTGACCTAGATTTCATTGAGGTACAACTACTGACCAAGTTTGATGAAGATCAAAGCAAAATTGGTAGTGCTAGAGTGTTAACCGCAAAAGTCTAACAGACTGACGACGGACAAAAAACAATCACAAAAGCTCACCTTGCCACATTGTGGCAGGTGAGCTAAAAATACCAAACTGATACTATACAGCTTGAAGTCTTTTTTACAAGACTTGGCAGTTGTTGCTACATGTATACAAAGTAAAGTGAATAAATGCACATTGAATACATTTAACTTTATATACAACTGTAATCTGTCTTAAGCAGTAACAGTGTAGCAATACCACGTGGTTTTTGACTACAGTTCCAAGTAGAAATTTGTAAACATTGCAACACGAATGTAGCCATAAGTATTTTATTTCTTCATCGATTTCTATGAAATGTACGCCACGCTAAGGGGAACATTATTTGCTTTCCATGAAATATAAAATCTTTTTCAGCGGCTGTGCCATTTTGTCCATTACCCTGTGAAACCGTGGAACGCGTAGGTTTCACAGGGTAATGGAAAAATCGGTAAAGCTTCTGAAAAAGATCTTTTACTTCATGGAAAGCAAATAATTTCCCCCTTAGCGTGGCGTATATTTCATAGAAATCGATGAAGAAATAAAATACTTATGTCTATTTTATTTTCCAATGTTTACAAATTTCTTCTTGTAACTGTAGCCAAAAGTCACGCGGTATTGCTACACTGAGTAAGGTATTATCATAATTATATGACTGTCGCTGATAAAGCAAGTGGCTGCTCAATACCGGTGTCAGGCCCTTCCCAGAAATTTTTTAAGGCGCTGGGGCATTGCTAGAATTTGAGCTTACACAGATCCATGAGAATGACTTAAAAATTTGAAACTGATAACTGCATGGTTATCCTTAATTTAAAGGCTAATTTAAGAACTTTTTCACACAATGCAAGCCATAATCACTCAAATAACACAATACAGACCAAAATATGAAAACCCATACTGATTTAAAAACACCATTCTGGCTTTGAGGCGCTGGGGTACCACAGCACCTTCTGTCCCTTTGGAAGGGCCTGGTCATTATACAGTAACAGTACAGTAATAGTCAGTATTGACAACATATTTAGTACATCCATTTCAAGACCCCAATTTAAACAGATTATCACATAAGACTTAAGAGTTTTAATGCCTGAATTTCAAGCCCTATTTTAATTTGTACATAAATAAATAAAGCAAACCTTCAGCTGATGTTGTCGATGCCTCTTCCTCATGTTTCTTCTTCTTCTTTTTCTTCTTTTCTTTCTTCTGTACGTTGATGACCGGCGCTGAAGAGTAGATGACTTTTGGTTTATCTTCTTCAGCTTGTTTATCTTCTGTGTTACTTTGATGTTCAACGTCTTTATGAGACTCTCCAGAACTGACGCCATACATGCCTGGTCCTGGTGGCCCTCCCATCGGTCGAGGTCCCATCATGAATCCGGGTCTCAAACCCATTGGTGGAGGTCCTCTCATTGGACCTGGACCCATACCTCCCATTGGGCCCCCTCCCATGGGGCCCGGCCCCGGGGGATAATGTCCATGCATAGGGCCCGGTCCAGGACCATGCCCCGGTCCAGGGCCATGTCCCAGCCCAGGTCCATGCCCCGGACCCATAGGACCTCCATATGGATGTCTACCATGAGGTGGTGGAGGGGGCCTCATTCTGGGAGGACCGTGGCCTGGGTGCCTGGATGGAGGTGGGGGCGGGGGTCTGTTATTGTTACGTAGCTGATGAGGTACAAATGATGGTGTGGCTGATAATGATGCAGGTGGAGGCGGTGGAGGAGCTAATGCTGACATAGTCGATTCATTGGCTGGTTTCTTAGCAGGAGGTTCATTCCTTCCAACTGAAATAATCAATGTTAGTATGTAATACAGAAATTCTCATTGATTTATGTATGCTGTACGGTATCTTGAAGTGTATTCCTGACACAAAGTTATTTATTTATAAATTAGTAAAGGAGAAACAAGACTGCGTTCAATAAACGTTTATGCCAATGTGGACGCCTTATCCGTAGTTATTCAAGGACTACCCCCCACTCCCCAGTAGCTTAGTCAATCAGGGGCCATAATTCTATTGTAATGTTTGAAAGTGTTATCTGGCAAGGACAATGTAAGGTGTTTATAAGTATGCCAAGTTTGAAAGCAATGCAGTGATTCAAAAACTTGAATGTTTTGGTTAAAATTATCAATGGGAACGGACGAGCTGTCCACTGACATGACAATCACTATATGCCTGCGCGTCAGTAGATGCTCGGGCATAACAAACATTAAACCTGGCAAGTATGTACGAATTAGCTGGAATGATTGTTTTAATGCGGGCATACTCATGCTAGTTAGACTTTACCGTTTAGAACTGTTCCGATTTATGATTTTGTTCGTAATTAATTGAAAATCCTCGCAGAGATATTGCTTTTTATAATCGATCAATTCTTAACAATAATTATTGACTGTCCATAAAGAAGCATCCAGCTAGCACTAAAAAGACATGTCATTAAAGGCAAACAATTTGAAATGAACACATTTAATAGATTCAAGCAATATTTGAATTAAAGGTTTATTATCTATAGCCTTCTTAGCACTGAATGTCATATTGCAACATGCCCATTTAAAATATCAAAATATTCAAATCAACTTGTAATAATCAATTATTATTCAATAAATCATCGAATTGAAACTAAAAAATGAAAGTGCTGTCCAACTAATGATAGTGATTTTTTATGAGCAATTCCTATCATAAATACTAGCTGATTATTCAGATATAACCATGTTCATTGTGTTTCAGTTAACTGTATACATTAATTAATCTTGCCATTAATCAATATGTAACTCACAGACCATATTTCTAGCCTTGTATACAAACAAAGATGGATTTATAACATAAACACAAGCAAAGTACAACCTCTCCAGAACGACCCTCTGTAGAGCAACAACCTCTCTATACTAACAGCTTCAAAATTTCCATAAGCTGATACTTACTATAAATGTAACTACTGCAAAGCAACAACTTTTAAACAACAGCCAATATTTGCAGCTCCTAAAGGGATTTTGCTAGAGACAGAGGTTGTACTGTTGTTATGATGTAAACAAATGCTCAAGATCAAACAAAACATCTCAAATGCATTTAATTGTCATGTTTTATTTGTAAACAAGGCTAAGGATGGGTGGCATGGTAGCTGAGTGGTTAACGCTCTCAACTACCAATTGTAATCCAGAGGTCCCTGGTTTGAATCTCGGCCGAGGCACTGGAAATTTTGGAAATGCTTTTCAGTGTATCCCACCCAACTAGGTATGAAGTGGTTGGTGACCCAGAGGTAGTGTCGCGGTTATCAGTGCTGTACAACAGGCATGTTAAAGAACCAAGGAGTCTGTTAGGAAAAAGGCTCAAAGAGCTAGGGTATCCCACCCGGATTCCTTATATCACACCACAGTCTCTTCTACTTGCAGTCCCTTCAGCAAAACACAGGACACCATTTAAAATAAGTGCTTGCTATTTTATGGGTTATCCTTGACTGAAAGGTTTAAATAATTCCACACAAAGGACATCATCAGACTGTATCATTGATATTTGTCACATTAGGTGTTCCCTGAATAACAGTCCTAGTGTTACTACTCACAAAGATAATCTTAAGTCAATCTATATAGGAAGATGTACATACTGATACTGTATTTGTCTCCTTCATCCACGATATCATCATCATCATCATCATCTTCATCATGTATATGTTGTCTAGCAGCCTCTGAACTAGCACGTAAAGCACGCAGCTGACTGGCCACCTGTTATCATACAAAGACATAGTTACAGTAAGTTTGTTTATTTGTCATTGTCAAACATAACAGGATAACATAAAATGTAGAATGTGTTGTTGGTTTTAAGCCATATAATAATTTTTCAGTTATATAAGGTGGCCAATTGACTCTGGCCAATTCACCCATTAAACCAGTTTTCCTGGACTGTATCATAACCTGCTCTAGTTACTAGATAACAGTAGTTATGTATTTGATAAACTGACTACTGCCAAACTATTCACCGTGATATCAAGCCTAGGGGTTTTAACATGCATCCTTATTAAATATATTGCAGGGGTACCGTTAGCTTCTGAATCTGAAGGGTCATTTTGATACTTGTGACTCAATTTTACCATTATATAGGCAAAATACTTAGGAAATAGAAAATGATACATACAATAACATATTACTAAAATATGAATATAATCCAAAATCCAAAAAATAAACAGAAACGCTACGAAATGAAAATTACGCAAAACATTTCGCTCTACGGCGACGTCACAATTCATGACGTCATGAAATAAAACAAGACGTAAATTTCATTGATAAAAATCGCGAATTACAGACAGTGTTAGAATCAAGATTTTAAGAGAAAATGAATCTTTAAACCAAGATCTTGAGGCTCAAAATGTGAATTTTTGGAAATTCAAAGGGTCAGAACCTCTTCTCCTGAGTCAAATAGAACCCCTGTTAATAATATGATTAAAAAAAGTGTAAGTTGTAAGTACCTCCTGTTGTCTTCTATGTCGTTCCTCCACTGATAAGCCAGATTGAGCTCGCAACATCTTGAGTTGAGCAGATACCTGACTATATGTGTTAGATCCTATAACAACACGTGGAAGGTCACTGGCTGATGGCTGAGACAGAATCTCCTGCTCAAACCTGTAAAATAAGATAATGTAACTGACGTGGTCAAAATCTAATGTAACAAGAGGTTGCAAAATAATTATATGTATGCCTCATGGAAGCCAAATCACTGTGTCTCAGCATATAACTAAGTAAATTTTATAAGAAATCGTTTGAGGTTTATAACAAAAGGAAAAGCCTCGTAAAATAAAGACTTTACTTACTTACTTACTTGGCCGACCGACCGAATGACTGACACTTACTTGCTTACTTACTAAAACATTGTGTTTCAACAGAAATGATAAAAAACATTCAAGACGGACGATAAACATCCTAGTTTGAAAATCTTGTGAAATATTGATAACAGTAAATGGAAGCCCTGACAGAGTAAAATCCACATTATATCCAATTTAACAGATAGATAGATCTACACACATCACTGTTGAACAATCGATGCAGTTTTAAAGTAATTGAAAGCTTGAAAATCTCGCTGTCAGAAAGACTTTTTTATATGACAAAGCAGATGGATCATCAATATCACAGCACGTACAGTCAAGAATTCGGAGACAGTGGTATCCATATACAAACAAACTTTTGACATTGGACTTCTGACTTTGAGTGTTTAAAATTGATAAACTTTATACACTATTTAGGGATCCTTGTATTTCGATCTAAAGGGAGAGACTGAAGTCCTCCTGGAGGCTCCAGGGAAGTCGCCGCAGTTACTCTGGTTGGAAGCGAGTCCTTCACTGATCTAGGTCAGAAGGCGCTGAGGAAGTTCCTGTCTGTGAGGGGTTCCTGGAGCCTGTTGCCTTACCAAGCCGCTTCCAAATTGCTGTTTTCTACGTCTATGCAACAACACGCTACAAGCGAGCATTGCTCTCCGATACGGCGATAGCATAATTATCGCAGTGATTTTTTTCCTTCTTTATTAGGGTCCGCTGAACGGACCCTTTCCCAATTGCAAATAGACTATAATTTTCCCAAATTTGAATGGAGAAATTCCCAATAAACAATTTAAAAAATTATTTTCAAAATCTAACTTAAAATGATAAAGTTATGAACATTTTTGACAAGAGGTCAAGCAAGTTCAAAGAAACCAGTAAACATTCACATATGGAATTTCCCAATTTCAAGTTGTCCCAACGCGAAAATTCCCAATCTGAACGAACCCGGAGCCTTTCCCAAAGACTGAAAGAGGCAAAAAAATCACTGTACCGTTTCTTAACACTTAATTTGTGAGGCAAGACCAACTGAGCGCTTTCTTGTGCAACGGACTGCTTCAGTAGCGCTCGATAGCCCTTTGCTAAGCAACGGTCTGCTTTTTTGAAGCATGCCAGTTTCTAGCATAGCGCTATGAAGCGCTCGGTAGAGGTTTGGTTAGACAACGTGCTCCTGATAGAACCTGCACTCGCAGGTGCGGCCATCACTGGGTTTGAGCCCGAAATGGGGTGCAATTTCCCCCTTTACTCTGTCAAGACCATAGCAGGAGATGTGAAAGTGTAGTAAAATCTATGATAATAGTAAAAGTTTCAAATTTAGCTTCCCAAAATTGGGGCCAAAACTGAAAATAAAAGTGAAAAATTAGGATCACTGAAAATGGTTATAATATCAAATATGTGAATTATAATTACCTGTCCATCTCCGCTTCCATCTCAATCAACCTTTGCTGGCTGATCTGCGACATATTTGTGGTTATTTTGGTTTAAAAGTGAAAAAAATTATGTTGAACGTTTTCAAGAAGTCTCTGTCACTAAATGCTTGAGCATGCGGTGCAAGCGCCCAAACGCTTCTTGTCTATTCCGCGACTATAAAACTGAATCTGCGTACCTTCAACACACTCGCAGGTTGGCACAGCTATCAAGAAACTGTAAAGTTCTACATTTAGACAGAGCTTATAGATAACATACTATAGTATCTGCTTTAGATTATATAGGATCCCATTTTCTCGCTTATTTTTTGTACAAAAAAATAGTTAATTTAATTTATCATTAATCTTGAACATAATCATCATTGAAGAAAATCAGGACACGCTAAAAATGAAAAGGGACAGCCGTTTTAAATATAAAGGCTTAGAAGTGTTTCCATCATCACACAGGTTGAAAATCACGCATTGGCGTAGGACCAAGAGACCAGGGTGGGTTCAGGCCCCCAATGGGCAGGACTGAGGGGGTTATATACACCGGGCACGTTAAATAACCAAGAAGTGTATTCGAAACGAGCTAGGGTAACGCACCCGGATTCCTTGTATCACACCTCTGTCTCTCCGTTGATGTATAAGTCTGCCCTTGTCAGACAAAAAAAAAAAAAAAAAAAAAAAAAATTGCGACAATGCCCCAGAGTGGGTCCTGCAAATAAATGGAAGAAGATGTAGACTACATAAGTTTCGTTTTGAAATAGTCTGGTCTTTCAGAGACTATATAGATCTACAGACTCTGGGTCGTTTTACTAATTTTGCTTTTTTAAGTAGTAAATTGCTATCAGAAACACAGTGGTCGGTATGATTCACAATCATCCGCAATTAATCGGCAGGTAGATGTTATTTCGTCATTGATTAGTTTAATGGCACAGTGGTCGAGTGGTAACGCAATTGACTACTGATCGAGAGGTCCCTGGTTCGAACCTCGGCCGGGGCACTTGGTCAAACGCTTTTCAGTGTTTCCCACCCAACTAGAGATGAACTGGTTGGAAACCCAGAGGTAGTCTCGCGTGTATCGGTGCTATACACCGAGCACGTTAAAGAACAAAGGAGTCTATTCGAAACGAGCTAGGGTAACGCATCCGGATTCCTTGTATCACACCTCTTCGTTGTCTCTTCGTTGATATATAAGTCTGCCCTTGTCAGACAAAAAAAAAATAAAAAAAATGCGACAATGCCCCAGAGTGGGTCCTGCAAATAAATGGAAGAAGAAGAAGATAATTAATTTGTCCGTAAAATATTGCACGAGCTCCTACATTTGTATATTGCTATTTGCCATTTCCATGTTAAACATTTGCTAAATCTAAGTACTCAAAAATCGGAAATTGTGCCAGAACAACATGCCTGGATCCAGAACATTTAGAGAAGGGGTGGTACACCTAGAAGAATAGTTGGCTGCAGCATAAAATCTGATATTAGACCCAGAAAAAAAAGTTTGTCAGACCCCCTGACTCGGAAAAAATATGAATCCGCGCATGGTACATGTAACGTGTTTCCTTTAATATAAGGCTATCCCTCATTTACTATTTGAAGAACAATCACAGAGTTATTAAGCGGATTTAGCTCAGTGGTAACGCACTGGACTGTCAATCCAGAGGTCGTGGGTTCAATCCCTGGCATCGGAACTTGACATTTCTGAAATATTCATAATATCTCCCGCTATATCTGACCGTGTGGTCTGCAAAGTATCTGGAAGTACCAGGAAGCTGTGTATCGGTGCTATACACCGGAAACATTAAAGAACCAGGCTGACTATTCGAAATAAGAGCTAGGCGCTTTTCTGCAGCGCCGGACATGCCTGTATCTAATGTCTCTCTCTAGGGGCCTTCTCTCAGTTTGTCCCTCTGGTCAGATCAAGCTGTATCTGCACTGGTAGAGGATGCACCTGCATCCTTGTGACTGCAACACAATAATGTAAAGTGCCTTTGAACGTGCGTTCGCATGAAAAAGGTGCTTTATAAATCTGGTAAATTTACAGCAAAACCCCGCTAATATGACCACCTACCGTTCTTTCAAAAAGTGGTCTTAATAGTGGGGTGGTCTCTTAGCAGGGAAGATCATTGGCTTATAAAAGTTGAATTTATTTTCTGTCAGTATTTTATTGGTGTGTTTTGTTGATTACTATGTTTTGTGTACCTTGTTTTATTAATTAAATAAATAATGGACCCATCGTGAGTAATGCTTCATTCATACAAGGCGGTGATGGGAAACTTTCATTTTTCCTGAAAAAGGTAAGTCTGATTCGATTAGTCAGACAGCCACAGTGGATGTAGAAGTAATTGTTTATTTTTCATACATTTGTAAATCTTCCCTCTTATCTCCCGATAAACCACATGTAGAAAAATTATTTCCTCAAAATCATATTATCTGTGGCTAATTTAATTGAACATTTTACTACATTTATTATATTATTATAACAAAATCTTATAAATTGTTTAGACTTACGCGGCTTGCAAATCAAAATGATAAAATTAAATACATGTTAATCATACATAAACAAATAATTTCCGCCAAATCATTACATCAATATATGTACACGTAAAATATGGGCTGATATTGTTAAAACGATATTGTAAAACTTGTCATTTCTGTGGGTATTTGAAAACCATTCGTGGATTTTGCTAAAACACAATTGGTGGAGTTGACTTGGTTTAAAGGAAATACATTATTACATATTACGAAATCGCGGGAATCAGATTTCGTTTGTGGATTTTGGTAAAACACAATTCGTGGAGTTGACTTGGTAGAATGAAAAGACATTGTTACATATTACGAAATCGCGGGAATCAGATTTCGTTTGTGGATTTTGGTAAAACACAATTCGTGGAGTTGACTTGGTAGAAAGAAAAGACATTGTTACATATTATGAAATCGCGGGAATCAGATTTCGTTTGTGGATTTTGGTAAAACACAATTCGTGGAGTTGACTTGGAAGAAAGGAAAGACATTGTTACATATTACGAAATCGCGGGAATCAGATTTCGTTTGTGGATTTTGGTAAAACACAATTCGTGGAGTTGACTTGGTAGAAAGGAAATACATTGTTACATATTACGAAATCGCGGGAATCAGATTTCGTTTGTGGATTTTGGTAAAACACAATTCGTGGAGTTGACTTGGTAGAAAGGAAATACATTGTTACATATTACGAAATCGCGGGAATCAGCTTTCGTTTCAAAGCTCATTTTATGCGTAGTCAACGGAAATTAAACCACAACGAATATGAATGAGTTAATGATAATTATCTACTAGCATCATAGGCGGATCCAAGGGGGGGGGGGGGGGCGGACCCGGCGTACGCACCCCTAAAATCGCCAAAGTAAAGTCAATTCATTTGTTGTATCACACTAAATCACATATTTAAAGTCATTTTTGTTCTGCTTTCTGCGCGCACAGCGCGCAATTAACATTTTCCACTAACCACAGACACTTCCGGCTATATCAATCCGTATTACTTATAAAATATGCACTTTTGGGCATTATAAGAAGGTACTTTGAAGGTACATGCTCGAGGAGTGCTTGTCTAAGCATTAAAAATCACTAAAATCGAGGAGCTACCGGGGTGATTCGCCCCCCTGGACACCCTAGCAGGGCTTTGCCCTGCACCCACCAGGGGCCCTTGCGGCCCCCTGGACCCCAGCTCATTTTTCATTTCACGCCCCCCCCCTAACACTAAATCCTGGATCCGCCCCTGAGCATTATGCTGAAGCTATTAGACGAACGTATCCGGTGATCAGTGTACCGCTTAAGGATAGACTGAATGTTTCAATTCAGTGAATAATTATATCCTATTGGTTTTGTATTATTTGCATTGTTCATTTGAATAACTTTGAATTTCACCGACGTTTACTAAATAAATTATTAAAACCATTCCACGATTGCACCATAGCAACATGACTTGACAAATGTGTTGACATTCATTTATGTGTGCCCATAGTATTCTATGCCATGTATATGTATACAAATAGCATGTATGTACCCATTATCGACGAATACATTTAATATTTTAAAGCCACATTAGGGCTTAAATGGCTATTTTCAAAAAGCAATAACTTGGTAACCTGTTAGAAGAACCATGGATTTTGAACACTTTAGTTGAGTCCCAAAGGTGGAAAACACCATAAGGTGGAAACAATTGAAAACAACCTCAAGTTGGTTTGTTTACAAAATAATGAATTGTAAACAAAAAATGCACGATTTATAATCTAAGGGAGCAACTCTTGCAAAATTAGTATTTTGTCATCCATACATTTTACTAAAATGTGATTTTTGTCATGCTATTTCGACAGATACATTTAACATTCATTAGTCAATTATTGGTCATTTGTGAACAATATCCTAATTCTTTGTAACTAGTCTATTTACTGGTGGATTGAAAAAAAGGTCTTGGGAGAGATAATGTGGCTTTAACTGTGACTTGCAAATTGTCAGCGGAATAATTCATTTATAGAGGTACTGCTGTCCTTAGAATTGTACAATATCATGTCATATCGCTGTCTTAGAATTAGAAGGTCGTAAGTGTCGTAAGACTCATGCATATTTGAAATCCGCATCTGAAGGCACTTCTTATGAGCGTATATTCATGAAAATCGAAAGTGAGCGAGTTGACAAAACAGAAGTTTATAAAGCTTGTTTTTCCATAAGTAAAGAGTAGTTTTCAGACAGTTTTTACTTGTTTTCTCAAAATATTGATTTTATACTAACGACCTTCTGTCTAAGCCAGCGATATATGATATTTAGTTATTTAGTTATTTGGTCACAAAAATACATTAACACCCTCGTTGGAATCCACGAGCGATTGAAGACTATTCAGGCCCTTCTCCAGGGTCAGAAGGCGCTGTGGTACCCCAGCGCCTTAAAACCAGAATCAGCTTTCCCCCAGCGCCTTAAAATCCTAGAATGATGTCTTTAAATCAGTATGGGCCTTAATAAATTTGGTCTGTATTGTGTTATTTGAGTGATTATGACTTGTATTTGTGAAAAAGAGCTTAAATTAATCTTTAAACTATGGATAACCATGTAGATTTCTGTTCTAGATCTTTTTAGCCGCTGTTGCAGATCTCAGTAAGCACAAATCCTAGTAATGCCCCAGCGCCTTAACAAATTTCTAGGGAAAGACCTGCTATTGTCTCATAAATTGATAGTCACAAAGATATGGACACATTGGTATTAAATGAAAATTCTGCAAGAAACACGCTGGAGTGTTGTGCTGTGTCTAAGCCCAGCTGTGGCTAGAAGCATTGTTTGCAGTTACTCAAAACGTACTCAACTTCAATGGCTGCATGTATTCGGGGCAAAATGTTGGTACCACCGAGCCTTTTGTTATTTTCATGGTGTGGACCACAGGTAACTGTATCATTGATAAAAATGAAAACATTTTTTTTTATAAAATTTATGTTATTTTAGATAAGATATTATAAATATTATATAAAAAATGTTTTGTTTGTTTACTCTTTCTTAATGATACAGTTATCTGTGGTGGGGACACATCCCATCGACTAAAATGAAAACACGTAACTTTATTCATGTATGATACATACTCCCAATTGATAATATGTATATGCTTCATTTGAACAGTTTTCTTTTTATTACTAAATCTCTTCGCATATTTACATGTAGTAAACACTATCAATCTATTCAATTTTAAATTCGTACAAGGCCGGTAAATGTAAACAAACATAAATGGTTTTCTAAAGGATCAAGCGTGAGAAATACACGCACATTCAAGTTTGCATATGGATTTTTTAAAAAAATGTTTATTGAACACAATGAAAGAAAAACGTTCTCAATAGATCATCTTATCTAAGCTTATATTATTACTATGCCACAGGGTCTTTAACAAGAGCGAACTCCTCATCGAACATTTTATTTAATATAACTTAGTTAAATTTCTGAACACGCGCAAAATGTACGTACACTAATTGTATGTGTCGTTATTAAAGCGGTCATTGGCTTTTGGGGTATTTAGCTATAAACTATGACACCGAGACCCGTTTGTACGATTATTGATTTTATTTCAAAATACTCCAAGTTATTTATATATAATACATTCAATCATTTATCGAACACTGTGTAGATATACCCTGCACAAAAGGACTCAGTCGGAATATTGGACGTTTTTAAATGTGTTTGTTATTTTTTTATAAACTTAAAATATAAACTAAAAGTGAATCAAAATGGGTAAAACGTTTTACCAAATCGTTTTGGATAACCAGCAGGGTCTATTCTTCCCTGGACAAATGGTCACTGGACGGGTGGAGTTGGAACTTGATAAAGAAGTAAAATCAAGAGGTGTTTAACTTTTTTTAGTTACAGTTATTTATTTGACGTTATTAGCCATTCTATACTTATGGGTAGCTAGCCGCGCGACACGTCGTTAAATACTATACATGTATATATCTATACGGTATGCTGGCCTATGGTTAAACAAGCTTTACAATCTATAATTAAGACTAAGATTTATCTATCTTGAATGTTGTAGACTCAAAATGCTGATATAGGACAGAACATTTTACCTGGCCCTTATTAATCCACGTGTGTTTTCGTTATTGTACCCAAATATCTAAAAATGTATTTTTAAATCTTTGTTGTACGTCAAGAATGTTTTGATTAATTAGAATCACAAATCTGATTGGACAACGGATAAGCACGGATATTCAAGGATACCATGTTAAATGTTCTGAGCTATAATCGCAACGAAGATTTATGTATGATAGAAGATCAGTTGATTTGCCATTATAGTTGAGTTCCACATTTTTTTTAAAAATGGTGTTTTTAAGTCGCACTGGTCAACGTTATTCCAGTCGTATATAGACTATCCGTCACTTTAGCCTGACATCGGACGAACCATTTGTTTTGCAGAAAATCATTGGCATACTCTGGTGCAATATTATGGAACTGTCTTCCTTACGATATAAGAGCATCTGCAAATATCAACTTATTTAAAAGCAACTACTTGAAGTGGTGGTTCTCTGGCGGTCAAGCACACTTCTCTCTCACTGGAGAGATGCATTGATTAATTAGTAACCCATCAATAATGTTTTATGCTATTTATGCCATCATTCAATGTGTTATATTATCTGCTCATTACTTTTCCTTTCTTTCAGCGGTGTATATATACTTGTATATATTTATATTACTTTGTCATTCATGTAACTTTTGTAAATGTACATATAGTATGTTATATGAGGCTCACCGGGAAGACTGGGCATACCCAACTGTGTTGCCTCTTTAAATAAAGTCTTTATTATTATTATTATTATAACCAGGCCCCAATCTCCCGAAGCATCTCAAGTAGAAATCTCAACTCAAGTTGAGATTTTGCTCAAGTCAAGAGTATAAATATGAGATCATTCGTAAGTTTTATGCTCAAAATATTTACTGTAATAAACTCAGAACAATGTATCTGTTTTGTGGTGCCAACTTTCAGAGTCTTGTCTCCCATGAAAATTATCTCAAAGACACATGACAGTATTTGAGAGATTTATCTCAACTCAGATTGAGATGCTTCGAGAGATCGGGGCCAGCTGTTATCTGGACTAAGGAAAATACACCAGTACCATTGTAACGACTATGGTATGTTGTGGCCTGGGATCGAACCCGTGACATCTCGCTCTTGAAGCGGAAGCTCTACCACTAGACTATTCGAGGCAGACATGTGAGCGTCAAGCATATAATAATTCTGACACCGTTGGTATATTTGGTATGACGAACCCCGACATTTCGCACAACCGGTCTTCTACCACATTGGGGCAGTAGATGAGTGTACACCAAGACCAAGGGTGGCCTCCGTAGCTCAATGTTTAGCGCGTTTGCAGTCTAATCTGGCGACCCGGGTTCAAATCCGGGTGGGGGCACACATATATGCCTGTCATATTTCAGCATAAAGCTGACTGGCAAATAAAGGCTATGCTCGGCATTAAAAAAAAGTCTTACACTTCAACCACAAACTAATAGGAGTAATTTCAAACAGTATAAATATGCTGGGTATATACTATTCATATTAAGAGTAACACTTGTCAGGAATCAGATGATACTTTTTTAATTTTTGAACTCAAATTAATTGTTCTATAGATTTAGAAGAGCGCGAAACGTATTTAGAAAGCAACTCAATTTTCGTCATGGTGGGCAGTATTAATTGCAAGTAAATTATAAATATCAATTTAAACGGTGTGTCTGTGTTGTAAGTACGCTTTAATGGCATTCCAAACAACATGTTTTTTAAAACTTGAAAAAGTAAAGGGCGTTCTTGCAAACATTTCGAAATATTGCAACCGATCGCACCAACCGTACGTAATAAACACGTTCTGGATCCCCATTGTATTCATATATCTACAGTATTGCAAAATGGTATTTATATATCAAGGTTACAGTCGTGAAAGCAAACTTGTGCTATTGAATAGAATTTCCATATACATATATACACTATTACTTCAATGAGGTCAAATATGAACTCTTCAAACACGTCTGTAGTCATATTGAGTTCATATTTATTATACATACAATATCGATTCGTTGGCAAATTATTTACAAAATTGACAAACTGTATGATAATAAGTTCATGGAATTAGTTCATGAAACGGTTACTTCAATGATCAGCAACAACGGGGAGTAATATACTCGCTTGCCACACTAATTCATAAATAACTAAAGGCACTGGAGTGCGGACGATGGGCCAATAAAAAATAATGTCAAATGGTTTAGAAATATTTAAATATTAATTAATAATTGAAATATACCTAACGACCTATCAACAATGAAGCACTTTAATACCATGGCAAACGGTTTGGAAATATTAAAATATTAATTAATATATGATAGAATCACAGTTGTACGTCTGAAATCTCATTTTTCATTGCTTTAATGTAAAGTGCGAACACATTGACGTGGTCCACGAGCCTTCTATACTCAAGGACTTTAAAAACACCTCACCTGATTCAAATCCCAATATAGCTTAAAGTATTTATGTTATTGCAAAATCATTTTACCTGTGCATTAATTGATCTGTCCTACGTGTAAATCAGTTTAGTATGTAATAAAATATTGTCTCGTTTTTTTTCTGGGAACCCTGCAAGCGCACTCACCCTAGACAAAACTGTGGGGTTTTCAATACAGGCTAAGGGTGCAATTTATCCTAAAATGCGGGATCACATTCGTCTAGGAAGTCGTAAAACCTAAACATGAAAAATCACATATTTTTTAAAATATCATTTAAAAATACATATAACATGCTTAGTCTAAAACAAACGTTATCGTGTGATTCCGTATATACGAAATTTCGTTCATGCCAAGATTCATGTAATTGATATATGTGTCATTGATATATGCCTGAACTGTATATGGTAAACGTGTGTATGATACTGATCAAGTAAACAGTTCCAAAAGAGCTTCGCAAATATGCTACATATGTTCACGAAGTAAGTTGAATGTTTATGTATTGCATTGATCATGATGTCCTAATGTGTGCAATATCCTACCTATTACTCGATTGTATTCTTACCAGCTAAGTTACGTATGCTGTACATTTAGTGTATAAATACACTCTATATATACCTTCTTGTAATAACTTCCCACACAGCGTGAGACCAGATAGTTGAGACAGTCTAAAGAGAAAGCGGCTAAGCTAGTATAGCGATACCATATGATTGCATAACAGTACTTTGCAGACCGTATACGATTCATTGATAAAACCATCACTTGACCGTAGTCTGAAGTTTCTAAAAATAGCTTTACAGCCGGGACATTTGATGAACACGTCATTTTCGTACTATGGAACAAGTTCGGTATCAGCCGGTGTAGTGATTTTTTTGGCCAAAATATCGATTTAACGAACAGTTTCACAATAATTTTTTATCTTAGAATAAACAAATGTTGCTGATTGGCTTAAATCAGTTAAAAAATTTGGAGAAACATATGTAGCAGTATTGGGAATGTTGACAGTTTCTGGAACTACTTGAATGCGGATTCACATAGCAGCCTAAAGGCGGTTAATTTTGTATTAAGAAATGAGCAATGGTAGTAATGAGAGGCTTAATCGCCTCCCTGAAATGAATTACATTCATTTACCTCTTTCAAAATTAAATTTGAGAGTAGATTAGAACTACAACGGAAGCTAGCCCTAGACCAAGGAAACCTAGAAAATTTTAATAAAACATGGGAACGATTTATGAACACCTGGCGACTTCTGTGACATACAGATAATAACAAAACAAAATCAAAGTACTGAAGAACTGTTACTGGGGGAAATCGCAATTCTTGGTAATATAGGGTTTCACCTTTAATGATGATGAATTTAAAAAAAGATATATTTTTTGTGACAAGGTTTCTGAGACGCAATAGCAACTGACTCATTTAAATCACACCACAACGGATCTATCACAACACTCATGAAGGCAATACCCTAGTTCTAAGTAATATATTACAGTGTGTGTTCGATTATCCGTGATTTCCGTTTTTTACTCACATTATAAGATGCTCGTAAAATGAATTATCAAACATCGAATGTGCCCGTGGACATCAACACTTACCATACTGCAGGTCAGACTCGCGTAATGATTAGAATAAAAACATTAAATTTGTTAAAACGTTTCCGCGCGAATTATTCTGATGGTAGTAAATCAAAATAATTTAAGAAATAGGATAGTGAATGAATGAGCGCAGTAAAATGAAAAGCCAGCGTCTACAAACTACACAAAGTCATAATTCCACAACCCTTCAGTTGCAAATATGAATTATAAAACGACCGGACAGGATATGATTAGCGAGAACTGGTCGAAATGTAAATACGCGGTATGGTCTAGACTTTCGGTGGGAAAATTGTATACACAGCTCGGCGCTCGGACAAGAGTAGTGCCGCTCACGTTAGTTGATTAAATTTCGTGGTAGCAAAGATCATACACACACTATCGTATTCTTTGGTGGTACCGTAGTCCTAACGACGGAAGCAAACTACTTTGCTGATGAGCTGTGGTAACTTAATGGTTAAAACGTCGATCAATACTATTTACATGGGCGAAAGAAAATGATAAAAAAACTAGTAACTAAAAACTAACAGAGTCCTTATTCCATAACTCTACCTGCATACAAACTGGATAGAGTACGAATAGCGCGAACGAAAAAGATGGGGATGAAATACAAATTACTGATATGGTCTCGGTTTTCGGCGGGGAAATATTTAGGTAACAACGCTGGGAAAAGGGTTGTTCTAACGGTAGACTCAAAGTATTTAGGTGAAGATCTCTGGTATGTAAATGGATGAAATGTGGATCAATACTATCAACAAAATTTAATGCAAAATATTGTAAATAGTGAAAATAAGCACACGTTAGGTAAGGAGTTTCTAGCTAAACTGTCATATGAATGTTAAAACCATGAATTATGTAAAGTTCGTCTGGTCAACGGGTTACTTTTCACAGTGACATTTTATCGCCCCTCAAAAGTCATTAGTCATTTTACAGCGCGTAGGAATTTATTCGCACAAATACATTTAGTCATCGACAAGAACTTTCAAAAAGTTCTCACAATACAAACAAATGAAAATTAATACAATTAATATAAACAAATTTTCTTTAAAATGGTTGAAAATGACGACATTGGTTTAGATTTTCTGGAACTAGTTTCTTGCTCGGATGGATTGGTTGTGGAGAAATTACATCGTTAAAATCGTAGTCCTTGACTATATAAGCATAATTTAACAGTTGATTTCTTGTTGGACTTCGGTTTAGTATGCGTGGAGTACTACAAACTCATTCTCGTTCACCAGAGTATTCTTCGTCCGAAACATAGGTAGTTTGGGAACTTGACTAACCACTGATGTATGAGGATGTACAAAATTGGAATATATTGACGAGGTATATTATAAACGCTAATTAACCTTAATCCCCGACAAGACACGACGTTCACGCGGAGTTTGATATACTTATTCAAAATGTATAAATGCGTAAAGGTTTAGGAACAAGTTAATTATATATATTTGTGTTCGCAGTATACTGTATTTCAAAATATGTAAGGCCTATGCCAGGTCACTGGTAGACTGCAGTTAGCGCTAAAATACATTTTACACATAAGATTTACTGGTGAATATATATGCTTGCTTGAAATATCCATTTTTGGGGATATTGATGGTTCGTTCTTTGTCAAACTCTTGCGTTGATGGCTAGGCGCTGTCGTCGTTTCTGAGTGGCTTTATATTGTCTGCGCGCTACAGTATCTACTGAGAATTTAAATGCTTTTTACGCTATAAGAAACATTTATGTGCATCTGATTTACATAAAAGAACTGAAAAATAATACTAGTATACAAGAAACACCAAGTTGACTTGAAAATGGGCAGTTTTATTTTGCCAGTTCCATAATACATGTTTTACATATCTGGACAAAATCTTTGTTTTATTTTGTAGCAATCTATCTGGATTTCCATGGTTACGCTGATGTTCATTGGACAGAACGAAGACAAACAAAGAACGGCTCACATACTGTTCACTACAGCAGCAACGAGACGTACTTCCGAACTAAAATATCCCTGTACGGAAAAGGTAACGTGGGTTGTGTATTATTTTTATAAATGTATACGCCCGAAGGGCCGTTATATGTTACAGCAAAGTCCACTGTTTGAAACAAGTGTATCGTTTAGAATGTTTCCCAATTTCTGATCACCTCGGCCTTTATGCATTGTAATAGTACATTTACCGAGAAAACGGAAAATAGCCGAGTTTCACGATTGTTGCTTCCGTTGTTTTCCGTTGCAACGAGTAACATTTTGACCGGACAACTTGTATACCGAATAATAAACCTGTAAAAATATTATTTGATATTTCCAGGAACGTACCATATCATATGAGTGTTTTGTAAGCCGCAGGGTTTCGATATAGTGGCCGACGTCATCCACGATTCATAGAAAATAATCCCCTGTAATGACACGGTGGTCGAGTGGATAACATTCTTGACTACGGATCGAGAGGTCCATGGTTCGAATCTCGGTCCGGGTACTTTGTCATTTTTGAAATGCTTTTCAGTATTTCTCACCTATCCAATGATGACTTGGTTGGTTACCCCAGAGGTAGTCATGTGTGTATCGGTGCTGTACCGTGACGGGATCTGTAAAAGAACCCGAATCTTTTCAGGAAGAGCTTGGGTCAATGTGGGTACAATCTGATTAAACACGTATCCTCAAACCCGCTACGCATGAGGTATGGAAGATCAAGTACTTTAGTCAGATTGAATTAGGGTATCGACCTCAAAATCCCTTGTACATGTATCGAAGACTGTAACCGTCTCTTCCCTCGAAATAGGAGGCCAAAAACCGACCACACACTGGCGTCGGTTTTAGAACCAAACAAACACATTATTCCCACGGAATCTTGTTTTAGTTTATAAAACGAGTTTTTTTTGTAATTTTTAATGTCTTGCAGAACAAACTGGTCAAGATGAGACGAAGATTCAGCCGGGTAAATACAGCTACCCGTTCAGTATCCAACTTCCAACTTCAATTCCGTCCTCATACGAGGCTCACATAGGGCGGGTACGATACATGCTCAAATCATACATCGACATTCCTTGGGGCTTTGATAAAGAAACGAAACGAATGATCACAGTAGCGAATCTGTTTGACTTGAACACACGACCTGAAACGATTGTAAGTTTAAGTTTTATGGAATTATGAATATCTGCTGTTCTATCTATCTAAACCATAAGGATTAAAACAGTTTACCAAATTTATTACGGTTCCATAAATTTCTAATGGTGATTGATCTGTAACTATGAAAATGCTCGATACGCTCGCAAAATAGCTTTAATCGCTGGAAATATACCAACAAACAGCATGTCAATATTCACGCCCCAAATACCAAGTCCTATAATTTATTCTTCCTTGAGTTTGACGGTGTTTTTAACCTGTTGCACAATACCAATAGTGCAACACGCGGCCAATTAGATTTTCTGGGTGTATATAATGTGTAAGATTCGGACAATTTTGCTTTAAAACATGGTTTATGTGATCTCAATATGCACCGGAGACGTTTAAGGTGGGAACAATCAGAATCTCCTCGGACCCCCCCCCCCCCAAACTGCATAAGCTCAATACTCTGTCTACGGCAATGAATAAAGTCAACTCACGCATAATTGGCGAACGTCATTAATTGTGCGTATGTTCCTTGACTTCAAAGTGAGCAATTACAATTTTAATTTTAGAATGGTGCCACAAAAACCGACCAGAAGACTCTATGCTGCCTGTGTTGTGAATCGGATCCTATATCAGCTACAGTGACCATTGACCGTAAAGGTTTTGTACCTGGTGAGTCCATCCGCTTTAGCGCGGAAATCAACAATCAAAGCGACCGAGAGATGACATGTAGTAAAGCTCAAATAGTCATGGTAAGTACACACATTTCCCGCTAACATTGTATAGAAACAAAAGTATACTACTCCAACTTTGCTAAGGGCCAATAAATTGATATTGATGTCCGTCTCACAGTAAATGTACAAACCCGATGAAAAAAAGGTTGTACAATTAATGGAATATCATCTAATCTGCTTCAAAAGTTTGAAGCTTGGTGTCTTGCATTTGATACGCATTGCCAAAATGACGTCGTTTTCCAGGTAACTGATAAGCTCTATAGGCGGAGACCAAAGTGGCTAGATTAACATGGAAATTTTTATCCCGTTTTTATTACCATATCATGTAAGACCCAAAATGCCAAGAAAATGACCACATTCTGTTACTACATTGTACAGAGACTTGAATGCAGCACACCAATTTTAACAGGGTTGGGCTTATCAGTACTTCGACATTAAACTTTGAAAGATTCTTTATTGGTTTACAATATTGCAGATGTAGCATTATGTTTTTGGAAAATTCTACCGGTCAATCTTATTCAATTTGCAAAATATTTAAATGGAAAATTTCTTGGCCCTCATTAGATTTTGAGTAGTATATTTATGTCGTTTATTAGGCCCCCATAATATTATCATACTTCTCTAAATTAAATATGCTCGCTGTTTTGCGTGAATGTCTAGGTGCTGCCGTCGTTTCTGTGTGGCTTTGGATTGTCTGTGCGCTATGTACAGTATTTACTTATCACTACAGCAAATGTTAAGTGCCGTGTGGTGGCTGTAAAAAGTCTCCCCGTACTTCACTCAAGTGTAGTTATCATTTATAATTGCCTCCCTTTATGGCTAATTATGCACATAATTCGAAGTCCACAGTGTGTCATTCATTGCGGAGTGAGTATATAGGCTTGCTTGTATTGTGTAATTCTGGATTTATCAACGGCGCACTTCGATGTTTACATTAATGTTTTCTTGTACGTAAATTTTTGTTTAATCCTGGATTTATCAAAAGCGCCCTTTAATGTTTACATCCTTGTTTTCTTGTTTGTTCCACAGGCAGTGACTTATCATGCAAGAGCCAAGTCAAAAACTGTTATGAATGTGATACATGAAATGAGCCACGGTAAAATAGAAGGTGGAGGCACTGACCAATATGTCGGCCAGAAACTACACATACCCGCTGTGCCGCCCTCATATCTGCTAGGATGTAATATCATAGACATCAAGTATTTTCTCAATGTAAGTAAGGCCTTAAATAAAAACATTGCTTGTTTTCCAACCTGAATAATGGATGCGCCTTTTGTATTTTCGAAGGAAATGGAACGTTCTTTATCTAAAACTAATCCTGTCTGAATTGATGATTGCAAACATCTTTTTTTGTACAACGTTTGTCCACAGGAACTTGCATAATTCATCAAAAATATTATAAAAATTGGAAAAATATTTCACTACTTTAGAGCCTGTATTAAAATACATGTACAGTAAAACCTCGGTAATACGAGCAGCGATTATTCGAGCAACCGGCCTAATTCGAGCAAATTTCACATATAAACAGAGTTACACTTAGGCATAACAACAATTCATCATCGACTTCGGATATTTCGAGCACCTGGCTTAACTCGAGCATTTGGCTTGTCCCGATGGGTCCTCGAGATAACGAGGTTTTACTGTATATTTTATTTGATACAGGCTCTACAGTAGTGAAAAAATCCAATTTTTTTTTTTATAAATTATTCAAGTTCCTGTGGACAAACGTTGTACATTAAAAGATGTAGTGACATGTTAATGTGTTGATCAGATATTATTATTGTAAACATTTCTTGTAGGCAATTATCCAAAATGAGAATGCCCACATACTATACCCACAAGAACTTGCATTTATAATTTGAAAAAACAAATTTTAGTAGTAAAGTAGGCCTAGTGAAAAAAAAAAATTTTTTTCTCTTTTTTTTAAATTATAAATGAAGTTCCTGTGCTATACCCGAGGCATAACTACTTGTCAACAGGATGATTTTTTAATTTTTTTATCAAAACTGATCAACAATGTCCCTAAACCATTGCAAGGATAATCACTCTCGACACCTCATTCCTGATGTTATCCATCGCCACAAGGGTATGGGAGAAGAGAAGCCAGTTTGCCTTTTATGTTGAGCGTCTAGCAAGGTAATTTCTGGTACCATTTTTATTTCGTCTTTGGTATGACGCGGTCAGGGATAGAACCCGAGACTCCCGCACTCTAAGTGAACGCTCAACCACTAGGCTATCGAGGAGGCGGTCACCCTATTACCTCTTAATATTTTTAAATTCACGTTACACTGTGATAAAGCCGAACACGACTATGTTTTTACCTTACTCTGTAGCCTCAGCTATCCTATTTAACAATATTCAAATGAGCATACTATAAAACGTTTGTACCCATAGGTCATATTGTATACAAAATACAGAGGTACATGTATATATAAGTGGTAACTTTTCAGTGACGAGTATACATGTACTTGAATGGACTTGTCACCTAAGTTGCAATCTTTGCTCATTCTTTAAATATAATACTTAATAACATGGATTATGGTCTTCTGGCTTCTCTAAGCGTTCGAACAATATAAACTAAAGCCTAGGTCCCACTGAGGAATTCCACATTGGTGATTTCTTCCGATACCACCCGATCCATCGCAATTCCTTCCGATATCACAAACTGTCTCATGACTTCCCCGAAGCTGCTTCCCCTAGACCACAAGGAACATGTTTCCGATGTACTGAATGCTCATTAATTTCAATAGGAAGTACATCGCCGACGGAAAAAATGCTTAGTGGGACCTAGGCTTAACTATTTTTCTGTTTTTTAGATCAACGTGGATCCGTCCGGTGTAGGATTTGATCTCAATGTATCAGAAGAGGTTGTCATTGGAAGTATACCTTTAAGATCAATTGCGGAGCAGCATGGTCTCACACTACCCACTGCTCCTCCGCCGTCATATGACAGCGCCGTACCTCCTGTCGCCGGTGCACCTACAGGACTCTACGGTGATAACTTTATGCCGACAAATATGCGTAAGTTATACATGGTGATATACAGCTTGTAGAAAAACTCGGATACAGTACAACCTCTCCAGAGCGGCCCTCGGTAGAGCAACAACCTCTGTACAACGGCCAATATTTGCAGATTAAAAGGGTGTTGCTCTACTGTGGTGGTACTGTATACTGTATATTTTAAGGGATTGTTTATTGTGTATCTCTAATGAAATAACTTATCCCGACTAGCTTTATGAGTAGTTATTCTGTAATGTGGATCAGATACATGAATGCATTTACATGAACAATGGACAATTTTACAAAACATTTATCATGCATGAGGATATCTCATTTAGCGAGTTGTCGCATAAACAATTGAAGAGAACTCGTTAAAGGGGCATGCCCTGGAACTGAATTGTCTCGAATAGCAATCAAATCGGTATCATTTTAATACCTAAGTCAAATAATGAAAACCTTGTAAAAAGTTACGAAATATCCCTGACAGCCTTTTATTCAAATAGATATACAAAATATCATAGTGCGCGTTATAGATTAATTTTTTAAGTCAAATTCTTCTTTGTCTTTTCGGTAATAGTTTTGGTGGAAGGGTACTTTTAATTTGTTTTACTTACCCTTATACATTTGTAATATTTGATACCGTTGGAACTGAAAGCTATATGCAATTCAATGGTACATCTTATTTGGTGTTGGCGTCATGAATGGGTTTCACTCTTATGAAAGACAATGTATGCATTTCACTGCGAATGTATGCCGGCAATGACCCATTACTTAGCATTGGAAATAAAATCATTCTATTCAATCAAAGACAGAGAACTCTATGTCAAAAGAGAGATAATTTGGGTTAAATTTGTGATATCCGCAAATAATTATTGAACGTGCATACCAGTGGGGTGGTATTTAATATTGATCTTACTTGACTTAAGGATAAGGACAAGCAATCACATCGCACCATATTAAACTCTTGGTCAGTAACAGGCGATATGATTGGCTATCCTTATTCTCCGATTAAATAAGATCAATATTGAATATCACCCCAGTGCCTCAGTCAATAATTCTTGTTTTCTCCAGTTTTACTTATATTTGCTGAAGCCACTTTGTTACCATTTATGTTTGATTAAGGAATGCAAAAACTGAACAAGTATATCCGTGATCTAATCAGCAATGATTACTTTTTCCTAATGTTTTCAGCTAATGTGACAATGGCTGAGAGTGCGATGGGTCGAATGAGTACAAAAGAAGAAGGGGACTCCCAGGACAGTTCAGGGGCCACTGACTTTGCTCCGGTGTATACTTACTATAATTGGGACAAGCCGGACCCTAACCAAACATACGCTGTACAGATGAATGAAGTATAGTGCTAACCATCCGAACAAGTTCAGTGGTGGTCGTATTCACAAAGCATCTTAAAGCCACATTATCTCTCCCAATACCTTTTTTCAATCCACCAGTAAATAGACTAGTTACAAAGAATTAGGATATTGTTCACAAATGACCAATAATTGATTGAAGAATGTTAAATGTATCTGTCGAAATAGCATGCCAAAATCACATTTTAGTAAAATGTATGGATGACAAAATACTAATTTTGCAAGAGTTGCTTCCCTTAGATTATAAATTGCGCATTTTTTATTTACTATTAATTTCCACCTTTGGGACTCCACTAAAGTGTTCAAAATCCATGGCTCTTCTAATAGGTTACCAAGTTATTGTTTTTTTAAAATTGCCGTTTAAGGCCTAATGTGACTTTAAGGGAAAACTTAGATTTTTTTTTAAAATCTTAAAATTTCCTTAAGTGTATCAGCTGAAACTGTCTTCCTTGCGAGAAAATCATCCCTAAATGAATTGAAAATATGCTGCACTTATAGTGGGATTCGAATATATACTTTAAGGCGCCATTTTCTAGCAATTTGAAGTATTCCCAACAACGTCGTCCCATAGAAAATTAAACAAATACACAGTATCAGCGTGACAACAACACACCAGTTATCGGATGATAATGGACAACAACACTGACTTTATGCATGTTAAACGGGCGATTTCGCGGTGAAGTAAATTTGTGGAATTCGATTATCTAAAGTAAAATAGAAAGACAATCGTGATTATTCGTGGAGTTTCATTATCTACGTAATTTATTATTCGTATTATGCACTAATCAATGCACGGGGAATTAGACATAAAGTATTTCCCGATGTACGGGAATGTGATAAACCCTGTCGTCACATGTAGCGGGAATTAGACTTGGGCCGTATTTTTTGGACGGGAATACCCCCAATGAATTAGACGGGACTATCTGCACATGGGAGGGAAATTTGACAACTTCCCAAAAATGTCTAATTCCCCTATATAATCCCCCTCTAGAGGGGGGAGGGTGGACATTGACAAGTAGGGCTGCGTATTGGTTAGAATGGTCGATACGATATTTGTATCAATACAAATATTCGATATATCATATGATATTTTTTAAGCAATAAAACGCCTAAATAGGAAGGTATTAGCTTGCAATATGTATTTAACTTGCAGAACACAATTGAAACAAGACATGTAACACAAAGGTTCGTGGTTTACTCTGTTTACACATGTTTTATAGTATTTTGTATCAATTGCTTAGCCACGAGAGGTTAATTTCACAGTAGTTTTTGTTTGAATTTTGTGACGAAACACTGAATGGACATCGAAAAACTCGACTTAAAGGGGATATTATTGGTTTCCATGTGTATTTGTTGTTGATCGATTCTTTCACCGATACGGAAACATTCGATTCGATGTATCGATCGAACGCAAAATACCGGTATTCGATTTATAGCGTAAACCGGTACGCATCCCTATTGACAAGTGTTGGGTTTTGGCGTAAACTGTAGTTTGGTGTGGATAGATTACCTGTGTGTGTGTGTTTTCTCCTGACTCCAAAACCCAAATTTTCATGCACAAAGTTTCAAGATGGCGCAGATTGAATGAGACTAAAAGCGACCTATAGCGTTGGTTCGACCATAGTGTAACTATTTGAAGTGTTTGTAGTCTCTAGTTGAACAAGGCTATTGTAAATGGTATCTACACCGAAGAGAAGTGCGGGCTAGATTTAGTGTAGTCCGTTTATTCAGGTGTGTCACTTGTATACAAACTTTGCAATATCATAACATTGTAGTTTTAATGTTTTTAACATTTGAATTGGAGAAGAAGGCAGTGAAAACCAATACCTTATTCACTAAGCTACATACTCAGTGTAGCAATACCACGTGGTTTTTGACTACAGTTCCAAGTAGAAATTTGTAAACATTGGAACACAAATTAGCCATAAGTATTTTATTTCTTCATCGATTTCTATGAAATCTACGCCACGCTAAGGGGAACATTATTTGCTTTCCATGAAATATAAAATCTGTTTCAGCGGATGTGCCGTTTTGTCCATTACCCTGTGAAACCGTGGAACTTGTAGGTTTCACAGGGTAATGGAAAAATCGGTAAAGCTGTTGAAAAAGATTTCATATTTCATGGGAAGTAAATAAGTCCCCCCTTAGCGTGGCGTATATTTAATAGAAATCGATAAAGAAATAAAATACTTATGGCTATTTTATTTTCCAATGTTTACAAATTTCTTCTTGTAACTGTAGCCAAAAGTCACGTGGTATTGCTACACTGCACAATATCTATTAAAGTAAGATATTGATTAGAGAAAGTCCAATATTTATGCACACAATGTTATGTAAACAAGTGACTGACCTGAATACTCGATTTATACATAAAGGGTCTTTGTGTTCTATTTACATAATAAAATATATTTATTTCAAACACAACTGACCCCTCCCCTAAAACGAGATTTTTTTATAAACATTACAATCATGTACTTATTGTTTACTATTTATAGTACCCCCAGATAGCTCTGTCGAGCGTCGGGGTCATTTGTGGGGTATGTGTTTGACCCTACATTGTGTGCTGTCATAGTAAGTATTTTTTTTTCATATTTTAAAATAAATATTTATTTACAAAAGCCGTTTACTATTCTATTACATTCCCAAAAAAGGAAATGATGGTCTTTATACAGATTTTTTCTTGTTCATGTTCAGAATATTTGAATCATGAATAGCATATACAGCAATTAAGATATAGTATCCTGTTGTCTCGTATATCCGTGCATCTTACAGTTAAATCGGCGCATGCGCACTCGCGCAACCAAGTTAAAAAAATCGGCATCATTTTCGGAAGAAAAACGAATGGTTAACTGTACTACTAAAAACAGAACTATTACAACCGCATTACCAGTATAAAAGACGATGCACTCGGTGTAAGAATGTGAAAAACGCACTTATAGCCCTCATAATAAGGGTCCGTCGTCATTGAGCGTGACCAAATGTTACCCTCATTGCCTACATAAGCGACCATGGTATGATTTTCAAACATTTTGTATGCGTGTATTTTTGGTTTATTTCTTCTTAATACTCAATATCGAAGTATAAGATGTCTAATATTTGAATTTTCTACAACTTTGATTCGAATAAAATGAAATCTCCTTATATTCACTATACCAATGTGGGAAAGGAGCGTTTAAAGGTGTGCCATCTGGAGAAGCGTTTGAGACAAATCCAAAGTGCCATTTTTAATGCCGGTAGGTAAAACGTTTTATTTCAACCTCAATCAGTCTTTACTCATAATCAACATAATACTGAAACTAATATACACACTTTGTCCGAGATCGGATACCGCTGGCATTTTTGAAACCTGAAATTAGGACTTGCAGAATTTTTTTTTCTCATTCAGTTTGGTGTTTGGCATTCTAACGTATTATGTACGGTGACATGGAGGGGACACAGGAAATATTTTATTTATTATGTGCGCACGTAATACCATCACGTGGTAGTAACAAGTTCGCGCGTAATAAATAAAATATTTCCTGTGTCCCCTCTGTGTCACCAAACGTATACTTGTTGTATGTGTTACAGTGTTCCCTCTCGTAACGTCACCTCTCTCAAGCGACTCCATCCTTTAAACGACATTCAAAATTCCTCCCATGCAACTTCAACGTTAAATTCCCTCCGAGAAACGACACCTCCCTTCAACGACAAACGTCACTCAAAAGTCGTACCGACACTAAGAATTACCTCTCCGGACCGGCATTGGTTAAGTCAGTTGTTGATTGTTTTCATAAGTATTGACACTGTCTGCCAAAATGTGTGGATATGGTATGTATTTCTTTTTTGTATGTTCCGTTTGTCCTTCGTGCTCGGCTGTTTCTGATGGGTGCTGCCTTCCAAGTCTGATTTTTCATCATCATTTTGGAAACCTTACTCATTATTTAATGCTAGATATGGAGTTCTATCAGTGAAATAAAACCTATATTCTAACACGATCTGCGGATTAATCCATTAAATATAGAGCGGACCTAACAATGTATTATTACCCCCATAAAACATACCTATCAAATTGGCTGTTTCTATTTACGCCCAGTATCACGTGACATATTTATGAATGAATGAACGTAAACTTTATAGTAAAATTTTCTACGAGTCACGATGACAAGGCGAGTTGCACGAGAATCCAGTGTTACAGCTATGACGCATCTATTTTTAGAAACTCCAATATACTCTAGAAACCAAGTTTTATTAAAGCTTCTGATAATCAATTCATTTATATTTTTCATTTTATGAAAAGGATACCATATACTCGTGTTATTAAAATTGTTTCAATGTTTAAAATGTGGTATTTCCTTCAGAAAATTACATTGCTATTGACTGACATAGAACTTCGTAACAAGGACCAAGTTCTGCACCAGACCGTACGAAAATATTGTATTTCTTTCTTCGGAGCCACCACGTTTCGTATTGTTGTCTTCAGTGTGGTAAGACTATCTCGTGCTATACATAGCGAGTGTGATGTAGCCATACATGTAATATGTAACTCTAGAATCAAATTGATTAAAGAAAGGAACGAATTTTGGTTGTTAAATCAATATGCATTGGCTACATGCTAGTGGACTTGTACGAACTGAAACTGAAACGGACAATTAAACCTGAATAAAGGGATTATGTCGAGGGTTTTCTAAGATGATTAATAGACATGTCCAATTGATTGACCGACTTCATGCACAAGTTAAACAAACCACAGGTGACCGTATAGATTTTATCATTTTTAGTGTTTAATACTATATAGGCTATCAATATCCTATAATTTAAAAAAATCGATACGACCACCTGTGGTTCATCTAACGGTATATATATATATATATAATATGTAGAATTTACATATTTTTAATGCTATTTAATAATAAATTTAAAATATATTGGAAAAATACAAAATAACGCACGGGATGCGTGTTATACACAATAAGTGTAGGCCTAATTAGTGAACACCTGTGTACTCATTCGTACTGATTCAGCGAGCATTTGTGTGAAAATTCGTGTCCATATCTATGCACCCAATGAGTAACAATCCATTTGTCGCCAGTGACCACCGGGCAACTACAGTGACGTGTGTCAAGCATGCCGGTAGTATTCCTGAACACGTTGGTGAACATTAACGCCCTGCCACGCCTCGCTTCCATGCGGATGTTGATGAAAGGAAACACTGTCTCACCACCGTCAACATCGTTCAGATAAAACAAAAATGTAACGAATCGGTTATTTTGCTCCAAGGGTCTTTCCATATGGACATCCAAATGGGAGCCAAAATATCCAGTCGTTGCGTAATTCGCCAATCGCACTTGCTCTGTCGTACCGTGTGTCATAGTTAAATTTGTAATGGCGGATAAACGGGCCCAGATGCGTCTGATGACTTGTGAGTCGTGTTTTTCATGCGGTAGGTGAGAGTTCTCGCCAATTCTGCGGTCACTCACTACATTACGTCGGTCGTGAAAATGCACCAATCCTCGGGTCATATTGCCGTCGGCGTGAAATTTTAAAAAGTCCATTTCATTATCAGTGAGAATGTCATGAAATTCTATCATATTATATGGATACTCTGGGCTGCGAATTTCAACTTTGATGGGCTGCAACATTAACCAAGGATGATTGTTATCTTCGAGTTTACAATACTGATATTCAACCGGTATATGGACGTGCTTTTCTTTAAAATGAACAGGCTGTTGATATTGACATAAATTGAAAAAGTTTTCTTGTTCTCTTGTGTTTTTGCTTACGCTGTTTGGACATTTACTTGGTTCCTGGTTGGCATCACATATCCAGTTATACGGTGGTAGTGGATGGCCAGGGTTCTTTTTCTTCCACAGATTATGTGCCCTCTCCATATCAGTAGAACATTGACAGTCTTGGCGCCGGAACATAAACCTAGTGATTTCAATCAAAGCAACTTCAAACGTGTAGCGAAGTTCTTTCTTATCATCGGCTTTGGCTAGAGATGAGCCAAGATATAACCACCTCATGACCACAGTCACCATATCACCATCTGTGACATCTGCCAATACATGTTCTGTAGATACAGAACCGATATCAGCTAGTTCATCCATATTCAGACCACGTGATGTGTGACCTAAAAGTTGTCCTCTGTAGACTTCCTTTGGCTTCAGTTTATAAACATCCATAACTCGTACCAAGCCTGAAAAGTAATGTATATAATTGGTTATCTATAACTCAGTACCAATCCTGAAAAGTAATGTATATAATTGGTTATCTATAACTCAGTACCAATCCTGAAAAGTAATGTATATAATTGGTTATCTATAACTCAGTACCAATCCTGAAAAGTAATGTATATAATTGGTTATCTATAACTCAGTACCAATCCTGAAAAGTAATGTATATAATTGGTTATCTATAACTCAGTACCAATCCTGAAAAGTAATGTATATAATTGGTTATCTATAACTCAGTACCAACCCTGAAAAGTAATGTATATAATTGGTTATCTATAACTCAGTACCAAGCCTGAAAAGTAATGTATATAATTGGTTATCAATAACTCGTACCAACCCTGAAAAGTAATGTATATAATAGAGTATCTATAACTCAGTACCAATCCTGAAAAGTAATGTATATAATTGGTTATCAATAACTCGTACCAACCCTGAAAAGTAATGTATATAATTGATTATCTAATACTATAACTCCGAAAGTACACCACAATTCACCCAATGCATGTCTTGTTATATGAAGATCCTTTTATAGGGGTATTGAAATGCATTACATGTACTACTTAATTAAGACCTACTAGTCAAACGAGAAGGCCGAGAGTGTCATATATCGCTCACATGTGTACATTGATCTAGAGTATAACCATATTCAAACTGGACCTTGATTTCGGTTGTAATGGTAACCAGAGCTGTGCACGGGTTTCAATGTTTTAGCTATTTTATAGAATGGACCCTTCATGGGGGGTTAGGCTTAGGGTTATGTAAAGAAATCCAGTCTGTAATTTCAGATAAAAATATTTTACTATTGATATATGATAGGAAAATCGAGCCCGCCCACTGGCTGCCATGTTTTTGAAGGACTATCCATTCGGTTCCTATGCCAACCAGAGTTCTGTATAAATTACAATAGTTTTAGGTGTTTTATAAACAGAACACTCAAGGAACGTTGCTACTTTTAAAATACATGAATAATGAAATCCAACTAGTACTTTTATAGAAGAATGCCAAATAAGAGATGGTGTTTGGACGACGGGCATCAGGCGATCCTAACAGCTTGCACTGGGCCAATAATCGGCTCAGGTGAACTAAAATGTATGCTTAATTAAACTCAGTCTACTTATGTTCATCTCGTTCTAAGAAAAAAACTCGACCGTACTTGAAGAAACTAATATAGACTTGTGGTTGAGTACATACGGTATGTTATACTACAGTAAACTCCCTCAAAACCGGACTCCCCCAAAACCGGAATCCCCATAAAATCGGACGATTTCCTAGGTCCCGTATTTTCTTCTTATAAAGTTAACTTAAAAAGCTCTAGTACTAGTTTTAAAATGTTTACATATACTGCTTAGCTACATACCAGTTAGGACAGTGTAAGAGTGACGTTGCAGTTTATGTGTACATAAAAGATTACAACCATTGTCTGTACAGGTAGAGCTAATATAGTATGTTAGTTTAGCATTGAAATTATAGCTGTTTGTATTCATGAGCGGCTACATAATTGCTTTTACACCGCAATGGTGCAAGTTGTTTTATCATCATTTTCATCGGATAAAAAGACAACAAATACCTTATCCACTAGGTCACATATTCATATACTAGTAGGTATATTGCTGGCTTAGAAATTAGAAGGCTGTAAGACCAAAATCGATATTTTGAGAAAACAAGAAAAACTGTCTGAAAAGTCATCTTGATTTATGGTAAAACAAGCTTTTTAAGTTCAATTGGTCAATTTGACCACTTCCGATTTTCATGAAAGTAAAATGTAGGCTCATAAGAAGCGCATTGTTATGAAGTTTGAAATATGCACAAGTCTTATCAGGTCGTACGTAGTACTTACAACCTTCTAATTCTAAGCCAACGATATTCGGGATATGTTATATGGGCGTACATTATCTGAGAAATATAATCAAAGTTTTTGCAATGTTTATATGTCCACATTAGTACATGTATGTATACAGGTGACGGGTCTGAATAAACGAGTTATATATTCCTGGGTCATCAGACATTAGTTTATTTAGTTTATACTAATATATTATACCTCACCCTAATTTCATTCAACTGTTTCTTTGTTATTCCAATCAGTCAATATATCCAGCGATAGACTGACTGATACAGCAGCCGGTCAATATTATAAAAAATATGGACCGGCAAAATAATATGGACCGGCAGGTAACTATGGTAGTGTCATAGAACGCTCTATTTTCCAAATACAGCAGCCGGTCAATATTATAAAAAATATGGACCGGCAAAATAATATGGACCGGCAGGTAACTATGGCAGTGACATAGAACGCTCTATTTTTAGAACATAATTTACGCTATTCCCAGTAACAAAAACTGCTGTAACTTGTTTATTATTGAACCGAAACATGCCATGTGGGTATTCATTTTCTTTGTTAGATCGTTTGCTACGAGTTTATGTACGTTTTGAATAAAAATTCCCCAAAAAAACATTTTTCACATTTCTAGGTTATTTTGTGAATACGCAGGAAGACCAAACGTAGATGTTAGGTCTCCCCATAGTGATCTGTAGTGTAAAAATTTAAAACCAAATGTATTTTCGCGTTAGAAAGATATAGATTTCTAATATTGAAATTGAATGTTCGGTATAATATAAGAAATAGTTCACATCACTTCGGGCCCAATGACATTATATGGACTGGCTAGTCAGCCCGCGTTGTGTATAATATTATGGACCTCAGCTTCGCTTCGGTCCATATACACAACTTGGGCTGACTAGCCAGTCCATATAATGCCATAGGGCCCTCAGTGATGTGAACTATTTCTTAATTATTTAAGGTCGATTGTGAAACAAGTTTTTCCAACTTATATTAATCACTCTCGACACCTCATTCCTGATGTTATCCATCGCCACGAGGGTATGAGAGAAGAGAAGCCAGTTTCCCTTTTATGCTGAGCGTCTAGCAAGGGAATTTCTGGTACCATTTTTATTTCGTCTTTGGTATGACGCGGTCAGGGATCGAACCCGAGACCTCCCGCACTCGAAGCGAACGCTCAACCGTTAGGCTATCGAGGAGGCGGTGAAACAGACATGATATGTCTCACTATTAGAAGTAAAACGGCTGGTCTTGTTAAAAAATATATTTGGTCCCCTAAAAACAAGGGTCGTGTCACATGACCAACATTGCAACTGAGAAATCTAATTACAGTTCAACAAAGGGCAATAACTCTGCAAGCAATGGGAAATAGTTATGATGCATACACGCTGTACTTCTTCTTTTTGTGATGTAGGACTACATATACTGATCTCTCGATTGCCATGTCAACATCCTGAAGTGTTTAAATATGGTGCTATTTTGCAGGGGTGTCAACAGAACCAAATTAAAAATCCTGAAAATTATATGCGACCGACTATTTTTGCCAAATAATGAGGCCTTTTACCACATTGTTTCCATATATAACTCTGTTTGTATCAAATACAAAAATGACTTTTCTCGACATATTTTCATCAAATAACTTTTATTTTGGTCTAAAATCATACCTCTTTCAGGAATGATAAATCTGGAATTCCAGATAAATCAGGAATATTGACACCTCTGTATATTGCCATCGGGCGAAATGTTTTGAAATTCAACAAAGGGCAATTACTCCGAAACAACGTAGTTTCATGCAAAGAACTCGGGCTTATGCTGCTCCGGACATTAAGTTTGGGAAATCAACAAATGAAGAACAACAATATAATCATGAACTTGGCACTTCACCCGTTGGTGATCTGTACCTAGAAATTAAGCTTCAAGTCAGTAGGCCTATCATTTAGGCTAATAAAGCTTTGCTCAGAGCAAGTGTTCGGACAACGAGACCGTTACCAAGTTATCATACCCCGTTCGGTGGCCCGGATCAAACCTACCAAAAGCCTACCTTTAATGAAAAAGCCAAGATCCTTTGAGTTCGGCATCTTCGACAGAAATTCATTCCATGCCGTTTCGTGAAACACATTTGTTCTCGATCGTTCATGTATCTCTTGGACAATAGCCAGAAGTGGTAAAGCATGTCGCCTGATTATTTCTAAAACCGCCCGGGGATGGTACGACCGTTTAGAATCCGTTGCTTTGAATGATTCACCATGAACAAGTATTTCTGTAAGGTGTTTGAGTACGAATATGTTGTCTTCCTCGGTTTCAATAAAGTTAGCCAGTGATGTTAACACCTCGCTGTTCTTGACATTAACCAACAGATTCTGTAAATCGTTTGAATTGGTCGTGAAATGAGCGGCTGATGAGCTTAAAACAAAGTAAAGTCCAAACGCAGAAATAAATCTTCGAAACATGGTGGTCGAACACTCGTGTAGTGTGTTGTTTTCAAACAGATGTTTGCAATAATTAAATTTTAAGCGGAAATAATAAACCAAAAATTTTCAGTACGTTCCCCGAAGGGTTAATTCATGTAATTAAACCGAATGGCTAAACAAATTGATCTAAACGTAAATTAAAGGATAATGTAAATACTCACCTGTCATAGTGTGAGTAATACTCATATCACGTGGTAGATTGATGTGACGCCATAACAGAGTATGTTGCTCCACCTGCTGATTAGTTTTCTAAGTTGTTTGACGAATACTTTCAATCTATTCCATTGGGTCACGTGATTAATTATCAAACCCACCGATACGATGGTTTGGTTAACTTGATTGAAGGTCGATATTCTCATTTCATGTCCTTGAGCAAGGTGAGTTTTTAAGGATATTTGGATGTCCGGTCAACGTTTATGTCGCCTTGTCCAATATATCTAGCCAAGTCAATCAAGGGCCAGGATTCTGTAGAAATCTTGAATAGTGATACATGGTGTTGACAATGTAACGCATGTATCATGGTAAACAGTTTGCAAGAAATGCCTTGGACTATGAAAATATTTGAGTTTCAAGAAATTGAAAGTTTTGGTTAACATTTAGTTCAATGGAACAAACGAATGGACAATCACTACTTGGTATATGCCTCCCGCATCAGTAGATACCGATGATTACACCAGGGTTGTCACCTCTAGTGTCTACACAGTGTTTGTCCATGATATTTGTACACATGATGACCCAATATTGAGCATCACATAGAATTTGTGTAGAATAAGTATCAAGATGATGTCAAAATAAGGATATTTAGTGTGTTCACTTGTGACTAAGTTTTAGATCCCAGTCACCAAATATTGACCTGCGTTCTGCCTTATAATTCTCAGACGGATAACCGTCAGGATAAACACCAGACAATTTTAACCAGTGCCAGTAGCAAGGGGGGGGGGGGGTAATCTGCAGTGTGTACGGAATTCGTTTGTACGAGTTGACTCTCTTTGAACTGCATTTTTATTGGCTGCCCATGTTATAGAATCGATCTCTGTGACCACATACCATGAAGTTTAGACCACAAATTAGATCTCTAGCCTGCTCACAAGCATTCTCGTTCAAGAGTATTCTTCACCTGTGAAATCAGTTAGTCCTGGAACTTGATTAACCACTGATCAATGTATGAGGATGGCTCACAAGGTATTTCTTTGATTTGGCCTCATGTCCTATTTTTTTACCCCTGACGATCAAAAATTGAACTTACCTAGATTTTATATCTGTTATATAGTTTCATAATGATTAGGTTAGAATTGCTAAAACAATGGTGGACAATGGACGGACAAAGTCTGATCACAAAGCTCACATTGTCACGATGCAACAGGCGAGCTAAAAGGGAAATGTAGAGCTGCTGCTCCTGTGCACTGCACTGCCACTCGTTAAGATATTTCCACTTATGAAGTATCATACCTTTTTGTACTTCACATATATACTTAGGAATTAGTTATGACTCAAGCAAGATGTGGTTAAGGCCTAAAAAAAAAATAGTTCTGTTTCCGGTGGCCCGACCGACCCTATTTTCTGACTGCCGATCGTATTTTTTTTATTGTGGATGATTGGCAGACGATAACGAATATCGCCGATGTTTGTCTCGAAATTACGTATGAAGATGACATCGACATTATTCCAGGCATCGTGAAAACCGTCGGTCCTGACCGACAAAAAATGTTTTGGTCCGGCCAAATTTGACTGAATGTCGGACCGTTTGACCGACGGAGATTTTGAGTCTGGACGGTGATATTCCCACATCGTAGTTGAAGACTATTGTAAAGAATAAAACTCGAATGTATTTCGGCAAATCCTTGTCGAGATGCAACAAGAATCCCTCCGAAATCGTCAAAACTGTAACAATTTTCTGCGGAATGAAGGTCGCGAAAACTTATTATTTTTTGGATGCGGATAAAACCCGTAGTACACGGTACGGATTCCGGAATTTTCGCGACATGCATCCAGTCTGATTTTTTTTAGTTTTGACGATTTGCGACGGGTCTTTTTAACACGGAAATGTGATTTAGTTTAAAGATGTTTGATATTTAATGGTAAAATGAAAATAACCTTTCTCTTGACAGAAAGTCCTGTCTGACATAATGCTCATTGAATGGGCTGAATAAGTCCATTGTAAAAAGGCAAACTATCTAATTAGGCCTATTTGAAATCACTTGTTTGCTGTGTGTTAAAGCTAACAATGCATTCCTTAATTATTTACCTCTGAATTTAATAGGCAATTTAAGAAAAACATGCATTATCTTTACATCTATCTTCATTTTTTCAGACAGACAAATGTTCGTTCGGACAGACAACTTTTTTGTTTCTGTCAGTCCGAATGACTGACAGGTTTTTAAAGAAATGCAAATGCTAAAGTTTAGGTATAGTTTTTTTTAACTTCCTATATCTTCAAAGTGCATTGACGTATTGCTTTGGTACTTTGCATACTTGTTCACCATCATGACCCCAACCCTTACACAGGGATAGGTAACTCTATCAAACATTGTTTGAAATTATGCCCTCTTTTGGACTTAGAAATGCAAATGTTATTAAAAGTTTATGTTCACAATTTTTAACCTTTATTATCTTCAAACTGCATTGACATATTGCTTTGATATTTTTCATACCTGTTCACCATCATGACCACAACCCCTACAGCACACATGGTTCTTTCATTGAAATTCCTGGTCCGTTTCAGCTGTTTTTAGTTAAGTTTACTCGTGTTGTGTGAGATGCTTCATTTAACTTGAATCAATCTGACATTCGATTATGGACTCAATATAAATGTAGTCTTGTTAATAAAGAACTGACAACTACAACTGTGTTTTTTTTATATACCGTAGTTCTTAGTCAAGAACCTGCCAATACTAAAAAAAAAAAAAAAAAAAAAAAAAAAAAATGCCTACCTACCGACCCTATTATTTTTGGCCATGCCACCAGAAACACAACTATTTTTTTTTTAGGCCTAACAAACACGAGACTTTTTTTATTTGACCCTGTGACGTAGTTATTGACCCTAATTTGCCAAATTATTGACCCATATTCAAAGTCCACAAAAGCTCATCCAGTCACGTTGTCAAAACCAATAGGGAGTATCCACCTACTGTTGCTGACCAACCTCTATGTAAACTGTAAGAAACCTAGGGTCAATCGTTTTTTAAGTTATTGAAGTCTATTCATTTGGTGTACAGACTCACTGAAACACAGACCAACATGTGCAAAGCAATAAGTCCCTCATTAAAGAAGGGGGTCCTGTGTTAAATCGTATAGCAACTTACTGAAAAACAGACCATGTGCAAAGCAATAAAGCCCCTCATTAAAGAAGGGGTGTACTATGTTATATCTGTATAGCATGTACAGTCTACTTGATTAAATTTTCTTTCAGGTGTGTTTATATTTATAATGTTTTGCCTTTATGTAACTTTTGTAACTGGCTGGCTTAGAATTAGAAGGCCGTAAGTACTACCTTATAATGTTCATGCATAATTAAATATGCATCTCAAGGCGCCTCTTTTCATGAAAATCGGAAGTGGTAATGTTAACCAAACTGAAGTGTAAAAAGCCAGTTTTACCATAAGTAAAGAGTAGTTTTCAGACAATTTTTTCTTGTTTTCTCAAAATATTGATTTTGTACTTACGACCTTCTTATTCTAAGCCAGCGAACTGTACATATTATTTCAATGTTATATGAGGCTCACAGGGAAGACTGGGTATACCCAACTGTGTTGCCTCTTTAAACTAGACCTGTTAGAGAGTTCCCAATAATACCCCCACATACTGCTTAGACACAAACGTATGGCAAACCACATCCATAAGAACAAGAGATGTTTGTAAAACATGTACGCCCCAAGGCAAACCAATAGTCAGAAATGGTTAAGGTCACAGTGACCTCGATCTACTGACCTCCAAATCACTAGTGGTTATCTAATGTTGATGACCACCCTTCATGTAAAGTTTGAGGATCCTAGGGCAAAGCATTCTTTGAGTTATTTAACGAAAACAATTTGAATAGTCAGAAATGGGAAATGACGGGCATGTTACTAGTTCATCTACAGGGTGTTAAAAAAGTTTGTTCTCAAAACTTAAATTCATACTAAATTTTATCTGAGCTATGTGCGCAGTGACACTTTCAATTTTCTTACTCTAATAGCTTCATTTAACGCTCAAAAGATTAGAACAATGGTAGAACCCTCTGGAATTTAGCGTGAACATTTTACATTCTTCTTACGTCAGAAAAATAAACTAATATAAAACAACTTAAACATTGAGAAACTTTTTTAACACCCTGTATACTAGTATGTGCATATCGATATATTGTCTATCCTTGTCTTCCGCTATATTGAAATCATCAATATATTTCAGATAGAAACAATAACAGCTCTATAGTCCAGAGAATTTGACACAACTTCTATTGGTATAATTTTACAGCTGATTTATTGTCTATATTTATAATCCCGGCTGTGTGTTTTCATAAGCGGAGAGTATCACGAAGACAATCGAGGTGTAATACCAACACAAATCTAAATGACCAATTTTGCTCGCGGGAATTTATATTTTCAACACAAGAACCCTGTAATATATTTATGCATAAAGGTCAGGATCGTGTCAAATTCTCCGTGCTATACTTATCACACAAACATTTTCAAACAACATTTTTTTCTAAGAACAGATATTTAATGCAGACTCGTATTAAATAAAATACAAATCAAGATTTTTACAGACATATTATGTTGCATTAAGAATATATCATGACATTTCCTGATTTTTAGTCACCACACATTGATGTTCCGTTCACTGAAATCACACTTCAAAAACATTCATTGTGATTAAATAGAGCTTTTAAACTTTAATGTCGTCGTATTCTTTTGTTGATAAATTGACAGTAGAGCTGGCTGGAGCAACGCCCTCTTCAGGTTCAATCTTCAATGGCCAACAATCCAGACCAATATTACTAGTGTGAAAGTCTAACAATCTAAGAGCATTGTATTTTGTGCCTTCAATATTGTAACCCTCCAATCCTTGTCTACCGATACATTCTCCAAGGACAAACCACAATGGAGGCTCAATCATAACAACTGCGCTCAAAGTAAGTTGCTGAAATGAATTAATGACATGAGTTAACAAAGACTGTATTATCCTGAATAGCTCATCTGAAACAAACATATGTTGGATACAACTATTTAGCTTATGTTATATCAGTTTTTAAATACAGATAATCATAACTTATACATTTAATGTTAAGGCCCCATTCCCAAAGTTCGAAAAAAGCTCACAGGAGAAAATGGTGATGCCGCCTGTCAAACTTATATATTTGTTTATTTTATATTTAAGTTTAACACTGTTTGTCAACAATTATGAGAAGCCAAAGTTGTGACCTTTAGTGACTACACAAGTTTTTCTCTCTGATATGACCTAGATACATGTGTAACTCGTTTTTGACCCCAGATGACCCAATACCAAACTTGACCAAGATTTTGTTGAGATGAACATTGTCACGAAGATTTAAAAAGATAAGCAACAAGACTGCGTTCAATAAACGCTTATGCCCCCTGTGGAAGCCTTGTCCATAAATAAGTCTAAGTCCAAAATTAGGTCAAGGTGAAGGTCAAAATGGGGTTAGGTGATACTGGCGTGTGGAGAGTGTTCATACACAACATCCATGCAAGTATGAAAGCTTTGTAGCAAGCCATATTAATGCTAGAAGAAACGGTCAATTGGGGTTAACCAGGACGGACGGACGAACGGACGGACAGGTGAATCACTATATGCCTCCCCATCTATCGATAGGGGGGCATAAAAAGTGATACCTTCCAGTGACAACGCAAGGTTTTTCTATGTATAAACCAATATTGAAATTCGTCTAAATTTTGTTGAGGTGATCATTATGACCATGCAAGTTTCATATACAAAATTGTGAAATAGGATAGCTGTCACTACACAGTTGGGTCAAAACATGGTGTGTTCGGCTTTTAACACAGTGTAACATTGAATTTTAAAATATAAGAGCCATTAGGCCAGAATTTTTTAATTTTTTGTTACTCGGACATTTTTCAGAAAAAAATCAACAGGAGGGAAAAAAATAAAATCTCCCAAAATATAGCTTCCACAAGCTGTTGGTGGTAAAATAGTCAATGACGGTCCAATTTAAAGTAATCAACACTCAAAACCAGTGTTAGTTTTCAAGAAAACAGCCAATTTATCATAAGACTAGTACACTACAGTGAAACACTAATATAATAAAACTTATTATTAACAAAATAATGAAATAATAATACAAGGCTGGTCCATTTAACATCAAAACATTATATGCAATTTTGTTTTTTTTCCAGTTTTATTTTTTTTGAAAATGCCAAAAAATTGGGCAGGAGGGTCCGATAAACGAAAAATAAAAGAACTCTGGCCTTAGGGTGGTTACTTTTCATTGACACCGAGTATATATATACCTATATAAATTATTATTCTACTTACAAAAACAGTCAGCTCCTTCCAACCACCATTTAAGCCTTTCTTGACAATAGCACCTGCTTGTCCTACTGCTTTGAACATCTCCACAGGGGTAGGAGGTACTAACTCTACCAAGGCATATTTTTTAAAAATTGGCAATTTCTTGCCACTGTAATCGAGGCCCCCTAAAAGGAAAAAAAACATTACAATGAAAATTTCATCATTATATATCACGATCACTGAATTTGGTAAGAAACTTATGGCAATGCAATTAAAACATGTTTCCTTTTTTCCTGAAGTACACCTTCTGCCACTCCTACAACCCTAAAGGCCCTTTTCCAAGGACAGAAGGCATTGTGGCATCACACTCACCACGGTATGTACTCCGATTCCCCTGTTCTCAGTTCCGCTTCGTCAGAGCCATATGAAAACAGTAATATTCTCTGACAGAACTGAAAACCGATGTAACGCTCTCGACGGAACTCAGGATACATGACATTTGAGTTCCATCCGATCGATACATCGGTTTTTAGTTCCATCAGAGCAACCGCCTCCTAGATAGCCTAGTGGTTGAGCGTTCGCTTCGAGTGCGGGAGGTCTCGGGTTCGATCCCTGGCCGCGTCATACCAAAGACGAAATAAAAATGGTACCAGAAATTCCCTTGGTAGACGCTCAGCATAAAAGGGAAACTGGCTTCTCTTCTCTCATACCCTCGTGGCGATGGATAACATCAGGAATGAGGTGTCGAGAGTGATTAATATAAGTTGGAAAAACTTGTTTCACAATCGACCTTAAATAAATTAGTGTAAACTAGCAATTAGAAACAGAACCATTATAAATTATAAATGTAGGCAGCTGGCTAGTTCAGTCGATGGAGAGCATTAGCCCTGTTAGTGAAGGGTACCAGGTTCAAACCCCAATGCGACTGCATATTTTTGTCGCACTGTTACAATAGCACCGCAAATGTGCTCATTCATAATCAGACTGCTGTCTCATTTTGCAACTTATTTTTTTGACAGTAACCAGTTTATCCCACGTACATGGTTTCAGTTGGTTGCGCAATAAGCAGGCCTAGACACTAACTTTTTTGGCCACTGGTCCACTGCAAAAGCGTCAAATTTGTAAATAGGATAGTTACTGGTCCTCCAGAATTTTCACTGGTCCTTTTGGATTTTCACTGGTCTCGGACCAGCGGTCCGACCAGTGTTAGTGTCGAGCCCTGATAAGCATGTCCCTAATGTGTACCGAAATTGATGCGCACACAACTCCCCATTACAGGGTAAAACCCGTTTTCCAGGATAACGGAATTAATTGAGCCACAATATGCGAGATGTATACGTTAGGGTGGTGGCTGCATTTATGATTTAGCGTTTAGAGCAACCAGGTACAAAAATCGCAATTATTTTAGCCAAATTATATTATATAAGAATTTGTAAAAAGTCTTGCTTGAACACCATGACGAAATTATTTTAGGACCTTGGTCACCTCGCTGACAATATTTTCGCCTAAATGAAATATGTTGAACTTGAAAAATGTACATTTTCTTGCAATCGGTATCGAGCTACGGAAGCAGCAGTGTACATAGCATAAAATGCAAAATATAAAGCACTTTCAGGATAATTCTTGCTAGAGTTTAAAAACAAAGATGTTAAATTGATAATGTGCAATAATTGTTTTATATTTGTTACATGTTTAAAAAAGAATAATTATTTATCACATGTTTGTCGTCGCGGTAGCGTAATAAAGCCATTATTTATTTTTGATAATACACTAGTGTAATAAAGCTATCACGCGACGTCATTCAAAGAATAGGCGACGTCGTCAAAGTTGCGCGTTTATTATAGTGAAAAATAAGTAGCTATTTTATGTTTCGGCCGGAAAAGGCTAACATGTGATATTATCATAAAAAGAACATTACATTTGTGACTTTCCACATTGAATTTATTAAACTTGTTTAATAAATTCAATATGGAAAGACACTCATGTAATATCCTCAATATATACTTCCGCTATACGACTATTGCCCCTACCCCCTGACTGTAAAATTCCCGTTCAAGGAAAACGGGTTTTACCATGTAATGTCGATATCGAGAATAGCTACTCGAATCGGTACATCGAGGACATGTTGCCAATTCGCCATACACAATCAATCCCACGTTCAATCAGGGCTTGACACTAACACTGATCCGCTGGTCTGAGACCAGTGAAATTCCAGAAGGACCAGTGAAAATTCTGGAGGACCAGTAACTGTCCTATTTACAAATTTGACGCTTTGCCCTGTCGGACCAGTGGCCAAAATAGTTAAGTGTCTAGGCCTGTCAATGAAGTATTATGTGACGATTTTTTCGTTTCGTCACGTTTCATACTTGTGATTCATTGAACGCTATGATAGAAAAACCGGGTTTGACGATTAGGCGAACGATAGACTGAGGTGGTGCGTCTAAATTGGTGTATCACACCCAAAATGGCTGATAGAGGCAAATATTGGAACGTCAAATTATTTGTGCAAAACAGAGCGTTCAACGAAGATTAAAACGACAAATATCGCATGACAGACCTTAGTCAAACCAATAAAACGCACACAGTTAACATTGAGTGTTGAACCAAATGTTACCATTTCTCTGGCATATTTCCCAATTTTGCACTTTCTAAAATATTATTTATAAGCAAACATGAGCAAATATCGGGGTTTATAATGGTTGCTGGCCAACAATGACTAATCACCAGCGTGTAAAATACAACACAAAAACATAAAGAATCATTATCTCCTAGTTTTGCATCGGTAGTCAATACGAAATAGGCTCGAGCAGCAATTTTATGAGAAATGTTGCGTACCCCACCCACTAACATGACCTTGACTCAACGCTTGGGGAATCAACAAAGCAAATTTGACAACGGTAAATAAGAAACAACAATTGCACAAAGACTAAGTAAAACACAAAATTACGTTTTGCATTCCTCGTGGCGAAATTGCCAACTCGGGTGACAAATGCGCTCATGTTCGGTTTTCTACACGAACTGTCGGTGTCCTGGAAAGCGCTCTTTCGAAACCACCACACGACAGTAGCCACGGAAAATCTATCACGTGCCCTACGAGTAGGCGGAGTTGTGTTAAACGGTGTCGAGGTAAAATATCACCATTCTTAACGAGCTTTCAAATGATTCAATAGATTTCTATTTTTCTACCAAAACACGCACATAGATTAAACCATTTTTTCTACTTCGTCCATATGATAAGAATTTGTGAAAAGTTTTACTTGAACACAATGAAAACACTACTGTACAGTATACGTCTTTCAAGAATGTTTTCATAAATATAATTATTATATTCATACTATATATATATATAGATCTAAGATAGATCTACCCAAAGACCTAAATATACATTTTGATCTACCGCACTGAGTACAGTAATTAAATATGTTTAACTCGAAAAATGCGTAGTCTCAGACATATTCTTGCCATAGCAACGGTAGTGTAGAATAAAATACAGTATTTCAAACATAAAGCATTTTAGGATCTTTTTTGCCAAAAGATTGAAAAAACTTGAGTTCAATGGTGATGCACAATTTGTTTATACGTTGTTCACAGGAACGTATTTTTCCAGAGACTAATAACAATTTCAAGACATCTTCATATGTATCCTTAGTTCCCAGGCACTAATCTTCATTGTTTCTCAACACCTGCAGTCTCCCCGACTCAGTAGGACCTAGAACCATGGACTTATATCTCACAGACTTTTAGAACTAGAGATATAAGGAAAATCCTTGAGAAATATGCCCTTCCAAGCTCAGAGTGTCTTCTAGAATCCCCACCAAGGAAACCTATTATTCAGGATGCAGATGATAAGTACTGTTCTACAAGGTGGCAAGAAGATGTCTTGATCAAATCAACACTGAAGCACTTTCAGTTATAACCCCAAAGATCTAAATTATATATTAAGATCTTTGACAACCCTTACCACCGAAAAATCCGCACACGGTCTGGAAAGCGACTAAACCAACAACCTACGAAATCGAGAAGATAGAGGTGAAGGCAATACTGATCACAAGGACCTACATCCTGCAGTCAAATACTGTTAGGTTCAACAAGTACGACGTCAGTGCAACATGTAGATTATGTGATACAGTGGACGAAAGTGTAGGACACTTTCTACTCAAATGCTCGTCACTTGCAGACGTCAGGGCAGATATCATAAAAAAGATACTACAAATGGCAGATCTATCCCCTACAAGCAGCATAGCAGAGAACAGTGAGTTTGTACTACAGCTTGTCCTAGACTGCACACACGGCAGGGTAAGTCAACATATCACCTTAACTCTCGACCAAATAAGAGACGTTGAACGATGATCACAGACATTGTGTTACAGGCTTCATTGCTCTAGATCCCTTCTTCTGACAAGAATAGCACAGGGTACCAAAATTCCCACAAGAGATAATTAAGTACACTTATAGCTATAAGGTCCTCCATAAAAACTTCTTTATCTTATTACATTATACACCTTGTCAAACACCTAGTTGTCAAATGTGAAAAAGACTGTATTAAAGTATATGCCGTAAATAAGTTTGCATGAAGTTTTGACTTTCAATGTTTATATGAAAAATCATTCAAAGAAACCATCGATTCTACGAACGAGTACCAAGACGATACAGGGGAAACATTCTTCATACAGATCTGGTAGAAGAATAGGTTGCTCTTCGAGAATGTTTCAAGAAAGACGAGGCATGGTCCCTGGTTTGGGAGTTCATGTACTAGATCTATACATACTGTTGTTTAAATTTATATCATGTTTATAATATACATGTGTATAAGTTACATTTTTATTTTTAAGAGAGTCACGTAGATTCCATAGCTTTTCCAGCAGTGAAACTTATCAGTAAATTTATAGAGTTTAGAGTTTATTTTCAAATACAATAGACATATACGATCCATGAGTACACAATTATTCAATATCATATAATATGTGAGTGGTCAAATATATTATCTATATATACATATTATCATCATAAGTATTCTAACTAATACAGTGTAACATACGCCAAAAAATACAAAAAAGAAAAACAAAATAAAAAGACAAAATAAGAAGACGAATGTGCGACTGACAGCGCGAGATCTATAGAAGTTCGTTTATTTTATTTTTATTTTTTTCATTCAAAATAATAGTAATAATAAATATATATTTCTTTGACTAAAAGCTTTATGACAAAATATAGCAATGTTTCTATTAGTCTTTACATTTTCTGATTTCATTAATTCAATAAATTTGGGTACATATTCGACATATCTCTCGTTCAGCAACGCTTTCTTTACCTGCATCATGCTTGGCTAACCACTGATGTATACACGAGGACGTACGACATCGGTAATGATAAAAAACATTAAATTTATATAGACCTAATAAATTCTATAAATTCCGTGTTGCGTAATTATGAAATTGCGATCAGCAGTACACGTTTAGATCTAACAATTTTAAGGGAGTGTCCGTCACTGTTGCATACGTACTGGTCATTTCTCTCCCACATTACTCCTTCTTCCTAATTTAAAATAGAAATTATCCTTATTAAAACCGTTAATCTTCATGTTTCAGGCCTTGAAAACGTCACGGTAACCAACACGGGTACTATTTTAACGAATAAGCCAGTATCTTAACACCGGTAAATTAGCCCCGCCCACTTAATATTTAGTTTCTCTGCCAGGCTAACGCTAAAGAGAAGTACAAAGTTAAAACGAACTATGTGATTGGACAGTTATTTTAGAAGATCCAATCAGGAAGGGGTTTACATTTGCGTCTAAATCACCACAGCAGTTACCCCCCTTAGCATTTCGCCTATATAAGGGCTTTAATACTTGTGTGCTTGAGTTGGTGATATGCCTTGACAAGATGCAACTAAGACGAGTTGAAAGTAGGTGACATACCCTAAATAAATGACGCTATTTTCCCAGATTTTGCAATCACCAAAAGGAAAGGGTAGGACCCTTGGGTATAGGCTTATAGAGGCTACATGTACTAATGATAACTGACAGGGGACCTTGTATCGCATAATATAATTATAAGACATAATGCGTTTGTCAAACGCAAAGATCTACAGTCATATATTTTTAAATCTTTGTCAAACACGATAAACATATTTTCACAGACCGGCGGACTGACTCAATGTCAGTGAGAATCTGAGCAGTATATATACATCGATATTTGAACCCAAACATGACTTGTTAATTATTGAGCATATAAAACAATTGAAATAGAGACCAACATTGTAATGGCAGCCATAAAATGTCTTTAGTGTAGTTCTCATTTGCAACGACAACCCTTTAAATGACAGTTCCTGTAAGTTTATTTCAAAAGCCATACACGGTGTGTCATTTATATTGTTGGTGTCAGTACATATATATAGGCCTGCTTGAAGTATTCTGTTTGGTGTTACGTTCCGCGTGTCTTTCTGATTTAGGTGGGTGGCAAGGCGCCGCCGCCACCGCATCTAACGTACTGTTTGACTCTGTGCATTGCAGTATTTAATTAATATCAATACAACATGTGTTAGAAGATAATTATGTATTGTCTCTCAATAGGAAAGTATTTCATAGAATAAATAAATAACGAGTATGAAAAAGATGGAGGTCACTTAAATATATATAATAAGTAATTAAAATTCCTGAACTTTTGAAGGAAGATCATCGATATATTTATTCTGTATTAATAGAGGCTGTAAAAGTCTTCCCGGGTGTACTTCAGGTCAGTGTACGAGTAATTATCATTTGCAATTACGAGAGCGAACTATTACTTTAATTTTTACATACGATATTAATCGTTCGAACATGCAAATAATCTTATCTTACAACGTAACATCTCTCGTGGTCAATGGCCGACTTTCATTATTTGGTCAGACCGTCTATTCCGGTTGCTACTGCGCACATGCACTCTAGACTGCTCGGCCTCAGCCTATTCAATCCGAGGTAATTAAACAAGCATACCGAGTTCCCAGGAAGTTTTCGTTTTATTCCCGACTGTTCAGATCGTATATATACGTCTTATCCATAGCTAAATGTTTGGATGTCTAGAACGTTCTGTCCTTGTACAATAAAGCGCTAAAACATGCCAGTAACGAGTATGAAGCGACATACTGCCAAGAAGGAGATGAAAATTGCTAGGCCGGACACGTCATAAGAAGGCAAAACTACTCACAAAAGTAGCCTTGCATTGGACACCTGAAGACAAAAGGAAACATTGAAGACTAAAGATGAAGATCGAAGATGAACTGAAAACTATGAGTAAGACCTGGGGACCAGTGGTTAGCCAAAGACAGACTCTTGTAGAGGTCATTTGTTGCTGCCCTATATACCAGAAGGCAAAACAGCAGGAACGTAAGTAATGTAGCAAACAAACAATCCAAATCCACACAGAAACGACGGCAGTGCATAGCCATCCACGCAATAGTCAGACATAGAACGAACCATCCATATCCCCCCAAAAATGGATATTTCAAGCATAAGTATGGTTCATTCTATGTCTGCAATGAATGACACACTGTGGACTCCGAACTCCGTGCATAACTAACCATAAAGGGAGGGAATTATGCATGATAACTACATTGAAGTAAGCAAGCAATTGTTACCCGTTGTATTATTATTCAACTTCTATTAAAATCATTTTATTTGAAACAACATGGGAGTGTAAGGAACATTTAAATTTAGGTCTATGCCTGAGTGTTTTCTTCTAAAGGATTTCACGCACTAATGGACACTTTTGGAAACGTATTCAATCATTATCTCATTTTTAACATACATCGTATTTGACAATTGTTTTCAAGATTTGAAGAGATTTCACCGTCAGTTAAGGAAAATATTCATTGTTTTGTATTTTTGGGAATGCGACCAAAATAGGCTGACCATACCCAACTTTGGACAAAAACAAACAAACATGTGCACTGTTTCATTTTCAATTTATTTCTTGATTAAAATAATTCAACGGACAATATGCTACACAAAAACAGTAACTTTGTGATATTTTTATGTAACAAATAAAATATAAATTGCCAAAACATTTCCTACCCCTTAAAATGTCATTATTATAATAAAATGATACAAGCGTCCTCATGTTTTAAGTAAATTCTGTGATTCTTTGTAAGGACTGTCTAGATAATTATGATATTAAAAGCATGAACAATATTTGGGCAAACATATATCCAAAAATTGCCAGTACCTACAAGTATATGCATAATATTCAATCGTAATACATTTGAGCCGTTCTCCAGGTAAACCAGGCTTAGTGACATTGTATTAGTATTTATGTAATAAGGTTAAGAAACCCCTCTTAAATGTAAAACAAGTCATGCTTTTTTATTTAAGTTAAAGTTCTTGGATAATATAGAACTATGTCTTAGATTTATTTTTTCTCATGAATCATGTTCAAATATCTTCTGTCGTTGCTATGGTGACCAATTTCTGAAGAGTATCCATATTGAGCAAACGAGGGGTTAGTGGTTGAAAACTCACCATTTAGATATGTTTTATTAAAAAGGGAAAATAATTATAAAATGTGATAGAATTTTGAAAAATTAACGTCAATAACTCATCAAATACTGGATTTATGAACTTCTTGTTAACGTAAAGTCAAATAGCGTTTGAATGACGTTTGCTACGCCACTAACGAATTAGGGGGAGTGGTTAGTTTTAAAAGTCTGTAACTTTGTAATTTGAAGTTGTATTTTGCTCAAATTTTTAGAAACTGTTCAAAACATTCTTTTCTTTCTAATGCTATATTATCATAATTTTCATATTTTTGTCACTAAGCCCGGTTTTCCTAGAGTACGGCTCATTTGTAAATGCATTTACTTACACTTTTAAATACATGCAACCGAAAACAAGCTGTAAGTTGTAACAGTTTGAATTTATTTAACCGAACTTTTCACTACATATACGTTTGAGATTAAGTTATCAAAATACATGTACATAGACACAACTACATGTATAAGTAAATATCTAAGTTAGGGTATGTTACATACAGTCAACTATAAACAATCATCTATAACTATTAACTATAATCAATTAAATACTGTAGCGCACAGACAATCCAAAGCCACACAGAAACGACCGACGGCAGCGCCTTGCCATCCACGCAAGAGTCAGACATAGATCGAACCATCCACATCCCCAAAAATGGATATTTCAGCAAGCCTATATACTCACTCCGCAATTAATGACACACTGTGGACTTCGAACTCTGTGCATAATTAGCCATAAAGGGAGGTAATCAAGTTCGTTATTTGGCCCTGATTGAGTTCAATATACTAGTATTACTATAAACAGTAACTCCAAAGAAGTATCGTAAACGTGGACGTTCTTAACTGTAGTTTTTCGTTGACATGAGTATACATTGCACAACCCAGACATTTACCTATACATGTAGTTAGTCAGGTGAATACAGGCATAAATGAGTTTAAAATGACAACAAATGCCCAATTTTAACAATACACGTAAATTGCTCGAAGCATTGGAATAAGAAATGTTAATAACTCAATACTAGTTAAAACAAACATTTGAATAATGTATATCACAATAAACTGTTGCATATCACACATTTTATTTCATGAATTTTAAAATATTTTATTTTCGTTGGCATTAACTTTCATGGAGATTTTTTATAAAAACAATGAAGCTTTCGTTCACAAACACGGACGTGTTCACCTTTGTTCTGCATTTGGGAGGTTATTCGTGGGGATTATATTTTTAGATCGATCTCAACCTAAAAATCAACAAAATTTGAACCTCACCAAAATAAATAATTTACAGCGTCTCACTTACTTACTCATGAAAAGTCGTTTATATTGAAATTTCATCAAAATCCACGAAATATAATGCCCTCGAAATTAATGAGTTTAAATAATATCATGTAGTATTCATATATTATGAAACATGTGAATCTGGGGCCAGTTTCATTTCCATATGCTATTTTAAGTAAACGACAACAGCGGTCACATTCAAGCAAAGTTACATGACCTAGAATGTTCATAAATAACTAGATTAATTTAAAACAATTGTATGAATTTACTAAGTATGCTCTCAATAATCGACTGCAATTTTCCATCTTAGCTAAGATAGGTTTAAGAAACGGGCCCCTGGATCACCGAATCACTGTACTCGTGGATGAATGACATGTTACTAGTACAACTGTTAAACACATAGAGTCCCGAGTCCAACATACCTTACATAATTTATCAAATGTGATAGAAAAACCTAGCATCAACTGTGATCACACGTACCGGACTGAAGTAATAACGACTATACCAACGTCATGTAAGCAGCCAGTTTTAGTGGTTGCCTGGGGAGCTCAGTTGATATGATCGCAGTTACCCAATCAGTACTAGACACCGACGTCTGGAGATAAAAGCAGTTGATAAAGTCGACAGTGCATATGGAACAGATACCAATAAAAAACGGTCAAAATATCTGCGAAGTTAATTAGTCATAGATAACGACCACTCGACAATAAGGTATTTCGAACCAATTTAAGATACCAACCCATTAACAAATAAAATCGAAAATGATAGTTTGATATTTGCACCACGTTTTCTTCATTAATTGTGCTTAGCTAATGTAAGACACGGACATGGACGGTTGTTTATTTACCCTGATCAATGTTTGAGTAGTATATAATTATGTTGGTAATTGTATGACTGACAGTGGACCTTAATATTGATCATTCTACCGGTAACAAATACATATACACTCCTGGTAATCCTTTATTTAGTCCGCACAACTACAGAGGGATATCACGGTTTCAACTTGGGTTAGCATCCGTGTATCTACTTGTCATTACATACGCACAACCATCTGTCAGGACATCAGCACAGTACCTGAAATTCATGCACATCCAGCTGAACCAACTTGTGTGACTCTCCAGACTCTCCTGAACGATGTACTCGTCAATGAGAATATCAATCCCTATTGTAGTACACTGGATACTCTATCCGCTAGTACTGTTTCCACGTGTGTTACATCGTGTCTTCAGCTCAAGCACACTGTATACTCTATCCGCTAGTACTGGTTTCACGTGTGTTACATCGTGTCTTCAGCTCAAGTACACTGTATACTCTATCCGCTAGTACTGATTTTACGTGTGTTACATCGTGTCTTCAGCTCAAGTATACAGTATACTCTATCCGCTAGTACTGGTTCCACGTGTGTTTCACTGTGTACACTGGGTACTCTACCTGCAAGTACTAGTATCGCATGTGTTACACCGTGTCTTCTGCTAAAACTTTATTATCATCCACTTCATCAATATTCGTTTCAATTACATCACAAGGATTAGAACTATTCCCTCCTTCTTCACTTAGAGATTGTAAACTATTGCTACTTTTACTATTATCACTGTCATCATTTGATGTTGACGTTCCTTCACCGTCATTATTGTCAGAACTCACAGTTTCATTTACATTAGTTAGTGTTGTATCAGTAACTTCAGTGTCTAGTTCTGACATTTCTATCTGAGTGCTTTCCTCCTCATCTTCTGATTTGTTATTTTTCTTCTTCTTTTCTTCTTTCCTTCTTTTCCGGATAGTTTTCCTTCTTTCTCTCACTTCCTTTAATTTAGCTTTCTTCGATGCCTTCTGTAACTTGTAATAGAAGTCACTGAAAAAAAATAATATACTTAGAAAAAGGTCAATAATATGTATAATCATTCGTTCGCACGAACGGCTCCGTCATCGACCTACAACTCTGACCCTTTGTTCAGATATTGGTTTTCAGAAAAAAAAATTTCATTGTAACAATAAGCACAAACTTTTTAGCAAGGACACATGATTAAGAAGCGATTGACAACGAGGAATCTATTTCCCGCTAAATATTGATATACTCATCCGCACAAAATGTTCTTTCATACTGCATTATGTTCCACAAACTTGGTTCTAAGATTATCATCCTCATAATAATAATAATAATAATAATAATGAAGACGTTATATATTTAAGCAGTTTGTCCAAACGTCAAATGATTCAACACAGCGGTGGTTGAGATATGCATTTATAGTCGACTTAGGTAGACAATTGATCAAGTGTAGGCCAGCAGCTTTGCCGCAACATTGACGGAGTCCCGTTTTGTTTTTACCTTTTTTCAAGTTTCTTTTTTCTGGCATATATCTCGTAACCAATGAGTGTAAACAATACAAAACCAAACCCAGCCAACGCCAAACTGATATCTGCAAATATAGAAAGATAAAAATATAGTAATTCTTAAATATGATAGAGTCGTGGTCTGTGATTCTGTGGCGTACTAAAGAAGGTAAGGCCGTCAAAACTTACCATGTTCATAAAAATGCAAAACGTCTCTTAATTATTGAGAAAGATTTGTTTATAAAAACTTTAGTTCTAGACACAACTCAGTTGCCTAGTGAACTCTTTACGTTACGAAGGTGCCTTAAAGTTCACTTATATTAACTAGTGTTTACATTACAAATCATCCATATTGCCGAAACTCCCCGTATAGAAAAAGAAAAGCCCGTAGCCAGTTAAAGACGAGAAACCACCAGTAGTAGATTCGAGGGCTACAGGGTAGGTTAATTACTAATTAGTTTGCTATACTGTTACTTACATTCCCATTGATTTTCGCATTTACCGTTTGAGCAACTGAAAATACAAACAAAGATAACATTTTATTCAAGACTATTAAATACATTTTCCTTCACTCGCTTATATTATATTTTAACAAGTACTTAATACAGAACAAATTTTGTTTTTCGTCTGATAACCATGTGGTATTATTTGTCTTTGGTATGGTCACCGCGATAACACTGGTATTATTTGTCTTTGGTATGACAAGCTCGATAGTCGTATGGTATTATCTTTATTGGGCCTTTGTAATGACCACCTAGCATCTGTTAAATGAGCTGTAGGGTGGCGGTTCCCCCTTGCTGTGCCATACCAAAGACTTCTTCAATTAATAATTTCGAAATTATTGTGAGTCGCTGTTAGAAATGGTGCCATATTACAGTTAGAATACTGGGTAGTTTCATATCTTACCTGAGACTATCTGTGGTCACATCTGGTGGAACTGAAATGGTATAGAAAAGGGATATGCGTTATTCAAGTAGGTACCAAACAGAGAATGTGTGTAGCTCTTTATCAAATCCTTATAAAGATATGAAATAGCAATGTCGAAACCACCTGTGGTATTATGGTAAATGTCACAAAACAGCAAACCTCACAATTGAATACTACAAATACCAATACTACAAACTTATTTGTACTTGTGGGCATACAAGTGGATTTTAGTAAATTCTTGCTTTCCAAACTTTCAAAGAAAATTAGACAACAAATCAATAATGTGGACTTTAAATTTGGAGCTTAGTTCATCAATTTAAAATCACCGAAAAGCTTTCTTAGCGAAACAATATTTTAATCTAATTAATGATTTCGTTACTTACTGACGCATACTCTGCCTGGTCTGCCGGCATTGTCAGGCGACCAGTCTTGATACCCGTGTCTACATGAGCACATGTAGGATACCCGCGTATTGAGACACCAAGCAGTTATGTGGCAATCGGAATGGGCGCCATTTTGTTCCGTGCATTCATCAAAATCTGAAAATAGAATATATACGTACGTCATAAAAAGACATAGGTGACGAGAGCAAGTTACGTAAAAAATGAAGGCATTGCTTTTAGAACGTTCTAAACCTTTGCCGAGACGACATAACGATAGAGGAGAGCATGCCCATTACAAGTTTTGTAAAACAACTGAAACATAGTTAATAATTTGCAAATATTTTTCTGCAAATGGAATAGTAACTATTTATCTAACTACAAAATTTGATACAGTCAATGGTTGGAACTAGCGAGCAGAAATTTTAGTCAGCGAGTGGTTTCCTGTATAATTGACACGTTGCTTGCTCAAAGACAAAATAAAATGTTATATGCCAGTATTTCTGTTGCCAGGGGTCCACGTTCAGAGTGGAAACGGACTTTTATTCTTCCATATCCTTTTGTGGATGGACATTATCAGGAATTAGGTGTCGAGAGTTTAATCGACATGAATGAATTAGTACAAAGTGTACAAACTTATTTAAACTCCAGTAATTAAATGTTCCACACACTCGGAAGATTCAAAAGTATACTATACCTCTAAATTCGATTGCAGTAGCAAAGGGCCATGATATTTTAAGTTTACTGCTGCCAATTTCCCCATGTGATCTTAAATAAGACACAAGCATATAGAAATAAATAAAATAACTGAAGGTTCATAACGTATACAAAATAAATTTCAAAGAACTAGTACCCATTCACATCATTCGTATACACAGAATCAAGTCATAAATATCTAGATATTAAATTCACAGGATGTTAAAAACTTTACTGACATAATCATAAATTCATAGTGAGTAACAAGTTCTTGTCATGACTCTTTGTACAGTAACATGATAGAGTTACGTACTTGTATGGTCCTTCTCATGGTCATTATAGCATAAAATTGATTAAAGTATTTATAGCGAATGCTATTCTAAAACTATTTTTAGATAGGCGAGGAACCTAACTTTAATCATTCCTTCCAAAGTTGAATTGTTAAAAGCAGTCATACAGTAGATCTATCGTAAAGAGTGTTTTAGTGCGTTCGCAGCAAAAACAAAACATAGGTCACAATGCTTTTAAAGGAGTTCAATGTCCTTGAATATGCAAATTTAAAAACCCGCACACAAGTGTTAACAGCGGGTATGTCAAAAACAAGTTTGGTAACCTACTATTGTATTTTTCAGTTTCTAACATTATGCTTCGTTCATATAGAAAGTTTGATAAAGTTGTTTTATAACTGGGAATTTTTGCCTCATCACCTATACAAGAATGTGACGACAGCGAACGCATTTAAAGACTGATGAGCGGTTGTTAATACCCAACCGATATACCTTATAAGACTGTTGATCATCTCGTTTTTAACTTCTGTCTCATTGAGAATGTTGAAATATTCGGCTGCCAGAAAGACAAGCAGACCAACCCTCATGCCATCCACTGATTCTGTTATATTTAATACTTCGGTATTTACATATCTGTCCCGTATGTGCGCTGATGTATCATTAAATAGAACACCCATCTGAAAGAATAGAACAAGACTGAATGCAGTTTATATACAGTATGTACTTTATAGTGGGATTAGAATCTTCATGTCTACTGTAGTTAAGGACGTTCGATAGGGATAGTATTTTTTTTAAATGATACCAAAAAATAGGCACAATTATAGTTTAATATATACTGAAGCAATTTGTGAAATAAAAAAGGTATGTCGCGGTACTATTTTAGGGGTCATGGGCCCATTTGCAACATAACTTTTCAAGAAAATGACCAAAATTTCTGATATTTCGCAATGTATTTATTTTTGCAATCAAAACGATATTTTTTCATGTTAAAATTATTTCCATGGGTTCGTATGAACAAAAACATATTATTCAAACATTCTTATACACTTTTGATATTGATAGGTAATTCACAAATTTTTGACAAAAAAAGAATTGTCAAAATATCCGAAAAATGACTGCTAAAAAAGAAAACAAAATGCACAAAATCCGCCGTAGCTCAAAAACGACATCGATGACCAAAATATTTTTTATTGCTAATTTTGTAGATAAAAGTGTACTCAATCAAAATATTAAATAAAAAAGATAGGTCACGGGACTACTTTTTGCGTTATGACGTCATTATTGTCCCCCTATATCATAAACATCGTAGTGAAATTGCGTAAAAACGACGCAATATCTGCGCGTAAAAAAAATTCTAATACCAAAAGAGTACTCACATTTGCATATTATGTACATGAAAGTATAGTAAATATAAACTTAGAAGAAATTGGCGTGTAACAAGAAATATTTTAGCTGCAGTTACGTCGTAATTGTGTCTCTTTGCAATGAAAATTGCGGTATAATGGCGGTAAAATGGCGCAAAAAGGCCAAATCAGCACATTTTGCATATATGTTTTTCTCAAAATTTCTAGTCTTGTCATAATTTATTCTTGGCTAAGGATGTTGATTAAAGTGTACTTTATCTAAAAATTAGAATAAAACATAGGTTTTCACGCTACACTTTGTGCTATTATGACTGCATTATCTCCCCTTTTTCCCAATTTGTCTGTGACGTCGCATTCGATATAGCAAGGGGGCACAGATGGGCCCTGAATCGCTCTTTTGAATAATCTTCACAATTTTAGTCAAGATATGATTAATTTATTACCTATATATCATTAAAAGGGGATCTGTGTAATCCCAGGCAATACAAACACTCATTATAAATTGGTACAGGTAATAATTTCTAATTTCACAAAAAATGAATGAAAATGTAACCGCTATTTCACGCTGAGTGTGATCATATTATTTGCTCAGTGAAATTATTTTTTTACCCCCAAATATCAATATTTATACTAACCCTAGATAGTATCACGACAAATATTTTGCCCAATTTTCATGACGATCCAGTGCCAAACGCGGCCTCTATTCCCGTTTAAGGTATATGCGCAGAAAAGATGCGCATAAACAACTGTATCAAACGTCCTTAAGCAATGTAAAGTACCAACGCAATAGGCCGCTTGGCTTTCCCAACACCCCCCAAAAAAGTTGCGCAAATAACCAGTATCAATGTAACTACATCACACTTCACCAGTCATGTCAAATCTTCATTGTGTAACTTTCAATTTCATGGAAAAAAGGTTTTAAAACAATGTTCATAACAACTCCAGTGCACACCTATCAATTTGTACACCATAGCTAAAATACTAGTAACTGGCGATACATGCGACACAAATGTTGATGACCAGCCTTGCAGTATCAGCACACTTAAGCCAAAATCGCTTGTCTATTAGCCACTCCTTTTCTGTATTTAAAAATCCCTCACAATTTCGAAATTGTCCCAGACTTTTGATTAGATCTTTGGTTTTAACGAAAGAAGAAGTGACAAAATATACACGTTTCTATAGTAACTGTAGCTAAAATTACATCATAATATGTTTTTACCCCTGATATGGTGATTCTGTTGCGTATATACAGGAAATATCTCGTGTTTTCATTGCTATACTGCTTCAGGATTCTGATTGGCTGGTATTTATAGCACAATGGAGAATCCTCCTTCTTGTCTGTACATCCTAACTCATGTGTTATATTGATGTAGAAGAAATAAGTTTGCACTTCTGAAAACAAATGTTTTAAAATTATGAGTAATGGTAGGACATTGCATTAGGGGCCACTGCATGACGTTTAAGTGATCGTGTAATAAGTCTGTATGAATAATAGGTTCATAATTATGCATTGAGTTTGACTGAGAAAGTCGTAGTACGTTGCCATTCGGTTTTACCCCTGCCTAATTGGACAATGACGCCGGATTCGAGGGAGCATATGAACTTAAAACTGCTGTCCGAGACAAAAGTCAGCTATTTGAGTACCTGTTTTATTATTAGGACATCAGTTTTATGTCTCTATAAATACTATTCAACATCACCTGAATCAACGTATTGTCATTTATGAGTGCGACAACATAAGTTTTTGTATGAACATTAAGACCTACATGTATATTATCACTCTCGACATCTGATTTCTGAAGTTATATACATGTACAACACCACATTGTATGAGAGAAGGCACTTTAATACTACTGTGCACATGGGCGCAAAGTTAATCGTTCAGTCACATTGCAAGTAAAACAAAGCGCAAACGATGTTTTTCCCCGGTATCCAAACCTACTCTGAACATTTGCCGCGATCCTAAATGTTTTTATGGCGTTTGAAAAATCGTTATTTTTGTTAACATTTTTAGGAGGTTGTCCCGACTTATCTACCTTATTGGTGGGGGGCATGGAATATTTTTATAAGGCTTCATTAACCAATATTCGTACATGCCTTGACAAAGATCCGTATCCTCAAAATATTTATTAGCATATCCAGGAACGCATTGACACCTGGTATGTTGCCGTCCAGGTACCTGACCACATCGGTTGTACTTTTGACCGGCGTCACTCTTAAAACATGGTCGTCCAGTTCGCATGTCACATTGCAAGCCAGTCATTACAGGTGGAATGGTCGGCACTTCTGTATGTGGAACTGGAAATAAGTACAGCGGTAATTGTGTTAAGATATATTTTGTGTATTATATCTATAGTTATAGCTAGCGAACTTGTGTAATATGAAGGACATATTTAAAGGTCCAGCGGCCGTTACTCTTATAAAAATGAGGTTATGCTTATTACATTCACTACTGATAGAAAAAGTTGCATTACTCACTATGTTACTCTTTGTGATAACCATGTTAGGTATATTCTAAATGCTATGAAACCAGTATATGAGTATGTTTATGAAGGATAACATATAATTTATATTATATGATTGATGTAACCTATGAGTTTGAAATAAATTTAATATTATCTACAACATTTGACATTATTTTTTATAAGGCATACATTGTATATCTACTTACGTTCAATACAATCGCTTCTATCTTTGTCCGGTCCATATTTATAATGACACTGGCATGTGTTGTTTCCATAGCACAATGAGTTAGATATAGATTTACAATGTTCATCTTCTCGACAGAAATCATCCACTACTTCCGGTACTATAAATAGAAACTTTTTATTACACAATGAGTTAGATATATATTTACAATGTTCATCAACTTTCGTTTCACAACTTACTAGCATATTAAATACACCATACCTCTACATTACATAGCAACAACAAACGGTCATGATATCTTAAGTTGACTACTGCCATTGTCGCAATGTGATAAGACATAGTTAAAATATAAAATGAAACAACTGGGCTTTCATGATTTTATTCCCAATGGTATCAATTATCTAGAGGATTTGAGACATCATATTCCCTTTTTAACAGTATAAGTCATAAGTTGTTTGTCCACAGTGTGTCATTCATTGCGGATGAGTATATAGGCTTTAAATAACTACGTTTGGGAATTTGGATGGTCGCTTGCGTAACCAATCATAATTGACGTATTCCTTTACATGCTGTTTAAGACAGGGTAGGCTTTGAACAATATGTATTCAACAATTGCTTATACCAAAGGAACCTGGTGTTTTTTTATACATTAGATAAAATAGATATTGAATAGTGTTTTGGGCCACATATATAAACATATGAGGTTCCTGTGCGTATACACTCACCATGGATACAACCGTTGTAGGTAGCATTGGGAAGATAGGATGTCCTACAGGAACAAGCTTTGTCTGAACATTGTACAAAGTTCCCAAACACACTGCACCAAGACATATCTTCACAGTAATCTCCTATCTGTGTCGGTGCTTAAAACAAAACAAAACTATATACCATTTAAACATTTACAATATGGGAGGGAATATTCGACAGGACATGCTTGCTGTTTAGTGACAATTTTATACTATTTTTCTCTTTTACGCTACTAGACATTCAAAATTGCTTGATTGTACAGTCTATCCAATGTCTATTAGTCCATCACATGCTTTCAATGGTTGACCATCTTACAAAGTTTCAAGCCGTTTTCATAGAAATGTAAACTGTACTTATTGAACTCTTACTCTACGTTCATCTTCGTATCAGGTCAGGTTGTCAAAAAACATAAGATTCTATACAGACATTCAGTAACAACTTTATTTTGTGGGTATTAGATTTTGTTGAATTCAATTCAACGCAATTTTGTAAGTTTCCGGATGTCCATTGATCATCGACAGTTGGTTTCATAGTCAAGGCTATTCGCACAAAGTAATCTACAAAGAATAATTATGCTTATACAGTAGAAAATGTTAATAACTAATACTACCATACCAAAGCAGTCTCCTGACGTCACCCGATCAAATCTTGCAAAATATCCCTGGAAACACACACACGTTAATATTCTGGACGAGAATCCATGAAGATTTCCACAATAACTGAGATTATGTAATCGTTCACATTGTGCGTCGAATGTACATCCTTCATGTAGCTTCATAGGTGCTTCAAGTAGAGAAACAATAAAACTTTTATCTTAAATATTGACTGATTGTCAACTTACAATATGTATGAAGATTGTTGTATTCACTGCATGGGAAGCTCTCAAGATCAATGGATACACTAATGCTTTCAGCACTTCTATATTTATTTATTTGTGACTCTTATTAAAGCCATAAGTATTATAAATTTGCAATAATGTAAATATATAGGTCAAAGGGAAACACTTCTTCCCTACAGGCATTTCCAACCGTAAAAGGGAAAAGTTGAATGAGAAACAACTCTTATCTTTGTCATTAACTTCTAATGGCCAAAGCCCACAAGCATCTAATTGTCAAAGGGCAATGCTTTTATCTGCGTCATTAATTTCTAAAGGTTAATATGAAACAACTATATCTGCACCATTCATTACTAATGGCCAAAGGGAAACAACTCTATCCGTTTCATTCATTTCTGAAGGTCAAGGGAGAACATCCCTATCTGTGTCATCAATTTCTAACAACTCTATCAACAACAAATATTTCTTGTGGTCAAAGGGGTAATACTTTTATCATTAATTTCTAAAGGTCAAGGGAAATAAACAGTTATATCTGTGTCATTGTATTCTGAATATCAAGCGGTAACAACTCTATCTTATATCATTAACTTGCAATGACCAAAAAGAAACGACTCCGTTACTGTCATTTCTAAAGGTAAAGGCGAAGCAATTTCATCACCAAGAGTTTTTGCTAAGACTTTAAATAACTATTTTTTTTTCATCAAATTCTAAAGGTTATCGAAACTCAAGTCTATCATCAACCAGTAGTTCTAACGTCTTAAGAGAAATAACTCTATCTTTGTGGTTTATTGCGTCAGGTCTTTTATCAGCGATGTAGTTATTTCACATTAGACCTCAATGTGTTTCTTAATACAAACAAGGAAATAGGCAATGAATGCTTACAAGAAACACATTTAGTCAATGCTGGTATTGGATCGTCTCCTTCATCACAATCACATGTACCGTTTGTACATACACTCTTATATACGGCTGCTGAACAGTCAATCGTAGTCGAACACGGATCGCCAATAACTCCTGGAATAAAATTATTCAAATATGAGTAAAAAGGTTTAAAATTTAAAACAGCAGTCGCAGTCCACATACCACATATGACTAACACAATGACAACAGTCAACCATTAAATGGCTGGCCTATACCTCTCCAACATGGCGATAGAAAGCCACTCTTCATTTTACGTAACTAACAGTCTCAACTTTTAGTATTCCCAACAAGCAGTATACGAGAGATAAGTTAATCTATATGTAGTGAGCAGCTGAGTTCTTATAATGATAAGTAAACACTGCAATCATCGAGAGCATCAAAGTCTTCACACAGCGGAATTGATTATGTAGATAGAGTACATGGTAAATTTTACTGAAAGATAACAAATTAATGTAAACCACATAAAACATATTCTTCAAAGTTGGAATGCCATGTTGCATTTGTCGGTCAACAGCATTGGAGAAAACGGCAGTCGGTTTGACAGGTTATAAATGCGGTGTGTTACATTGTGGAAGGACCAATTTTGGGATGATCATCAAGTCACATGTAGAACAATGTTTTAAATTATTAGCCAAATAAATAACTGTCGTATTTAGTGTTATCGCTCGTTGACTGATATCCATGGACTTTCTATAATTTTTTACATAGAGCTTGCAAGAAATGGTATTCGTAAAACTAATACCTAATGCAAATATGATGAAGAATCTGTACAATGTATGTGTGAACTTACACCAGTAGTTAGGGATATACTAATGATAATGACTTATTCACAAAGGAATCACAGTAGGCACTAGCCCAATTTTCCCTTTAGTCATTTGTGGAATCATGGTAACTTACGTTTTGTGCATGTAGTAAAGTTGTTTTCCGCCATGTAACCATTCTGACACTGGCATTCTCCTTTCCGACAACTACTCTTGTCTACCGCGTCTTTACAATCAAATACCGTTACGCAATTTTTATCTCCAATTTTGAATTTAGTGCAAGTTTGGTTTCCATTGGTCGCATAGAATCCTGAATTACACATACACTGTTTCTGTATACAACTACTGTGACTAACTGCCAATGAACAGTCATTCGTCCATTGACAAGTTCGATCAAATATCTTCCTACGTACGCATACTGTATTTTTATCATTTTCAAGAAAACCTCCTACGCATGCGCACTTCCCTTTCTTGCACTTGCTGTACTCTACTGCGTTTTCACAGTCGGCATCTTCAATGCAGTCATCATTAATTTTGTTTGCGGCACAACTTACCGAGTCGTTGGCAACATTGAATCCTTGACGGCACGAACATGTTTTATTCATATCACAAATACTTTCGCTTACAGCGTCTAAGCAATCCGTGTCAACGATACAGGTATCATTTAACTCTCGTAGTGAACAAATCGTCATATTGTCGTTCCATTTATATCCAGAATCACAAGCACAAAAACCATAAGAACAGTTGCTGTAGAAAACCGCATCGGAACAATCTGCGTCAAATGCGCATGCGTCACCAAGAATTCTTTTCTTGCAATCTGTGTAGTTATTTATAGATTTATAACCGGAAGTACATCGACAACTCCCGTTGGAACACAGGCTATCGCCAATAGCGTCCGCACAATCAGGATCAATGTTGCAAAGTGAGGTAATATTGCCTGGAAAATATCAAATACTATATGTAAATAAAGGACAAAGTGATAAGCCCCCGCACAAAGATACAAAAGAAACACTAACATGAAAAATACTAGAATACAATGTACACAAACCCAGAATATAATTACACAAGGCCAAGGAATTCCATATACATGTATTATAATAACGTCAAAACAGCTTTCCACCATAGCGGGAACGACACAATTGTGGAAAATAACATAGATATGCTAAAGATCAAGGACTCTAAAACATTGGTATCTTTATTCCTACAAAATCCAGTTATTCGAATTTGATTTTATTTAAACAGTAGTTTGGAAATATGTAAATATTTAATCATACATGTAAATACATGTATTTAAATAATTATACTGCTCTATTTACTTGAACCTAATCATAATGTAATAGATAATGATATCAGGGGAAAGTCGTAACTAAATTTTGGATCTTGTGGCTCGACTATCATATCTAAGTATAACTTGTATGATAAATATTGTATATATTATTTGGGTAATAAAATAAATAAAATACAAAAATGTATGTTGAAACTAAAACTTATAAAATGATTGAAACTAATATATGAGCCAGTCTCCAGGAAAACCTGCTATTTTGACAAAACATTTGATTTTGAGATTTTTATTATCTCAAAGAGTAATCGTAATGAAGCATAATGCAAAAGAAATTTTGTTAATATCATGATTTTTAAAGAAGGTACAGCTGTTTAGTTGAGGCCCTATTCAGATCCTTTTTGCGTGACGTCGCAAACGTCATTCAAACGTTATTCGACGTAACTGAAATAAGTATTTCATTATTACACCATTTGATCAATTATAGACATAAACTGTTTAAAATAGTACTAAATTCTCTAATTATATTTCACTTTTCAAAATATATATATCAAAATCGAAATTGTTTGCATTCAGAGAAAGGCTACTTCTGTTTTAAACAACTAAATCCTCGTTTTTCTCAATCGGAGTACTTTTCTGAAATTGGTCACCATAGCAACGAAGTATGTGTTTTCGACATAATTCATAGGAAAATTTAAAGCTAAGGTATAGTACTATATGGGTCAATTGCTTAAAATAGAATCAATAGTTATGTATTTTCCTTATTTTAGAGCTTTATTAAAATCTTGTTACATATAGTAATTACATAATGTCATAATAGCAGGTTTTCCTGGAGACTGGCTCATATAATACTCATACAGCGACCTACAGCATTGAAACTATACGCAATAACAGTTTACAATGATATATTTTCTGAGATATAACACCTGCACTTGATTAATCAATAAAAGACAAACTAGGTGCATAACAACTAAATACCAGGACAATCGTGTAACATTTTTCCCGCGTTGAATTTCTACTAGTAATGTTATTACATAAGAAACATAACCACGTGAGATATTTCCACGCCCATAACAACATAATGAAAGACAAACATTTATAATTCCAGCAACACATCATTGGCATCAATAGGAATATCAGTTTAGTGTTTGTTTGACATGTATCCCACTGATGGTGTCTGCATGCACCAATAACACATAGCTAACATGACGAACATTACATTGTTTGACACATAACATCACTTTTTATTGCACCTCTTGTTTGTTTGTCTAGTAATGACGTCACACATCAACCAACAGACAACACACATTGCCCACATTTCCATTTTTCTCATTCATCAGAGTACGATTAACCAAATCTTCTGTATTGACTATGTATTACGCTATGGACAATGAGAACGCACTCCTTACAGTACAAAAAGGTTACCAGAAACAGTTGCATAGTATTAACCATCGCCTGTGAATCTAGTGTTTTATTATTATGGTACCACTCATGTGACGCCAAAAGTGAAGACATTAACAAAGGAATTTTACAGAGAAGTCTTATGATTTTAAATTTGTCATAAAATCATTTTCCAACGTCAGATTTTGAAATTAAGTTTTTTTGCATATAGTTAGTCAGGAGCAACGTCTTTATCAAATACGTTAACACCACCGACCTTAGCTCGTATTTCATCAACTATTACCGGTCACATAACCCATTGTATATGCAATACAATAAGAACATAAGAACATAAGAACATGCGGTCAACAATTATAACATTATAATAACTCGAAACAATCTAACAATTGGTGCAAAGTTAGCCAGGGAAACAAGATAACTGTTGTATTGCATCATTAATTACTTCAAGAGAAGCATGCAGTGATTCGTCTTCTTGTTACACACAAAGTGTACACATTTCTAACATTTCAAACTCTGTTATCAAAGCCATATCACAGACAGCTAGGAAGACAGTGAATGATAGTATTCTATTGATTAATAAATAGGTAAAGGTACCTGTTGAAACAACTGAACGTTCAGCAATTAATCGTACTATTACACTTGACGGCAACTCAGTACGTATATTACACTTCCTAAAGACTTTTAGGCTTCTTACTTTTTCTTCGTTTGTCTCATTAATTCTCATTCTTAATACATCCCTAAGTTAATTCACATTTATCTCTTGGCGTTTGCTATATATCTCTAGCGATGGGTGAATAATGATATTTTCATTATTCATATTAATGTAATATTCGGGTAATGTTTCGTACTAAACGGTGATTATTAAAGCTAACATTTCTCGAATTTATGAGACCGTGATATCATTTTTCCATTATCTATGAATGTGCACAGAGACAGACATAGTAAACCTACGGTATCTAGAGCGTCTGACATCGTGTTGAAAAAAATGAGTTTTCAAGAAAATGATCAAAGTCAATTATTGTTTCTTGCACACTGATACCATCATAATGCAAAGTTATGAAGTATGCAAATATTTTGAAATAATTAAAAACACATTACATTATACTGTTATTGACTTATGTTGAGGTGAATATGATGTTTTGTTGACCTGAAAAAAATGATATTGACCGATGACGAAGTCGACAACTGTTATATTGTATACCATGCCATAAGTCAAGGAAATAAAACCTATTGACTCTTTTTAAATTATAATAACTTCAGTCTCTCTTCGGGAAAGTGTATGCAATAGAAAAAAAACGACGACTCTTCAAATGTTCTAGCTAACGATGCTCTTCCTTTGTATATGTATGAGAGAGTATTTACGTATTTATTAACGGAATTTATCATTAATGGCTATGTTAGAGTCTATAAATATGTATGAGCAGCTGTAGGCCAAATAATACGGGAAATAACGTATGTTTGGAACGTTGGAATATTTTGCTTTAATGTTTACATTTGTACTTTATTTAGGAACACAAAATCATAAAGGAAATTAGAACATTGATGTAGATCAATGTCAGTCATCAGTATAATTGTGCAATAAAAACTTAATATTTGAAATATCTTCACCATCCAAAATTAGAATAACGGCGGAAAAACAAAAAGAAGTACTGTGCTATGTACTCAACAGATTAAGAAACATTTTCGAATCTAATTGGTCCAGAGGTGGTATTCAATACTGATCTTACTTGACTTAAGGATAAGGACAACCAACCAGATCACACCATATTAAACTCTTGGTCAGTAACAGGCGATATGATCAATATTGACTACCACCAAGGTCAACTTATCATTTGCGAACATGGCGCTAGATTCATCATATCTAAGGCTTCTAAAATACACTACACCGCCTAAATTATGTCTGGTTGCATATCGAATTTCAACCTCTTTGGTACACGAGTCAGTACTTGTTAGTTACACAAGAAGCAGTCATCGAGGGTTGTTAATATAACTGGTAAATTAGATAAGAAATAGTTTGGCTAAAACTAAAAAAGTAACTTGGTTCTAATACTTACGTCTCAAGCATTCTGTGTTATTGTTGCTGGCTATATATCCAGGTATACAAAGGCACGTGTTATTGTGACACGTGCTATTGGTGACGGCAGCGTCACAGTCAATGTCTGTCATACATGTGTCGTCACCAATCTGACGTAATATACACTCTGTCCCGTTATACGACGCTTGATATCCAACTTTACATGCACATGTGTTATTGTCACACATAGAATGGTCGATAGACGTCTCACAATCGTTGTTATAGGAGCATGGATCATCTAACAGACGCCACCTACATTCCGTGTCATTGTTATCACTTATACGTCCAAGTTCACAAAAACATGTATAATACTCACATACGCTTGAATTCACAGCATATGAACAGTCGTCTGTTACTTCACACAAATCAAATATGTGACGTCTGACACATGATTGGTTGCTATGGTAACTATGGTATCCAATGACACAGTCACATGACTGACCTTCACAAAAACTATTATCTATTAATAAACAATCTTCATCTGCGTCACAATCGTCACCGATTTCTTTCTGAACACAGACGCTCCTACCAGAACTTGGTTTGCGACTTCCATCGCATGTACACACACTATCGTCACAAGACGTGTGGTTCATCACAGAGCTGCAATCCTCTGGTAAGTCACACTCATCTAAAACCTTTCCTGAAAAAACAATTGGTATACCAGTAAAAAATCTTAAACATTCCTTTAATGTATTAGCTAAAAAACACTACAGATTATTAATACATAGATTTAATGCATTTTGTAGAGAGCAAAGTATGTAAGTTTTCTACTAACTTAAAGATGCTTCATAAATACCAGCCCAGAAGTGCCAAAGCGTCTGTCACCTAGTCCACATTAAGCCGTTTCGATTTCCGTCTTGCAGTAGGATCAACAGTGAATTTAGCGCGGACATAAGATTGAAACCCAAGAAGTTATATTATTGTAGTTATCAAATGGGATTATAAGTTGAAATAATTTATTTTTACAAAATCGATGCCATTTACATACTAGGTTTCAGCTTTCAGCTTTTTGATTGCTAAAACTGGTTCATTTAGAATTTCGACAACTTGGACATGTGAGGAACTTGTTTAGTTGGGCATTGTGCCTTGTATGTATTTTATGTTTTCTGTGCTCGGCTTGTTCATGTGGGCATTGTGCCTTTTGTGTTATTTATGCTTTCTGTGCTCGGCTGGTTAAGCTGAGTGCTGTCTTCCCTGTCTGACTTAATATGATCTTTTTCAATTAGCCGAATGTCTAAAGCATCGGTTAATTACTTATAGAAAAACAAGACATTAAGGCGATGTTCTTAACACTATGACGAGCGACAAGTTAAGTTACGTATGATAATGCATGCTGTGTCTTCACGTGTCGATCAGTCAGATTATATGTCATTGTGTGTGGAAGCATAATTAACCAATTTGTAATGTAATACACACCTGGCGCCTTGGATAATTGATTAGCAATTCGAATTACCAATTTACCCAGCATCAATGCTGTTGTTTGGTGACATATACATGTTAGTACATGTATATTCAAACTAGACTTGTTGACTACATTGGCCCCGAGTTTTATAGCATTTTGAGTTTTTTAGATTAATCTGTTATGTATTACATATAAGACACCTTGATAAATATTCAGCATTCGAATTAACAAGTTATAATGTACATGTGTCCGATTGTTATAGCAATATTGGCCATTTGATGGCAATCTGTAATGTTTTACACATAAGACGCCTTGATAAATATTCAGCATTCGAATTAAAATGGCATAATGTTCATGTACCCGATTGTTATAGCAATATTGGCCATTTTATGGCACTATGTAATATAAGTTCTAAATATAATAAAGCTTAAGGGACACACCGAACTTTCAGTTTTTTAATGACTGTACAATGGTCCGAGTTTTATAGCTTTATTGACCATTTTATGGCAACATGTAATGTATTACTCACCAGACGCCTTGATGAATGATCAGCATTTAAATTACGAGGACCTGGTATCCAGCATCAACGCTGGCTGTTTAGCATGTACATTCAAACTAGAATCGTTTACTACATGGAGCCGGTGTTTTCCTCCTTCCAATATTATGGATTGAATGTCATTGTGTGCTTCTTCTTGCCATACTATCAGACAGGATATATTGGTAAAACCAATGACCTTCTCCAAACCAACTGGTCAGTTTCATCACACATACAGTTATTCTACATACCGAATGGGATTTAACCGATAATGACGAGGAAATTGTATGCACAATAGAATTAAAAAATATATGTATAATAGTTTTGTTCTTACTTCTTATGCATTGATCTAGATGCTGGCTTCCATAGTATCCAATCTGACATTGACACACTCCCTCCATACACAAACTGTGTGATATCACATTAGAGCAATCTTCACTGATACTGCACGTGTCCTGTAGTTTACCTGAACATTAAAAGAACTCAAAATAATACTGATAAAGAATTAATTTTCAGGGGTATTAAACGTCACGAATTGTAATAAAATAAAAATTCCTGGATTTAAAATATTGAAAGAACAATCTCTTGTTACGTATGTTGGGGTAAATGATCCCAGGGGATTTAATTTCGCGATCTAGTTCATCCGCGAAATCAATGAAAATTAATCCACACGGAATATTAATAATTTACATTAGTTTACATATACATTGTAGTTTACATAGATGATGGGAATCGAACCAATACTGTACGGCGCCATCGTATTTCAATGTAAAGTACGAATATTAATACTTTACAGTAGTGTACATGTAGTTTACATATATAATGGGATTCGAACCAATATCGTACGGCGCCATCGCCTTTCAATGTAAACTTCAAACGAATTAGGCCACTCGACAATCGCAATAGCCCAAACAAAGGTTGTACAGGTAACCAGAATCAATTTGACTACATCACACCACACCCGTGATCGGTTGATATGGAGCACAACACTAGCTATATTGCTAGCTTAGAATTAGAAGGTCGTAAGTACAAAATCAATATTTTGAGAAAACAAGAAAAAACTGTCTGAAAACTACTCTTTTCTTATGGAAAAGCAAGCTTCTTAAACTTCTGTTTGGTCAACATGACCACTTCCGATTTTCGTGAAAATAGTCTCATAAGAAGCGCATTGTAATGCAGATTTCAAATATGCATGAGTCTTATAAGGTCGTAAGTAGTACTGACAACATTCTAATTCTGAGCCAGCGATATGTACGGTGTGACATTTTCGGTCGACACACGACTCGAAAAGTGCTGTTGTGGAATAGTTTGCAGCTATAATATTGAATCTATACTGTATGCCACCAACACCTAGCAAGTAACGCCTGTGAATCACGAGCACATCATAAAATGAACGTACAGATAATGCCCCATGTTATTTTTTCCAATAAACGGGCGATATACAATGTGGAATTAATAATACAAATGTATCGGTATCTCGTCAAGGAGCCATAAAACACACACATAATGTATATGACGGCCTTGGGCAAAAATATAAACAATGTTTAAGTATAGTGCTAATGAGTTATGCACATAAAACACTGGCCAAGAATTTAGTTTCGCAAACATTATTGTAAATAATATTGTTTCGTTTTGACAGATAATGAATATCTTAAGATCACGCAAATGAATACCCATTTTTATGTCAGAACATAACCGAATACTATTTATTTTAAAACATATGTGCGCAGGTTTTTTACTTACGAGGTATACACGTAAGTGACACATTATGTAGGATATATCCAATCTCACAGTCACACGCTCCTGTGGTACATATACTGTGGTTATTGAACATATAACACTGTCTGTCCTCTGTACACTGGTCCAAAAGTTCAACTGAAAACATAAAACAATATTTCAACTAGTTCAGTGTATTTTCAAAAACAACAGGAAACGCAGTGCCCACCAAAAATAAGTACACAAATGATATTTCCCCATTTACTTGTCTGTAATAACCTTATTTGTAAAACAGTGAAACAACATTATTTTTGAAGAAAAGGGAATACTTTTGTTTATTAAATGCAAAGACCATACATTAATTGGTACCCTAGGTGCAAAATATAAAGTTTCTTTGTCCCGCTTGATTGGTACCTTAGTCACGAAAAGATGGAAAAATCAGCATTTTTTTATCACATGGGTATTTAAATTCAGAACATCTTTATCTTTATTTCTTTGTCTTTTTTTACTCATATAGTAACTCTTGTTTCAGAAACAAGTATAATTGTGACCGGCTGATAAAAGGATATTGAATAATTTAACAAATAACCAAGTTAAATTTAGCAACAATTGTTTACTGTATACTTATTTTTGGTGGGCACTGCGTATATACCCGGTATCTGTTTGGATGACGGGTGGTATTGCATGACGGGACCATCTTAACATAATCAAGACAAACATTTCCTTTGCAATCAATGTTTGGTACGAATCGCATATTATTTCTAGGAACTGTCGCTTGACATGCAGCCAATGACTCAATAAAAAGATAAATTATTTGCAGACAAGAAACTGTATCATTAAAAATAAGACTGTGTTCAACAAACCCTTATGCTCACGTGGAAGCATTGTCCGTAATAACTAGCTTAGTCAGTCAGGGTCTTAATTTTGTTGAAATGTTGGAAAGTGTGTCATGGCGATGGTAATATAAGCTGTTTATGATGTTAAACCAGTATGCCAAGTCTGAAAGCAACGCCGTGATTGACTTTGAAAATATTTGAGTTTCAAAAACTTTCAAAGTTTTGGTTGACATTTTGAATTGGACGGACGGGGCATAAAATGATTTTTAGAATATATATCGTTCTTCATTTTTCCCCGACGATTCAGTTACCTGTGATGCAGCCATAATTTCTTCATACTTTACATGCACGTATACTATACTTACTTTCTCTGCATGTTGATGTTCCATTTTGTATGTATCCGTAATCACACTGACACGTACTTCCGTTCCCACACAGTGTATTGTTCATCACAGTGGAACAGTCAGCATTCGTCACACAATTGTCGTCAAGGTTACCTGTGATAACAGTAAAAATAAATAAATATCTCAATCCCAAATAACTTTTCTTTCTATAATTTCTATAACATTCAAGAAACGAATGCTACAATTCCACGAACTGGCAAGACTGTATAATTGCCTAAACAGACACCAGTCCGTTATCAAAGATTTTGCTAATATTGAATTGTAGCCTGTCTAGCTTTGCTTCATATGACCAAGGGCGTTCTTTTGTTTGTTCCCAAGCAATGTATCGTAACGAATATGTCAGTATACTGAACTGATACAAAGTGTTTTTAAAAAACATTTGTGCTCATAAAATGATGTCATGATGAATATATCGGTATATCGGGTATCGTTATATCGAGACCTGACAGTACACGATGATCAGTTCATTGTCTTAACTTACATGAGCTTACATGTAGTAGCCTATAAATAATAAGCCGGACGTGCTATGTATAAAAGTTATGTAAAATTAAGGGTGCTCCCTATTAACGCGTCCCTTAACTAACTTGATGGGTCACCCGGCTGGGCATGCAGCTTTTGTATTGCTGAAACTAGGTCGTTCAGCTGAAACTTTGACATTCAGCTTTTTAATACTGTTATATTTCTACTTCTGACTGCTAAAACTAGGTATTTTAGCCGTTTTACTGTTGGAACTGGGTCAATCAGCTTGGGCATTCAGCTTTTGGATTGCTGAAACTTGTTCATTCAGCTTTTCGACAGCTTTCACTTGGATGGATCATTTACTTGTTTAGTTGGGCATTGGGCCCAGTTTGTGTTTATATGTTTTCTGTGCTCGGCTGGTTAAGTTGAGTGCTGCCTTCCCTGTCTGACTTAATATCATGTTTGGACCATACGGATGTATATGATATGGACCTTCCATTTAGCTATTTGATACTGTACATAAAACACTTCATACATCGCACTTACGTGGTATACATTTCTTCTTACTACCCGTCAGTTTGTAACCCACGGCACATGTACATTTACTGTTAACACACATCGTATGGTCCACAAACCTATCACATGTACAGTTACCCTCACAATCATTGTTCGTTCCACACTTTCCACCCAAACGTTTCACTGTAAATAAATAAATAAATAAATAAATAACCAAGTAATTAAGAATTGCAAGCAATACAGAAGTCCCCTACCGGTTTTAAGCCATTTTCAATGTTTCTGTTGCCATAGCAACCACAATTTTTGTCAGAATCAAAATATTTTTAGACGTGCATAATCCCCTTATTGCCCCCATATACATATCAAGTTTCATAAACCTAGCTTGAAAACTGTTTGAGTTATGTCAGGATCCAGATTTTTTGTCTGACGGACTGACTGACTGACGTACTATCCATTTCACTTAACATTTTTGTGCAAAAACGCACCCTTATCGTCCGAAATCAACACACCTTCTATTTAGGCAGTTGAGTCGTTTTCTGGCAAAAACTGTGACCTTTAGTCGAATCATATCAAGTTGCATGGATATTACTCATTCTCTGTTTGAGCGTCAATGACGGCTCGTGAAAATCGGTCAAAGAATAAAATACTTAACGGTTGTTTTAAATGTTTTGTTTACATATTTTACCTGCGGTATTAGCCAAATATTGCATCACATAACACGTGGTATGTCCACACTGTATGTAAATGTGTTATACAATTTGTGTACCGTGACCTCATTTGGCAATTGCTTATCACACCACACTACACATGCACGGAAATGCCGAGCCATAATGCACGCTTTTCTCGAATTTTCCAATTTGCGCCATATTTTGAATTGAGTAAATGACAGACTACCATTGCAGTTGCATGAGCACAAACAATATATTCTTATAACAAGCAATAATCAAAAGAAAATATCAGCCAAGAATAAAAAATGGAAAAGTTTAAACGGTCCGCATGCTTCATAGAATGCATGTAGATTCAAAATATGTTACACATATATATATGTGTAGTGCACTTTCCATGGATATTAGGCCTAAAATATTATATTTTTTAATAATTACCTTATCCCGAGCACCTGAAGGATAGTTTGAACTAGTGAAATAGTGTGTTATATTGGGAATATGTTTGCTAATATTTTCTGGGAGTGTGCATAAAAATTGGACACGTTTGAATGTAAGTGCTGTTTTGAGTTTTATATTTAATGTAATAATTGTTTTATATTTAAACTATTAATGTCGTTATATATCTATGTGTAACATATTTTGAATCTACATCCATTCTGTGAAGCATGCGGACCGTTTAAACTTTTCCATTTTTTTTCTTGGCTGATATTTTCTTGCCCAATACGAATACCTTAAACGGGAGTTAGATAAAGACAACCAGTCTACAGTGCGTTCTGCAAAAACATGTTTAATTATAAAGGACAAGGCTTAATTAGTTCGAGTAAACGGTTTAGAGTTCACACAGTAAGATGTATGGTTCAATGACTAGTAAACCACAGTAAACTCACAGGAAACTACTGATGTAGGTAAGTATGAACTCATTTACTATGATTTGCTCGACTGTATAAACCAATTGACAATCATTACTAATTAACTTCGACTTCAAAGGCCAAGATGGCGTTACATTGCATAAACGTAACTTGGCAATATGATTTATGTATCTAGATATTGTCTGTGGTTTTTATCCTGTCTTTTTTCCCGAACGTTGTTTGGTCTTTGCTGGAGACAGCTGACCTAACCAGTGGAAGTGGAATTAATAATAAACCTGAACTAACGTGCTCGTCTGCAAGTATGATGCCGACCTTTCAACATGTCCACAACATTTTCATACTCATTGTCAAGTCTAAATAAATAGTTTGTTTCTGGTAACTTGCTGCAAACACTACGATAGGTAGGTCTGAAAAAGTTTTTTAAATAAGCAAAATAGCAACTTTCTTTGACAATTATACAATTTAATCGGCTTTCTTCTTCAATTATGGTATTTGATTGTCCATTTGCCGAATATGGTATTTAATTGACTGTCTTCGTCATGTGGTATTTAATTGGCTACCTTCGTCAAACATGGCATTTAATTGGCTGTCTCCGTCAAATATGGTATTCAATCGACTGTCATTCGTCGAATCGGGTTTTAATTGACTATCATTGTCAAATGTGGCATTTGATTGGCTGTCTTCGTCGAATATGGTATTTAATTGACTATCATTGTCAAATGTGGCATTAGATTGGCTGTCTTTGTCGAATATGGTACTTAATTGATTATCATTGTCAAATATGGCATTTGATTGGCTGTCTTCGTCAAATATGGTCATATTTAATTGGCTGTCTTCGTCAAATATGGTTTTATTTAATTGGTTGTTTTCGTCAAATACGTACCTTCATCTGACGCATCTGGACAATCCATATTTCCATCTTTCACCTTGGACATCTGTATACAAACAACGGGGTCAGACAGACACGAGTATAACGGTGGCTTACATGGAAATTCAACTGTAAGTAAAGTTTGTTTGTGTAAGCAAAGATTGTATGATGGTATTACATCACAAACTGTATCGAGTATTTTTAGGTTATGCACTTTGACCATAGTGTTTGTATAGTAAACCCCCCGTATAGCTACCCGAGTTGAAAATTTACCTATATATAGGTAAATTTCCAACTTGGGTAGCTAAACCGGGGGATTAACTGTATAAACTCTATGGTTAAAGTACATAAACATGCATAACCTAGAAATACACCGACGATAACGCTAGCCTTTGTTCACAAATAAAAATGAAAAATACATGCATAACGATGTCAATTTTTGTTCAATCTTTGCATAATGACTTGTAATGCATATACATTTATTTTTCAATCTACACTGGTAACACTGATAAGGCTATAGTTATCTCCGGCGAGCTATACACTAAATCTTACTACAAGACCTCAATGATAATAAGGTCGCTGAAATTTAGATTTACACATTTTGAGTCGGTGTTGACTAGTTTGCTCTTTCCCGACTTCAATAGTTCTTAGATCTCAATAGTTCTTAGATCTCAATAGTTCTTAGATCTCAATAGTTTTTAGATCTCAATTGGTCTTAGATCTCAATAACACTAATAAAGTTATAACAGCATATATTTAAAGATCTCGTTAATAAACCCGATATGATGGTTACCTGTGAAACATTGTATGGCTTTAATCACTGTAAACCAGGCCGCTTCATACCAAAGACGAAATAAAAATGGTACCAGAAATTCCCTTGCTAGACGCTCAGCATAAAAAGGAAACTGGCTTCTTTTCTCTCATAACCTCACGGCGATAGATTACATCAGGAATGAGGTGTCGAGAGTGATTAATATAAGTTGGAAAAACTTGTTTCACAATCGACCTTAAATAAATTAGTATAAACTAAACCTTGAAATTAATTCGCGCGATTTAGTGCTAAAACATTAATATAGACACTGCAGGAAACTTAAGAACAAAACAAATTGTAGTCGCGAATATGCCCACGATCACCAATACGCGAAAGTTAGTATTCGCAAAAGTAAATTGGTTTACAGTATACAATATTATACAGTAGGTTTTGTTCTTGCATGGCCCGTTTGTAAACCAGAAGCAGGACATTCCACATGAAACCACGTGACAGAGTTTACCTTCGTCCGAGTTGTCTCCACAATCGTTGATACCGTTCTGGAACTTTGTTCGACGAATGCATTTCCCTGCTGCACAGTTTAATTCGTTCGGCTTACACCAGTGTTTCCAATCTAAGGTATAAAAAATATATAAAAACCAACATTGAACATTAATTACATATCTACCCGCCAACGCACCTACATAGCATGCTGTTTTCAAATGAACACACTCACTTGATTCCGTGGTTTATCTAAGATCTCGCATGCTTACATCATGATCCTCTTTACCTCTTTGATAGCACGATGCACGCTGTGGTTACCAATAGCTTCTTAGTAGTGTATTGATTTGCTCCTACAGTACGGGTGTATGCGAGAACGGTACATGGTACTAGGTGAAGGGGTGAGAAATGAAGAGGAATCTAAAGCACCCGGTTAAAATTCCTTTACAACAGACAGGACTTGTGTCTAGGCAACAGCTTCATAGAATGTTACATTAGAAATATCATTTGTTCTGCTCTGCAACAGTCCTAAGGAATGTTACAGCAGCAGGGGAAGCGCCTTGACGATTGTATTTGTTTTAAAGACGCTAGTCATGTTATAACACCCTATGAAGTTGTCGTCGAGACTCAACTGAAGCTGTAACATAGTATGAAAACTGAATGAACTGGTAGGGTAAGGATATGCAGGCCATATGAGGGAGTAGAGAGGAGACATACATGTAGGAGTAAATGATTAAGTTGGGGAAGATGGGGACGGGTAAAGAGTTCAGTGTGTGATTAAATAATAGTGTGGATAGCGGAGTGGATCAAGAAGTTATAGGTGACTCGGTAGGTGTATTAGAGAAGTGAGAGGTAAATGCGGAGATAGATGAATTAGTATGTATACTAACTAGATACTTTGTTTTATCAATCAAATATCATACCCTTTTATAGAATAATAATTTAAAGGGACTGCCTCACGTATTGGTGAATTGCAAAAATAAAATTAAATTGTCAAATATTCATGTAATTTTGGTGTAGTTTCCTGTATATGCCATAAACAACCACATTGACATAAAAATAACTTGGGTAACATCGATATTTTGTAGTAATTTAGCATTTTTACACCCAAAATTCTATAGGGTATTAATACCCTATAGAGTTAGCACTACTATCACTCAAATTGCCTGAAATTTGTTTCCATTCGATGAAAACGAATTGCGAAACGACCCGAATACCTCACAGATGTTTCGGCTTTAGTTTGTTGAAGTTACAGTTTGGTCATGTGTGAATTACATAATTCATCGAACATTATTGAAGGAAACTCTGAGATATTTTCAAACAGAAACATACTGAGTGCCAAATATCAAGAGTGATTTAAATTGCTTATATGCCATAAATCTTTCATACAGCAACCACCAGTGACTTTCTATTATATAAATACTTGGTTAGGTAGAAAAATTACGTCATACAAAAAATTTAGCCCGATCTGTGAGGCCTCACCTTTAAGATTTCATTTTGGATTGGAATATCTATAGCTTAAAGTGAAGAGAAACAAAGGTCCAGAGTCTCCAGACACAAAAACGAAGTAGGATGACATATAGGATAAAGCACCATGGAAAATTCTTGCATTAGAAAACGATTTGATCAACAATTTTTTTCTGAAACAGTATCTGATTAGGTAATATGATGAAAAAGATAATTACATAAACGAGCAGTTATCTCATGAATGTAATCGACTGAGCCTGATGATATCTTGTACATATGTAATTCCAGTCAGTGAGTGTTACACCCAAATGGCGCCCAACCTGCACCGACTGTACGTCTGTTTAAAATATATCTAGACACACTTATTTACTTGTTTTAGATACATCAAAGAGAATAAAAAACCTTTTCCCAGTGACAAAGACAACATGCACCCGATACTATCCTATGGGAATGTCTATGCTTATTGACGAGGTAAAACTTACAGATTACATCCAATACGAGATAAAAGTGCACGTACAGAAAGAGACAAAGGTCGTTGAAGTACAAACAAGTGGTGGTTGAAGTAAGTGGTTGTTTTATCGATATAATGTATATCATTAAATGTGCATATTCTGGCTGCTGTTAGTGTCATGTCATGTTTTGTTGGCGAGAACAGGTAGTTCTGTAGAAGCATTTAATGTCTTAGGATACGTGGCACCAGTGTTGAATGTTTTGTCACACATGTGAAGTCACGATACTACGGGAAGGAATTTTTGTTATGCGAATAAGCTTCGTTAGATACTGCATACAGTAAATACTTAGTTTATCCATCTCAATGATAAGACCGTCTCAATTTAAAGAACACAACTTTAAGATTTATTCTGAATATCTTGCACTGTACCCACCATCGTTATTAAGACTACCTCAATAAAAGACCAGGGGTGGTATTCAATATTATTACCCCTCACTTTTTTCGTAATGTTAATTTCCCATAGACAAACAGGTAGTATTCTTACTATTACGATCAAGCGGATCAATATACCACGTGATTGAACATATTTTTACTGTCAGCAGGGTGATAGTACTTTTTTGGCAGTACTTTTTTGTTACGTGACATTTTCTTTCTAAAACCAATATGGCGGCATGTCCCGCTATATTAAATTGCATAAAATAATTTCTTGGTTTACAGTAGATAATCGCTGAAAAAAGTTTGGGGTAATAAAATAAATATTCTAACACGATCTGCGGATTAATCGTTTAAATATAGAGCGGACCTAACAATGTATTATTACCCCAATAAAACATACCTATCAAATTGGCTGTTTCTATTTACGCCCAGTATCACGTGACATATTTATGAATGAATGAACGTAAACTTTATAGTAAAATTTTCTACGAGTCACGATGACAAGGCGAGTTGCACGAGAATCCAGTGTTACAGCTATGACGCATCTATTTTTAGAAACTCCAATATACTCTAGAAACCAAGTTTTATTAAAGCTTCTGATAATCAATTCATTTATATTTTTCATTTTATGAAATAGATACCATATACTCGTGTTATTAGAATTGTTTCAATGTTTAAAATGTGGTATTTCCTTCAGAAAATTACGAAGGTCGTTTTCATTAACGAGGGAGGTAATTGTACCAGCTAATAAGCCACTCAATTTCAGCGTGGAATTATGTTCAATGTCAAATGGGTGAAAATGGAATGCGCGCAGTTAAATAGTGCGGGATATTATCGTATTTAGAATCGAAATAAAAACTCTGTTCTTGTATATTGTCGGTGAATAAAACACGGGCACTCGTTCGGATGCGGAAAAATTAAATCACGAGTGCCCGTGTTTTATTCACCGACAATAAACGCGAACAGATTTTTATTTCTTAAACACATAGCTTCGAGGGTGACAGTCAACTTTTTTACTGTCACCCTCGAAGCTGTGTGTTATTTATATATTAATCTTACTTGTCTTAAGGATATTGACATGTTGCAACCAACCAGATCACCTCATATTAAACTCTTGACAGTAACAGGTATGATTGGCTATCCTTATTCTCCAATTAAGTAAGATAAATATTGAATACCACCCCAGTTCTAATAGTCCAATAGATGTTAATAGAGTTATTGGTGTTTTTTATACGACGACGTTCGCGTTATTTACATAACTGAAGTAAACAAAATGTCGAACATGTTCTCAATATTGCCCTTTATATTAGACTTAATTCAGAGTTGGCTGGTATTCACGAAGCAACTTAGTGGAAAACGAATGACCTAAGTAAATGTCAATGAGAATTTGTATCAGCTGGTTAAAACTAAACCCTACGTATGCTCAGATACATAAAATAAGACAGTTCAAGTAAAAAATGTCATTTATTATAAAACGCACGTAAGTCATTTAATAGCTTGGCATTTTGAAGATCATCTGTCTTAAAGTACATTGCGATGGCACTTGCACATTTATTATCTTAACTACTGGTTAAATATTTTTGCAAAAAAGTACATATATACAGGGTGATCCATTGATTCCACACATTACCAAATGCCTATAACTTCACCATTTCTTTATCTACATATCTACATTTGTCATTGTTAGAAAGGTATACAGATGTAATAAATACAAAATGTATTTTAAAATGCAAACAAATGCCATGCGAGGTCGAAGAGAAAATATGTGGTTCTAGTGAAGATAAAACTTGCTTTTACAAAAGCTTGTCCAAATACATCTGTGCCTTCAAGATAGAACGTTGTTGGGTACGTTTGAAGGGGAAGGGATAGTAAGATGAGCAACATTATCACTGGTTTCAGTAATAGTGTGCTTATAAAATGTTCCTTTACCAAAGTAGCATCCGTCTGCTAAGCGCTGGCTTAAATCAGGAGATTCGTGATCGAATACTGGGTCTGCCACGTCTTTGGGGAAGTTATCAGTAAAAGTTGCTTGTGGAAGAGAAAGTTGGTACTGGCTGTTGACTAATTTTATTCCAGGAAACAAGATTATATTAACTCTATGTCATATATTAACGAACCGCGTTGGTAATGCATTATTACGCATAATAAAGCAACAGTTACCTAAAAATATAATATGAAGTAAGACAGGAAAGGCAGCACTCAACTTAATCAGCCGAGCACAGAAAACATTAAAAACAATCAAGGCACAATTCCCAACTGAACAAACCGAGCTCAGAAAACATAAAACACATACAAGGCACAATGCTCAACTAAACAAGTAAAGAACCGCCCAAGTCCAAGCTGGCGAAAAGTATAATGAAATAGTTTCAGCAACCAAAAACTAAATGCCCTAGCTGAATTACCTATTTTCCACAGAAAAACAACTATATGCCTAGTTTTAGCTGTCAGAAATCCTGAGCAGACACTATTAAACTGTATGTTTCATACCGTTTAGACATAATTAATACACTATCAAATAATCCAGTCATAATGAATTCCTCCGCATTAAATAAGATTGTAATATAATATTATAAAAACCATTTCAGTTTTCAACAAGCTGATATTGCGCGTGCATAACAAGATAAAACAAGACAAGTGGAATGTGTAATACATTCCATTTGTTGGTATAACATACTTTTTATAATACAAGCGATAAACTTATCTTTCTGAAATTGTTTTCCCCTGTATATTCACAATTCTGTATATTCAGGAAGTAACTAAATAGTGTATGATAATGTTATTGTTATGTTTGTTTTAATTGTGTTTGTCTATTTCAATTTTATTTTAATTAATTACTGCAAACTTAGCAGAATTGTTCTGTTTAACTATTGAAAATAGTCGATTTGGGCATATAGCCAAAGTTTAAGCCAAGTCAAATAGTTACTGTTGGTCCAGATTCCTCCTTCAATTGTTAATAATGATTTTTAAAGATATATTAGAATATAACCTACGTTATGAGCCAATGAAAACGCCGCAATTTGGCGGTTAACTGAAAATTTAATCATTAAAATTTTCCCTTCACAGAATTTACGTCATGCGTTGGCGCTACTTTCTATCGGCCAATCAGAATGCAGAATGTTATATTCTAAGTAAGTTAGAACATATTAAGTAAATTTTAATGACTAAAAAGGACCCGCTTCGCTTCGCTCGCTCCGCCCTTTTTAATCATTAAAATTGACTTAATATGTTCTAACTATAACTTAAAGCAAATAACACTATATGTTGCAAAACATAACTTCATGACTAATATGACATCATAATAATAAATAATTTATTATAAAACATTATTGGCCTGCGTTCTCTCTTATATGTATATTCTTTGCAAAGACCGAACTTTCATGAACTTATTCTAGCCCCCTTCGAATGATATAACCAAAGTCAAATACAATTCTCATTTTGATTAATTTAGGTTTGTACTTTTGGTTAATATAGTATAATTCTAATAGAGAATAATACAACACAGAGTAGTTAAAAATAATACTTTATTTACTTTGAACGCATATGGATATTTGTATTAATTTTGTAAAGAACCAGTTATAAGGTCATAGCTTTAGTACACTAATATCAAAACGATTATATTAAGTCAGACACGGAAGGCAGCACTCAACCCAACCAGCCGAGCACAGAAAACATAAAAACACACAAAACTCAATGCCCAACTGAACCAACCGGGCATAGGAAACTTAAAACACATAAAGACACAAAACCCAACTAAACAAGCGACGGTCCGCCCAAGTCCAAGCTGTCGAAAAGTATAATAAATTATAAGTAGCTGAATGACCCAGTTTCCACAGCAAAGTTTAAAAGCTGAATAGAAAAGATTCAGCAAACAAAAGGCAGAATGCCTACGCTGAATGACCTAGTTACAACAGTAAAACTGCTGAACTACATAGTTTTAGCAGCCAGATTCTCTATAATGATCACGTTGTTTTGTGTGGTCTAATTAGTACGAACTTGAATGCAGTCTCAAATTATATAATATAAAACAACAGAGAATGATAAATCCTATTGATAATGTCAGGTATCGGAGATAATGAAGACAATATATAGATTCAGCCCACGGTGACTAATATCAAGTATAGATTAAACCAAAATGCACATAGCATAACAACACTGATTAACAATCGTTCATCATTTACTAACTTTCATAAAGGTGCTGCCTCACAGATCGGGCTAAAATATTTGTATGACGTAATTTTCCTACCTTACCAAGTATTTATATAATAGAAAGTCACTGGTGGTTGCTTTATGAAATATTTATGACGTATAAGCAATTTAAATCACTCTTGATATTTGGCACGCAGTATTTTTCTGTTTGAAAATATCGCAGAGTTTCCTTCCAAAACGTTCTGTAAATTATGTAATTCACACATGATCAAACTGTAACCTTAACAAACTAAAGCCGAAATATCTGTGAGGTATTCGGTTCGTTTCGCAATTCGTTTTCATCGAATGGAAATAAATTGCAGACAATTTAAGTGATAGCAGTGCTAATTCTATAGGGTATTAATAGGATGTTTTTGTTTGTGCTCTGTAACCAATGGTCGGATGTCGATGAATATTTGTTAACAAGTCTAGTTGAAGACATTGTCAGGAATTTAGGGTCGGATAACCATTGCTGGAATTATGGCATTTCGGTGATCTAAAGAACAAATCGCTATTTTCTAAAATAAAACATCATTGATGAGTTGATGAGACATACGTTTCGGTCGTCAAAAAGATAATAGAAAATCGAACAGGAAAGGCATCACTCAACTTAAACAGCCGATCACAGAAAACGTAAAAAACATCACAAACCACAATAACACGGCACAATGTCCAAGACACAAGAGTTCCACAAGGCTCAGTCTTGGGACCCCTGTTTTTTCCCATTTATATAAATGATTTACCATACCATGACACAACACTGTCAGTATCAGGATATGCAATTCAAGACATTCATCAAACCCTTTAATCCGATCTTGACATTTTATACACATGGTACATACAAAACTCCATGATAACAAATGCACAAACGACAAAACATATTTATATTATAAAACCAGCCAATAAACCAGGCATCCCGGACATCAAATTAAAATTACAGAAACATGATATCGAAATGTCAGAAAATGAAAGAGTTCTTGGAATCAATGTAGATAACTCACTCAAATGGAAAACTGGAAATGTCAGAATATGAAAGAGTTCTTGGAATCAATGTAGATAACTCACTCAAATGGAAAACTGGAAATGTCAGGATATGAAAGAGTTCTTGGAATCAATGTAGATAACTCACTCAAATGGAAAACTGGAAATGTCAGAATATGAAAGAGTTCTTGGAATCAATGTAGATAACTCACTCAAATGGAAAACTCACATTGACAAAACAATAAAATATTGTAATATACATCTATATCTACTCATGCGAATAAAAAAATACCTAAATGTACCAACAACATTTTATTTTTAATGCCTACATCCTCCCACACCTAGATTATTGCTGTTCAATTTGGGCTAACACTGACAAAATACTTATTGATAGAATCATTAAATTCCAAAAACGGACAGCACGCGTCATACTTGATGTAAAAGACTTTGAAACTCCCTCTGAGGTTCTTTTCAATAAACTTCAGTGGATGAAATTTGACTTAAAAGATGAATATAAAAAATCAATTATTGTGTACACATCATTCATTGATAATGAAATTCCCAAATATATGCAACAACATTTTACAAAATTAAACCAAGTTTATGTAATCTAAGATCAGTAACCAATGAAGAACTATTTGTGCATCACCAAAGTTTGAATTTTCTAGAAAATCACTTGCCTACTCGGAAACAAAAATATGGAATAATAAACCTAAGTCAGTACGAGCATCAGACTCAATACACAAATCCCAAAATGCATATATCAAATGGAAATACCCATAGTTAAGCAATGCAATACAACATACCCATCATGTGAATATATTTTTGAGCACACTATATTATTACCATTTGTTAGCATGTCTTTATTATTTGCAAATGTAAGGGATAATATGTTTATTTTCATGAGTCATGTACTGTGTTCAGTAATTTTGTCTTACTATTTTCTATGGCATTAATACTTTGTTATTTATATTTGTATATAACTTGTCCTTTATGTAGTGTACCCATATACGTATATGTAAATATGTTGTGGCCCATATGGAAGACTGCAATATTGTAAATATGTTAGCCTCGTAAAATAAAGACTCGCTCGCTCGCTCGCTCGCTCGCTCGCTCGCTCATTCACTCACTCACTCACTCACTCACCCACTCATAAGTCCAAGTTTCACCTGTCAAAAAACTGAAGACCTAATTTCAGATATAAATTAGCAGAATGGCATTAGAAAAACTGAAAAAAATATACGTATATCAGGATCAGTCTTTTCGTTTATACGAGTTATTACATGTTGAGTGTGTTAGTGTGCTTGTACTTTGAAGCTTGATCGAATCAGAGTGGTAACTTATTAATTTGAAGATGGTGTACTTGAAGATAATAGGTAACTACACTCATCACATTTAAAAACGCACAGTACTTAGTTCTGACTTGCAAATTGTTTCTAAAGCACCATTGGCTTGTATTACGTGATACGTCGACCGTATACATAATGTAATACATAGAGGATATTACATGAGTGTCTTTTCATATTGAATTTATTAAACGAGTTGAATAAAATAATAAAATGCGAGGCTCTGCCGAGCATTTTATCGATTTTATTCAGCGAGTTTAATAAATTTAATGTGGAAAGTCACAAATGTAATGTTCTTTTTATCACATGTTAGCCTTTTTCCGGCTGAAACATAAAATAGCTACTTATTTTCGCTATAATAAACGCGCAACTTTGTCGACGTCGCCTATACTTTGAATGACGTCGCGTCAAAGCTTTATTACACTAGTGTACTATCAAAAATAAATAATGGCTTTATTACGTTACCGCGACGTCAAACATGTGATAAAATCACTTTGACATATTTTTCCCGTATGGTCATTTTACTTAAACAAACATCCCTAACTAAAACAGTTAATGCCATTTTCATAAATTATCTGGTAATTCTCTCCACTGTTTCTGTTAAGTGCTGCCTTCCCTGTCAGACTGTGTACTATATTTTGTGGTATATCTCAATATCGAATGGGGAAAAATAGTAAATGATCCCCCCCTTACTACTCTCTAAAACTCCACAGGTCCTATCATGCGGATTACTCTGTTTTTATCCCTGTTTTGTTTGTTGTACATGGTAGTAATTAGGCTGAAATATTTGCAACAATAATTATCAGATCAAATTATAAGTTTGGCTACATGTTGTTTACACACCATGGTATATAAATTTTTATGGCCCTAAAATATTAGATAATACAGAAGTGAGAAATTTCATATCTAAAATCAATGATATTTCTGTTAGAAACAAGGATAAAGTCCGAGGATCTCAACTAGTTAGGACCTGTATGCTAATTGGTCTACCTCGGGCTTTATCTTACAAGGGAGATAATTTATATGCCACTTATGTCTCTCATTAGAAAGAGTATTTACATGATACCCTTATTTGTACTTTAATTGAAAATAATTAATTAGTCATAGTAGAGTGCGTATTTAAATTTACCGAGTATAATTATATAATAATGACGAATTATTGCAAACTAACGGCAACTGGGTTGATGGTTTAGTACGTGATGTTATATAATGATAAAGGTAATGATAATTTATTGCTAATTAGATAAATAATAGGTAGAGTACAACGCCGAGTTCGTATATTATTTTCCCTCTCTTTCTCTCAGTCATGAAAACTAGGTACTATAGTATATAGATCTAGAATCTATTACCGAGCATGTACATGCACGGTGTGACGTTTCTATGCTGTAATATTGTTTTACTGATATGCACATTTAGCTATGGTGTCACATCATAAAACAGTGGTTACACAACCACGGTACGAACTATGGCACATACGCTACATCGCTTATTAGTATTCCGACATACAATGGATTGAACAGACTACAATACTATACTGTCTAATTGATTTAACAAACATTTTGTTGAACGAACATAATTCCCACAGACGTGTGAATGGATCTACCATAAACATGTCTACTGGCACCGGTTAAATAAACAGTTTTAATACAAGCACGATCTATATAATGTCATCATTTCATAAATCAAACTGTTTTTAGAAAACAGTTTGTAGTTAATTCACAAACTTGCACTCCATTGGCACTCCTTTGACACTCCTTTGGCCCGTTAATCATATACATTTGTAATGCGAACAGTTAAGTCATATTTACCACCAAGCAGTAACTAGCTTTATCAGGGGTTCCATATGAACTCTTTGACCCTGTAATTTATAAGAAATTAGACACTGGTGTTTCCGAAAGATAAGTAATTTTGTCTTCCAATCATATATATTTAGGCTTAATTATAAAATTGTAACATCCAATGCAATGGTATCAAAATGACCCTTCATATTCATTCACCAAAATGCAACCCCTGTTTAGTAATGCTTTGATTTGTTCCGGTGACATGAGAGTGTCGGTATGACAGATACATGGTAACATATTTTAATATTCGCTTTCAATCGTAATTACCAACGTATATAATGAAATAGATGTAATACGTATTATGCCGCAGTTGGCTGGTTATATGTAAAATAATATAACTTATGTCTGTGAGTATGACATTATGTCATACACCCAACCCCATACCGACACTGTTGGATTAGATGCTTTTACTTGTCAAAGCACTTATGGTGGCACATTGCTTAGCACATTAAAAGCATAATTATCATTTATCCCAACTGGATATGACGGGTAACATGTGTTAAACATTTGGAAACGTTACATATCATTATCAGTTAGAAATATCAGAGCCGGCAATCTGGCGTAAGCACGAGTACACCAGTCAATTTTCTTGTCATAATTTATTGAGGTTCTAGAAAGTGGTTGGGGGAACATTACGATAAGCGTGCATACATTCTAATGGGAGGAATCGTTTACAAAAAGGATTAATCGTTTTTACTGCATTCTAATTCATCAGCGTATTTCTTCGTTGGTCTATGAACTTGACAAACCGTTAACACAGATTGGGCTAAATGTTTTATATATCGTGATTTTCCAACCTAACCAAGTATTGATGTAATAGAAAGCCACTGACGCTTTATGAAAGATTTGGTGCAAATAAGCAATTTTAACCACTCTCGATATCACCCACTGAGTATTTTTTTCTTGAAAAAGTTTTAGTTTCCTTCCAACTTGCTTCGTGATTTTTGTAATTCACACGTGATCGAACTTTAACATCAACAAACTACAGCGTAAACATATGTGTGGTATTTGGTTCGTTTTTCCATTCGTTTTCATCAAATGCGATCTAATTTCAGGCAACTTAAGTAATAGTATTAATACCCTATAGAATTTTTGATGTAAAAATACTAAATAACTACAAAATGCCGATGTTTCACAAGTTATTTTAGATGTCAGTATGGTTGTTTATGGCATATACAGGAAACTGTATCACAATTACGCGAATATTTGACAATTTTATTTTATTATTACAATACACAAAAACGCGAGGCATTCCCTTTAATGAATGAGGGCGTTTTACTTTTACTCTTACTACATGTATTTTATAAAAGTTGTGTTTACAAAACAAGAATATTTCTGCAAATACCATGATTTATTTTCCAAACGCAGAGATATGCATGGTTAGCCGACTTACTCTAATAGTGCACCATGTCCATTTTTTAAAAATGAGTTTCAATTATCCATGTTATCATGTCTGACAATGAACAATTTTCTGTGAAACAACCATGTCATAATACTTAAGCATAAAGTGCTTTTTGGCATTTTTACTTTGCTTAAAGTCCAGTATTTGATCATTTTGTAGCGTGTATGCTGCTGAATGTCCAGGAGATTGCCTATAGTAAGAACAACTTAAAACCGTAGTAAACTTAACTTGACTCGGTTAAAACCCATTTGACAAAGTCAAAACAAGAGTTCTAACCTTTGTATCTTCTTAATGTGATTTTTGGTTTGGCACTTAACTATTAGAGCCAACCGAAAAACTTTCATTCTTTAAATAATTTAACCAAGTCGATCATCATGTTGTTTTTTTAAATTAAGTCACGGATTGTCGTCTTTGTAATTGGCAATAATAACTCACCTTCGTCGTATTTCCCCTGTACACAATCCTTGCGACCATCCAGGTTATGTTTGCTGGAGATACATTTACCGTCCATACATCGTATCTCATCTTTCTTGCAGAAACACCATATGCCTGTAACATATCAGAAACATACATATAAAATCAACCGAATGCTATTGTCTTACTAACTACTGATTACTTGTCATACATTACATAAATACCGTAAATATAATAAGATAATAACAAATCAGACGGGACGGGAAGCACGCAACTGAAACAGCAGGGAGGGAAATGCACAATAAAGTATAGTATATCCTTTCCGCTACCACGATTTTTTGGGGGGTTAAGAGAAATTCATATGGTCCCTATACCCCGTCCCTGAGACACTATTGACTTGCAGCACTGATAAAAACTCGATACATCCGGATGCTACACACCTACCCCAAACCGAAAGTAGAAAAAATTATCAACATTTCGACTAAAGGTCACCGGAAATGACGATGTGACGGTGACCCTTGCGCGAAAAACTTCTTTTTTTTTTAGCTTGACAGGCCTACTTTTTGGCCCCTTTAGGGCATTGGTCCTGACCCCTTTGTCTAGCCTTATATTCCTGCTATAGAAAAATAAAATGGCGCTAAATGTTAATGCAATTCCACAGGGAATCGTACCGCAATGGTGGGTAGGATCAGTAATTTCAGTTTTGTCAAATCTACTTTCAAATCCTTCTTTAAAGGGGTCTAGCGGGCCCAAAAACCGGTGCACGACCCTGGGCCCGTAATATCCTGTAGTCTGGGATGCCTGCGTACCCATGACAGCAAAATTCCCGAAGTTGGGCATTTAGGTCGAAAACTACGGAAGGCCGAAATGGCCATCCCGGTGAGTCTGCATTAAGTACGCTATGGTAGCGGAAAGGATATAAACTGCCTGCATGAAATGGAAATGGTCCCGGTCAAGATGACGAATGAAAATTATTACTGTTGATTGTTTATGAGCTTAAACGTATCTAGCACCATTTTCTAGTATGCTAGCATGCGAAACTAGGGGTTCGTTAGGGAAGCATCGCTCCGCAAGGGCTATCGCATTTGTCAAACAAGATTTCTTGTCCCACCATCTCAACTGATTACCACTGTTCTGGCGTAAATTTATTACACTTGCATATTATAAACACGATACAGAATAGAAAACGCGCAGTTTCTAGCTTTATTTGAGTATCCTGCCGGATGAAAATATATATCTAGTATCATGAGTTCATATATGCAACCTGAATATAAAGATATAAAATAAATCATTAAATATTTCTTTCATTGCAACTACATGTATACACTATGTATTGCAAATATGTGTAGATCTAATACAAGCAATACAAAAAAAAGAAATCGAGAATATTCCCAGTATGTGGAATTATGTAAACCTAGTGCCAGAAATATCTCTGGACTGCGTACTCAAAAATAATACAAAGAAACTTCAAATACACCCAAAAACAATCCATCATAAGTCAGTGTTTTTTTGAAGTAAATATTTTGTGTTCCGATTCTGCTTCTCTAAGACTGCATAGCGTCTGCCAGATTAACTATTTTATCGCTGATCAGGTAAAACTATTATGTATATATTATATTCGAAACTTATGTTAAAATGAAACTTGGCAATAATCCAAATACTTGAAAGTGTGATAATAATTTCATCTTGAAATCTTCTCCTAACAGTTGCAATGTATGCACGTACATTAGTTAGTGTACACTATTAAAGAGCAGAACAGAAACACATGTTGAAACGTCTTGTTTATTTTTGTCTGGTATTTTTGTGTTGAAAATTTAAGAAATAGATTGAGTAGTTGGTTCTAGTAGAATCAAGAGGAACGCGTACACGTTTGCATTTCGCTATTTTTGTTGATGTAGCCACGTTATATTGTCTAAGGTGACCGAGTCGTCAAAGCTTCTGTCTTGACAATGACACCTCTGGGTACCATTAAAGCATAGATAAACCAAGTGTCGTTCTTTTTTAATATTGTTTTTTGTTTTTACGATGCAGATGCCACATAAACGCATCATATTCGCATCCATTTTGAAAGCTATTTTCAAAAAAGTGTTGCCAATCAACTATGAAATTGCCTTGTATGTTTTTATGGGGGTCGTAGGAATTGGTTCTGATGAGCCTCCAGCTAAATCAAATAATGATATGTACTCATCCGTCGAGTGCCTGTCACTAAACGATATGAGCTTAGGGAAACATGTGCTCCGATAGCAAATGTTTCATAAGAACAAATGGCTAATCATTTAATGGGTAAACGCTACAATATATAAACATTCAACTTATCTGCGGAATTTGTAGCTTTTTGTAAGAAAGAAAACGTGTTACAGTCTTAAAAACTCTTTGTGTAACAAAACATCGTACCCTTTGGGGGTTGCGGGTTTGGGGATTCGAACCCTGCTTCGGGCGTTGGTGAAGATTTCCAAGTCACCGAGTTAGACGCGAGCATTAGATAGAAACGCATGGAAAAGTCATGCAAGTACTCTAAAATGCTTTTGTAAATATGTTAGAACCAAAGATTAAGTATCATAACGTCATAATTATTCCTACGAATATATACAATGGATATTATAACAAGGGAATAATAAACACGTGTGAATTCGGTGATTTTAGCATATGTTACTTGGAAGCAAAAATGTAACTTTAAACCAAAAGTTGCAGTTTTATTCCCGGGGAAAGAGAAACCATATGGAATGGGATAAACATACTAGACAATTATGTGTAAGCTAGAATGCTTTGTTTTCCCAACATGTCATTATAGTGCATGCCTTGCATTAGGTACAGCTATAAGACGTTACACTGTTCAGTGTAAACTAATTTTGTTCGTGGTATTTAATCGTGGCTTTTGTTAGAATTACAATTGTATATTGTCGTAAATATCGCTGGCTTAGAATTAGAAGGTCGTATGTGCTTACGTCCTTTTAAGAATCATGCATATTTAAAGTCAGCACACGAGGCTCTTATTATTAATGAGCACCGGAACTGGTCATGTTGACCAAACCAAAGTTTTAAAAGCTTGTTTTTCAATAAGTAAAGAGTAGTTTTCAGACAGTTTTTCTTGTTTTCTCAAAATATTGATTTTGTACTTACGACCTTCAACGAGGGTCATTCAATATATAATGCGAACTAACACATAAATTCTTACATACAATATTAATCATTTAAATGTGGACATATTCATTGAAAGTAACCTTCTATGTGATAAATGATCGACTTCCACCATTTCGACAGACCTTCTATTCGCGTTGCTAGGCAACTGCGCAGATACACTCTTTACTGCATGGACGCGGCCTATTCCTTTCGATGTAAATCAGGAAGTCGAATTCCCAGGTTACTGTCCTCTAATTTCCCGCTGGTATTAACGTATCTACAGGGTGTTAAAAAATTTCGTTCTCAAAATTAAAATTTATAAAAAGTTTCATTTGAGCTATGTACGCAGTAGACAACGACAATTTATTACTGTAATAGCTTTATTTAATGTCAAAGAGATTAGAAAAATGGTAAAACCCTCTGAATTTCATCCTAAAAATGTCTTCTGAGAGCTGAAAAATCAAATCATTGAAACTCAGAACGAACTTTCTTAACACCCTGTACGTCTAATCTGTAGCTAATAGTATGGATAGAACATTTTTCCCTTCCGCAATAAAGCGCTAAAGCAAGTAGGTAACTAGTTTGAAGCCACGTTCCGTCTTTTCTGACGTCAAAAATTGAAATTAAATGAAAACAAATTGCTACGTATTTCGGAAGTCATTAAAGTTTCGAAGTGTATAACACAATATAATGTTGCATTTCAATGGACAATAGATCTTCATACATCAAAGGTGAGTCATGTTTCACGATGGGTGAAAAATATGCTGACGAACGAGAATGTAGCACTATACTGTTGACCAATGGGAGTGAAAAATATTTAAAAAAAATGTATTTATGTATTCTCATTCATTTTAACTACACATGTTGTGTATTGTGCCTATGTATTTAGTCCGCCGATGATAACAATAGCCTTTGTTTACAAATAAAATGAAACTTTTGCATTTTCGTTGTCCTTGTCTGTTCAATCTTGTGCAAAATCACTTTAAATACATATACCTAATTGTGCTATAATTTTACCTCTCCAGAGCAATAATCTCTGTACAACAACCGATCTTTGTATTTCTCAAAGGGTGCTGCTCTAGAGAGGTTGTATTCATATCACATAATAGGGCAAACCAAAAACACTCCACAGATATTAATGTTTCGACACATGGGACATGGAATGGGATAAACACGCTAGAAAATAATTGCTATTGTTTTTAAAACACACCTGGTTGGTGTTGATAGACGTTTACAAACAGAAATTAGACGTTATAGAAATATACAAAAACCCGACTGTACAACTACACCAATAAGAATATTAACATACCAACATACTATATAACATATATGAAAACGAGTGGTAATGTCTATTTCATCTACATTAAAATCCATGATGGCATCCATGTGGTTCAATTGTCTCTTTTAGTACTTACTTACTTAATCCTCTTCGTCCCCAGTGGGACATAAGGCTGCAATGATCCTTCTCCACTTGGACCTGTCTTTGGCTGCTTTCTGTGCTTCGCCCAACGATAGTCCCATTTCAGTAAGTTCGGCTATTAGAGTTCTTCGCCATGTTGTTTTTGGCCTGCCAGGTTTTCTTTTCCCAGGAGGTGTCCATCGTAGAGCCACCTTTGGTAGTCGGAACTGTTCCATTCTGAGCACATGACCTAGCCATCTCAGCCTTCTCTGCTTTATTTCAATGGAGATGTTGTAGCATTCAGTTTTCTTAAACAGCTCTTTGTTGGAGATCTTATTTGGCTAGAAAATTTTACATATCTTGCGTAGGCATCCATTGTAGAAACCTTCTATTCTATTCATGTCACTTTGTATTATTCGCCAACATTCTGATCCATATAGCAGCACAGATTTTACATTACTATTGAAAAGCTTTATTTTGGTCTTGAGTGAATACTGACTTGATTTCCAAATTGGTCTTAAGGTGGCAAAGGAGTTTCTAGCTTTTTCAATTCTTGATTTGATGTCTTTATGTGCTGCATTGTCTTTACTGATCAATCTTCCAAGGTATGTGAAGTCTTCAACATAGTTAAGTGGTGTGTTGTCTACATTCACTTGTACTTCAGGTGTCGCATTGATGCACATAACTTTGGTCTTTGAGGTGCTTATATGAAGCCCTGTTTGGGACGCAAACTTGTCGAGTCGGTTGGTTTTTTCTTGGATGTTTGTCCTGTTAGAAGAAAGAGTGGCTAGGTCATCAGCAAAATCAAGGTCTTCCAGGTGAGATAGGAGAGTCCATTGTATGCCCCGGGGTTTGTCAGATGTTGTTTGTTTCATAATCCAGTCCACTGTGACTAGAAAGAGGATGGGTGAGATAATACATCCCTCTCGGACTCCAGATTCTACTCGGAAGTATTCAGATGTGGTGTTGTCTAATATGTTGCATTCAAATTTGTCATAGAATTTCTTGATGATATTGATGAATTTCGATGGTATGCCGTATGAGTGGAGAATTTTCCATAACGTTTCTCTGTGGATACTGTCAAAAGCTTTTCTGAAGTCAATGAAGTTTATGTAGAGAGGGTGGTTCCATTCGAGGCATTGTTCTATGATATTACGAAGTGTGAAGATCTGGTCTATGCAGCATCTACCCTTCCTGAAGCCCGCTTGTTCTTCTCTCAGCTTGTTGTTAATGGCTGTTTCCATTCTCAGTAGCAGCACCTTGCAGAAGACTTTACTGGGTGTTGACAGAAGTGTGATCCCTCGCCAGTTGTCACATATTTTCAAATCACCTTTCTTAGGTAGCTTGATGATGCTGCCTTTTGTCCAGTCTTCAGGGATGGTGTCGTTTTCCCATATATCTTTGAATAGGTTGAAGAATATTTTCGTAGCCGTGACGGTGTCTGCTTTAAGTAGTTCTGCGTGTATTTGATCTATTCCAGGGGCTTTACTGTTTTTAAGTGACTTGATTGCTTTCAGTATTTCTGCTTCTGTTGGGATACTGGTGTCAATATCGAGCTGTGTGTTTGGTGGGAGAATGTTAGCTGGTTCTTCTGGGTCGGGATGGTTTAGAACTTTTAGTGGCCTCCTCAATTTCTGTTGCCATGGGCAATTCCCGGTTTATGTAATTATGAATTTTTAGATAATGAGTTTTATTTTTGAAGAGTGTAGCTAATTACTGGTTGTTTTAGTGGCTCGAACCACAGGAACTTGCATTTATAATTTGAAAAAAAATTTAAAAAAAAATATTTGTTTTTCAATTTTTTTTTTCATTTATTTTTCAAATTATAAATGCAAGTTCCTGTGCTCGAACCCTTTCTTTGTATTCTTTTTCTACTTCTTCCACTTCTTCTATGTTCCATCTTTACGGCCTTTTATATCCTCTTTATGAATCTGGCAGGACTTTGTAATCGAGTTTTTCATTTTTAAATAATCGATAATATGCCATAATTTCTCAGTATTTAATCTTTTGACCGGGGCAAAAAGGAGCTAGGAGTTAACTATTTATTCGTATTTGCCGGTTGTCCTCTTACTATTTCGTCCCAGCGGTTCGCATCCTACCGGGTTCGTTCATGAGTCTATGTACAGCTGTGGAGTTATGGATGTAGTGTTCTGTCCCCTGAGGTCATTTAATGTAGTTTTAAGTCCCCTACCGGTTTTTGACCGGAGGGGACTATTGGTTTGCCATCTGTCCGTCAGTTTTGGTTCTGACGGAAATTGTTGTTGATATGGCAACAGACATATTGACAATGGCTTTACACCGGTGGGGGACTTCTGTATTGCTTTCAATTCAGTACGTCATATCTCGATTTGTTCAATTACGTCATTTTACTTAATGAAACTGGGTCACTAGTTTTAAGGTTTTCAGATTTTTTGTTGCTGAAATCGGGCCTTTTAACGTTTTAATACTGTTACTTAACTTTTAGACTGTAGGCTGCTAAAAATATGTAGTTCAGCAGTTTTACTGTTGTTACTAGGTCATTCAGCGTGGGCTTTCTGCCTTTTGTTTGCTGAATCTTTTTTATTCAGTTTTTAACAATGAGACTAGGGGCGTTTAATTTTCTTGGTCGGTAGTGTGTTGGGCACTTCTTCGTTTTAAGATTTCTTACAGCTAAAGCGGGGCAATATAGTCCTTTTGCTGTGGAAACTGGGTCATTCAGCTAGTTAGTAGGTCATCCCACTATACGGGCCTTTCAACGTTTTAATACTGTTATTTAACTTTTGAGACTAAAGGCTGCTATAACTATGTAGTTCAGCAGTTTTACTGTTGTTACTAGGTCATTCAGCGTAGGCATTCCGCCTTTTGGTTGCTGTATCTTTTCTACTGGGTCATTCAGCTAGTTATAATTTATTATACTTTTCGACAGCTTGGACTTGGGCGCATCTGCGCTTGTTTAGTTGGGCATTGTGCTTTGTGTGTTTTTAATGTTTTCTGTGCTCGGCTGGTTAAGTTGAGTGCTGCCTTCCCTGTCTGACTTAATATACTCTTTTTGTATACTGCAGACATTGCTAAACATTCTAAACATTTAAAAAATCTGAGCATGGCAGAACAGTTTTTATATGTAATGTCCAGTAAAATTTTATGAAACAATTACTACTACAGGGAACGTTATTGACCAGTGCTATTTGGCTAGACTAAGATATTAAGACTGTTAGCTTGACACACTCATCTCTCTCATATATTATGTATAGTATAATAATTGTGATGCAGTAGCCTAGAAGGATCATTTAGTTTGTAATGGTTCATATGTACCTGTTGATGATATCTTTGTTATAGATATTTTAACTATTTGCTACAGTCATTTAAGATGCCTTTGTTGTCTATTCGGAATCTAAAATTTCTAATAATTTTATAATATTTTATGTGCATGTACTTACAAAATGTACAATGTTATCATATTGTGATTATATGCCTGAAAGGGCACATGATTGGAAATAAATCAAATATTATCTTTGGTTGGGATGTGGTGATGAACTGGCACCGTTTTCTGTAGGTTGGTGGCATTTCCACACAGCTTGGTCGCGAAGGACATTTCTGTGGTTCAAACTTTTTGTCAACGTGCTTCCTTCAGTTTCTGGCAGATTTGCAGTATATGGAATGGTGTCTGCTCCTCTGTCCCGCACTGACATCCAGCTGTCTCCGCAATGCCCAGTCTTTTCAATGTTTCCGCAGACCACAGCGTCCAGTACATAGACGGTTAGACGTAGGCTGTGCCTGCTAAGCGTGTGTAGGCTGTCTTCACTAGGCATATAAATCGAACCCTTTGTTGTGAAAGATTCGACGTATTTCAGAAATATAATTTGATTAAAACGTCAGAAGAATAATTGCTGGTGACGTCATGACGTCAAATATATACATATATGTTTTGTAAATACATTGTACTAAACCTGAAGAAGTCATTATACGAAACGCGTTGTTTTGTAAGTTAAGTTGTTTCTTCTTTTTATTTTACTGAGTAATATAATTTGTATGAATGAAAATTAAGATGGTGATTGTTCGTGTTTGCCGTTTTTAGACTGCATCATTCTAATAATGGCAACAACAGTAATACAAACAACAAATACAGCTTCCATAACAACAACAGCAATAATAATAATAAAAATAATGATAAAAACAATAATTATAATAATAAAAATGCATGTAAATAGAGCAACAGCATTAATAACAACAACAACAAAAATACCATAATAACGACGTAGAGGATATTTGTATTTTTCGGTGTTTACAAGATCTCAAACGTTATTACATCGAGTGAACGCTGAATATTTTCACATAAAATAAAAACTACTACAAAACATCTATAAAACATTATTAATAATAATTAATCATTATACCAAGTTAAATACGATAGCCTTGTGCTTTATATAATATTAAAAATAATATTCGTAATTTCTGCTAGCTCAAAATCTTGCTATAAATAATCCATTGAATGAACATTGCTGTGAAGCCATCTCGCGTGCCAATAAATACTTTGTTAAATGATGGCAGCAATCGGGTTGTCTGTTGGAATACCAAAATATTTTTGTAACGTATGTTGAAGATATTAAGAAAATCTATTTTTTCAGCCTATAATGACCTAAGTTCTAGGGAAACATGGTGAATCACTGTGAAGTGCTGATGTAAATTTATACCCCGAAAAAACAATTTGTACCATGGGTTTAACTGACACACCTATGCTGTTCGGTATTTGGAAAACAAAAACATTTAGGTAAGCAAGAAGACAATAACATAGCTTAAAACTAAAATAATTGAAGTAAAGTTTGAACTTTCTAGTTTACTTCAATAACTGGATAAATGTTCTGAGATGAGTATAAGTATAAAAAAAGATCACTTAAAAATACCATGTAACGCTGAAAATGGTATCATTTGTACAGAACTCAATGGGACTCGAGCTTAAAATTAGTTACTTATTTCAAACGCTTAGGGAAGCAAGAAGATCATATTCAATTTAAATAAAAAACATATTGAAGTAAAGTACAAAGATTGCAGATTACTTAAATAACTGGATAAATATTGTCATGTAATGTTTTTGATGACTTTTTAAGCTTTAAAAAAGTTACTGCTCTATATTTCAATAGGCGTAAAGTGACCGTATATGTTGACTTCCCATTCGTATTATCCAGAAACGGGAACACCTAACAGTTACCTTGAACTACTCAGCATAAATCAAGGATACTATACAGTCAGAACTCGATACAACGACGCTGTTCGTTTCCAAGAAAAATGTCGTTGGAACGAATATGTCAGTATAATGAATTGATACAAAGAGCGTTTTAATACGTTTGTCCCCAAATATGGTGTCAGTATAATGAATTTGTCAGTATATTGGGTGTCGTTATATCGAGTCCTGACTGTACCTGTCCACTTACTATAATGAATGGGTGGGACGAGTTGTCGAGTGTTTTTAACGCTCTCGACTTCCAACCCGGCGCTGCCTGATTCGAATCTCGGCCAGGGTACTGGAAAATTCCGAAACGCTTTTCAGTGTTTCCCACCCAACTAGAGATAAACTGGTTGGTAACTCAGAGGTTGTCTCTCGTGTATCGGTGCTATATATACACCGGGTACGTTAAAGAACCAAGGAGTCTTGGAAATAAGGCCTTGGACTTTTATGGGTTATCCTTGACCATAAGGGTTAAATAATTACAAATACAAAAACGACTTTTGACAGTACATCATCGTAATTTTATCTTTATACAGTAAAACCTCGTTATCTCGAGGACCCATCGGGACAAGCCAAATGCTCGAGTTAAGCCAGGTGCTCGAAATATCCGAAGTCTATGGTGAATTGTTGTTATGACTAAGTGTAACTGTGTTTATATTAAAAATACGTTTGATACATGTATTTGGTTGTAACTACGAGTTACAACCAATCAAGTATATACGCAATTTTAATCGTGTGGACATTTGCCGATTTTAACAAATTGTATATGAAAGTCGTAATGAATACTTTAAGTTCAATATCAAACTCCATTTAACGGTTGCTCGAATTAGGCCCGTCGCTCGAATAATCGCTGCTCGTATTACCGAGGTTTTACTGTATTTGCATATTGTCGTTTGTCACGTTTGTTGATAGGCGATAACTTGAGAGAGTGGGGTTCCCTGTAAAAATCAATCATTTAAGTGCGGGGTTCCGCTATTATATTTCCTAAATGGTGCCAGGAGCGGGATTAATATAAGTTTAAAAAACTTGTTTCCCAATCCTTTACAATAATAACGTATTATACACATGTTGTAAAATATTTTCTGAATAAATACTGTTTAAACTCAATGATGCCAGATTCATGAGACATCGTGAGCATAAATATACAATAAATAAAGTTCTTTATAGACTCGGTCTATCCATCAGTCTATGGTAGATACATTTTGTATGTCGTGTTTATTTATCGCATATTCTTGAAAGAAATGAATCATACTTCATGTTATTGTATTTCCTGGAATATTTTACTGGACGTCAATTAATTAAGCAAATTAAAATAAAATAAATTATACTTTTTATTCATGTTTTGGTCATTGTACCTTGTATGTGTTTTATGTTTTCTGTGCTCGGTTGGTTCAGTTGGGCATTGGGCCTTGTGTGTGTTTTATGTTTTCTGTGCTCGGTTGGTTCAGTTGGGCATTGTGCCTTGTGTGTGTTTTATGTTTTCTGTGCTCGGTTGGTTCAGTTGGGCATTGGGCCTTGTGTGTGTTTTATGTTTTCTGTGCTCGGTTGGTTCAGTTGGGCATTGTGCCTTGTATGTGTTTTATGTTTTCTGTGCTCGGTTGGTTCAGTTGGGCATTGGGCCTTGTGTGTGTTTTATGTTTTCTGTGCTCGGTTGGTTCAGTTGGGCATTGTGCCTTGTAAGTTTTTAATGTTTCTGTGCTCGACTGGTTAAGTTAAGTGCTGTCTTCCCTGTCTGAATTAATATTATCTTTTTATCCGATTAGTCTTTATTATACATGTATATAATTTCAATAAAAACGAAAAAAAGTTTGATTAAGTTTGGTGTTGTGTTTATTTTACCAATCGCAGTATGCAGTGCCGACCCTTACTTAAAGAGTCGACGCCAAATCAAAACTCCACAAATATTGGCTTTAAAAGCCAATATTAGACGATTATCGGTACCGATCGGTTGAGGTGCGGATGTATTCTGTATTGTTATTAGCCCCTTTAACTGCCGAGATCATATGTTTTAACTGTCAAGTTGGTATAGAGAAAATATTTGTATTAGAAAAGTTCGTGGGATACAATCGCATTGCACTCCTGTCTATATTTTAGTAGTAAAGTAGGCCTTTCAAATTATAAATTGTGGGCTAATGGGAACCACGTATAGCACTATCAGTGGCTCAACGAAATGCCTTCAACATGGGCAGTTTGTATATATAACATAATAAGGTGCCATGTTTTTCTGACAGGTCAATATACAAAAACATAATTATCTTCCGTGTATTTTACACAGGTCTATTACCGACACAAACATCACACTTGCCATCCTAATAGACTGTTAATTACCTATATACGCGAACACACCTATTCGTTCACAGATGCCAATTATGTATTAATTAAGACAACAACACATTAATCTTTAACCGCAGTGATGAGCAATATATGACGAGGTTTTTATTCCAATAAGAAGAATGTTTGGGGGGGGGGGCGTATCCAACAAGATATCTCATGTAGACGCGTTTCTGATGGCCCTTTTGCAGTTACATCAGACAAGTCACACTACGAAAATATATGACTATGCGAAGCAATGGACAAACACTTACCGGTAAAAATGCAACATAACATTTTAGATCTACTGGCCCAAACACTATCATACGAATATGCTTTAGTGGTCACCTAAATCAAGCACGACATGTATAATTTCTATTAAAACAGATACATATATTTTTTATAAAATACAGCCATGCTTGAAGTATCCATTGTCACAAACATATTTGCTGAAGTTCCGTAAAATACTACTCCTTTTTACACATTGTGCATTACAGATTGTTCCTGACATCTGTACAATCAAATAATTCATTCAAATGGATAATAAGTGTCGTGTTTTTTGTATTATCACATTATTCTTTGGGTCGTAATTTTCGAGGAGTTGAACTACGTGTAAGAATCTTCGTTGCGTATTGTGGACGTTGTTTAGTCGCTAGGTTTGTTGTATTTTTGTGTTTGTCTTCGACTAAGACATTGGTAAGTGTACGCCGTGTGGTATTTCCGGAACAGTCAGACCAATAACGTACGACTTCGATGAAACGGACAGCTGTGTCCGGGCACACTTTCTTTCCGATAGACTCAATGATTCTTTAACGTTTCTTGTGTACAACATCGCTACTCACGAGACTGCTTCTGTGGATACCTAACATATATGAATGCCCAAGTGTTTGGGCAGCAAAGAATCTAACCAGTTACCCCTCGATCAGCAATTAAGACTGCTATCCACACGAACACCGTGTGGGTTTTGATTTCGTGGTTCAGTTCATCCGTACAGTTAACGAAAACAGAAGCCCACAAATAGTAATACGTTTACAGAATAACAACACACGGGTGTGGGGGTTTAGTAGCTTAGTTATAAAATTCCAAAACAGAAAAAACGAAAACATGCATAGTTGAAGTTATGAACTGCCATAAAAATTAACATCCATCTTAGAACTAAGAGTCGCCTTTACGAATTTGCCTATATATATTTAAAGGGTCCCATATGTTTGTGTATGTGTCACATAGACACTCGTGTGACTCGCATAGTCACTCGTCATGCATCCAATCGTCGTGTGACTCGCATAGACACTCGTCATGCATCCAATCGTCGTGTGACTCGCATAGACACTCGTCATGCATCCAATCGTCGTGTGACTCGCATAGACACTCGTCATGCATCCAATCGTCGTGTGACTCGCATAGACACTCGTCATGCATCCAATCGTCGTGTGACTCGCATAGACACTCGTCATGCATCCAATCGTCGTGTGACTCGCATAGTCACTCGTCATGCATCCAATCGTCGTGTGACTCGCATAGACACTCGTCATGCATCCAATCGTCGTGTGGCTCGCATAGACACTCGTCGTGCATCCAATTGTCGTGTGTGTCACATAGACACTCGTCATGCATCCAATTGTCGTGTGTGTCACATAGACACTCGTCATGCATCAAATTGTCGTGTGTGTCACATAGATACTCGTCATGCATCCAATTGTCGTGCGTGTCACATAGACACTCGTCATGCATCCAATTGTCGTGTGTGTCACATATACACTCGTCATGCATCCAATTGTCGTGTCTGTCACATAGACACTCGTTATGCATCCAATTGTCGTGCGTGTCACATAGACACTCGTCATGCATCCAATTGTCGTGTGTGTCACATAGACACTCGTCATGCATCCAATCGTCGTGTGACTCGCATAAACACTCGTCATGCATCCAATACTCGTGTGTGTCCCATTGACACTCGACAAGCTTCCAATTCGCGTGTGTTTCCAATAGACACTCGTCATGCATCCAATTGTCGTGTGTGTCACATAGACACTCGTCATGCATCCAATACTCGTGTGTGACCAATTGACCCTCGTCATGCATCCAATTGTCGTGTGTGTCACATAGACACTCGTCATGCATCCAATTGTCGTGTGACTCGCATAGTCACTCGTCATGCATCCAATTGTCGTGTGTGTCACATAGACACTCGTCATGCATCCAATTGTCGTGTGTGTCACATAGACACTCGTCATGCATCCAATTGTCGTGTGTGTCACATAGTTACTCGTCATGCATCCAATTGTCGTGTGACTCGCATAGTCACTCGTCATGCATCCAAGTGTCGTGTGTGTCACATAGACACTCGACAAGCTTCCAATTCGCGTGTGTGTCCAATAGACACTCGTCATGCATCCAATTGTCGTGTGTGTCCAATAGACACTCGTCATGCATCCAATTGTCGTGTGTGTCACATAGACACTCGTCATGCATCCAATTCTCGTGTGTGTCCAATAGACACTCTTCATGCATCCAATTGTCGTGTGTGTCACATAGACACTCGACAAGCTTCCAATTCGCGTGTGTGTCCAATAGACACTCGTCATGCATCCAATTGTCGTGTGTGTCCAATAGACACTCGTCATGCATCCAATTGTCGTGTGTGTCACATAGACACTCGTCATGCATTCAAATCTCGTGTGTGTCCAATAGACACTTGTCATGCATCCAATTGTCGTGTGACTCGCATAGTCACTCGACAGGCATTCAATTTTCGTGTGACGCGTGATATAGTTTGGACCGGTTCGCAACGATGTAAGTTAACCAAATACATGTATATACTACTTAAGATTTGATAACGGTCAACAAATTTTCCTTGTGCATATTTAGCCAATCGAATAAGATGGGCTGATGGAATTTTCATAATTCAAGAATGGTGCTGGCATGATTGACTTAAATAAGCATGATAGGTGAATGTTCTTCTCTAAAACCATATAGTATCATAGGTTTAGAATATACGTGTATATCACTTACAGTATATGTGAATGTTTAGTTTTTGTAAGAACTTGTTAACTGCCATGGCATGTCTTTTCAAGCAGGTATTAGAATGAATTTGGAACCTGCTACCAATTAGGAGCACACCAGCCTATATTACAGTGTAACTAGCGTGTAACAGACTTGTTATATAATCTAATACACACTCTGACAGATTTCATCTTATATCGACAGTATACCATCCAATTATAACAATAACTAGTAATTCATATTACTAGCACTAACAATTAACTCTAAGATTTGTCTGATGCTGCACATAGTACACACATGAAATAAACTACAATACTATACTATACCTTTCACAAGAAGCAAAAACAACCACGTTTTCTTTAACATCTTTACTTTTTCCAGTAACGTTATCCGCTTTGAAACTATAACTTTAAACTAAACACCCAATAAATTCCAATACTTGAATCACACAGCCTTGTAGACGATTCTCTATGTTCAAACATAATTTAATAAAACTTTCCCACATATCTACACTTTATTCCCAGGAAACAACACATCACAACGTAAGCTCCTTAGATTTCATTAAACCAAAACATGCTAATTTGATTCATAGATTGTATGTCCAACGGAAATGTTTTCATGATTAGTGAGAGGTGGTTTTTTGTCGATAAACAATACGTTAGTACTGCCAGGATAAGCATTGCCGGTAATTCATGGCGAGATAGCAATTCTGGTGTACAGGTAACTGTTCGACCCACGAATATCACACACTCTCCCATTCTTTCACTGATTGGCAATAACGATCGAAAACAGAGAGCCATAAATAATAACGATACACGAATCTTTGAGATAGAGATTCGGGAAAGTATTAAAACCGCATAGATTCTAAGCAAATGTTATTGTTATCATTATTCAACAATTAGTTTATGCACAGCTAGTTCACTCGATGTGTGAACACTAAACTGAGCCAGTCATATTCAAAGATTCATAATTTTGCACGAGAATGAACATGTATTTGTATTAGTCTAAACATCTGCCCGTTTATTATTAGTGGCTCGTGTGATGTTTGTTCTACATGTAAAGTATGCACAAATGCGAGCAGGTATACATGAAAAACTATCTGATATATGTAATAAAATAACAAAGTTGCATTGTTCTGTTTAGCTCTTTTCTGAACTGTTCTGTTCTAGTTTACTCCAATCAATTCGGTTGTATTTTACTTTGCTCTATCTGTTCTAATATAATCTATTCTCTCTGTTCATTGCTGTTTAGTATTCGCTACAAGTGGTTTGGCATTTACCCGAAGATATATTTTATAAATAATTTCCTGGATATGAATATAAAGGCGATAACAGATCTTAAAGATGCACCATAGATAAAAACCCGATTTTATCATGACTAAGTCAGTAGCAAAGTTTAATTTGTAAAACATATGTACATTGATTCATTTCTCATTTTGTTCAAACAAATTAGGAATGTTACATGTATTATTGGCACATGTGGATAGAATGTGTTGATGAAGGCACATAGAATCTTCGTGGATATTGAAATGAAATTACGATATTGATCTAAACTTTCTGATAACTAGCTGCGTTGATTAGTTTACCATAACCATTCGTTAGTTTTACTGTACCACCAGAATCACATAGACCACGCAACTTTAGTTTGATATCCGCATAAATATTACATGCATTAATTAGGGCATCACGTTTGAAAGGTTAATGAGTTGAAAATGTCTTCTAAAATTATTTATTTATGGAAAACCACTTCCGATTTTCATGACAATATGCTCATAAGAAGCGCCATGATATGCAGATTTCATTTATGCATGCGTCTTATAAGTTCGTAACTTCTAATACTCAGCCAGCGATATGATTTATCATATTAATACATTAATATAATAAAATACATAATGTTCTCTGCAGCTGTGTATAATTGTACTCAGACTTAAAACTCATTCTTTACAATGTGTATATGTTTTTGCAATGTACAGGGTGCCCCAATAGAACGGAGACCTATGGTAAACATTCGTGACTTCGTCTCTCTAATCAATAACACATTCAAGGCAAAACATTAAGGGATAAACACAGTTCAAAATACCAGCATCATAATTGTGATTATTTAGTTCAATACCCTGAGTTACCTCCCTTGTTTTCAATCACGTGTTTCGGTGTATTAGCATACAGTGAACAAGGATTTCAGCATGTTCATAAAGATAGATTTACATGGTGACCCCAAATAACAACTCAGGTGTCCCATAGTCAAGGATAATGGATCTGCATACACTGATGTTCATCAAGTACAGCAAACAAATTTACTTTAGAGCTCATATCCGAGCTATATCTAGGCCGCTTGCCCTCAAGTATAAGGTCAAATGTCAGTACTTTTTTTGCGAATGTATCCTATTTTTGCTGCTGATTTGTTGTAATAAATTGTTTCTGCTTTCTTATAATTGCTGACACACTAAATGCCTCTGATATATATCTATGAACTCTTAGTTTGGATAAAAGTTCACCTGATTACTCTTGCTTCTTACTAAGCTTTCTGGTTGATTGTTCTCAATAATAAAAAAATAATATTTATATTTTACTTTTTTGGTGATTGTTAATGAATATTTTGAAGGTTGCCTGCTTCCCTTTTATTCAGTAAACCAACCACCTTTTCCCCGCTTTCATTATTTGATTGCAATGTTCTTCGCTTTTCACAAGATTTTCTTCAATTCTGTGTGTTTAAAACCTTGTCTCAAAATGACAGCTCAGACAACAATTTCTTATTTTTTCCACGTAAGTCAGCAAAAAAACCAGGAATTCAAGCCATTGCTATAATGATGATGTCACTTTCTGTTTTAAAGCAAAACATATTAATACGTACCTATTTTAGAAGTAGAGATCACTTTTACACACTCTCACAAATGAACAGTCAAATTCATTAAAAACTAAATAAGTTATTAGGGTTTTAGGTAGATCCCCGTTTTTTGGGGACACCCTGTATATTAGTACTTTGGCTTCATTCCGCAAAAGTCTGTCGATATTTCTAAACTTGTAAAGCGCCATTGAACGCTTAATCAAACTGATTAACAGACGAATCTGGGATCCTAAACTAAGTATATTTCCTACCTTGTATCCGATTTTTATACATTTGCGTGCATTTACTGAGTGAAGAATGAACAAGAGGTATTTGTAAAACACTTATGCCTCATGTCAGAACAATAGTTAGGAGTGCTAAAAGTCCTGGCGTCATTGACCTACTGACCTCAAAGTCAATATGGATCATCTATTAATGATGACCAACCTCCATATAAAGTTTGAAGATCCTTTGCCGAACCGTTCTTGAGTTATTGATCGGAAACCACTTGGTCTACGTATACATGTTAAAGGTCACAGTGTCCTGGACATTTGACCTATGTCAAAATCAATAGGGGGTTGATGACCAACCTCAATGCAAATTTGAAGATCCTGTGCCAAACCGATCTTGAGTTATTAATAGGAAACCCTTTCGTCTACTGACCTGCCGTTAGTCCGACCGACATTAGCAAACCAATACATCTTCTTCAGGGGGCATACAATACCGTAATTCGTTACTCAAGCTCACTGTACTCGCAGCTACAACACTAGTGCATTTACTGACAGAGTGGTAACTGTTTTGAAGACAACATTTCGACTCCAATTCAGATGTTAAAATGTCTATCTACTAGATTGACGTGTAAGAGATATTTAACTTCAAATATAACAATATTTATTCTTGCACACATAAATAATACAATAATGTCACAAATGGCAAAACCACAATAATGAATTAAATATTCTAACAATTTTAAGTACCGGTCATTCGCATCGGCTCATAACCACATACTTGAAGCAAAGTTATGCACTTGAACTGCAATGCTAACAAATAGCGAATTCTATGCAAACAGATGTCAGACAGACATTATACAGATAAACACAAACATTGCAGTAAGCACATGTATAGTAGATGAGTAACAGTAACACAACATACAGTTAGTTTAATACGTTACATTTAGGGTGACTGCAATATTGTTCAGAAAAAGCTGCCATTGTCAGAAAAAGATTATATTAAGTCAGACAGGGAAGGCAGCACTCAACTAAACCAGCCGAGCACAAAAATCATTAAAAACACACAAAGCACAATGCCCAACTGAACCAACCGAGCACAGGAAACATAACAACTAAACAAGCAAAGATGCTCTCAAGTCCAAGCTGTCGAAAAGTATAATGCATTATTAGTTTCAGCGACCAAAAGACTGAATGTCCTAGCTGAATGACCCAGTTTCCACAGCAAAACGACTATAATGATATGATTACGTTTCTATTTCCCAATAACTCATGGGTATACATGCTGAGGTTTCTAATTGTTCCCATATATTTATAATGTTTCACAAAATGTTCATCAGAACTTTCCTCAAACTTCGAATAGACAAAAGGGTAAATCAAAAATCTGCCAGGGAAGTCTTCACTCAACAGAAACAGCAGAGCATGAAAGAAACAAAAACACAAGTAAACGTTACGAGGCCAACCATATAAAAGAAGCAAGAAAACAAGTAAATTAACAACTCAAACACGACAATCTGCTCCGGCAGCTTTCACGCCTCAGTTAGATTCGAGTCACGGTGAGTAGGAACAGCGGTGTATTGTTTGTCCACTTCTATATTTAGGTTTTCGTTCTTATACTGTACACAAATATGAATGTACGTGTGTTTCTAGTATTTATTTGAACCATATCCTTTGTCTTTCGCTTTGTCGATAATTTGATGCTTCGTCTCTATGTTGTCTGCAATACATGAAATTACAACCGTATGAAATTGATCATGCTTTTAATCCAATTCTATTAATGACTTAAATTTATTAGTGTCAAGTTTAAGAACTTCTTTCATTACCGACTTAATAATTTCTAAATACATTAAAAATGAATAAAAATGTTTTATCACATAACCTGCGGAGTGCCGTAAAGCCGTGCCGTAAATATCGTTCGGCACCCCCAGACTGTGCAATAAATATTTAAATTAGCTTGACGTGACGTTAGCCAATCCATGCATTGATACGTCAATGACGTCAGGATAATATCAACGTCGCTATGACGTCGCGCGCATTGTACCGCTAAATTTGGCTGAAACATATGCAGCGTACATCATCCTTTTGAACAATAATGAGCGTTTTCTAAGGTTTATGTGATAAATAGAATCTAACATTCGTGCTCATTACATACGAGTTTTATTAAACTCGTCGACAAAAACAATATGACACTCGGCGAAGCCTCGTGTCATATCATTTTGTCCACTCGTTTAATAAAACTCGTATGTAATGAGCACTCATGCAAGATCCTCTATTTATAAATGTACAATGTACATCCTTTATACTCACACGATGTTTTATAGTTTCTGTACTTCAATAAGAAGACAATCAGAGCCAGTATTGCTATAGCGCCAACAACTCCTCCCACTGCTCCAATTACAACTCTCGCTTGTTGTTTAGCTGAACGCTCTGGTGACGGTGCTGGTCTTTCTAAAACAATAACAACACTTGGTAGTTAAGTCAGAAGTATTATTGAAATATACCATATTATACAAGTAGTATTAAGAAGATAGGAGAAAGTGGCACTTAACAAAAACATGTTAAACAGAAATATACCAAAAGTATACACTTATCTGAATGACGATATTGTGACATTTGGTGTTATAGAAATAAAGGTGCGGAGCTCAAAATTACAATAATCCTAGGAATATTCTATAACAATTACAAATGATTTGAAAATGTATCAGATTTTTTTTGTTGGAAGAAACTATTAGGTTGTAGGGTTTTATTTCCTCAGTCTTCCTCGGTTGTTTTCTTTTTTATTTCACTACTTTTCAAGGGTTCAACCACTTTTGGAAAAAAAATCCTCGTCGGTTTTTTTATTTTATCTGTTTTTTTTGTGTATAATTGTATAATACCTTTTGTTGTAAACTTTACTGATTCCTTGGACAGTGTCATGAAGCCATTTTGGTTTCGAGAAGCGATTGTAAGGTGATAGTTTGTGTTACTGTAAAGATCTGTCTGCCTGTAAGTACATGTCTGGTTGGAAGCAAGATTTGTATAGTTGCAATAAATCTGAGACGACAGCTGTAACGTAAATTATAAAAGAACATACAATTTGTTGGAATCACACTTTATTTAATTATTGTGTGTTAGGTCACTCTAAAACAACAAATGCCTTAAAATCGTACAAAATCACAATAAACCTAATCACTGTATGACTTATTGGAAGATTTCACAAATCAACCTGTACATCTATTTGCGAGCAAAAGCATCTGTGATTTCCGGTCACTGTATGACTTGTTGGGATACTATACAATTCAACGTGTATGACTTAATGCGATAAGCGGAAGTTGACCGTTCTGTTAGGACAGACATTACTCTTAGCTATCATATAGAAGATGAAAGTGACATTTGAATGAGAATCAGCTTGGCATTTATTAGACTCTTACATTCGCGATTCCTTTGAATGGTTTGACATCTTTATTAATTTAAAACGGATATCAAAACTTAATAGTAGCATTGCATAACATACTGGTTAAATGTAGACAATGTGTAACGTGTTAGAATTTTCATGATTATAAGATTAACCTGTGAGAACTCGTTTCCGTCAAACACTTTCATCACATCGAAGTATTGTCTTGACCCCATATCATAACCAGGTGTCCATTGTAAGGTGACACCATCATCTGTAACATCGCTCGCGTGTATGTTGCTTGGTGCTATAGGGTTTCCTGCAAAGAAAATACAAGTCGCTGGCTTTGAATTAGAAGGTCGTAAATACTACTTACGACCTTATAAGACTCATGCATATTTGAAATCTGCATCTCCAGACACTTCTTATGAGCCTATTTTCATGATAATCGGAAGTGGTCATGTTGACCAAACTGAAGTTGAAAAAGAGTAGTTTTCAGACATTCTTTTCTTGTTTTTTTTTTCAAAATATTGATTTTGTACCTACGATCCTCTAATTCTAAGCCAGCGAAGTGTGCTCAACTAAAAAGGCGAACGCATCACTGGATTATGTTTCCTTTCCAGAAATCATATAGTTTTCATGCCACATCGGCTTTTATAAAGGTCATAAACTACTAAATGCATACGCGACCCAAAATCGGATAGACTCAAATAGTCCTTACAGAAACTTCTGTTTGCTTGGAAATGGTGATATGCCTTGATAAAATGGAACTAGAATCATCTTTTTGATTTAAAGGTATTGTATACATGTAGTTGAATGAGTGAATGTGTTTCATCTTGAATATTTTGAGATTTTGGCATATTTGACAAAGCGAAAGTAGACTAGGGTAAAACCCACATTGGATCAGTCCGCGCGTCAGTAAAAATTTGTCGACCGCCTTTGACGAACAAAATCTTTCTTATATTAAACATGACCCCCAGTTTTTTTGGTCTTGTTCTGTAGCTGAAACATACTGCTTATCAATGATATAGGTCTGTCAACTGGCCATAGACTTTAACATGATATAATCTGGGGCTGACAATTGTCACTTTACATTGAGCTAAAGAACAATTTTATTTAGTGGTTTGTGACCTAAAAGAACATATTCGTATATCTTACCTCTCACCTTTCAGGAAAGATAGGTTTGATAATCTTTCAATTAAAGTCTAAATAAATGATGTAATCTAATTTGTCCTAATATTGTACAGGTGTGGTTATATGCGATATCACATTGATATTAGTTTATCGCACAATCTTTTCAGGTTGTTGCGATAGCCGAGCGGTCTAACGCGTTTGCATTTCGCATTGCTAGGCGCCGTAAAGTATAGGTCTGAACCCCACAATAGGTTCAAACTACCTACTTGTATATTATTGTCAATTTCTCTCAAAAACAGAATCACAATGATAATTTGATTTCCTTAATTCATCAAAATAATGTTTCAAGATCTGATATTTTAGTGGAATTTAAGTTTTAACATTATGTTAACAGACACTATCATGGAGGAGTGAATTTCAAATATAAAATCGCTTATCCGTATAGACGAAATTTGATTCTCGATCGAAAAGAAACCAAAATGAATGTTTTACCAATATGCATCACACATATAAGTAGGCTTACACTATGAATTTTTATACTAGCGCAAATAAGCCATTCTCACCATTTGCTTTCAATTGATAATGAGCGTAATTTGTTCCGTATTGATTCTCCATTTTCACCGTATACTTTCCAAAATCTGGTATTGATGTTGTATTGAATTCTAGGATCGACGTATCTTCAAAATCATGTTGAATCACTGAGGACGTAAAATCAGCCCCATCATCACGGTACCACGTATAATTTGGAAACGGCATTCCTTGTGCTTTTAAACTTAAGAACGCAAAACGTCCAAGCAATGTTGTAACTGTAAAATTGTTTTTCTGATATGTTGGTCTGGGAGAACCTGAAACAGATAGTGACACATGTGCCAGTTTATTTACAATATTCACATTTGGTTATTCAGAATATATATTAATATTTTACAAAAATCAAAATTTATATGTTTTCAAATTAAAAAAATAAATTAAAAAAATACAAGAAAATAATATAAAATCCGACAGGAAGGCAACAGTCAACAGAAATAGCAGAGCACGAAAGACACAAAGAGGAATATAGAACAAGGAAAAATCTCATATAACCAGTACATGCCACAATGGCCAAGACTAAACTGAATAAACTAGAGCTGTCGCCATTCGGCAGACTAATATAACCCCGCCGGCAAAGGGCAATAATTCTGCCAAATTTTATCGCAGCGCAAATTCCTTTCTTCATGCACATCTATTCATCTGTGAAAGTTTGAGCGAAATCCTGCCAAAACTGTAGGAGAAGTTGCGTCCACAAGAATGCGTCTACGGACAGACAAACAGTCGGACAGACGGACAAGCTGAATCCAGTATACCCCCTTACAACTCGTTGTGCAGGGGTATACGTACCCCTGATGCTACACAGCTACAAAGCCTTACTTTGTGTAAATTTGGCCCATTTTTTAAAATTTAACAATAAGGTATACTTACACATTACCGTGACATTGTGACCACGTGTTACGTTGACGCCATTATTTAGACTGTTGATACCTGTGCATTCCCAGTATCCTGTATAGTCACATGTTGCAGGAGGCGATACGAGGGTCACGCCAGCATGATCAGTGTGTGCTTCCAAAAAGCCATTGCCCGTATCTCTATTCCGAATGGTCCAATCCGCAGCAGGGTTGGCCTCAAAGTTACATTCTATCGAAAACGTTTGATTTTCCATCAAGGTATATGGTGTTACAAGAAAGTCGAGGATTCTAGCAGCAACTGAAATTAATTCGAGTGATTGTTCGTTTACTAGTATTGTGCTTTGCGTAAGTTGGCAAAATGTGTCAATCAAAGTCTAGAGCGACCAAATGTCATAAACAGCTTTCCTGAAAACATCATTATCAATCCGTACACACTAACTCTATCGTATTTCTCTGCATGAGGAGAACGGGACTATAGAGACTATAGACAAAGCCATGGAAGAGCACAAACTGTTCAACTTACGTTTCAATAAGTTCGACCAATATACATTAATTCTATACACAATGTCCAGTATTCTATATGGTATTTGGAATAAATAGTTTATAAAAATAGTTTGTGACTTACACTGTACATCGACCGTAATGACTTCAACAGTCTTGTTAACATCAGCTCCCGTAATTGACGTATTCAATGCATGGCAAATGTAATCCCCGGATGCCGTATTTTTGATGTCCAAAATTTCCAATCTGTCGCCATCTTGATAAAAACTACTTTTCGTGTCGTTTTTAGTCCAGTAAACGCGTAGATTTGGAGTTTTATCCGACACGTTACATATTACTAACAAATTATCTCCTTCCAAAATGGTATACTTCCGTTTAGCTTCGGTGCCTTTAATATACAAATCAAAAGTGGCGTTAACAGTTATGCTGTTTCTATTTTAAAAACTAGAATAAAATAAACAAAGTAACTTAATTATTACATTACCATAAATCAGGACCTTTTCGGTATAAGCCTAATCAGTGTTTGCTATAACAAAGATAATGAAAAATCGGACATGAAAGGCCGCGCTCAACTGAAACTGCCTGGCACAGAATACAGAAACAACACGGACCACATTCACAAGGCACAATGCCCAACACAAAACGGAACAAGAAAAAAAAATCGCCGAAAGTCCAATTTTCCGCTGTCTAAAAATCTTCAGTTTTATAAAATGTTATGAATTTCCACTTACCTGTAGGTGCACATACAGCAATTGCAGCCAAGATAACAATAGTGAATATAATATGATCCATGTTTATGTCATGTCAATGTCCGAGTGACTGAGAGTATAAATATGTACTATTTCAACACAGGAAGTATTGAGGTGTGATTATGAGGACCCTGGACTTGAACATATCTTTGCTTTATCTGGCATGGATTGTGAAATAACGGATGTGTAAACACTACGTATCATACTTGTGATATATATATATATATATATATATACTCCTGTAAATATTTAACTAAGGTGTAGGTGGTTTGGTCACGAGACCTAAAGGAAAAATGATACTAATCAAATTAAACCGGACAAGGAAAACACCATTCAACAGAAAGAGCAGGACACTAAGAAACCAACAACAGAAAACAGGCACAATCGTACAATGAATCCAATTAAAAAGATAATAAACAATCGGACATGGAAATCAGTACCCAACGTTAAAAGCCGAGCATAGAATACATAAGCACGCATAAAAGAACAACAAGAAATCATAGTGAGAATCACAAGGACAACCATCAAAATGAACAAGGTAGAAGTGAAACGTCGCAGTGACAAACAACCGACTCACCACTTCAACAGCGTAGCCATGTGAGCAGGCCCCGATCTCCCGAAGCATCTCAACTTTAGCTGAATCTCATCTCAAATATTGACTTTCGTCTTTGGGGTAATTTCCACTAGAGGCTGGAATCAAAATTGGCATCATTACACAAAAACATAATTCTGAGTTTATTGCAGTAAAATCCATGTGCAAAATCTCAATTTGAGTTGAGATTTCTACTTGAGATGCTTCGGGAGTTTTGGGCCCGTTCCTGTCTGCTGGCTCATGTTCCGGATACGTCTGATAGAGGCGTCATGCTCTCGGAGTAAGTTGTCTTCCTCTTGGAGCTGTTCAGTTTCATGTTCTGTTCTTATTTGTAGTCGTTATTGTAACTTGTGCTTGTGGTATACATATGCCTGCTCTTTTTCGTGGGTTCTTTTGTGTCCTACTGTTTCTGGTATGTATTGATTCCATTTCTAATCCCCTTGTTTAAGGATGTTGAAGCGGTTTGGATCCCACATTCAGATTTTGTTCAAATTTTGCCTGGAAGTAAAGTAATCTATTCTGACACAAACTATGACGAAAAAACGCTAGGCCACCGAACTCATTGTTCGAGTATTCAGCTCTGTTTGAAGTGTGTATACATATTTTTATAATTAAATTAAAATTATTAAATTGGTGTTGTTGTTCAAATATCACATTTTTTAAATGATGACTGTGATCTAAATTATAAAATCTGTTCCAATATAGTTTGGGTACAATTAGTTATACATGACCAAGAAACCAAAATGGTATATTTAATTTTTGTCTAATACATATTGCTCTTTACCCAACCAACTTCCTATTTAATGCAGCAAATAACACCAAATTTAATGTAAAATCCTTATTACTTTTTCCTACATTAAACTTTTTTTTAACTATTTTGTTAAATAAGTCTAGTGGTATACAATGTAGATCTTCAAAATTCTGCAATCACATACATGTCGCTGAGGTATCTTTTTCGAAAAGTTTGATTTGTTTTGGTTAATTTTGGCATAAATGCTGACAAACCGATGGAAACGCTTTAAATAAAATTCGTTGAACACGAAAACACAAACACACACTAAACAAACATTACTCCCCCAAAAGCAATATTAATAGCTTTATTTTTTTTTTACCCCACCCACGGAGTTACATGTTGAGCGCGGGAAAATGGCCGACCATGTTGACCATTATCTCTCAGTACACAGTTTCTGATCTGATCTGATTAGCTATGGTGAGATTTCTACCTTATAATTATCAATTGACAATTATTTTTATCTAACGTGTTTTTTATCTTTTTACTGTAAAGAGAGCAATTTCAACCATATACCCAGCCTATTCGATATATCAACCAAATTTACAAATATGACATCCAAATCAAGGAATAACAAAAGAGATAATAACTTCGGTCTTTTTATTACTTTTCTATATATTCTCTTTTTTCCTCAAAATATTGAGTTTGTACTTACGACCTTCTAATTCTTAGCACGATATGTAGTGGCTTTAAATGGTCTCGTGTACAGAATATTACTGATTTTAACAAACAATGTGTGACTATGTACGCCAATAAAATAAAACGTGCAAGTAGAATTTCTCAACTTTGCATTTATTCAACTGACAGTTAAGTGTTAGTAACGTGCTTTAAGTTACATATGGGTTAAAATCACATATAAATAATTCAAATCAAACGTCACTGTTGTAATCCTCTGTAACACATCAGTCACCATCTATTATCAGGAACATATAACATCCGCTTGTAGAAAACTGTATTAGAGGGGCATGCCCAGAAACTTGAGTGTCTTGGTTTGCATACACCAAAATTGCGTTTATCACTTGTAAAACCAACTATTACCGAAAAGTCAAAGAAGAATTTGACTTAAAAATTCACTCTATAACGCGCGCTTCGATATTTGTATATCGATTTGAATAAAAGGCTGTCAGCCTTTTAATGACGACAACGATATTTAGTAATTTTTGAAATATTACTTAGGTATTAAAATGATACCAATTTGATTGCTATTCGAGACACCTCAGTTCCACGGTATGCCACTTTAATAATCGATAAATCATTACTAATAGGTGACTAGATCTACATGTAACATGTTTTCGTTACAATTTGAGACAGCAACGTTTGTCGTAGTCCTGAATGCTAATAAGTTGTCGATTCTTATTCTCTTCTCAAAACATATGTGTATATATTCGTATGCTCAGTTTCTATTTGATCCATAAAACGTTTCTTCCATTTCGCCGACTATATGCTGCTCCTGTTGATCTGCAATATATACACTCAGGGACTTAATAAATGCACATTTTATATAATGGTAAATTTTACAATGTTATTATTCATTAAAGGTGTTTACAATTCCCACACATCAGACGCAGTTATTTAATTAGGTTACTTCAAATATTTCAGCGAAATAGGTCAACATATAACATTTTAACGATGGTTTCTTTGTAGAAGTTCAGCTAGGCTCAATTCACATTTTGGCTATTCTAATGCTCCTTGGACACAGCGACATTCTATGTACGTATTTAAGCCTTATCGATAATAGCCCAATGAAACACTTTGGCGTTTATTTAGTCCCTGAGTGTATTATATAAACGATAATTACTATTCTAACACTGTCTGTATTTTGTTCCATGTAAACGTATAGAGCTGTAGCGTTATCTAATAAACGGTTTATCACGGTAGAATTTCGGCTGTTTAATTTATCTCCCGCGTATAATTCGCGATTTTTATCAAAGAAATTTACGTCTTGTTTATTTCATGACGTCATGAATTGTGACGTCACCATAGAGCGCGATGTTTTGCGTAATTTTCTTTTCGTAGCGCTTATGTTTATTTATTTGATTATTTTTATATTCTAGCAACATGTTATTGCATGTATCAATTCATATGCGTTAACGTGAAATACGTAATTGGAATTTGGCGTTAAATAAGCATTAGTTTGGCGACAAATAAAGATAACAGTAAAGCTTAAAATTTCCAGGGGCGTACGTTACGATTCTTTGAACAGCGGAAGTTGTCTATAGCAACATGATAAATAACTCACCAACTTCGCAAACAAAATAGTTCGTATAAATTTGTACAAATGACACGTATTAGAATGCAAATAGATCGCTGACTGTTTTGCGTGATATACCGGTGAATAGATCACGGTTTGTCGTTCATATGCATAGTTATTAATCACTCAGGCCTACGGCCTTCGTGATTAATTCCTACGCATATGAACTCTAAACCGTGATCTATTCACCGGTATATCACGCAAAACAGCGATCTATTTCCTAAATTAACAATTACTTCATTCCACTTCTAGCTCTAGTAAAAACGTGTTAATCAATTCTATGTGTAATAATCATTCGTTATGAATTTGTTTTAACTTTCACATTTAACCTGTATGTAACATTGATGAATTGTTAGATGACAAAGCAGTAACGTAAAACACGACCTTTTTTTCTAACTATGACTTATGGGTACATGTATGTACTTGTTTGTATAGTTTTTGGCTTATACTAACTGAGTATATAAAACAATAAACAAGTAAGATAATATATATGAACAAAATACTATACAATAAAGGAATTATTTTACTCACATGAGCTTTTGGATGTTTTGTTTTTTAATACATAGATAATCGCAGCTGCTATTGCAATAAAACCAATCGTCCCTACAACTGTTCCAACTATCACTTTCCTTTTGTTATTTGCGGCGTTTGTTGGCCCACCAGGTCGTTCTAAAATTCAAACCACAATTTGTACCCAATAAATAAAACTCCATTCACATATATCTCAAGGATTATATTATGACATTTCTTTGCACGTGATTAATGTTATTATGAGTGTTATACGTTGACACGTTACACAGTAGTTTACAATCATGCCCCTAACCCCTACACACAAGGAGGTAACTTTATCAAGAAGTCTCCTTCGACTGAGAAACACCAACCTCTTCAGAGAAGAACATAATGCTGCAGCTAACAAGCATTTTGATTTAAAATATAAGGTTCTTTGATTATAGACTATCCAAGGAATAGTTGAGCGCGCTGTTCGTGGACAGATATTGTTTAGCCATTTCATTTTAAATTTACATTCCACGAATACGGTACCAACAAAAATAAATGATCTAATAATATTTACCTTTTGTTGTTAACTTTACGGATTCCCTTGACAGTGACACGAAGCCATTTTCGTTTCTAGAAGAGATTGTGAGGTTATATTGTCTGTTACTGCGTAGTTTGGTGTAAGTGTAAGTACATGTCTGGTTAGCTACACCATTGGTATAGTTACAATCAATATACGAGGACAGCTGTAATGAAAAAACATAGCATATACGTTTACATTTTCGTCATTCATTCAGTAATTCAGTCATTCCAACTAATGTGCCAGTGACAACACTATAAAAACGATAATATTAAGTCAGACACGAAGGCAGCACTCAACTGAACAAGCCGAGTACATAAAACATATAACACATACAAAGCAGAATACCCAACTAAACTAAACCAACTAAAGTAAAAATTCTGCCCAAGTCCAAGCTGTCGAAAAGTAGAACGAATTGGTTTAAGCAATCAAAAAGCTAAATGCCCTAGCTGAATGACATAAATGTAATTACCTCTAAACGACGTATGGTTAAGGCGAGCAAATTATGTTGACACTACTAAACCGTTATTTGCTACAAACTACAAGATTTGCACATCTTGTGGTATTATCAAGTTTTGCTTTTTTAATTTCCGTCACAAGAGTGTTAGGTACATACACCAAAATGGTAAATGTCGAAGTCTACAAATCTTGCGCCCATAGACTTTGGAATCTGGAGGATTACAAAAGATACATCTTAAGCCCAATCAATTGAATAAATCGGTTTTCAAAATGACAAAAACGATGCATGGTTCTTTAACGTCTTTGGTGTATAGCACGGTTATACTCAAATCTACCTATGGGTTACCAACCAGTTTATCTCTAGCTGGGTGGGACACAATGAAAAGCGTTTCAGAAATGATCCAACGCATATGATGCATAATTCGTCGCCCGAGAACCATAGTGTTCTATCGTCAATTTTTCCGAAACTGAGTATTATATACCATTGGAAAGCTCTCGATGGGAGCTATGTCACAGCGACCTTGTCCTCTTTCGGGAACATATCTATATATAGATATCAACAGATCCATTTTGTTCTATCTGCAACTTTCATGTGTTTATTTTTTGAGAACCGAATTGTTCTATATGCGTTTTTGACCAATTAATTGCTCCCATCAAGTCACGTGATGCAAACTAAATTGGCTATATACATGTATAATGTTCTATCTGCAGTTGACCGATTTCATGTGCGGTATGTTTGAATCAACGATTCTTCATGATATTTTAGATCTATTTAAATTAAACACATACCAATTTCTGTTAGAATTCGTCCAGAAACAAAAAAGTTATAAAGTCCCGAATCTTAAAACCTGATTTTCTCGAAAACAAGAAAAAGACACATGGAACACTATGGTTCTCGGCGACGAATTGTATATGGTAATAGTTTAATAATAATTCACCTGTATGTAGTCATGGGTTACTTCATAAAGTTCCATCAGCATAAATTGTTGGCTGGACCCCATATCGAAACCAGGTGTCCATTGTAAGGTGACACTATCATCTGTAACATTACTGGCCAGTAAGTTGCTGGCTGCAACAGGTTTTCCTGCAAAGAAATGACTACAGGTAAAATAATATCCTACTTTTTCATTCCTTCCTGCTTCATATATTTCATGCCGTCTCAACAGTTTTAGGAAAAATGCCCCCTCAGTTAATTGTATTAACTTCAACAATAACTACCGACTTATGGAAGAAAATAGTCACAAAAAGACATTGAAACTGAAATAAAGCAAAGAAGATGGAGATGGTTTTGGCCATGTAAAATGACAAAGGCTAATCTAACAAATGTCGCTCGAAGATGGCAGGCGAAAGAAAGGTAGACCATAAGAAATCTGGAGAAAAATGATGGATGGAGCGTTAAAAAAGATGGGGCTAACATGGAAGGAAGAAGAATAGAAAGCCAGGGCCAGACCAAAATCGAGAAAGCTGACATCAGTCTTATTTGTCGAAATACACGAAGCGGGCTAAGTAAGGAAGTAAGTAAGAAACACATTTCAACACAAATGTGTACGATGATGTATAGATTCGGAGAGTTAAATAACCTTGATGCAGCATGTGTTTGCAAATCCTCTTTAACTCATTTACTTCTAGGAATCGTGGATTTATAAGATTGAGAAGAACATCTTTCATAATGTGTTGCGATGGTTAACAACTAATCAATCCCGGATGTAAATCGACGAAAATTAAGATGCTCCATTTTGATCAAGATGATATACATTAATAAACAAGATTATATAATGTAAGCCATTCTCACCGTTTGCTTTCAACTGATAATGAGCATAGTTTGCTCCATACTGATTTCCCATTTTCACCGTATAACTTCCAAAATCTGGTATTGATGTTGTATTAAATTCTAGTATCGACGTATCATCAAAATCATGTTGAATCACTGACGACGTAAAATCAGCCCCATCATCACGTGACCAGGTATAATTTGGAAACGGTCGTCCTTGGGTCTTTAAGACTAAGAACGCAATACGTTCAAAGAATGACGTGACTATATAGGTATTTGTATCTGGGCTCATTGGGCGAGGCGCACCTGAAACATAGAATGTGGAACTCGTGGACCCCGGTTAAAGCAAGGTTTTATTGTATATCTAATATCGGCTCTACTGGGTACTACATGTACCTACAATTCTATCTCTGTCTATAAATTACTGTTTTCTTAAAAGGGTCATGCCTTGTATTTTTGCTGTCCTGTGACTGATTTTAAGTTTTTGAATCCTGAGTTTGCCTTCATTGTTTATATTGAAAAATAGAGTTTCAGCCTTTGAAACTGGGATTTTCAGGCCTGAGAATGATTGGTATTACCTGGTCCGAAGTTGAAACATCAATTCTAAGTTATACAGCTGATAGTAATGGCCTTAACTCATTTCATCAGTTGTGTTTTCATTTTTTATGTACAGATTGTTTAGTTTAGACAGTATTTCATTTGCAAAATCCAAGGTACGTAACAGGTCAGTTCCAAACGAAACAGGGGTACGTAAAAACGACAATAATTAAGGCGGTATTGTGGATCATTTTCGAATATAAAACATGCGTGATGTTATATAAAAATCTTGAAATTTGCTAAAAGATCATTTTAAACAGTACATGGCAGCCAAGCCATAAAAACATCTGACAGCATACACAACAGAGCACAAAACATACACAACAGAGCACAAAAACATACACAACAGAGCACAAAACATACACAACATAGCACAATAACATAAACAACAGAGCCCAATAACATACACAACAGAGCACAAAACATACACAACAGAGCACAATAACATACACAACAGAGCACAAAACATACACAACAGAGCCCAATAACATACACAACAGAGCACAAAAACATAAACAACAGAGCCCAATAACATACACAACAGAGCACAATAACATACACAACAGAGCACAATAACATACACAACAGAGCACAATAACATACACAACAGAGCACAATAACATACACAACAGAGCACAATAACATACACAACAGAGCACATAACATACACAAAATAGCACAATAACATACACAAAAGCGCACAAAAATATACACAACAGAGCACAATAACATACACAACAGAGCACAATAACATACACAAAATAGCACAAAAGCATACACAAAAGAGCACAATAACATAAACAACAGAGCCCAATAACATACACAACATAGCACAATAACATAAACAACAGAGCACAATAACATACACAACATAGCACAATAACATACACAACATAGCACAATAACATAAACAACAGAGCACAATAACATACACAACATAGCACAATAACATACACAACATAGCACAATAACATACACAACATAGCACAATAACATACACAACAGAGCCCATTAACATACACAACAGAGCACAATCACATACACAACATAGCACAATAACATACACAACAGAGCACAAAAACATAAACAACAGAGCCCAATAACATACACAACATAGCACAATAACATACACAACAGAGCCCATTAACATACACAACAGAGCACAATAACATACACAAAAGAGCACAAAACATACACAACATAGCACAAAACATACACAACAGAGCACAAAAACATAAACAACAGAGCCCAATAACATACACAACATAGCACAATAACATACACAACAGAGCCCATTAACATACACAACAGAGCACAATAACATACACAAAAGAGCACAATAACATACACAACAGAGCACAAAACATACACAACAGAGCACAAAAACATAAACAACAGAGCCCAATAACATACACAACATAGCACAATAACATACACAACAGAGCACAATAACATACACAACAGAGCACAATAACATACACAAAAGAGCACAATAACATACACAAAAGAGCACAATAACATACACAACATAGCACAATAACATACACGAAAGAGCACAATAACATACACAACATAGCACAATAACATACACAACAGAGCACAATAACATACACAACATAGCACAATAACATATACAACAGAGCACAATAACATACACAAAAGAGCACAATAACATACACAACAGAGCACAATAACATACACAAAAGAGCACAATAACATACACAACATAGCACAATAACATACACAACAGAGCACAATAACATACACAAAAGAGCACAATAACATACACAAAAGAGCACAATAACATACACAACAGAGCACAATAACATACACAAAAGAGCACAATAACATACACAAAAGAGCACAATAACATACACAAAAGAGCACAATAACATACACAAAAGCGCACATAAACACAATGGCAAGCGCAAGTTACAAGAACAGAAATAAATAGATATGAATAAGCTAGACTTACATAGCACAGTGAGATTGTGACCACGTGTTACGTTATTACCGGCACTGAGCTCATTGTATCCAGTACATTCCCAATATCCGGAAAAATAACATGCTGCGGGAGTTGTCATCGTCGAGTTAGTTGCAATGTTTGTTACCCTCACTAATGCATTACCCGTATCTCTGTTCTGTACGGCCCAATTAGGAGCAGGGTTGCCCTCCATACCACAACCAATGGTTACCGATTGGTTTTCCATTAACGTGTCTGGTCCTAAATTAAAGAAACTTATTCGAGCGGCAACTGAAAGTAAGTTCGAGCTATTAGAATTGTGGCATAGTAACTGGTACTATTTCAATAACTGCCTTTGTCATATAAAGTCACGCAGCTCACTGGCTTTGTCCTGCAAGACGTATTCATATACAAAATGTACTAGAAATCGATATATCAGTGTATGGAATGAAACAATTACAACTTCAGATTTATTCATTGAATATATAGCATAATATTATATTTCATTGGTTGGCAAATTAGAAATTTCTCGACTTGTAGGTCAACTAGTATCATTATTTAACTAATATGAGTAGGAATGTATGATCCTTTAACATTTCATCAATCGAAAACATGATGGACTTCTTACTTTCTTGACCTGTTTATGTTATTCAGAGCTACATCAGAACAGACTAATCACAAATGTTGTTCATGTATTAATGTTAATGTTATTAAAGTACTGAAAGCTAGTATATGTCGTCGAAACATCTCCAGGGGTGGTATTCAATATTGCTCTTACCTGACTTAAGGATAAGGACAACCAATCATATCACATCGTATTAAACTCTTCCTCAGGTGGTATGCTAGGCTATCCTTATTCTCCTATTAAATAAGATCAATATTGAATACCACCCCAGAACTACTTTCGGTATGTTAGATTTAAATATTAACACAGTTAGTATACTTACACTGCACATCAACCGTGATAACTACCACCGTCATATTAACATCTGCACCCGGAAGTGACGTATTTAAGGCATGACAAATGTAGTCCCCGGATGCTGTACTTTTGATATCCAAAATTTCCAACCTGTCGCCATCTTGATAAAAACTACTTTTTGTGTCGTTTTTTGTCCAGTAAACATGTGCATCTGGTGATTTATCTGTCACGTTGCAAATCACTAGTAAATCATCTCCTTCCAAGATGGTGTAATTCTCGTTTGCCTCACATCCTATAATATTCAGATTTAATAAGACGTTACGCACACAATTGGTGTCCAAAGACGTTGCGTCAAAACACGTCGCGTGGGACATTTGACTGGACTACTAGAAGAACAATCCGTCCCTTTGGTGTAACAAGGTTGTATCTTACTATATAAGTGAGATACAACATTGTTGCGCCAAAGGGACGAATTGTGCGCTGCGGTCTGCTCTAACTTCACTCTGCAAAAGCACCATGCTGTTTGTAAAGTTACACAGCCCACAGAACAGCGGCAATTAGTGCAGTGATACACTCAAGACAGGACTGGTTCGAAACTAGTTTCTATTTGTGTGTGAATGAATCAATAAAATATGCATAGTTTTTATGTTTTTAAAAAGCCAAATACGAAGGTTGCATTTATACTGCTAGGCTATGTCTATTATCAAACCCTATTCTAATATAGCGGACTGCTATAGCGGTGCATATTCATAAGGCTTTCGTGTCTGGCTTACTGGTCTACCATGATTAAAGTCCTTTCCCAGTTGCTCCAGTTTCGTTATCATGAGACGAGATACAAACAATGTTTAATGTCTAAGGCATTTTTGCTGTACTGTAGTATTAAATTGGTCAAACAACTAAACAAATAGTCTGACGTATTCTTACAGAGTAGTAGGTAAGAACCAAACACGTACGGTGTAAATTATAACATAAGTATAATTATCCAGCAAGATTTCAAGATTTATTATGAACATCACTAAATATAACAATACATAAACTTGCGTAATAGGTCAAAGATGACCCCTGATCGCAATATCAACATACATATCTTTCTATATAATCTTATTGGTGCCAAGGTCAAAAAGACAGACTGAGAAGTTACTTAAAACAAAAGTAATCCATTAATCATCAGTATATAATTAATCAAATTTACCAATCAGTTGTATTCAATCAAATACAAATATATAATTTGCCAAATGACATTACAAATCATTTATATCAATTAACGAATGCTATCAACATAATTGATGTTGAAAATGTGTTAGGGCATAGTCAATTAATATACATTGATATGCATGACGGCTATATAGCTCGCCTGAGATATGACTAGCTTTGAATATAAACAAAAAATGGATTATATTAGCCCTGCACGGTCGACTGACCTCTTGTTATCAGTGTAGATTGAAAGTGCTTATATGCATTAAAAGTGTTTATGCACGAGATCGAACAAGAATCGACAACAGGGCTGGTCTTCACAAAGCATCTTAGCAGAAAACCTAGAAATTTCTTAAAATCTTAATTTTTTCTTAAGTGTATCAGCTAAGCAAGAAAATCAATATGCTTAATATATTGCATAGTTTTGAAGCATAATGTAAACAGCTATTATATTCACTAAGAAAACGTGGATTATTTTTCAAATTGTGGGACATATGAGCTTCACAAATTATTGACTTAAGTCAAAATATTTAAGTTTTCACTTAAGATGCTTTGTGAATACCAGCCCTGAAATGTATTTGATTACCAATTTATATTATATCTAAAAAAACAAGGCCTAGTGTTATCATCGTCAAACCATTCATGTCTTCTTGAAGAGAACACATATCTTAAACAACGGAAGTGACGCAATAGTATACAATTATGACATATTCTAAATCTCCACTCACCTGTATATGTGCATAGAACAATTCCAGCCAGTAATACCACGACGGATATGCTATAATCCATGTTTACGTCACGTTAATGTTTAAGGAACTCCATAAAAAATTATACGGAACGTTCAATTGTGCGATATTACACACGTTTGAAGTATTGATGAAGTAGCCATACTTTGAACTTAATTATCTTAGCTCGGGTTATCTCGACTGGATTGAGACATAGTGAAGTACAATCACTTTGTATCGCACGGACCCAATAAATACTTCACCTTACTGTTGATGGAAAGGTCACGATAAAAAACAAAGTCGAAACACTCAAAAGTCTAATCGGCAACTAATGTTAACGTTTCGACATTTTTGATGAAATTATACAATGGAACAAAACGGGTCGTTTTTGTTTCCGCGTTTGATAATTTGACCTGTCATAATGCATAAGCCTATAATATAAGTATGTTAAGTGTTTACCTTAAGATCTTTGATTCTCATTAAAATACAGTAATATTGTTTACTACCCCACCAACTTTCCATTACACTACTACTTACTTACTTACTTACTTATTCCTCTTCGTCCCCGGTGGGACATAATGCTGCAATGATCTCTCTCCACTTGGCCCTATATTTGTCTACATTCTGTGCCTCGCTTATTCATAGACCCATATCAACAAGTTCTGTCACTAATGTTCTTCGCCAGGTTTCCTTTTCCCTGGTGGTGTCCACCGTAGAGCCACTTTTGATTGTCGGGATTGGTCCATTCTGAACACATGACCTAGCCACCTTAGTCTTCTCTGTTTTGGATATGTTGTAACATCCAGATTTCTTAAATAATTCTATGTTTGATATCTTGTTTTATTACACTATAGTGTTGCCGTAACGAAGTTTGGACTGTGTCAGTTGTTATGGTTGACGATTGAAATATCGGTCTTCTATCCTTACATAGTATCACAGGTGATTGAGTTAGTCGAAAACAGAACGAGATAAAATTTGGTATCTGATATGTCAACAGTATTCAGCCATGTAAATACAGTAAAACCTCGGTAATACGAGCAGCGATTATTCGAGCAACCGGCCTAATTCGAGCAAATTTCAAAGTCCCGAAAAATTTGCTATATATTGTACATTAATTTATCCCTCTAATTCGAGTAATGTTATTACGAGCATCCGGTCTAATTCGAGCGCAGGTGTCGGTCCATTTAACAATTTTCAACGATAAATGTACTAGTAACCAGATTAAAAGTACATATGATCTCTTTTCTGAATATTAGAAACTAGTATAGCTAGGTTCTCTTTTTCCCCACAAGCGTAAGGTCATTAATCTATACCGCCATGTTATGAAATATACTGACAGACAAAAGAATTTCAACATCATAACTTTGTTTGAAAATGTATTATAAAAAAGCTTGACTTTCATTTATTCTGTAATATAAAACCTTTATCCCCACAAGCGTAAGGTCAATAATCTATATATTCATGTTATCAAATATACTGACAGACAAAAGAATTTCAACATCATAACTTTGTTTGAAAATGTATTATAAAAAAGCTTGACTTTCATTTATTCTGTAATATAAAACCTTTATCCCCACAAGCGTAAGGTCAATAATCTATATATTCATGTTATCAAATATACTGACAGACAAAAGAATTTCAACATCATAACTTTGTTTGAAAATGTATTATAAAAAATCTTGACTTTCATTTATTCTGTAATATAAAACCTTTATCCCCACAAGCGTAAGGTCAATAATTTATATATTCATGTTATCAAATATACTGACAGACAAAAGAAATTCAACATCATAACTTTGTTTGAAAATGTATTATAAAAAATCTTGACTTTCATTTATTCTGTAATATAAAACCTTTATCCCCACAAGCGTAAGGTCAATAATTTATATATTCATGTTATCATATATACTGACAGACAAAAGAAATGCAACATCGTAATTTTGTTTGAAAATGTATTTTAAAAAATCTTGACTCTCATTTATTCTGTAATATAAAACCTTTATCCCCACAAGTGTAAGGTCAATAATATATACAGTCATGTTATGAAATATACTGACAGACAAAAGAAATGCAACATCATAACTTTGTTTGAAAATGTATTATAAAAAAGCTTGACTTTCATTTATTCTGTAATATAAAACCGTTCAGAGGAAGCTACATGGAACCGGTCAATTTTGAAAACGAAATAAAATAATCGCATATTGGTTACATTTTCAATTGCAATGTAAAGGCCACATTAGGCCTTAAACGGCTATTTTCAAAAAGCAATAACTTGGTAACCTATTAGAGGAGCCATGGATTTTGAACACTTTAGTTGAGTCCCATAGGTGGAAAACACCATAAGGTGGAAAAAAGAATACAATCTCCAGTTGGTGTGTTTACAAAATAATGAATTGTAAACAAAAAATGCACAATTTAAAATCTAAAGGAAGCAACTCTTGCAAAATTAGTATTTTGTCATCCATGTGATTTTTGGCATGCTATTTCGACAGATACATTTAACATTCTTTACTCAATTATTGGTCATTTGTGAACAATATCCTAATTCTTTGTAACTAGTCTATTTACTGGTGGATTGAAAAAAGGTCTTGGGAGAGATAATGTGGCTTTAAATAACTATTAATACTGTGTAATATTTCATGAAGCCACCGCGTTGCCAAAATTTGGAGGAAAATTAACAATATCATCCTAACACATTGTTGAGTGTTTCCCAGGCACGCTGGTGACCGATAACGAACAAAATGAAAATATCGCGTTCATTTTTTTGTTGAGTATAAGGCCTAATCTTTCGGATGATGAAGTAAATTTTTCAAAACAAATACATGTGAGTGTTGTAGCGAGTGAGTCACACATATAAATCAGGACACGTCTTGATATCGGTGACAACATGAACTCTATCATCCTCAGTGAGGTAAATATCAACACTTGATAAAGAACCTTGATCCACGTATTTATCAAATCACGGTATCATTCTATCCTTTCCGCTACCATATCGTACAGACTGGCCGGGATGGCCATTTCGGCCTTCCATAGTTTACGGCCTAAATGCCCAAATTCGGGAATTGTGCTGTCATGGATACACATGCATGCAAGACGTAAGTATATCACGTGTCCAAGGTCGTACAGGTTTCTGGAACCGCTGGTCCTCTTAAAGAGGGCTTTGAGAGTCGGTTTTCCAAAACTGAAATTACAGTTTATACAAGTCATTGAGCCGGGAGTCATTGTGGAAATACGTTTACATTTAGCGCCCACAAGTTTTTATTTTTCTATAGACGGAACATCAGGCTAGATAATGGGGTCGGGGTCAAATCCATAAATAGGCCAAAATAAGGCCTACTTAGCTAAAGAAGTTATTCACACATCGTCACATCGTCATTTCCGGTGACCTTTTGTCGCAAGGTTGACAATTTTGCCTACTTTCACTTTCGGTCGGGAGTGTAGCATCCGCATGTATCGAGTTTATCTCAGTGCTGCAAGGCAATACTGGCTCAGTGACGCAATTTACGGTCCATGTGAATTTCACTTAGGCCCGAAAAAAAGCTTGATAGTGGAAGGGATACATCCCGATACACCGCTTCTTAGTTCCGGCAGATAATTGTTCTGTTTTCATACTGCTTGGATAGAATTGCAAACTGATGTAATGCTCTGACGGAACTCAGAATACACGACACCTGAGTGACATCCGCGCATTACATCGGTTTTTGGCCACAAGGCCATAGCTATGATACCAATTTATCAGCATGTCCAAATTGGCAGACGGCCAAATTCAAATCCCAAGACTCCCAATTACATTACATGCACATACAAGCGCAATAAAAGTAGTTCACTCAGCCTTTAAAAATGCAAAACATCGCTATTTAACATGACAGTTTCATGTAATTTTTTAAGTGTACAAGTTACCTTAAAGCATATGTTACATTCCGCTCATTTATGACTTGCAGAACCTGCCAGAATGTAGAGGCAATGATAAACATGTTATCATTTCCGGAGTGTCAGGATGCGCTTAATTGTCAGTCGATGTCTAAATACAAGGTGTCAGAACACTAATGATGCTTGATTGTTTATTAACGTGTCAACTATTTTTAGAGTCAGCCAATGAGGTATAGTCCGCCAAGGATAACACTAGCCCATGTTTACAAATAAAAATAAATAATAGATGCATTTTCGATATCCATTTTTGTTACATCTTATGCATAATCACTTTTGATGCACATACTCTTTCAGTCTACGCTGATAACAAGCAACCAGTTGGCCGTGAAGTGTTTATATTATCAATGTTTATTTATTGATAAGTTATCTCCGACAAGCTATGTATAATTTATGAGCACATATATTGCCTGGCTCAGTTGGATAAAACGTGGTACATTTCACTCAAACATTGTTGAACAATGTCTTAATATACACATACAATGAACAGAAGGAATTTCACATGTTTTTTAACAGATAGTTCACAAAGGGGAGAGTACCAATACAGAATGTATGTATTATTAAATGGTATTTGCCTCCCTTTGATATGTTTGCGGTTCAATCAATCGTTATCTTATATACAGTTAGTCAGTTAAAATGCACATGAACAACGATTATAGGTACATAGTCACTGTTTTAATACTTATAACAATATATTTTAACTTCAGCCATTGAGGTGTTATTTGTTACCTAGGCGGATCTTATATCTGGGTCACAAATCAACCGGACGCCGGAAGGCATAAAGGAGATGTGTATGGCGCACGTAAAACGTACGCCGACGGTTCTTCAATTACACTAAAAGATAATGGTTACAATGTTCATAAAATGTAGTATTATGAGCCCAACCTGGATTAAATGTGTTAATAAGGCTCACAGGGAAGACTGGGTATACCCAACTGTGTTGCCTCTATAAATAAAGTCTTTATTATTATTATTATCATAGCATTCATAATTAAGATTCGTGTATTTTTATCATTAAGTTCTCTCTTTTTCTCACCCTTCCCCTCCCCACACACACTCTATGTCTGCCCCCCCCCTCTCAACACACTCTCTCTTTTTCTCCCCCTCCCCCTCTCAACACACTCTCTATTTCTGCCCCTCCCCCTCTCAACACACTCTATTTCTCCCCCTCCCCCCTCTCAACACACTCTCTCTTTTTCTCACGATCTCCCCTCTCAACACACTATCTATTTATCCCCTACTGAAAGCTAGTATATGTCGTCGAAACATCTCCAGGGGTGGTATTCAATATTGCTCTTACCTGACTTAAGGATAAGGACAACCAATCATATCACATCGTATTAAACTCTTCCTCAGGTGGTATGCTAGGCTATCCTTATTCTCCTATTAAATAAGATCAATATTGAATACCACCCCAGAACTACTTTCGGTATGTTAGATTTAAATATTAACACAGTTAGTATACTTACACTGCACATCAACCGTGATAACTACCACCGTCATATTAACATCTGCACCCGGAAGTGACGTATTTAAGGCATGACAAATGTAGTCCCCGGATGCAGTACTTTTGATATCTAAAATTTCCAACCTGTCGCCATCTTGATAAAAACTACTTTTTGTGTCGTTTTTTGTCCAGTAAACATGTGCATCTGGTGATTTATCTGTCACGTTGCAAATGACTAGTAAATCATCTCCTTCCAAGATGGTGTAATTCTTGTTGGCCTCACATCCTATAATATTCAGATTTAATAAGACGTTACGCACAAAATTGGTGTCCAAAGACGTTGCGTCAAAACACGTCGCGTGGGACATTTGACTGGACTACTAGAAGAACAATCCGTCCCTTTGGTGTAACAAGGTTGTATCTTACTATATAAGTGAGATACAACATTGTTACACCAAAGGGACGAATTGTGCGCTGCGGACCGTAAAACTCAGCTAAGAAATTAATCTGCTCTAACTTCACTCTGCAAAAGCACCATGCTGTTTGTAAAGTTACACAGCCCGTAGAACAGCGGCAATTAGTGCAGTGATACACTCAAGACAGTACTGGTTCGAAACTAATTTCTATTTGTGTGTGAATGAATCAATAAAATATGCATAGTTTTTATGTTTTTAAAAAGCCAAATACTAAAGTTGTATTTATACTGCTAGGCTATGTCTATTATCAAACCCTATTCTAATATAGCGGACTGCTATAGCGGTGCATATTCATAAGGCTTTCGTGTCTGGCTTACTGGTCTACCATGACTAAAGTCCTTTCCCAGTTGCTCCAGTTTCGTTATCATGAGACGAGATACAAACAATGTTTAATGTCTAAGGCATTTTTGCTGTACTGTAGTATTAAATTGGTCAAACAACTAAACAAATAGTTATCTAAGAACCAAACACGTACGGTGTAAATTATAACATAATTATAATTATCCCAGCATGTCGGCTATATAGCTCGCCGGAGATATGACTAGCTTTGAATATAAACAAAAATTGGATTATATTAGCCCTGCACGGTCGACTGACCTCTTGTTATCAGTGAAGATTAAAAGTGCATATATACATTAAAAGTTTTTATGCACGAGATCGAACAAGAATCGACAACAGGGCTGGTATTCACAAAGCATCTTAGCAGAAAACCTAGAAATTTCTTAAAATCTTAATTTTTTCTTAAGTGTATCAGCTAAGCAAGAAAATCAATATGCTTAATATATTGCATAGTTTTGAAGCATAATGTAAACAGCTATTATATTCACTAAGAAAACGTGGATTATTTTTCAAATTGTGGGACATATGAGCTTCACAAATTATTGACTTAAGTCAAAATATTTAAGTTTTCACTTAAGATGCTTTGTGAATACCAGCCCTGAAATGTATTTGATTACCAATTTATATTATATCTAAAAAAACAAGGCCTAGTGTTATCATCGTCGAACTATTCATGTCTTCTTGAAGAGAACACATATCTTAAACAACGGAAGTGACGCAATAGTATACAATTATGACATATTCTAAATCTCCACTCACCTGTATATGTGCACAGAACAATTCCAGCCAGTAATACCACGGCGGATATGCTATAATCCATGTTTACGTCACGTTAATGTTTAAGGAACTCCATAAAAAATTATACGGAACGTTCAATTGTGCGATATTACACACGTTTGAAGTATTGATGAAGTAGCCATACTTTGAACTCAGGTGAATTATCTTAGCTCGGGTTATCTCGACTGGATTGAGACATAGTGAAGTACAATCACTTTGTATCGCACGGACCCAATAAATACTTCACCTTACTGTTGATGGAAAGGTCACGATAAAAAACAAAGTCGAAACACTCAAAAGTCTAATCGGCAACTAATGTTAACGTTTCGACATTTTTGATGAAATTATACAATGGAACAAAACGGGTCGTTTTTGTTTCCGCGTTTGATAATTTGACCTGTCATAATGCATAAGCCTATAATTTAAGTCTGTTAAGTGTTTACCTTAATATATTTGATTCTCATAAAAATACAGCATTATTGTTTACTACCCCACAAACATTCCGTTACACTTACTTATTCCTCTGTGTCCCCGGTGGGACATAAGGCTGCTATGATCTCTCTCCACTTGGTCCTGTATTTGGCTACATTCTGCGCCTCGTCCATCCATAGACCCATATCGGCAAGTTCTGTCACTAATGTTCTTCGCCAGGTTGTCTTTGGCCTACCGAGTTTCCTCTTCACAGGTGGTGTCCATCATAGAGCCACTTTTGGTTGTCGGGATTGGTCCATTCTGAACACATGACCTAGCCACCTTAGTCTTCTCTGTTTTGGATATGTTGTGACATCCAGATTTCTTAAATAACTCTATGTTTGATATCTTGTTTTATTACACTATAGTGTTGCCGTAACGAAGTTTGGACTGTGTCAGTTGTTATGGTTGACGATTGAAATATCAGTCTTCTATCCTTACATAGTATCACAGGTGATTGAGTTAGTCGAAAACAGAACGAGATAAAATTTGGTATCTGATATGTGAACAGTATTCAGCCATGTAAATACAGTAAAACCTCGGTAATACGAGCAGCGATTATTCGAGCAACCGGCCTAATTCGAGCAAATTTCAAAGTCCCGAAGAATTTGCTATATATTGTACATTAATTTATCCCTCTAATTCGAGTAATGTTATTACGAGCATCCGGTCTAATTCGAGCGCAGGTGTCGGTCCATTTAACAATTTTCAACGATAAATGTACTAGTAACCAGATTAAAAGTACGTGTGATCTCTTTTCTGAATATTAGAAACTAGTATAGCTATGTTCTCTTTTTCCCCCACAAGCGTAAGGTCATTAATCTATACAGTCATGTTATCAAATATACTGACAGACAAAAGAAATGCAACATCATAATTTTGTTTGAAAATGTATTATACAAAATATTGACTTTCATTTATTCTGTAATATAAAACCTTTATACCCACAAGCGTAAGGTCAATAATATATACAGTCATGTTATGAAATATACTGACAGACAAAGAAATGCAACATCATAACTTTGTTTGAAAATGTATTATAAAAAAGCTTGACTTTCATTTATTCTGTAATATAAAACCGTTCAGAGGAAGCTACATGGAACCGGTCAATTTTGAAAACGAAATAAAATAATCGCATATTGGTTACAATTTCAATTGCAATGTAAAAGCCACATTAGGCCTTAAACGGCTATTTTCAAAACGCAATAACTTGGTAACCTATTAGAAGAGCCATGGATTGTGAACACTTTAGTTGAGTCCCATAGGTGGAAAAAAGAATACATTGTTCAGTTGGTGTGTTTACAAAATAATGAATTGTAAACAAAAAATGCACAATTTTAAAATCTAAGGGAAGCAACTCTTGCAAAATTAGTATTTTGTCATCCTTACATTTTACTAAAATGTGATTTTTGGCATGCTATTTCGACATATACATTTAACATTCTTTACTCAATTATTGGTCATTGTGAACAATATCCTAATTCTTTGTAACTAGTCTATTAACTGGTAGATTGAAAAAAAGGTCTTGGGAGAGATAATGTGGCTTTAAATAACTAATAATACTGTGTAATAGTTCATGAAGCAACCGCGTTGCCATAATTTGGAGGAAAATCAATAATATCATCCTAACACATTGCTGAGTGTTTCCTAGGCACGCTGGTGAACGATAACAAACAAAATGAAAATGTCGCGTTCATTTTTTTGTTGAGTATAAGGCCTAATCTTTCGGATGATGAAGTAAATTTTTCAAAACAAATACATGTGAGTGTTGTAGCGAGTGAGTCACACATATAAATCAGGACACGGCTTGATATCGGTGACAACATGAACTCTATCATCCTCAGTGCGGTAAATATCAACACTTGATAAAGAACCTTGATCCATGTATATATCAAATCACGGTATCTATCCTTTCCGCTACCATATCGTACAGACTGGCCGGGATGACCATTTCGGCCTTCCTTAGTTTACGGCCTAAATGCCCAAATTCAGGAATTGTGCTGTCATGGATACACATGCATGCAAGACGTAAGTATATCACGTGTCCAAGGTCGTGCAGGTTTCTGGGCCTGCTGGTCCCTTTAAAGAGGGCTTCGAGAGTAGGTTTTCCAAAACTGAAATTACAGGTTATACAAGTCATTGAGGCGCGAGTCAATGTGGAATTGCGTTTACATTTAGCGCCAAAAAGTTTTTATTTTTCTATAGAAAAAACATCAGGCTAAATTAAGTGGTCGGGGTCAAATCCACCAAAAGGCCAAAATTAGGCATACTTAGCTAAAAATGTTATTCACGCAGGGGTCACCGTCACATCGTCATTTCCGGTGACATTTTGTCGCAATGTTGACAATTTTGCCTACTTTCACTTTCGGTCGGGTGTGTAGCATCTGGGTGTATCGAGTTTATCTCAGTGCTGCAAGTCAATACTGGCTCAGTGACGCAATTTACGGTCCATGTGAATTTCACTTAGACCCGAAAAAAAGCTTGATAGCGGAAGGGATCCCGATACACCGCTTCTCAGTTCCGGCAGATAATTGTTCTGTTTTCATACTGCTTGGATAGAATTGCAAACTGATGTTATGCTCTGACGGAACTCAGAATACACGACACCTGAGTGATATCCGCACATTACATCGGTTTTTGGCCTCAAGGCCATAGCTATGATACTAATTTATCAGCCTGTCCGAATTGGCAGACGGCCAAATCCAAATCCCAAAACTCCCAATTACATTACATGCACACACATGCGCAATAAAAGTAGTTCACTCACTAACCCGCCTTTAAAAATGCAGAACATCGCTATTTAACATGACAGTTTCATGTAAAAGTGTACAAATTACCTTAAAGCAAATGTTACATTCCGCTCATTTATGACTTGCAGAACCTGCCAGAAGGTAGAGGCAATGATAGACATGTTATCATTTCCGGAGTGTCAGGATGCGCTTAATTGTCAGTCGATGTCTAAATACAAGGTGTCAGAACACTAATGATGCTTGATTGTTTATTAACGTGTCAACTATTTTTAGAGTCAGCCAATGAGGTATAGTCCGCCAAGGATAACACTAGCCCATGTTTACAAATAAAAAATAAATAATAGATGCGTTTTCGATATCCATTTTTGTTACATCTTATGCATGATCACTTTTGATGCACATACTCTTTCAGTCTACGCTGATAACAAGCAACCAGTTGGCCGTGAAGTGTTTATATTATCAAAGTTTATTTATTGATAAGTTATCTCCGACGAGCTATGTATAATTTATGAGCACATATATTGCCTGGCTCAGTTGGATAAAACGTGGTACATTTCACTCAAACATTGTTGAACAATGTCTTAATATACACATACAATGAACAGAAGGAATTTCACATGTTTTTATAACAGTTAGTTCACAAAGGGGAGAGTACCAATACAGAATGTATGTTTTATTAAATGGCATTTGCCTCCCTTTGATATGTTTGCGGTTCAACCAATCGTTATCTTATATACAGTTAGTCTGTTAAAAATGCGCATGAATAACGATTATAGGTACATAGTCACTGTTTTAATACTTATAACAATATATTTTAACTTCAGCCATTGAGGTGTTATTTGTTACCTAGGCGGATCTTTTATCTGGGTCACAAATCAACCGGACGCCGGAAGGCAAAAAGGAGATGTGTATGGCGTATGTAAAACGTACGCCGACGGTTCTTCAATTACACTAAAAAATAATGGTTACAATGTTCATAAAATGTAGTATTATGAGCCCAACCTGGATTAAATGTGTTAATAAGGCTCACAGGGAAGACTGGGTATACCCAACTGTGTTGCCTCTATAAATAAAGTCTTTATTATTATTATTATCATAGCATTCATAATTAAGATTCGTGTATTTTTATCATTAAGTTCTCTCTTTTTCTCACCCTTCCCCTCTCCACACACACTCTATTTCTGCCCCCCCCTCTCAACACACTCTCTCTTTTTCTCCCCCTCTCAACACACTCTCTATTTCTGCCCCTCCCCCTCTCAACACACTCTATTTCTCCCCCTCCCCCCTCTCAACACACTCTCTCTTTTTCTCCCCATCTCCCCTCACAACACACTATCTATTTATCCCCCTCCCCCTCTCCACACACTCTCTATTTCTGCCCCTTTCAACACACTCTCTCTCTCTATTTCTCCCCCTCACCCCCCCCCTCTCCATACATTCTCTATTTCTCTCCCTTCTCCCTCTCCACACACTCTCTATTTCTCCCTCTCCCCCTTCTCCACGCACTCATTCTATTTCTCCCCTCCCCCTCTCCACCCAGTATCTCTATTTCTCCCCTCCCCCTCTCCACCCAGTCTCTCTATTTATCCCCTCCCCCTCTCCACACACTCTCTATTTCTGCCCCTCTAAACACTCTCTCTCTATTTCTCCCCCTCACCCCTCCCCCTCTCCACACACTCTCTATTTCTCTCCCTTCTCCCTCTCCACACACTCTCTATTTCTCCCCCGAGTCTCTCTATTTCTCCCCCTATCCCCTCTCCGCACACTCTCTCTATTTCTCCTCCCTCCTTCTCCACACACTCTCTATTTCTCACTTTCCCCTCCATCTCTCCATACACTCTCTACTCTCCCTCTCCGATGTAGTAACTACGCTCTGAATAATTTGTATCAGGAAGTTGTGTATAATTATTATTAAAATGCTTGCCGTTGTTCTATCAATGTAATGTCATTTTATTACGTATTCTCAATTTTGTCAAAACGGACTAGTCATAAATAAGTTGTTTAACTTCTGGCTCAACTCATTCACCATTTACTTTAATTGTTACAAACGTTTAAACTAGTGTCCTTATTATTGTCTTAAACCACGTCAAGTACACTTTTTCAGATCCCAAAGGGTATTTTTATGGTTATAAACGAACTTTCGCAACAGCTTGTTTCACAATGTATGTAATAAATAAATTTGATTAAAGATGGCATTGTCTTGTATCTTGTACAGATTATGTTCAATCAGAGACCAATGAGCTACCAATGACTAGTTTCCGATTAAGATAAGTTTGTTATATTTTGAATGGTTGTCACTTTTTTAATAATTGCAACGGAACCGTATAAATGAATGACTGTTTCAATTCTTCCGCCCGGTATCCTTCCACAGTTTCAAATTTGTTTCCGATTCAAATTGTTCTTTATAGTTTTCATAATTGAAAAACCTTGCTCAAACGTAAAAAACTAACTACTCTTAAATATGTTCCGCGCCACGCCCTGAGAAAATTACTACCCCGCAACTTGTAATTACTTCAATAAAATGTATGTAATTCGTGGGTTCTAATTATCAATTGATTGCTTCGTATTTTCCGATAGATTTGAATTATAAACAGATATGATCACTTGTGTCGCCCTACAAGGCGCTTTGCTCGCTTTAACATTACAATTATTTAAATCTATGAACTATTATTGGGTCCTGTTAATTGCCCATCGCCCCTGTCTAGGCATCTAACTAAAAAATTTATATAACCTTATTTGAAATCTATTGAAACATTATCAAAGTCGGTAAAGTAATTGACTAATTTAAATCGTCATTTCACTACAGATATGAAATGTTTTATTACTAAATATATATATAACTTATTATTTTGAGCCGATATGCTTTGGAAAAACAAACTGATAACCCCACGTTTTCTGCGTTCCAAAGGTTATAACAATGTTACAATCTCTATAATTATGGTGGTAAATTAATAATAAAAAAGTCAATGGGTCGTTTAGAATGTTAATCGAGTATGATATACTTCAAAGCTAATCATTTTGAGTTTTCATTGCTAAAGAGTTTTTATGAACAAAACCAGATACGGTGAATTAATAAAAAGACTAGTGTATATTGTTTTGCCTCAAATTATGTTTGCTATCTACAGATGTAGATGTAATTATTAACCCCAAAACAAATACTAGTCTTAAAGTTTGTAATTTGAATAAAGGCTGGCTGCATTTTCCATAAATTTAAACTCATCATGACTTTGTGATCCCCGTAAAACAAACAATTTGTTGATTCATAATCGAGTGTATAAAGTTTAAAACCGCTACATGTGTGTATAATCAAATGTCGATGTACTGAAACAAAGCACGCGGAGTCAAGCACGTGTTAACGTACACGCGTGGTGCCATAAACACGCGTGTTTTTAGTAATTACTTAATTAAATACGCCTTGACTTAGATGATGACATCGGGCATCTTTTACACTAGTACCTGCATATCTAGAGACGACACGAACTCTTCAAAACTACACAACATGAAAACAATATCAAAAAGACTAGAGCATGTGTCTGTGCAATCGAGATTTTGATGAACAAGTATATCCAACGAACATGACGAGTTGTACATGGCTGTTGGGACTATAATAAGGACTTAGGACAAAATATGATATGAATTTAGGGTTTGAAAAACATAATTTGTCTTCTACTACCTAAGACTAGTATGGAAATCACCAGCACTCAGCTCGCCACCAAATGTAAGCCTTTCAGTGCTAATATCAAGACGCTACTGCTAAAATGTGGCCAAGTTCTAAAACCAGGAAAGCACACACGCATCTTAGACACACACAGCTCACCACCAATGTAAGCCCTTCAGTGCTAATATCAAGACGCTACTGCTAAAATGTGGCCAAGTTCTAAAACCAGGAAAGCACACTCGCATCTTGGACACACACAGCTCACCACCAAACGTAAGCCATTCCGTGCTATTATCAAGACGCTACTGCTAAAATGTGGCCAAGTTCTAAAACCAGGAAAGCACACACGTATCTTAATTCTTTGAACATTGATTCTTGGTTCGCATAGACTTATGCCTCAGCAGTTTACTTTGAAGAAAGAAATATATGATATGGAACCAGTCACTGTGGATGAAGACCAAATCGAAAAATACATACTAGAAAAGAACGAAAGTGGTGCTGAATTGGTTGCATTCTGCTGAGGGAATTATCACATAGAACTCATCATGCTCTTGACGCAGGGACGCAGAAAAGGCGGTCGACCCTTGACGCTGGGTTAACGTCTCTAGCATGGGGGAGCGTAAACAAATAAAGGATTGCCAAAGACTTACGTATATGGAGAATAGTAGTGACATTAAGTGCAAAGAAGATTTAGCAAACAATTTACAAGAATGTACAAATGTAGAAACATTAAGTTCACATAAGATATTTCGTAAAGTGTCAAGCTATTTACGACGTTCGAGCGTAACTTAGGATTTATCATTTTAATGAATTAATTCTCTGTAAAACTGTTTTCAATGTTTTCAAGTACAGCAGACTGATTTCTAATATGTAGTTTGCCCTTGTATGGATTAAAAAAGTAGACATTACTTGTATGAAATAAATGCCACAATATATTATATGGTTGATTTGCATCAACTGTGTTCAGTCAGCCAATGAAAACACGTTTTACAAACGAATGGTCAATAATCATTATGCACGCGATGCACGCTATTCTTGAATGATTTTGAATCGATCTTCCCATAATATGTTTTAGTTCCGTGCCAAAACATCACGTCTGCTTATGAAATGTCGAGATACGGTGCACATCATATATGTACATGAGTTGTTTATACATGTATTGTAATAGGAACTGGCACAAAAGTAAGCTATTCTTTCAATGAAGAGGACGGAATCCTCACTTACAAGATCAGGGCCCGCGATCACAACCAATACTTACACTCAGCACTCAGCACTCAACACTCAACACTCAACACTCAACACTCAACACTCAACACTCAGCACTCAACACTCAACACTCAGCACTCAGCACTCAGCACTCAGCACTCAGCACTCAGCACTCAGCACTCAGCACTCAGCACTCAGCACTCAGCACTCAGCACTCAGCACTCAACTATTGAAATTGTAATATAATACACCCTTACTTTTCCTAGATTGCAAATCTGGATGAGGAAAATATATAGAAGTGTTTTCAGAGTATTGAAAATAACATTTGATACATTGTTTTGCCATTGTGTACTATTTATGAGGTATATGTGTAATTATTGAATCTGAGTGCCACACTCAGCACTCAGACTGATAAATTACAATTATAACTAACAAAGACTCTTAATTACATGATGAAGTAAGCCAAAAATAATATTTAGTACCTATTTAACATAATTACAACTTCGTACTCTGAAAAAATGTCCTTAAAATCTCAAAATAGTATATTTCAATATTTGAGTGCTGAGTGCTGAGTGCTGAGTGCTGAGTGCTGAGTGCTGAGTGCTGAGTGCTGAGTTTAAGTATTGGTTTTAATTCCGGCTCCAGGACCTTCAGCAGATGGTTCGTGTATATAAAACATGTGTATAATCCAGTTAGGATCTGGTGGCAGTGACGTAGCCGTGTATGTGTACACAGAATATTATAACCATTGTCTGCATAGGTAGAGCGAATATAGTTTATTAGTTTGACATTGAAATTATGACTGTATATTTAAGCCTTTATAATTGGTTTTACACCGTAATAGTGGACACGACCGCTGCGTCACTGTATTCTTACCCTGACTAGACTATACAGTCTGTTTATTCAGGTCTGTCACTTGTATACAAACTTGCAATACTATGACATTGTAATTATATTGTTTTAATGAGAAAATGGGCAGTGAAAGTCAATACCTAGCTTGTTCGCCAAGCCACACACTAATACACAGAATATCTTTGAAATAAGACATTAGATAGAAAATGACCTCTGAGCCTTAACCTTTGGGTATCCACTATATAAAGTCTAAAGCTAAAAGTGCAGTTAAGGCTCAATACTCGTTTTCGATCTATAATAAGACAAATTACAATGTTTATGAACATAATGTCATGTAAACAAATGACTGACTTGAATAATCTATTTAGTATTTATACATTATAATAATGATTAATCTAGGACTAACCAATACAGCATGTACTGTTTCATGATAGATTATGTTCTCGACAAGCAATGCTATATACAAATACAATCTGGTACATAAAGGTTAAATCATTACTATAGCATGACAAAAAAGGACATGGTCTTATTTCGGATTCTATGAAAAACATACCAACTGGTATTATTACTTCCGGGGAACTTACGAATACATATGGGCAACTTGCGAATACTTCAAGGAACTTACAAAATCTGACACTTCACGAAAACTTCATAGAAGAGAAGCTTATAGATAGATAGATTCTTTATTATCCTCCATATTTGGAGAGTATAACATATTTACAATAATAATGCATAACAAGACACATAGCATAAACAATTACATGAATATAGGATATATAGCAAAAGAAAATGTAGTTTTTATCTAACATCTGTTATATTCTGATCTTATTGAAACGAAATACAAGATACAGAGAACAGATTCAGAATAACGACATTATACGTAGAGTTACTATTTACATTCACTTTATCATGTCTGATAAAATAATTATGTAATTAGTAGTACAGTAGTAGCTTCAATGTATAAGTAATCACACATGTACATAGAGAGGATACAGTTTCCTATCACATAGTAAAAACCAACATATCACACAGTATAGCACATGTATCTACAATGTATGTCAGGAAAACACGTTCTCATTGAACTACACACATGAAAAGAAGCATACAAAAACATTATACCATGCTGAATGAGTATTGACCAATACTTGTCAAAAAGGCATTCAATGCACTAATTACGTAACACATTGAATATGGCGTATGTTTGAACCAGCGAGTATGGCTGTCCTCTGTCATACTGCGTTCCCAGTCGCAGTAATTTGGTGCACTGCATTGTAAATGGATACACGATGAAGTCTCTAAACGAATCATAGCCACAAACATCGATAATAGCGTCCGCCTATCACTATCCCCGTTTGTGCCACTGTTTAATTTCTCTGAGCATGAATAGCCCACACTGTCCCACTCGACCAAGGTGTTAATTTTCACCTGTGAGGGCGGTGTCTGTACATGTTCGATATTAATGGGCGTCACATGTCATGATGGCTGCACACAAACCAGGAGAGAAATTGTCTCCGCATGGAGACTCGAACGCAGGTTTCCCAATGACCAGGGCAAGTTAAATGTCAAATGACTGAATTGCTAAAAGCGGCCCTCCTTGTGTACTTCATATATTTTTTCATCCTGATATTTAGGAGTGTCATTTCGTCTATCGACTGATTTTACGGACAGTGCTTTTTAATGCTTAGCCAAACGGTAAACATTAATTGTAGGTCAACAAAATTCAATACCAGTTGGTTACGTGTTAATTTCATAAATAAAGACTAAATCGACCTTTCAGAGTTTTGAATTTCTGTATATTTAGTGTAATTATGTAATTGCATACGTGAGTACTTGAGTATTAACTTACATTCAAACTTTGGTAACAGTCTTAAACACATGTTTTAGAATGAGTCACCGAATATATTTCCGGAACGCCCATTACTTAGTGTTGTGATTTCAAATACTTAGAGATTTATTATTATGAAGACAGCTACTCTATTCACATAGATCAATGACATTCATTACTGTATTGTAGCAATCTAAAAGCTATAGGATATTCACGTATTGTGTGTTGTTTTAATTTGTCTGCAACAGGAACTCATTAATTTGCCTACTTTAACACAATAACAGTTACACTATACTTAGTGCAAACCTATTTATTAGCGCTGTTATTGCTTTTAAAACAAATATCGTTCACCTAAATAGCTAATCAAGATCGGTTACTGTCCGTTCTGTGCATGAAGTAGGCACGATCCAGGACAGACAAGTGTATGACCTGAGTTATATTTCCGACTTGGGTATGTTATTGTCTTATGTTCTTTCTTATTAACAGAAGAGGGGGTGGTCATGATACACTGGTAAACATTAAACATGCAATACATGCATCTAAATGCATCAGCCAATATATCGAAATACCTTATAATGAAGTACAGTAGATGAATAAAAATACACCAAAAGTGGAGTACAGTAGATGCGTCGAAATGTTTCATAACTGAGTACAGTAAATGCATAAAAATGTATCACAATCAAGTAGATTCTACTGTAGAATCATCAAAATGCATCAGCATGACCTTTGCTGGATGGATCAAAATGCATTATAATGGAATTCAGTAGATGCATCAAAATGCATCAGCATGACCTATGGTAGATGCATCAAAATACACCAGCATGACCTTTGGTAGAATCATCAAAATGCATCAGCATGACCTTTGTTAGATGCAACAAAATGCATCAGCATGACTTTTGCTGGATGCATCAAAATGCATCAGCATGACCTTTGGTAGATGCAACAAAGGTATCAGCATGACCTTTGGTCGATGCATCAAAATGTATCAGTATGGCCTTTGGTAGATGCAACAAATGCATCAGCATGACCTTTGTTAGATGCGTCAGCAGGACCTATGGAAGATGCATCAAATTGTTTAAGCATGACCTTTGTTGGATGCACCAGCAGGACCTATGGAAGATGCATCAAAATGCATCAGCATGACCTTTAGTAAATGCATCAAAATGCATTAGCAGGACCTATGGAAGATGCATCAAAACGCACCAGCATGACCTTGGTAGATGCATCAAAACGCACCAGCATGACCTTGGTAGATGCTTCAAAACGCACCAGCATGACCTTGGTAGATGCTTCAAAATGTATCAGCATTACCTTAGTAGATGCATCAAAAAGTATCATGCATTAAAATGTATCAGCAGGACCTTTGGAAGATGCATCAAAATGCACCAGCATGACCTTGGTAGATGCATCAAAATGTATCAGCATGACCTTGGTGATGCTTCAAAATGTATCAGCATGACCTTGGTAGATGCATCAAAAAGTATCGTGCATCAAAATGTATCAGCATGACCTTTGGTAGATGCATCTAAATTCATTAGCAGGACATATGGAAGATACATCAAAATGCATCAGCATGACCTTTGGTAGATGCTTCAAAATGTATCAGCATGACCTTGGTAGATGCATCAAAAAGTATCATGCATCAAAATGTATCAGCATGACCTTTGGTAGATGCATCAAAATGCATTAGCAGGACCTATGCAAGATACATCAAAATGCATCAGCATGACCTTTGGTAGATGCTTCAAAATGTATCAGCATGACCTTTGGTAGATGCTTCAAAATGTATCAGCAGGACCTTTGGAAGATGCATCAAAATGCACCAGCATGACCTTGGTAGATGCATCAAAATGTATCAGCATGACCTTTGGTAGAGGCTTCAAAATGTATCAGCATGACCTTGGTAGATGCATCAAAAAGTATCATGCATCAAAATGTATCAGCATGACCTTTGGTAGATGCATCAAAATGCATTAGCAGGACCTATGGAAGATGCATCAAAATGCATCAGCATGACCTTTGGTAGATGCACCAAAATGCATTAGCAGGACCTATGGAAAATGCATCAAAATGCATCAGCATGACCTTGGTAGATGCATCAAAATGTATCAGCATGACCTTGGTAGATGCATGAAAAAGTATCATGCATCAAAATGTATCAGCATGACCTTTGGTAGATGCTTCAAAATGTATCAGCATGACTTTGGTAGACGCATCAAAAAGTATTATGCATCAAAATGTATCAGCATGACCTTTGGTAGATGCTTCAAAATGTATCAGCATGACCTTTGGTAGATGCTTCAAAATGTATCAGCATGACCTTTGGTAGATGCATCAAAATGTATCAGCATGACCTTTGGTAGATGCATCAAAATGCATGATGCATGAAAATGTATCAGCATGACCTTTGGTAGATGCATCAAAATGCATAATGCATCAAAATGTAGCAGCATGACCTTTGGTAGATGCTTCAAAATGTATCAGCATGACCTTTGGTAGATGCATCAAAATGCATCATGCATGAAAATGTATCAGCATGACCTTTGTTAGATGCATCAAAATGCATCATGCATCAAAATGTATCAGCATGACCTATGGAATATGCATCAAAAACGTCAGTATGAATAATGGTAAATAAGTAAAATGCATTATTATGGATTATCACTATGAATGAACATGCATGGAGTAGATGGTTAATTGGTAACGAATGAACAGTCACAACTACATTGAATCATTTCAAACCATGTGGTATTATGAATCAGTGTATGACAGCATAATCATATCATTATATTAACTTTCAAACATTATTATATATTAAATGAGTGTACTGCATCATTGCCAGTCCCGCTGCGACTATTGTTGAAATCCTTCATGTGATTTATGTAAAGTCGACAGATCGGTGGAGAAAAAAAAATAATTTTATGAGTCAAACAGTTTATGTGTGATTAATTTGCAGTAAAAGAGAATATTTAATTTATTTACGCCCCAGTTGTTAGTGAAACGATATTCCGAGCGTATTCAGTCCATGGCGGCACAGTGCGAGTATGATTCACTTGGATGCATGACGTAATGTCAAAGTATGACTCATACCTGGCGGAAAATGACAACATTATATGATCGTATACGAAATTAAAGTGATTAGGTTATAATTTGTAAAGTGCAATAAAGTGTATGATTGATTGACTCATGTTGAAACCTTTACGCGCGGATCCAGGGGCGGGTGTCTGGTCTCCGCTAGAATTTTGACAAAATGTAGTTTATACAATGTATCTTAACACTGGTTTGTCATGACTAAGAATCTGATCAGGACAACCAAACGAAAAATACCTGGTTGGACAACGAACACACTCTTCGCTGAGAAAAAATTGCTGGTCGGACCCCTTCCGAATCCGCGCATGAACTTATGTCTGTAACTACAGGGGGACAACAGAGCCGCCTAAAATAAATTGCCAGATCTCTATTTCTGGTTTTCTTTTTCCAAAGTTGAGATATCCGTAAGTGTGTCCTATTTCTCGTGTGTCCTATTTTGTTTTGGTTTGAACTGTTTTCCTTCATTGCAATAGCTTTGAAAAAGTAAACGTCTATCGTTTTGTCATATAACAATAAAAATGGTCAGATCGGCAGGAAAAATAGATGCTGGAGAGACGTCAATTTTTTTTCTGGCTTATTAATACGGCGTATTTCTACTATTACGATAAATGCTGATTTGCAGATTTTTAGTCAAACTGTATTATCTGGTTGTTGAAAGATGGCGGCGGTTTTAGCGCCGAAGTCATAACATATCATCATAATTTATCACCACTACACGATGTAGAAAACATATTATTTACATATTAAGCACAGTAGTTGACCCGAAAAAAAATCTCAGTTGATGACATTAAAAATCCTGAAACCAGTGCTTGTTTCGCGTTCATTTTTGTAATGTTAAAAGTCAGCTGACCTTCTTCGAAACTAATGTAGATTATTCGAATGTGGTACAAGAGCGAATTCTGTGTCACATTAATATGCAACGTATAGGCCTACTTTCCGCTAGCTATCGTACGCAGCATACTTGCAGCAGCATGTTGACCGATATGACACTTTTAGGCTGCCGTAGCTAGGATAGCACGTGATCCTGGTATTGCATCTTGCACGAGTATTTGCAGCTTGAACGTAGGTGTGACAAAATAGAAATCACTGGTTCCGCCAACCATTGCGGTGCCAGTCCCTGGTGGGGTTTAAACGAAATCCGTCAAAAACAATAACACAACTGCAAAGCTTCAATATCTCTCAATTGGTTTCTTGCAGCGTATCAAATTAGCAAGCGTTTAGGTCAATCGTAACGATTCGATTATTTCCGTCATTTATGCCGAAGCTCCCTCGGATGTATAGATATGTTGATTCGGGTCTTTCCGTCATTGATGCCGAAGTTGCCTCGGATGTATCAACATGTTGATTCGGGTCTTTCCGTCATTGATACCGAAGTTCCCTCGGATGTATCAACATGTTGATTCGGGTCTTTCGTCATTGATACCGAAGTTCCCTCGGATGTATCAATATGTTGATTCGGGTCTTTCCGTCATTGATGCCGAAGTTGCCTCGGATGTATCAATATGTTGATTCGGGTCTTTCCGTCATTTATGCCGAAGTTGCCTCGGATGTATCAATATTTTGATTCGGGTCTTTCCGTCATCGATGCCGAAGTTGATTCCTATCTTTCCGTCATTAATGCCGAAGTTGATTCGGATCTTTCCGTCATTGTTTTCGAAGTTGATTATGATCTTTCCGTCATTGTTGCCGAAGTTCCCTCGGATGTATCAATAGGCTGATTCGGGTCTTTCCGTCATTGATGCGGAAGTTGCCTCGGATGTATCAATATGTTGATTCGGGTCTTTCCGTCATTGATGCCGAAGTTGATTCGGATCTTTCCGTCATTGATGTCGAAGTTCCCTCGGATGTATCAATATGTTGATTCTGGTATTTCCGTCATTGATGCCGAAGTTGATTCGGATCTTTCCGTCATTGATACCGAAGTTCCCTCGGATATATCAACATGTTGATTCGGGTCTATCCGTCATTGATGCCGAAAATCCCTCGGATGTATCAATATGTTGTCTTTTATATGGTCCGGAACATGATTCAACTACGCCTAAGAAAATAGACCCTAGCGTCCCAAACAATATACTTACTACCTTAAGTTAGTTCTTGCTACAGTAATGTTTGACCGAGGTGACCGGCTGTTGGAATAAGTTGTCATGTGTTTGTAAATGTTCAGTTTCATTTTATCTGGCGCATTCGTGTCTTTGTAAACAGTTACTGTACTTGTATTCTATATTTTGTCTTGTTTCGTGTGTTCCTTTTTATTACCTTCACTGTCCAATCTATCATTTTCTTTTTCTTGTAGAATTGACCGATTTTATGATGATGCGAACTAAGGATGTTATTTTTGCACTTTATTACATGGGCATTGTATAACATTAGATGACACGCTGTATGTACCTATACAACATTCTTATCAACAGAAAAACCTGCACTTCTAAATGTTCTGAATGTTTTGTTGGCCGGCTGCTGTTCTGGATTATTTACATGAAGGTTGCATTGAACAACGGTATGTCAAGAATCTCCGTCAAGACGCGTGGTACTATAAAGAAAGTTTAATTTGCACGTGTCGCAAATAAATTAACGCTGTATGCATTGTTAAAAGATGTCAAAACCTTGCGTTAGTATCTACGATAATTTATTCAATTCAGCCGTGGCCATTAATTGCGGGATGTTTCCATAGTGTGACACTTTACGGTGGACGTCGGTATGGCCCCCCGCTGACTGTCAGGGTGCGATATGAATGAACAAACTGTTTATCTTATACTATTATTAACAGGAATGTGAACTTTGTTGTCGGATTAAATTCATACGCAACATTTAGGACATTAGAATCTAAGCTCATTTCTATATAATTCCCTTAATTGGGGGATCAGCCAGCGAAAATATGTTAATCCGTATCTTGAATCAAAATGTAGCTCGCTATTGTTGGTCTGACTCTTGTGTGTATATATATAGTGAGGGAATAAACTACTCTAATTATATCTTGCACAATGTCACTGTTCGATTATGTATGTACCTAACCCCCGCATAGACATATGTTACTTTCAGAAATAACATTCGGTCGGGTGATAAATGGTGTCACCGCTTACAGATGGCACTGTGTTTAACCCGTTGGTAAGTTTATAATATGAACATATCACTTCATTATCTAAATAGCATATTTACAGATAGCGAAATTGTTTTTCATATCTGAGATTTGAAAATCTTTTGTAAGGTCAATGCAATATACCAAAAATACACCGGCTGTCGTGATGTGCATTGTCATTCCACGACCATGCTAAAATATACCTACATAAAGTCTCGGTTCTACTTCTACCTCGTTTCTCGTCATAATCTGCAGAATAAGACGTAATAATGAGGGGAAAAAGGGTGCAATTACTGCCTCAGGTGCAACAATTAAAGTAAGTAAGTAAACTGTGAACTTAAAAACAAAACGTCATAACATGTTTATACATTGCATTATTTAGGATATCATCTTCATTATTATCTGAACGGCCTGTTATAAGCTGCCCAGGCTATCCAGGTTGATGACCCTGGTTGGTAGGCTGTTCCAATGATTGACAGTTCTAGGGAAGAACGAGTGTTGATACATTGTTAATCTGCAGTGACATGTCACAAATCTAACTGAGTCTGTTACAGCACAGGAACTTGCATTTATAATTTGAAAAAAAAAAAACACACAAAGCACAATGCCCAACTAAACAAGCGCAGATCCGCCCAAGTCCAAGCTGTCGAAAAGTATAATAAATTATAACTAGCTGAATGACCCAGTAGAAAAGATACAGCAACCAAAAGGCGGAATGCCTACGCTGAATGACCTAGTAACAACAGTAAAACTGCTGAACTACATGTACATAGTTATAGCAGCCTTTAGTCTCAAAAGTTAAATAACAGTATTAAAACGTTGAAAGGCCCGTATAGTCGGATGACCTACTAACTAGCTGAATGACCCAGTTTCCACAGCAAAAGGACTATATTGCCCCGCTTTAGCTGTAAGAAATCTTAAAACGAAGAAGTGCCCAACACACTACCGACCAAGAAAATGAAACGCCCCTAGTCTCATTGTTTAAAAACTGTAGAGAAAAGATTCAGCAAACAAAAGGCAGAAAGCCCACGCTGAATGACCTAGTAACAACAGTAAAACTGCTGAACTACATAGTTTTAGCAGCCTACAGTCTAAAAGTTAAGTAACAGTATTAAAACGTTGAAAGGCCCGATTTCAGCAACAAAAAATCTGAAAACCTTAAAACGAGTGACCCAGTTTCATTAAGTAAAATGACGTAATTGAACAAATCGAGATATGACGTACTGAATTGCAAGCAATACAGAAGTCCCCTACCGGTTTAAAGCAATAAAATATAAACTCCAAATATCACAAATTTCCTTAACAGACCACTTCTGTCGTTTTCAAAATAAGAATACAGTAAAGTTCCGCTAATAAAACCAGTAAAAAAAGTGGTCTTAATAGCGAATCGGTCTTATTAGCGGACCTTTTTTGTTCTAAGTTTAATACTTTGGGACCATAAACTGGCAAAAATCTGCATGATTTTAAAATAATAAAAGTGGTCTTATTAGCGGAACTTTACTGTATTCTTATTTTGAAAACGACAGAAGTGGTCTGTTAAGGAAATTTGTGATATTTGGAGTTTATATTTTATTGTCAATCTTTGAATTCGGGGAGAGCCGTAATTAAGTTATTAAACTTGGGGCTTGACCCTTTTAGCCATGCATACCGTATCTATATTTGTATTATTTAAATTGTATTACACCATTTGGGTAATAGAATTATTTATTAACTAACTAAGGACGTGTCGGCATTATGCTTACTAGACTAGACTGTTTGTAAATTGTTATTTTGTCCGTCTCGGATACCGGACAGGAAACGTGCTCGCGAGTCGCGATACCAAACTGCAATTGATCGGGAGTCCTGAAAATGATAATTATTACAGTAGTATACTTTTTATGCGCTCTTGTTTGATACGCTTGGCACAGTGTCAGGAAAATGTGACTTGGCAGCTTCTAAGTATGCTCCAAATATAAGCGGGACAAATACCAAAAATGAATTTAAAATATAAAAAAAAATGTTGGCTCGTTTGTTTGAAAACGAAACTTTTCACCATAGCTTGTTCATAGTTTGTGTCAATTAAATTTATACGATTGTGTAATTAGATAATAAGATTGGTGAAGCTGAAACACTTGGTTGACATGACCTCACTTTACTTAATTGCTATTAACCGTATTTTGCTCTATATTCAGCGAAAATGATATAGCGTACATGCTATTAGCCGAGCCGCAATGTGTAAACAAGGTAATAATGATTCAGACAGGCACCCAACAGAAAGATTATATTAAGTCAGACAGGGAAGGCAGCATACAGCACTCAACCAGCCGAGCACAGAAAACATTAAAAACACACAAAGCACTGAAAACACGGCATCCCGTCCTGAAAGTCTGATTTCTTTTGTATTTTTACTATAAAGTGGACAATACATACATATAGGAAGGTTGACCAAAGGGCTTTCGCCTTGGTACGGGCAGCGACAAATGTCACTGGGGGCTTAAACGTTTTACAGTGCACCAAACCTCACACTTACCTAATAAACAACCTTATAGCACATTACAGTGTAAATAAACGTTTCCCGCCATGTAATGCCCTCCAACAAAAAGACCACAGTGACAGGTAATAAAAGAATATAAAACATGAAATATTATATAAATAACGTCCTTCGCACGAGAGACTGAAAAGTTACAAACAGACAAGAACGTATCAAAAAGACGCACATACATCACAAGGACCATGTACATGTATGCAGTTTCTTTCTGTCAATCAACAGATTATCGTGCAATGCAAAATTAATATGATTTAGTAGTCCGGGTCCAAACCCAAAATACCTCGCATTGGAGTACACCTAGCGTGAGTTGAAAGAATTGGGTTCACTATCATCCTAAAAAGTACATTAGTATATAGTATAAACTATTTCTATACCCCATGGGTCACCTGACACTTTCGGGCACATGTACTCTTGGATATATGTGGTGCCTAATTCTGCCTGACACAGTAATTTATTTGATAGCTTGTACGGCCATCCATAGTCATTCCTGGATTTATATGGTACCCAACATTGCTTGGGACAGCCCATTATTGTTCTATGGGGTATGTGACACATGATTTCCTATCTCCAAAGGGTAGCATCCACTTACTGTCAAAATACTTTAGGGTGACAGAATGTCACCCGTCAGAAATTCCATTCCAAAGGTCTTGTCTACTGAAATCATCAAAGAAAAACTTTATACTCCAATGCAAGGCAATGTCAAATTTTGGGGATTTCGGGCCAGACTATAGTATTCGTTGATTAAATATGTTGCACAGTATTGTATTTCATAGGTTTGCTAATTAGAAATACGTCGTAGTGTATGGAACCACAGGAACTTGCATAATTTAAAAATTGGTTTTTTATTTCTGTAGATCTATTAAAATATATACATGTATTTATTGATACTGGCTCTACAGAAGGCCAAGTGAAAAAAATTCAGAAAAAATTTTTTTTTCAATTTTTTTTTTAAGTTATGCAAGTTCCTGTGATGGAACACAACGCTGTGGTTTATACTAATACGAAATGTTATCGTTCCGGTAGTTTTACTGTGTTAACTGTTTATTATTGTATACTTTTCAATACATAGACCGAGTGGGCGACATATACGATCAGCAAAATACGTCTACTCGGTCAATGGTATATATTACTGCAAGGAACACTAATTATCAAAGCGACATAGATATTGATATTATATTTTTCGAGGATTATTTTCGCTGTGTCATCGTGTCAACTTATTATTCAATTTTAATTAATCAATTCTGGCACTATTATCTAAGGTGTCCATAAAGTGACATGTGATACTTTTTACCTTGAGATATATTTTATTTCAATCGAACAAAATTTCCTTTTGAAAAAAATTAAATTATAGATTCGAAAATAGAACGAAAACCATTATTTCGTATAAGCAAAATATTAGTTTTAATGAATTAGTAAGTCTTCGCTGAATACACGTAATTATTTTATGTTTCTTTTGAAAGTATTATTTGCTGTGTCATGAATACAATTTCCTTATTGATGACATTTATTTCTAAGACGGAACATTTCCTTTCTGAGACAATTTCCTTTCTTAGAAACATTATTTCTTTATACGAAAAAACATTTCATTTCTTAGAATAACCCTTTTTAGAATTAACATTTCCTTTCTAAAAATACCATATTCTTTCAACGAAACAACATTTCCTTTCTTGGAAATAGCATTCTTTTATCTCTTAACATTTCCGTTCTTATTAATAACATTTCCTTTCAACGACCTAATATTCCTGTCAAAGAAATAACATTTCATTTAACGAAATAACATTTCTTAGTCGTTATAAACGAAATAAAATAAAACATATATCAGAAGATAGAAATAAAGTTTCGACATGTCCGTTTAGGGTCTCCGTACAAATCACACCTCGCAGACTGTCTGCAAATTATATTCATGTCTACATTTGAACAAAAGTATTTTCAACGAATGAATGAAATAAAAAAATCTAATATCAGTCGAAATAAAAAAAACTGACAAAGTTCATTTAAACTTTAGTTAATTACTCTGCTCGTTATGTTTAAATTTTGCCTATCATTGCCTGAAATATAAGATCTACCAATGCTTGCCCGTGAATAGAATCAAATATATTACACAGTATTAAAATCAAACTTATACGTTTTTATATCTATTTCAAGCTAACTCTCTCGTTTTATTCGGATATGAAAGGGTTCCTCGGTTTATTAACAGATAGAAATGTCTGACTGTGTTAGTGATATATCGAAACTCGAATGTAACCACCAAACACGAATAACATTTAATGTATATTTTTTAGACTGTGTTAGTAAAATACAGAGCTGCGTATTGGGGTAATTACCCAATTAATTTTCTAAAAAACCCAATAGATTTTGATAGGAGGGAGTAAGAAAAAGCAAAGACAATCTGAATTACCCAAATAGAAAAGGATGTTACAGTGAAAAACAGTACAAAAAAGATCATTTACCCTTTGAGTTTTATTAAACACCCAATTAAAATTTGTCAAAACCCAATCAAAATTGAAACTCGGGGGTAAAATACCCAATAGACTAAAACCTTATCTGTAGCCCTGAAAATAGTTAAAGAATGACATTGGATGTTATATCTAGATATAGCGAATATACGAGAAATCAAAATAGGGTTCAAGTTGTATACAAGCTGGGACCTAAAATAAAATATTGCTTGTTAACCCCTCCGCTACATACCCGTCAAAAATCTAATATATCCGAAAATAATTTGAGAAATAAAAAAAAAATGGGCGGGGGACACAATTAGCGAAAGCCGTATACGACTATTACGTCAGTCTGTATAAACATACTATGTTCATGAAAAATAGTTTTCTTACCTACCTTTCTACCTTCCCACCCTACCCCAAAACGGATTTTAGAAGAGGAAACATATAATACTTTAATTTAGGTCTGGGTGAAATATAATTATGTAGATACTGATTCGTGTACTCATTAACACATTTTGGCGAAGATAACAAATGGCGTTCCGACGAAACTCAACTATTCAAAACACATTGTTTTAATTGAACCTTGTAATCCGTGTGATTAAGATATTTAGATCATAGTTAACTTTTTGGTGTGCATAATTAGGCAGAGTTAAGATAGATCTGTGAAGTTAGCTTGGCAATCAACATTCGAAAGATGTTTTGCCCTTTGTCGAGTTATTAGAATGTATTACGAAGCTTCAAAACTTCTTCGAAAACCAAGTCCTATTAGGTGGCGATTGCCATGCCATGAAGATTACTACATGTATATGTGTACATATGTAACTTTTCTGTACCCGTCTGGCGACATGTTCTTGTTGTGCAGTTGATGACGTTGCCTATTCTACTTAAATGTTGCCAATCCACTTCAATTTCCACTTCATTTATAATTTTGTCCAGTTGTGCTCGCTCGACTTCTAAATTTGCTTGTTCTTCGTGTACTTTGTGTCCTTGAGATATCAAGGTTCTTGAAAAGACGTTGCTGGGTACTGATAGTAATATAAATGTCTCTATAAAAGTCACTGTTGTCGACATATATATATATAGTATTTCCCTAAGAATATGCCGATATTGCTGATAAGAATATCATTCCAAACGTACGAATATTATGTACATGTATATGTAATTCTGTCTTTGGCGCACTGAAATAGCTTAGTCACTGTATTTATGGGCGTGAATCTTTAATTACATGAAATTGACCGTATTTGATGTTTCATATGATGTACGTAAGTCAATTCCAATGTTAAATGAGGGCTTTCCCTCAAAACAAACACTTTAATGAAGGCGTGTGCACTTAAAACCCCTTAATACGTATAATTATAACACCGGCATCATTGCGTCAAAGGTCAATTGCAATGATATATATATATCGTACATTATATTCATGGATTCTCTATTTTTGTCATTTATATTCTATAATTAATCATAAATCATTAAAACTCCATTAGTACGGTTATGATATATTGGAAGCGGTTCATGTTTCCAGTAATACACACTGAGACCGACATTACAATATCCTTCAATCATTGTTAGTTATAATATTAATTCTAAAAACGTCATGAATGCATGGGCATTTGATATAGGATGTTAAGTCCTCTACTGCGCCCTAACGGTCTTTGAATAAACGGTGCTCCGTGTGCACTGAGTCAAATTTCAGCCCAAAATAAATCATCTAACAGCATGTTTTCTCTTTAAGCAGTCAGTCAGAATAATTCACGACATACAGTGGGTTTTAACGCATAAATCAAACAATTAACTGTAGAAATAGAACAGACTCTGTATCTAAATTTGACTTTGTCAGGTTTTGTAACAGAATGGTCTGCCGCAAAACAAACACACTGCCTCTCCCCCACCACACCCACATCTCCTGTTTCTTGTAAAAAATACGTAGCAACCTGTCTCGTTATCAGTAAACGTATCTACAAAAGAAGTGCATTTTGTATCTGACTTCATCTGATTTTCATTTTCGTTTCATTAGAATTAACTAGAATAACGATGCTACTCCCACACACCCACATCTCTTGTTTCTTGTAAAAAAATACTTAGCAACCTGTGTCGTTATTATTAAAGGGATAAAAAGAAGCGTATCGTTGTATTTGACTTCAAAATTTCCAACTTTCAATTTCGTTTCGTTATCTAGAATAAGAAACAAAGAAACAGGTACATCTATAAAAACTAGAAAAACACGAAGCCTCTTCATTTTAAGATCAAAATAAACTTGTCGACACTTGTAACGCCCCAGTTTACTTTTTACCAATTTTACCTCCTTATTTTTCAACTTATTCGTATGGCATTTCTGCACATGTATGAGGTTTTACACATATACTAGTATATTTCACCAAGAAACCATGGTTGATATCAGATTGTTTTAAATGGCTCCGTGCACAGATGCCCTACATGTTAAAAATCTCCTTTTCTCGTTCATGGTCAAGTATAATTTTCATTAAAAACACACAAGTAATTAGAATTATAGGGCAGATTTATAGGAACATGCATTTTATATTTTGAAAACTTACATGGCCATGTGTAAACCTTGTTTTTCAGAAGAAAGTGTCAAACATTAAAGGAGTAAAACGATAGATATTTGGTGCGTTGGAAGTGATGACTAGTATACAACAATCTAATCTAACAATAACTTTGAGAAGACAGCTCTACGAAGATGCGTAGCGTTGCGATCTGATCAGAGTGGAGTCTATTGTTGCGAAAGTCAGTCTGCTGATCTCGGATCTCTTATAAACTACACCTTTCATCTTGTCATGAAGGATCATGTAACAACTTTTCCTGGAATTGGCAGCAAGTCAGTCCTTCTTAAGTTTGAGCAGGAACTCGGGTTGCCTTTTTGGAGAGTTGATGATCTAGCGTTGCTTCCATTCTGTAGGGATTTGCTCTTCTTCCCAGATCTTCTTGCAGAGGGGATGAAGCATCTTTGCGGTCGTTTAATCGACAGCCTTCAGCTCCTACTGTGATACCATGTAGCCTATCCGCCTTTTCACTTTTAAGCAGCTTGATTGCTTCGCGGATCTCGTCTTGTGTAGACGTGTTGCAATTCACTAGCAGGTTTCTCTCCGCTTGCTGGGTATCTGGCGGGTATTGCTAGTATTTCTAAAGATATTCTGCCTTCTTTGCTTCTGTCCCTTTACATCGCTAATCTGGTTGCTTTTGGTTTATCATTCACTTGTCTCTCGTGTGTGCGAATCTTGTCAGATTACGTCCCTGTGGTCGCAACCATGTCCTTCATGTTACCCTTTCTTGCTGCTTCTTCGGATTCAGTCGCTAGGGATGTTTTTTTTTGTCTTATCTTCGTCACATTGTTATTGGCAAGTATGTATTTATTGTGATTTTCTCTGCTGTTCGTTTCTCTTTTTTGTTTTCTACAAAGAGTTTTTTAAAATCCACTGTTGGTCTTTTGTTCGCAAGTTTATAAACCTATCAAACTATATTGCTATGAGCTTGCAAGTTTCATAAATTAATGCTCGGTCTTTTATCTTGCAGTGTATACATTTCACCGAGGGTAGTTTTGATGTTTTTCGACGAGTAACAATGGTGCCATCTCTTATTTCCTACTGAAACACTGTTTTCAAAAATTACAACTAAACTGCAACCGGCAGAAACAATTATAACGGAGGCTTCCGAAACATTCGATGGGAAACGAACGTTTTTGATAAACAAATCTGATACACGTTTTTTCTTCTCTGCAATTTTTCACTATTTTTATCTGATTTTGAATCGATCGAAATGAAAATCTAAAAAACCAACGTGTGTCTTATTGATGTATACCTGTATTCATTGGATGCGTCACTATTTTTCGAAATTACCCATTACCATTCTGTTTATGATTGCATATAAAGCTAAATGATACTTGACGCGGAATATTACAGTAAACTAAATGAGTTTAGTTTGTGTCTAATTTGTTCCACTGATCACAAACGAATAAATAAAAGTAACTTGTCGAAAAAAAAATATTTTCTTTTTCACTGCCTGCAACTTCATGAATAATTAATGACCATTTAAATTTTGAAAATAAAATAAAATGGGTATGGCTTAAAGCCTTCACAGGTGTTCATACTGAATGTGTTTAAATGAACTTTTGCATGAATGAAAACTACTCTATGAACAAAATATTCATGTCACATGACTATATTTCTGAATGAGGACAAAATGGCGACGGTGAGTTATATACAGTCGTTCATTGTCCCCGTTTGGCAAACTGCCATTGGCTCACTTCCACCGCACTGACATACGCTGTTCGCAATAGAATTTTAACTAAAGTTTTTTACTTTTTAACGAATGAATTAAATCTATGTTCTTATCTCCTCTGGTAGGTAATTCGTAACATGGTTTTCATACGTGAATTGCAAGCGTCCCTCTTAACTTGTCAAGAATATGGAAAGTATTCAAAGTATACCTTCCGTAGATTGTTATCAAAATTAAAACATGTCATCAAAAATGTATTTTAGTTTGCTAGGACTAATTGTACGTTCAATTTGAAGGAAAGACACACAAACCTATTAAATTCAAAGAACTGGAGGTGTTGATGTGAGATTGTCAAGAATGTATCAAGCTGGTGTACGATCTAGGTTAGCGTGAAAGACAGTCGCCATAAAGGCTTTACTTCTACGCATGTTTAATAACCTGCTTAATTGTAATGTAAAGAAGGAGCAACTTATCTTCGACGCTCACTAGTAATTAATTGAAATGCTTTATACATGACATGTGGTTGAGGATAAAAACCCATATTCCGACACCATGAATTATTCCGTTCAATGGGGTAGCGGAGTAGCTCCATTGCACTCCGATATAATAAGAAGAATTGCAGGACTTGTTGGCCCATTGGCAGGATAATGTGATTACCAAGATGTTGCACAATCAGTCTGCATATGAATGATGTATCACCAGTGAATCTTTAAACTAACGATTATTAAAACATTTGTGACGTCATCTAAGGCTTTATCGCAAAAAGCTTATGTTTCCATTCCAACCAGTCAATCTGAAGAAATATGACGTCATTGAAGGCTTTTATCTCATGAAACATAACTTTTTTTATATTGTACAACATTCCAACCAGACAATCACAGACAATCGTGACGTCATTGAAGTCTTTCATCTCATAATACATTACTTTTGTTACATTAAAACCAGTAAATCTGAAGTAAAGTGTGACGTCACAGAAGGCTTTTATCTCATACTACATGCATGTTTTTACATTCCAACAACACAAACACGTTGGTGAGTCCAACTTATGAACAGCTTTTACCAGGATGACATATAAAAAATCTTAAAACAGTATTATTCCATTAAATACGAACGTGTAAACTTACCACTCTATTATATCATGTATTATGTTCGCATTTTAGTGTCGTCATGTCTGCTGCCTGGTGTTACATTAACACCTCCTTTTGTAAGAGTAGTAAAACATGGGTGTGATTAGGGAACATATCCGAAAATATCCGAAATATGCCATCTGCAAGTGCCCCGTCAAATAAAACAATTTCTCTCGGGTGATAAACAAAATATTATTGCTGTCAGTACGAATATGTTGGTTAATAAATTGTCTTGAAATATTTCGAAAAATGTAAAATCAGATAAATCGTGATATATACAGATACGCCTAATAATCGGGGTCGAATATACGATAGGGTTATCCGAAATGACGTGGACTTTTGCTCTTAAAAGTTCATTTTAGGTCAGATCGGTATGAAAATTACCCAAACGCGACGTTTATCTATCAATGGCATAAATCTTAATATACATTTATATAAAATACCAATTACATCAACAGTTATACGCTACCATAGTAACAAAAATATAAGTAGCCCTGTAATGCAGATTCTTTCAGTAAAAATTGTTACAATAGTGCTACTTTTTACAGTGTTTCGTCACTTAAAAATGCCAAAGTACGTCATAATGTCGTCTAATGTCATATAGACGTCTGGTTGAAATTTTAAGATCATATCTGGTATATCTAATATTTAACAAATATATGAGTAACTGGTGGCGTATTAATTTAACGTAACAATGACGTCATTAAGTTTCATTAAAAGTTGCACACTTATTCTGTTATGTGTACGTCTAGGAAAATCCCCAACGCAGACAAAGAAATGTACGACAAATCAAGTAAGAAACCTACTGTATTAGAAGAACAGTTGATTTACAGTGTGTAAGTGTTTCATGGAATGATACAGACGCTAACGCTATTAACCATACCCGTCCCTTTTAGGACTTATGACAGCTAAAACTAGGTATTTCAGCCATTTTACTGTTGGAACTAGGTCTTTTAGCTTTGGCATTCAGCTTTTTGATTGCTGAAACTGGTTCATTTAAAATTTCGACAGCTTGGACATGGGAGGATCATAACGTGTTTAGTTAGGCATTGTGCCTTGTATGTTTTTATGTTTTCTGTGCTCGGCTGAGTCAGGTGGGCATTGTGCCTTGTGTGTTTTTATGTTTTATGTGCTCTGCTGGTCAAGCTGAGTGCTGCCTTCCCTGTCTGGCTTAATATTATCTTTATGATACAGAAGCGAAGATGACGTCGTACGTTATTTCTGAGCTGCCGCTATTGTTGACCACACCTTCATACACATGTTGTACGTTTTATGTTATTCATACAAACATGCTTTAAATAGAATTTACCTCGCACATAAAATTATGTAATTATGCTATGGGTCGAACATATCACATGTAAACATGCTTTGGGTCGTGCATACCTCGTACAAATAGGCTTTGGGTCGTGCATACCTCGTACAAATAGGCTTTGGGTCGTGCATACCTCGTACAAATAGGCTTTGGGTCGTGAATACCTCGTACAAATATGTTTTCGGTCGTGCATACCTCGTACAAATATGTTTTGGATCGAACATACCTCATACAAACATGCTTTGGATCGAACATACCTCGTACAAACATGCTTTGGATCGAACATACCTCATAAAAACATGCTTTGGCTCAGCATAACTCGTACAAATAGGCCTTGTGTCGAAACACCTATTACATAATGTACTCTGGGTCGACCATACCTATATACGTATATATGTTAAAGCGCTAAGTCGAACATACTCATACTCAAACCAGTTTGGTTAAGAATATACTTTCCTTAGCTAAGTTTTCACGTACTAGGGTAGTTACTGCAATAAAAGTTTGTAAGTTTTGCAACAGTTTTTACAAACCATTGAACCTTGTTGGCTAGTAAATCAGTCGCGCTGTTTTAATACAGACGCGCCTGTTTGGAACGTGTATCATAGATCCTAATCATACATCTGTGCCCCCTAAAATACCTCTCTAGTATTATGAACAAAAGATACCTGACATATCGTAAGATACAGTCTGTTTGTGAACTTTAGGTTTACTTCAGTCAAACTGACTCTATAATTGGGAATATCTTAACAAATCGGTCCATTTATTGGATCGTTCAAGCTTTTTGATGGTGTTTTATTTTCAAATCAGATAAAATTTCATCTTAATTTATTAGCTGATAGCATCTCAACCCTATTTTTTGTTTATGGTATTTTGTTAACATCCGTGCCGACATTTATTGTGTATAAAAGTAGTCCATAGAAGGTTAGGCCTGTGTTCGACATGGACACCTTGATTGCCTCTCTCACGCCATTCCTCCATAAAATTGTCGCTAAGATTAGAGGTTTCGGTGTTTGTATTGTTTTAGATTGCTTGTAAAGTTACATCGCTTGCAGATTGTCTAAATAACGCGCACTGTTTAATATAAAATGATATATGGAGTGCAAACATTGAGCAAAGCATGGTGTACTTATGTTGTCCGTGTTGACACAACATGTAGACATTTTGTAAATAGATAAAAGGTCAACATAGAACCTAGATGTCGTTATTTAAGTCCTATAGTCCAGTTAGGATATTGTGACAGTGACGTTGCAGTTTATGTGTACGCAAAAAATCACAACCATTGTCTAAACAGGTAGAGCGAATACAGTATGTTAGTTTAGCATTGCAATTATAGTTTGTTTGTACAGTATAAGCCTTTATAATTGGTTTTACACCGTTATATTGGACTCGACCGCTACGTCACTGGATTTTTATCCTGACTGGACTATACATGTGTGAATGGTGTACCATCGTGTCAGTATGTATTTTATCGACTGGTTTATAGCACAGCGAATTTGACATAATCCTGACCTTTATGGATGAATATATTACAAGGTTCTTGCGTTGAATATAAAAAGTTTCGCAAGCAAATCGTGCAATAATGGTCCTTCATGGTATTACACCTCGCGCGTCTTCGTGATACTTCCCACTTATGAAAACATACAACCTGGATTATAAGTATATACAATATATCAGCAGTTAAATTATGCTAAAAGAAGGTCGAGGGTCGTGTCAAATTCTCTGGACTATACCATATGTATAAGTCTGGGTGCCGTAACAGTTGCACAGTGCTTATTGTTGTTGTTCGGCGCCTTTATGAAGCAATGCATTTGAAACATGTACCATAACACATCGTATCAAGTCTTGAAGAATTGGTAATATTCCGGCCAGCCATTTTGTCTACGAAAGAGTATGTTCATCTGAACGAAATATTTCATTGGCATTTGGTACCTTTATTCGTCCATGTTGCTTTTTCGACAATGTTGCGTAAAAATGTCTGAAAACAAATTCTGTTTTCTTTAGGCTAAACCAATGACTATAACGGAGTACCATTTTCATACGGTTTAGTGTTTGATGCACCTTTGACCAAGTGGAAACCTCTTCTGACCATTCTTCAGTCGTCCATATTTATTTGCCGGTCGTTTACACTTGCCTTTGTATTTGTCTACTATGTACGATACCCCACATGGATTGAGAATGGTTTTAGGGCGGTACAATCGGGACACCTCGGACAATCTCTACGAATCATATCTCGGGTGTTAATAGAACGTCGTCATTTTTAACGTCTTTCGCCATGACGTCATCATGACAAATTTAAACAGTGCTTCAATGGAATACATGCCCATCAAGCCAGCGCTGCGTAGCTGCGTGTTATACTCAAGGAGTGTAGCGAAATTGTATTGTTTCATCAATAAATATCGTTTGATATTTCCGCTGCTGATAAGTTACGGTCTATTTTCTTCGGCCCATTTTCTTCTGCGTAGGATTTAAGAAAGAGGTATTTTATCCTGTAAAAATGCCGTACGGACCGTTCCGATTGAGGGCGGTATTGCTTTGGTAAACACATGCCGTAGCCTGTTTGGCATTGCCATTCTGTTTCAATAATTTCGAAAGTTGGGACGGATTTTATGTTGTGTCGAATAATTATAATAAAAACCAAATCATCCGGTGTGCACATTAAAAAAATTAAATAAAAATTGTCTTCTCAAATTTTAATTTTTCATAATGAATATTTACAAATTAAATACAGTTCACAAACAATTCATGGCCCTGATAGTATCACATAGTGCATAGAAAAATACACAAACATAACAAAATGTATTGGTACAAATTCCCGATATCGACATTACAGGATAATACCCGTTTTCCGGAATGTCCGGATTATGGCAAACGGCATCGGCAAAAATAAACAGATTATTTGTTCATACTTTTTGTTTTCATTGTCATAAATCTTTATTTTTTTTGCTAAAATCATTGCGAATATTGAATCTGGTCGTTCTAATTAGCCTATACAATATACCCACTAGCCCTAATCCCGAAATCCCGGAAAACTATTTTTATCTTATAATATCGATATGGTGATTAAGTATGCACCGTTACAAAAAAATGAAAAGAAAGTTATTGACAATAATTGACGTTTAAAACTAGTAGAACTGATGGATTTGGTCAAGCGGTCAACGATGACATGACGTCACTAATTAGCAATGAGTTGATTTCGTTGACGTCATATCGCCCATCCATTTTTGTGGAATGTTGTAGAGATATACATGTATATCAGCGAGCCAAATTAAAAACGGTCCGGACAATTAAACTAGACATTGCTTGCAGCGAATGCTCTAAAGAAACTCCCCATCTCATTTAGTAATATTTGGTTTTATGCTGCCTTCATTTTCAATTACAAAAATGCTAGATTATAAATTTTAATCACGTGACAGTTAACATGCATCACGTGAAAATTAACGTGAATCACGTGACAATAACATGAATCATTTGACAATTAACAAAATGAGAGATAATGACGGAGATGTTTATAATGTAACTGAAGTTTAAAAAAGGCCGATACTATACATAAAATAATACAGAAATAGTGAAATAAAACTATAGTTTAACATAATCCAAGCTACTGGCACATGAACTTTGAAGATTTCAGGCATACATGTTACAGAAATCCATACATAATTATCGGGGAATGTATCGATACATACATAAATATTGGAGTATATGAGCCGATACATGCGCAAATATCGGAGAATGTACCGATTCGCGCACAAATATCGGAGAATATATCGATACATATACACATATCGGAGAATGTACCGATACATACGTAAATATCGGAGTATGAACCGATACATTCACAAATATCGGACAAAATATCGAATATTCTATAGATGCATACACAAATATTGGACATCGCATCGATACATGAATTAGATAGTAAAATGAAACCTTGTAGAATTTGCGACAAACGGTATTGCATGATGAAAGTGATAAAATTCCGCATGATGAAAATGTGAAAATTCCACATGATGAAAAGTGTGAAAATTCCACATAATGAAAAGTGTGAAAATGCCACATGATGAAAAGTGTGAAAATTCCACATAATGAAAAGTGTGAAAATTCCACATGATGAAAGTGCGAAAATTCCACATGATGAAAGTGTGTAAATTCCACGTGATGAAAAGTGTGATATTGTAGCACTTGATATGCCATACTCACAATAATAAAATGAACAATATGAACGGAACATAATACAGAGGTTGAAGACATGCTGTATTTCAATTATACATTTATAATTTTATAAATTCATGTAGCCCATAGGTTAATAGTCTGATCTAGATAAATATAAACAATAAACGGTCATTAAAATGGAAACTGTAATCACACTATTTCGCTAGTGTGCAAGTGTCATTATTATGGGCTTTTTATAATATATCTGCATGAAAAGATAGAGAATTTCGATTTAATACAAACATAAAAATAGCACCCGATGTTTCTGTTGTGTAGATTAAGAACTGTAAAATCATTAATTTTCGCGGGTTTTAAATTTCGTGGATTTAGGTAAAATGGTAATTTTGTGCTTTCTTAAATCCGTGGATTTAAAATATTTGACAGAAAAATATCTTGATAAGTATTTTTTATGTCAAAATTCGAGGGGATTTAATTTCGCGACCTATTTTATTCGCGGAATAAACGAAAATTAATCCCCCGCAAATATTAATAACTTCACAGTATACGGTGATAAATGCAAAAACAGAAATAGACATAAACGAAACAGTTGCTGACAAAGTAAAGGTACAAATTTTCCAATGAAATATATGGAAATGGAATGGTCTAATCTGACAATGGTTTCTTAAATGACACACAAATAGTTGTAGAATTTATTAAATATTGTTCGATATGTATTAATAGAGTACAAGATCGACCGATCGGTGTATAAAACCCGGTATTCGGTCATATATGGAAATATAATGCTTTGCGTAAAAACCGATGCATGAACATAACTTGAATTTATTATATTAAGGCTTAAAGTGTTACAAACGTTTTGGAATGCACTGTGTTTAATTACAGTTTCAGTTCTGTCATTAAGCGTTGGTTTGCGATCTTTTTAGTTTGCATATTCCTTGATACCCACTATACGACCAAATAAGGGATACCAGATAAACGATCAAACGGTAGATATCAGGTATACGACCAAACGGTACATACCCGGTATATGACCAAATCGCTGGCTTAGAATTATAAGACTCATAGATATTTGTACTCAGCATCTCAATGCGCTTCTTATGAGCCTATTTTCATGAAAATCGGATTTTGTCATGTTGACCAAACTGAAGTTTAAAAAGCTTGTTTGTCCATATTTCAGACAGTTTTTCTTGTTTTCTCAAAATATTGATTTTGTAAATATATATCGAAAGTAATTAAAATTATATTATGAACCATTCCTCAATGTCAACTTAAATGTTTTAATACCCGAGCCCTAAAACAGGAATCGATGCTATAGCAAAATTAAATACGCCCAGAAATTGTCTGCTTAGTTTAAACATGGGACTCTCCGAAACCTTGACGAGTCCAAGATTTTCAACACTACATATAATAACTTCACTGAATAGTCCCAATCGTCTATTGTGAATAAACTAGATCCATGTTTTCAATCCAGTGCACTTGTATTGTGTGTACATTAATGTACGCACATTCATTCTAGCGTGTTTAAAACGATACCGACCATGTACAAGGTTTTCTTCACACTTTAACAAAACTAATAAATAACAACAATGTTTCCCCGCCTCCGTAATCCTTATAATCCAGACCAACAAACGAATCATACCCACATACAGACATTCTTAAAAACAGTCTGTATTGATACTTTTAAAACACACAACTAGTTTTAAGTTAGTCCCTTACACAGTCGGAGAATCATTATTAGTATACGTTTGAGAAATTCTATGTCGTGTGTTTGTATTTGTTTCAACTTTAGGCGACACTTTATCAGTTTTGTGCCGTCGGCGTTCATGCCGCCGTTCTCTGTCGGAATGTCTATGCTTCCGCGATTCCCGCGATGACTTTCGCAATTGTCTCTTTGCTCTTTTTTCTCTTTCCCTTTCTAGTCTCTTTTCTCTTTTCTTGCGTTTTCTTTCCTCTTTTTCTTTGAGCTTATCGAGTTTTCTTTGCTCTTTATCTTCATCTCCACTCGGTTGAGGATACCTCCTTTCAGTCCGATTTGGTTCTCTCTCATAACTTTTACATCTGCAAGATTTTACAATTTTTATTTTATATGTTCTCGTTTCGCCATTTTGACACATTAATTGCACTTTCTTTAATTTAGTCACTGCATCCACGCATCTCCATTCCCGGAATTTTGGTTTTGCCCAATATTTAGTAAACTCCGCCCACCACGGTAAGTTCTGCTCTTTTATTGGCATACACTGTCCTGCGCACACTACTTCCTTAATAGCCTTTAACGACGTGCAAAAACCATCGGATATATAGCGTTTAGCCCGCAGCTCCTTGCATCCCAACTGTACATCATCTGAAAGATATAATAGGAATATTTGAGTTCAAAGGAAATACAAATGGACATGTTGCTAGCTTAGAATTAGAAGGTTGTAAGTACAAAATCGATATTTGAGAAAACATGAAAAGATTGTCTCTTTACTTATGGTAAACAAGCTTTTTCAACTTCAGTTTGGTCAACATGACCACTTCCGATTCATAAGAAGCAGCTTGCGATGCAGATTTCAAATACGTATGGTTATTTTCCTTCTACGCCAGCGTTATGTTTTTGGATCGACCATAAGCAGCGCCTTGAGATGCAGATTTCAAATATGCACCAGTCTTATAAGGGCATACGTCTTAGCCAGCGATGTGTATCTTATAGTGTTTTATGTTATTTGTTTGATAAGCGTTCAATTTAATTGTTTTCTTGTTCGTTCTCATATTCATCCTTGTGACTTGAACTTGTAATACATAATGTGTTCTTTATTTTGTCTTTCGTGTTTAAACTTGAGTGCAGCCTTCCCTTTCTGTTTCCTGTACACCCACACCTCACCACTATTACAAAACATAGGGCTCTGTGTAAATTGGTCATAATGTGGAAGTCGAATAATGAGCAATTCCGTGCACAATCTTCATGTAAATAATGGCCTAAATTTTGAGGTGGTCTTGTTTTTTATCAGATCGTCTTGTTTATTGAGATGAGGTGGTCTTGTTTTTTTAGGTGGTCGTGTTTTAGGGGGTCTTTAAAAGAGTTAGTTTACTTTAGCAACATTCTGTTTATGTAAATTGGACGAGTTTAAGCCTTTAATTCATGACTTACTTGTACTAGTATATGATTGTTACACAAATAACATTTTATGTATGGGCACATCGTATAAAACATACTAACTTCAATATGTTCCTGAAAGTAATGGAAGCATAGAAGTCGACCAATAAGTCATGATATTTAGCATGGCATAATTTCCATAACGAACAGTTAACTAACACTAACAGACCAAATGCATTTAAGAAAGTTCATTACGTAAACATGTACATGTATCAGTACAATACAAGCATCTTTACGGAATTCTAATGATACAAAGTTTCTTGGTTCTTCATAGGTATAAATAAACGCACCTCACAAGTTTGTCTCCTCAAATTTGATAGCATCGAGATATGATTTTGTTTTAATAAAGCCTTATTGGAAGTTTAATAAAACGTGTTTGGGTTTTAACTACAACTCATATATACGCGTATAAATCGGTTCACAGCTATTATATTACATACACATTATACCTTGTTTAAAAAAGCTTTAAATGTTCAATTTCTTTAATTTGGAGTGGTTTGTAGTTTAAATTTTCGTTAATAAACCGATTCATTCATACGAGCACATACGGGCGTACGTAGTAGTGTGTTATTGGGGACATTCATCTATACTCCATTCAGACAAATCTTTCATTTACGATATCTCTGAGATCATTTTATGAAAGGCTTGTGATCCAGTTAAACGCAGCTCTACAATCAATAGTTCATTTTAAATATATACACATACAGTCTACATTTAAATATATGCAACTTTAAACACAGAGGGGTGCTCAAGCATTTCTTGAATCTGACTGCTTCGTACGAGAATTCTATTAAATTTGAAGTGTAATAATATGACATAGTACACATATACATAAGTGTAGTCAAACGACGTGGTATGTGACGTCACTTTTAACTACCGCCAGAATACATTATTAATACATTTTGATATTTTTATGTTTTATCAATTTGAATGACCAAAAATTAAATTGTACTCTTTACATTGACAGTGATTGTTAGCTGTATACTGTTTTCAAATATTCATGAAAATGGTCCAAATCAAGAAGTTTATTTGACTTTTAACATAAAACAAGTTGGCCGCGTCACACCGTTCACGTCACATTTATCACCGCCTTGGTCAAGTAAAATGGGCCTTGCCACAAGATTACGTCACATTTATCACCGCCTTGGTCAAGTAAAATTGGCCTTGCCACAAAGATTACGTGACATTGGTCACTTAATATGGTCTCATCACATTCGCATAACCATACGTGTGACAGATGAAATTACTAAATTGTTGAATCACAGAACTGTTCCACACCACGCATGTCCTTACTTCTATACCCCATCGAACAATATTCCGTCTTGGAAGTTATATAAATTGACTTTATCATTGTCGTGTTTTTACTTTTCCACAGTGGGCTGACAGAATGAAGACAAACGAGGAAACCATATACAGAGACGACATTAAGACTTATCAGCAAGCTGGTGACTTGTTGACCGCCCCACGCGTATACCGGATAAAGATTTGCTAGTGAGTCATATCAGATAACAGTCTGCAATACGTGTTAAGTACGTGCATGAGAAAACCAAACAGAAGAGTAAAGGTAGCCAAGATTTAAATCAAGGCAAATCGACAAAAAACTGAAGGCAACATCCATCAACTACGTGCCTAACTCCGACCACCGGCTGAATAACATGGCTCCAAAGACGGCAGAAAAATGAACGGTCCATTTGGTGCTTATATTGAAGTCATGTTAAGAGTAATGAAATGACACAACACCATGGGACGGTAGGCATATTGTCTCTCACGTCTGGATACGGGTGCAACCTCATTATCGTAATGCAAAAACAGTGAGAGATGATGCTGACTCATTGAGATGATAATTAAAAGATTCTGTGATTAGAGATGATTCAAATGACACATAATTACTCATATAGTGGTGTTGCATGATTCACGCAAACAATATCATCATGTTGATAATGCAAAGCAGATAAAAACATTCAAACTGATTGAACCAATAACAAATTAAATATCAACATATTTTAGGATGCACCAAACAAGGATGTGTCATGTACGTTGGTTAATTTATACATCGAACCCATTGTTTGTTTGGTAAAGCCTAGGTCCCACTGAGCATTTTTTGCCTCGGCGATGTACTCCCGATTTAAATTATTGAGTTATCAGGACATCGAGAAGGTCCATCGTGGTCTACGGGCAGCTTTGGGAGAGTAATGAGACAATTTGTAAGAAAGGAAGGAATCGTGATGAATCGGGTGGTATCAGAAGATATCGGGAGAACATCGCCGATGAGGAATTCCTCAGTGGGCCCTAAGTTTTAGACTTAATGTTTTAGATCCAAGCCTTTAGCAACATCAATGGTAAAACAGAACTGGGTTGTCCGGCTGGGCGTTGAGCTTTTTTATTGCTGAAACTAGGTCATTTAGCTGAAACCTTGACATTAAGCTATGTTATACTATTTTTTTCCACTTTTTAAGACTTCTGACAGCTAAAACTAGGTATTTCAGCCATTGTACTGTTGGTACTAGGGCATTGAACTTGGGCATTCAGATTTTTGATTGCTGAAACTAGTTCATTAGAATTTCGACGCCTTGGACATGGGAGGATCATAACTTGTTTAGTTGGGCATTGTGCCTTGTATGTATTTATGTTTTCTCTGCTCGACTAGTTCAGGTGGGCATTGTGCCTTGTATGTATTTATGTTTTCTCTGCTCGACTAGTCCAGGTGGGCATTGTGCCTTGTATGTTGTTTATGTGTTTTATGTGCTCGGCCGGTGCAGGTGGACATTGTGCCTTGTGTGTTTTTTATGTTTTCTGTGCTCGGCTGGTAAAGTTAAGTGCTGCCTTCCCTGCCTGACTTGATATTATATTTTTGCATGCGTAAAACGTATCAAGAAAGGGGTCACACACCAAGTACGTAATCTACTGATATGGGGCTGTTTGTGAAGAGCCGACGTATGGCACCCACTAACTACATGTAACACATATTGATATTTCAACTGATAAATTACAATTCAATAGACATGTATGTATTAGTTGTCGATGCTTGCTAGCTGTAGTTGAGTGATATTGTATTTGTATATGCCTTTGTGGGGAGTGTTTAAGTTGTCCATATATCCGACATTTTTGGGTTACCAGAAAATTTATTCATTGATAAATGCATATTGAGTTCACGTTTGATTGGAGATAACCGTTTCTGAATGAAATGTGCCGACATGCCCTTGAATACTTAAACAAATATTACCGCTAATATTCATTGAAAACTGATAAAGCTTCTAACTGAATCTTAAACGGCGTAGTTTCTACATCTGGATGTATAGCGAGCGGGATTGAGGTCCTGAATGTTCACCGCGGCGTAAAATTGTACTGCCAAAACTACAGTATTGTGCTTTTAAAAGTGCCGAATCAACAAAAAAATCGAAGCGAAAATTATTTTTTATTTTTCTGCACTGAACGGTAGAGGTTTCGGTTTTTGTTTAAATTGAAGTGTAGTGTGCCTCTCGAAACCATGTTGTAAAGCAGTAAACATTTTCTTTCGACATCCAGATTTATCTTATTAATAAATGTTTGATTGAATATGTTTAAAATTAACACCATCATACGTTTTTGCTCATACCAGATGAAAACGATATAATGTTTCTTTAGTACAGCACAGTTGCCAATTTTACGTCAATATATGATAAAGACTATCTGGTGTAAACGCTTTATATCAAACAAGATTTACGTTGACCGAGTTTCGTCGTCGTAAACAGTTTGCGTGACTAAAGTTATTGCTAAACATCATTGTAGCAACGTTAAATGTCGCATCGACGCTAAATGTCGCACCTGACGTTAAATGTCGCAAGGGTGACGCTAAATGTCGCAACCGACGCTAAATGTCGCAATCCACCCTGACGCTAAATGTCGCATCTGTGACGTTAAATGTCGCAACAAACTGGCCTGACGTTAAATGTCGCAACATTAACGCTAAATGTCGCAATCCTTTCTAAACACTCATTTGTAGTATAACTGTTCTAGTTTAAGTCCAGACGTATCCACAGTTCTTAGGGGTTTACCCGAAGGGGTACGACACATAATCATTTAGTGATAAAAAACTGTTTTGTTATTTTTTTTTTACTTCTACTATGTAAATGTATATTGTATGAAATTTACACAGTAGAAATAAAAAAATGTTTTTTTTGAAAAAAATAAAATCACTGCAGGTTCATGACTGTCGACTCGTAAAAATGCCGTACGGACCTTTCGGATTGATAATCACCCTCGGGCTAAAGCCACTCGGACGATTATGCTTCCTGCGGCCGATTATCTAGACCCCGTCCTACATAGCCGTGCATTATCCTCTAAGTAACTCATCGTGCGGGTTTGAATGCTACTTTTCGTAAACACAAATAATGTCAACAGAATTTCAATTATGATTTACATAATTATTTATTTAGTGTATTTTGCATTGTTCGACAAATACTCGGTAACTGGAACTACACAGACCTTGGTCGTGATGAAACCAGTGTAATTAAGTATAATCCGTAACGAAACGGGTTTCAACCGGGCATACCGTATATAACCATAATTCGGGTATATGCTATGTTCTTCCCTGTCTCCATCGGTATAAACGCACTTTACTGGGACTCAACCGGTGTAGAGCCAGGGTTCAGCGCAGTCCAAATAATGCCGGTATACCACGGTTTATAAATAAATAAAATACCAGAATAGGTTTGCACCTATAGTGGATATCGAACCCTGTACGACGTCATTCGGTCGTAGCAACACGGCTCGTCACGGTTAGCCCGAATCGACTAAGAACTTCGCGATGTCTCTAAGGTTCATACAACGGGACAAAACGGGGGTGCCAAACCGGCACAAGGTCTGCTGTCAGATAAGAACCGGGATACACTGTGGATACAGCGGGATAATCCGTACTGAGACCGGGATGCAACATCGCGGTAGAGCTAATGTGTAGCAACGGTTGTAATCCAGTTTTGACTCCATATTTCGATTCTGTTGAAATCTTGACCATTCCTCCCGGTAGCTCCTGATGACTACATGAGGCTTTAAACATTTTAAAACAATCGGGTCTCTTTTGCCAGTTTGATAAGAGTATCACGGTTCACCATAGTTCGTCTTGCCGATCCAGCGTTGTTACGGTTGTACGACGGTTCACTGAACCGGGTATACCGAGTAAGATTCGGTTCATCCCGTTAAACCTAAAGGGGTTCGACACATAAACTTTCAGTGATTAAAAACTGTTTTCAAAAAATTATTTTTTATTTCTACTGTGTATATTTTATACAACATACATGTACTTAGAAGAAATAAAAAAATATTTTTTTTGAAAACAGTTTTTAATCACTACAGACTTATGTGTCGAACCCCTTTGGGTAAACCCCTAATAACTGTCGATACGTCTGGACTAAAACTAGAACAGTAATACTATAAAAGAGTGTTTATAAAGGATTGCGACATTTAGCGTTAATGTTGCGACATTTAACGTCAGGCCAGTTTGTTGCGACATTTAACGTTACAGATGCGACATTTAGCGTCAGGTGGGATTGCGACATTTAGCGTCGGTTGCGACATTTAGCGTCAGTCTTGCGACATTTAACGTCAGGTGCGACATTTAGCGTCGATGCGACATTTAACGTTGCTACAATCATTCGTCCGCTCAAATTAGTTTCTTTCGCGGAGTGGTTTCTGGTAATGAGCGATATGAATCGATTGGTGCATTATGACACCCCCATTCATGAGTGTGACGAATCGCGTGACGTCAGGAAGCATTTTTTGCAAATAATTTGTTATTTTAATGTTGTTTACTTTCCATTTCGCCTAGTGTTTATAAATACAGGTTACTTTCCTAGTTATGTCAATGTGACATATTACATAAAACGTCATTTAATAAACAAGATATATGTGCACCAAATTCACGGGTTTTTCAACTTCCGGTTTACTTCTATACATATTGAATACTCTGATAGTGTAGGTGTATTCTTTGAAATTGAACTGTGGTTGGAAACAGGAAGCAAAGTTGTCTTTTATGCACTAATGATATTTAAGAAATGCTTTCAAAAACTAAATATATTGACAAAATCATAAATTTATCCCTCGTCATTAACCGTAAGAGTAAACCCCGTTAATCCCTGATACATTGTCCATGAGCGTTTCATTTACATAATTATATAGACGTTGTTGGTCAATGTAGATAACACATACATGTAAAACATGGTAAAATACTCAATACGGATCATTTTTCCTTATTTTAGAACGACAAATGCTAATAATATATCAGTATGCATGTATGTGCAACACTGAAGATGTTCATTTGGAAAATCGTCTTAATTGCCATATGTCGATATGCTTTAGCGACTGTCCGTAGGTCAAACTTTAGATTCTAATATACCCAGATGTACAAGACATGTAGCCAATCAGATTTCAATGTAGGATCATGACGTCATGAAACGTCATCATTTTATGTGCCTATTTCTGACACAACGTACCAAAACGCGGACAAATGTTCTGAGTATGGATAATTTTATTGTATTTCTCTAGAATAATTATGCATGTCTTGCTGAATATTAATTTATATATTCTGTATAGATCTAATTAAGTTTTATAACTTTTATTGGGCTTTCACTGCATTTCAAAGAGCGTGTGCGTCAGAATGTTATCATAATAAGTTTTATTGTACCATGTTTATTGGTCTGTAGCGGAGCTGGCTTCTGTCACAATTTGTAAATATTTATTTCACAATATTATACAATAAAACAAAACAATGTCCTAGCTCACCCTGCTTTTTCAGTGTATATTATTTAGATGTCAAACATTACAACACTGACGAACACCGTGCACTTCCGACTACAGATTTTTACCGGAACGTTTTAGTTTTTATTATTCTGGTGATAAAGTATCAATATTCGTAAAGTATTTAATTTTGTTGATGTCATGTGCGAAATTTACCGCAAAACCAATTCCTCATTATTGACTGACGCCTGAATGTTAAGCTTCTGTTAAAGGATTCCCTTAAAAATTAAATCGCGAACTTGCGACTCTCCACGAAATTCCCTTTTCGCCACAAAGTTCCCCGAAATAAAATTTACCAATAAAACATATTATTTTACAACGTATAAAATTTACAAATATTGAACATATCTTTGCACGCAGACACCTTGCCTAATTTATTCCGCTTACCACAAATTTTAAAAACGTTTAACGCTATTTCAACAAGACTGCAATTTTTTTAGACGACATTGAGCCAATTTAGTGAATGTTAATGTAGGTTTAAACGCTTTATTGTGCAATTTTCAATTTTCGATCTTATCTTTTATCGAGTTAAACGATGGTAGTGCGTCTAATTAGGTTATTACAATATTTCAACCTTGTAGTGAATATAGCATAGGTCGAGGTAAAATGCAAATTATCTTTCTTAAGTAGAGGAGTTATATTTTGTAACTATTTAACAAGCAGCAATCATAATACAGTTTTCATTGCGACGTTCAAAGGGGCCTAATGTGATACACGGAACGAACAGAAACATAACAGTTCGTTTTTCAAATTTGATATTTTCTTTATTTTTTTGTAATACTAGGCAAAAGACATTTAACGCCTTCCAATTCGTTATTCTAACTGTAAATATGAGTATTAGAGCAAACATCCAAGGCAAATAAATGACGTTTTTTCAATTCTGTTTTTTAATACATGTAGATGTGTGACTTCGATATTACGATTATACAAAATGATGTGTCTTGTCTGACCACATTAAAACGATACTCCGGAATCCACATGGGCGAGGCCCCCCAGAAGAGGTTAGACACTTTAGTTCTTAGGGATAGTGCATGATACAGACGATGCCCTAGTTCCAGAAGCATCCCTGGTTCTTTGACGTGCCGGATGTAAAGCATCATACACAGGACCTCGCTTTTTAACTTCACGTCCGAAAGACTGTTAGTATTTTAATTTATGTTGGGTGGGAAACACTGAAAAGCATTTCTATTTCTGACCGTCTTGAGGAAAGATCGAACCCAGAACCTTCGTATCAGTAGTCAGTAGCTCTTACCACTGGACCACTTGTCCACCCTACTGATGAGTCTTAGTTTAATGTGGTTTACTATATAAAGAAGGCTCAAAGAAACGACATATTCTGCTAAAATTTGTTGTATTGTTTTGAAATATGGCAATTTTCTACCAATGTGTAATATTTTATTTAGTCATGGCAGAACGACTTGTTTCACGAAATCAATATTTGATCCAATTGCGATTTGTGTCATTTTGTTGTAAATCACTTCCGAAGCTTCTGTTAATCTACTTAAAGTATGATTAAGATTCTGAAATACGTTTTTGAAATCAGTTGCGTTTTCAAATACGTCTGTGAGACAGAAAAGAGTAGGCGTTCGAGGCAAGATACTAGTAGCTAGAAAATGCAGTTTGTACGGTAAGATACATGTTTTAAAACGTATGTCGTGAAGGCGGTGACATGTGTAATAAAATTTAAAACAAAAACATACATATGTTTATGAGGAGATTGTGTTCATCCAATGTGTTTGATGTCGCACATAATGTCAAACCACAATACATGTAGAGAATGGTAAATTACTCAGCATTTGGTAATGGCCGTGCAAATCTAACGTTGATGGTTTCATGAAGTCAAAGTAATGAGTTACTCACAGGTAACTGTATCATTGATTAAGAGTAAAAAAATTAAAAAAGATGAAACATTTTTTACGCTTAATCAATGATACAGTTACCTGTGGTGTTACTGTGATTCATTCAAAATTCATTATACAAATAAAAAATATAAAATATAAAATAACATTTGATTGCGCTAAACATAGTCTCCGTATAAAACTTTGTTTAACGAACACGTAAGTCACTCGTGCAATTTTGCGAACATATATGTTTTTAATCTGATATCGTCAGAAGCATGTTTTAAATTGCTTTGGTGAGCGTTCCACCAACTCGGACCAAATACACTGATAGACCTGTCTGCAATTGTTGTTTCTGTTTCAAAAAACATCAAACTCGGTCCCTTTGCTAAAGGCTTATTACTTTGAAACGTGCAACACCTGTTCCCCCACGATACTTGAAACTGTAAAGCAAGGCATATTACCCCCTCCTGCTGTTTGCAAGCGTTATAGCCCTTTTAGCAATTGCGAGATTTCAGTTAAAAAAATACTGGAAGAACAAATCAAAAGACTCTGTGTTGACTGTTAGTTTAATTTAATGGAAACTTACCCATGCAAACATTATTTTATAGTTCTGTATTCATAAAACATATTTTATCTCAAATTTACCTTCAACTTGACACGCATTCGTCATAATTTGACGCGATCTGTTTAATGGTATTTATTTTCATTTAACTGTCTTCAGTCCATTTAATGTAGATTCATTATGCCTGTATCCATTCAAAATAGACTACTCTATGTTGGACCCCGATAACCAGGATAATGGTAGTAAACAATAGCTATTCTACCTCTAGATAGGCACCCGCGCATCAGTAGGTCCAATTTTTAATTAGTTAATTTTGTAATTAAATCGACAGCTTCATAGGTTATGTCATACGACATCTTCACTCTATCATATAATCCAAATTGTAGATATTCATTCAATTTTAAGGGAAAATCCATTATTCCAACATATATGGACAGTTAAGTAACACTTGAATTTCATATATCATGACATTCGTGGTCAATGAATAACACTTGAGATGTGTATATCGTGCCATTCCTGGTAAAAAAATAACACTTGAGATGTGTATATCGTGACATTCGTGGTCAATGAATAACACTTGAGATGTGTATATCGTGACATTCGTGGTCAATGAATAACACTTGAGATTTGTATATCGTGACATTCACGATCATTGAATAACACTTAAAATGCGTTTATCGTGACATTCATGATCAATGAATAGCACTTAAAAGATGCATATATCGTGGCATTCGTGGGCAATGGGTGACACTTGAAACGCGTATATCGTGACATTCATGGTCAATGAATAACACTTGAAATTCATATATCGTGACATTTGTGGTCAATTAATTAGACTTGAAATGCGTATATCTTGACATTCATGGTCAATGTGTTACGCTTGAAACGCGTATATCGTGACATTCATGGTCAATGTGTGACACTTGAAATTAATATATCGTGACATTCATGGTCAATGTTACATTTGAAATGCGTATATCTTGACAGTTGTCGCCAATCAGCCAATGAGTAACACTTGATTGTAGTGCGTCATATTAGAAAGACATGCACGGTGTGGTGGTCTTCTTTGCTGGAGTGTGCTGAGTCAAATGGAAGCGACATGCACACCGCGTGGTTTCCACTATACTGGAATGTGGTGCGTCAAATTCGAACGACATGCAAACAGTTTGCTGTCTGTTATGCTAGAGTAATTGCCAATGATAATGTTAATATGCAATTAAATCGAGTAATGGATATGCCTAATATATCGTCGTTTATTATTTAGAATAAGTCGCTTTAAGCATTAAAGGATATAAAGTAAGGTTTTTTTGAGATGCAGAAAGATCCATTATGATGATAGAGATTATTAAATGATGATGAACGACCCATTCATTTTCTATTTAAAATTTTTAATTTGGTAGTTTGGTAGTTGTAAAGAATATTATCTATGTGGAGACGAAGAGTTCAATCCGGCAGAAATCACGTGACGTAGGGTATATATATATACACACGAGGATCGTCGGAATATCCTTGGAGAACTTGTCTACAAGTGTAATAACTCGGTCAAATATGGATCACTTGTACAGTAGGCGACTTTGTCGTTATGCTACAACATATACTAGTGGAGATATCCAATATTGATCTTATTTAAGTAGAGAATAAGGATAGCCAATCATATCGCCTGTTACTGGCTAAGAGTTTAATATGGGGTGATTTGATTGGTTGTCCTTATCCTTAAGTTTAAGTAACATCAATACTGAATATCACCCCTGGTATTTAAGTCAAAAAAACGAAACGTCTACGTTAAAAACATGTGTAACATACTAAGTAAACCTTTCGGTTACTAGAACTCAGTAAATATGAATTATATTTCAATATTTTTGGCTGACAAACAGAAACACCCTTTTAACCGATAGTAACTAAACATAATGACCGCATTGTTAATTGAAGCTCACAATTGACACCAAGCGCATGCATGTTCCCCGTGTATTATCCTCAACCAGCCCATAACCAGGTCAATCACTGTAGCGCACAGACAATCCAAAGCCATACAGAAACAACGGCAGCGTCTAGCCACCAACGCAAAAGTCAGACATAGAACGAACCATCCATACCCCAAAAAAATGGATCTTTCAAGTAAGCCTATATTCTCACCCGCAATGAAAGACACACTGCGGACTTCGAACTCCGTGCATAACAAAACACGGTCGCTATATGTCTATGGTAGACGGCATTTCAAAGCTTCGTTCATTCATGATACAGGGTAGCAATACCACGTAGCTATTGGCTACAGTTACAAGTAGAAATTTGTAAACATTGAAACACAAATATAGCCATAAGTATTTTACTTCTTCATCGATTTCTTTAAAATATAAGCCACGCTAAGGGGAAACGTATTTGCTTTCCGTGAAATATAATATCTTTTTCAGCAGTTTTACCGAATTTCCATTACCCTGTGAAACCTACACATTCAACGGTTTCACATGGTAATGGACAAAACGGCACAGCCGCTGAAAAAGATTTTAGATTTCATGGAAAGCAAAAAATGGTCCCCTTAGCGTGGCTTTTATTTCATAGAAATCGATGAAGAAATAAAATACTTATGGCTATTATATTTTCCAATGTTTACAAATTTCTTCTTGTAACTGTAGTCAAAAGTCACGTGGTATTGCTACACTGTGATATCAGCACTGTCAAGTTATACTTAATTAAATATATACTTTAAAACATGATGTAGTTACCGAGTTCTAGCAGGTGCTATATATAGAACAATTTCTTAAAATGTGACTTAAGCTTGAACAGGTTATATATAAGCAACAAACACACTTGCTTTGTTTAACGTTTTGACAACTGGGCTATTCAAGCATATATGTTTTTGAAAAATATGGAAACTAATTCATCATGGTTTTAAAACTGTACTCAAAGGGTAATTGCCAAATAATCACATCTATATATGTATATGAAATGTACGAACATTGTACTTCGAAATACATACATTTCATACTTGCAAACTATTTTTAAATGTCTAGTTAGTGTTACAGCTACGTCAGAGGATCTCATTGAAAGACCACCTGAGTAATTAGACCACATCAAAGTAAAGACTACAAGTGTCAGGTCTATTTCCAATGCTCTTATACTAACCCAATATTAAGACCAATGACATTACAGTGCCCACCAAAAACAAGTATACAGTAAATAATTGTTGCAAAAATAACTTAAATTATTCAATATAATTATGTTTATCAGACGGTCAAAATATACCAGAATCTGAAACTACAGTTACTATATGAGTCGAAATAGAGATAGAAATAAAGATGAAGATGTTCGGAACTAAAATAACGATATGATCAAAAAGGCTGAATTTTCCATCTTTTTGTGACAAAGTTACCATTCAAGAGGGACAAAGAAACTTTAGATTTTGCACCTAGGGTACCAATTAATGTATGGCCTTTCCATTTAATGAACAAAAATATTTCTTTTCTTCAAATATATTGTTGCTTCACTGTTTTGCAAATAGTATTATTACAGGCAAGTAAGTGGGCAAATAACATCTGCATTCCTATTTTTGGTGGGCAGTGTATGTGATCGGGGTCCCAGAGTGGCCTTGTTATCAATGCCTAACTGTAGACATGATTGCTTATTTGGTGTCACATGAATATATTTTATGTTTGACAAGCAGATAGCAATAACATAGGCAATTTACGGTATAAAATGTCAATTTAAAAAAAATAAACAGGGCTTTACAACTGAGCGCCCGAAAAACTACGACTATTAAGCAATCCAAATCCAAATTTTGATGTTCAACCATTTTTACAACAATAAGGTTATACAAACTACTATAAAAATTCTTGAAGCAATTTCGAAATATCTACGAATTGAAAAAAGTATAATTGTATATATACGTTTAGTACCTTAAATAAAATTTCAACAGTTCAATTGTGTATATGACAATCAATCAATGGTGTACGCCCAACTTGTCAATACCCCAGATTATTTTACTTTTTATACATGTATGTCTTCGCTATCTTAAACGTTGGAAAAACTATTTCGACAGAGTGACATAAATTGTATTAAAGCGATAGCCTTTTGTGAGAGTCTTCCAGTACATTTAAGATAAGTTAATTTTCTACGATTTTGGTCAATGGATGTAAAATGTACATGTAAGTGTATCAACAATACAATGTCTTATACATGTGGGTGCATTTCATATTAGATATTGTGAAATTAATTGTAAAATAATCTTTCAAATTAAACCAGCGAGTCATAACGAAGAACAAAAATTAATATATCACTATCGACTTTAATAAACAGTGAATATTGCTCCGTACAGATGTGTTACAGTGTTATGCATTGACACAAAGCCAAACCCTCGTTCAGTTTCCCCTACATTAAGCATTCTCTTGTCATACACACACACGTTTGAAGACTCGAGGTCAGTGTTTATTTTGTTATGGAGATTCATCCAGTCACATTATCCAGACACCGGATGGACCAGCAGTTACCTGGAACTAACTAATTGGGGCACCAGGCATGGAGAATACACCTGCACTTTTACGACCCTTGGATCAAACACGGTACCACTATTCATAATACACGTGAAATAAACAGTCATCTGCCTCAGGCAAACATATTTGGTGTAAAGAAATGTTTGCTGCTATATAGACTGAATGTAAAACGGCATTTTTGTGTTCTATTATCACTTATTTTTAGCCTCATTTTGGGCTTCGAAATGTCTGTATGATACCCCTATACCTAGTGTGGTTTTACGCAGCATTATGCTTCAATTATACTACTCCACTAATTGTTATATGCCAAAATATTTAATTGAAAGAAAAAAAACGAATTAGTGAATTGGTTTGAACAAAAACAAGTGTGTATTTGACTAGTTTGTGATCCATGACAGGCTGACCTATTCGCCGAGATTTTATCTGTTCCAAACTTACTGAAGCATGGCGTCTCATGTTAACCAACTCTTCGTTTTCATTCACTCGAAGACTATACGGATAATACAAGTTCCAATGGTATGGGTTTGCCGCCAAAATATGAAGTAAAAAATATGACATTTAGTCAAACTGGCGCCAGACATAGTCGGAAATATGTTTCAAAACAGTTTATAAAATGTCAATAGTTGAAACGTTGATACAAACAGAGTACACATTTTGATATATAGGACAGCTCATTCAACCTTCCATTTTCAAAGTTGACGTGTAAAACTGCATGTTTGGCAGAATTGTGAACTGTTCCATTGTCATAATTTTAGGCTTACATTTATTTACCCGATTTCAAGATTATAAAGATAACGAAAGATAGACGTTTATATATAAGCAATGTATAAATCAATGTCAGATTATGTATAGATCTGTTTAAAGTAATTGCGACGCCCTACATGCGATTTATATGTTAATACTTTTCCCGTTTGGAAAGCAAGCGATTTGAAAATACGTTAGTTTTAAAAGTTAATACGTATCCTTAAAACGAGTTAAAAATAAAATAGACTTATAAGTTAATTCGTTTCCTAAAAAGACTTTGAAAATAAAATAGTCCTATAAGTTGATTGTTGATACTATTCCTTTTAAACGATCTCAAAAACAATATTGTCTTAGAAGTTGATGCTTTTATTTTTTAAACGATTTAAGAATAAAAATAATTAATAAGTTAATACTTTCCTGTTAAACGAGTTGGTAAACGTTAATATGTTTCGTTGGACACATTTTGAATAAAATATTAAATTTATATTGTTATTTAGTTATTTACGAAGCGTTTTAATGGAAAGACCTCTCCTGCCTTCATTGGTTTATACTAATTTATTTTAGTTCGATTATGAAACAAGTTTTTCTAACTTATATTAATTTTTTTACAACTTTTCACTCTCGACACCTCATTCCTGATGTTATCCATTGCTATGAGATAAATAAAGGTTATGCTCGGCATGCTCGGCATGCTCGGCATGCTCGGCTCGGCAGATTATGATGAAGGCGGGAAGCCAGTTTCCAGTTCATGCTGGCTTTATTGTACTCTAGACCTGTAATTTAAAGATGTAATTACCTAAACACCTACCACACATGTGTTTACCGCTCTGTACATATAAACGATGAAGGATGTTGTCATATATCAAATCACAACACAGTAATTTGTAACTTTACTGATAAAATATTTTCATTCAAGATAACAAGTTGAGAAAACGAAAGTTTTTATACAAATTTTCTCATTATTATTCATGACATACATTATTATATCTTCACATTTTATATACTGTAAACTTATGAATATTTGCGGGGATTATTTTTTTGCTAATTTCGTGGATGAACTAAATCGCGAAATTAAATCCCCTCGAATAATTGACCATAACAATACGTAACAAGATATGTTCTGTCAATGATGTAAATCCACGATTTTAAGAAAACCACCGAATTACCATTTTACCAAAATCCACGAAATTTAATTGACGCGAAAATTAACGAATTTACAAAAAGACATGATTGATCATTAGTTATACGATCCTACATCGACAGACCCTTGTTTTGGTTTATATTATTATAAATTATATAAAATTGCTGTTGTTATAGTTACTATTACGATTTATGTATTTTGCATACATTAGGCTAAAACTAATGAGTATTGCGGTTATAGTAACATTCTAAAAAGTGTAGACAGGTAGGAAACCCCTTTTTAAAAAAAGTTAATGATATATGTGTCACGGTCTGAAGCTGTCCAGCAATGGGTGAGAGAGGGTGTAAGTAGCCGGATAGCTCAGTCGGTAGAGCGTTCGCTCTTCGCTCTTTTGTCACCCTGTGACTTACGCTCTGGAAAAAATCTATTCCACATTTGGGACAAACAGATAGTGTACCTTGTAGTTACGGTCACTAGAAACACAATATCATATTTGTTTGGCCTTACCTACTCTTTATACGTGATGTTTACGAAGACTCGTGCAAAACATTGGGCAATATAATGATGATTTAAAGTTTTTGTGGTACATATCATTATGTCGTAAAACTTACTTTTTTACAATTTTGTCAATATTTAAACCGCCAAATGTTTTGTAAGTACATGTGACATTATACTTACATATAGTCAAACCTAATTTAAGCATGTTGTAGCCGCTGAAAACAGGTGTCTGTTTCATACAGGTGTTTTGATTTAATTCAACTGACCAATTGTAATTTTGTACATACATTACTGATTAACCAGTTCCAAGATCGAACATTGACAATCGCTTGTTAACTGATAATAGCAACACATATCTACACTGAGTACAAAAATAAACGCAAATGTTATATTTTCTCCGCAGGATTACATGTTCATCCGGTCATTTTGGTCAGACTGCCATTTTCTTCCTGTACTACATAAAGCAGTCATTTTTGTGTCTACTAATTTGTTCCCAGGTATCGCTGTTTTAGTTCTTAAACTGTATTCATGTGTGACTTTCTTTTGACGGTTGATAAATGCAAGTTATTATTATAGTATTTACCAGGAAATATTGGCTGAAAAGGTTTTTTTTAAAACAGACTACCAAACTAACTTTAATGTGTTAACAATCAAACCAAACTCAACTCATTGTTCTGCGTGACCTTGGAAGAAAGCAATAGACCAACATGTAGCCCACATGGAGACAGTGTAAGATTTGCGTTTCTTTATGTATATATAATTAGTCCGAGAGCCCACGCACTTTTATTGCAACGAAGGAGGCCAAAAGAAGTTCGTACATATTTTGAAAGGTTATTTCATATGCTATATGAAAACCCATTTCTTAAGTGTCAAAGCCGTGTATACCTACATTTTATTCTCATTTTTGTATCATGTGGTGAATGAAAAAAAGGATAAATTCCTAAGGGGGTAGGGGTAGCTTTATGTCTAATAAAAAACGAAAACAATGTTCAATGCGGACAATTCTTGCCAATTTGAACGAACACATAATGGGCAACACTTTAAACATAAAAAACCATAACCTTGACTTGTCATTATGATGTAAATAGGGGTCAAAGGTCAACAATATGATAAAACCCATATAATTTATACAAATGCTCCAGTATACTTTTTCATCAAATTTCACATTTTCCCCCAAATTCAATATTTTTCACATAATTTTATTCCTTTATGTATACTAAATTTAAAATGTTATACAATTGATAAGAAGATATCCGAATTTGACAAAAAACATGTTTGTATCATATGGGTGCAAATTGAAGCAATTGAAAAATAACAGTATTTTGAGGGTATGCTTAGTTTTACTTCTACCATTGTTTCTATTGGTCAGTAACAATAGCATTGATTGAATATTGTTTTCATATCAGGTAATATGAATATTCCATCGCTCATTAAATAAGCCAAAATATTCAACTATTTTACATGTACAAAAGGTCAAAGGTCAAATATGTAGAACAATGAATAAAAGTAGAGTAAAAACGCAAACATGTGATATCTGTATAAGTCCGAGAACCCACATACTTTTTTTCAATGAAAGGGGCCAAAAGAAGTTTGCATATATATTGAAAGAATAGTTCATAGCCTATCTGACAACCCATTTTATAAATGTCCAAGTCGTGACTATCTATGCTCGTTTGCGCATGTGTATGCCATGAGGTCAATGTGAAAATCTGTAATTTGCTGAAGGGGGTTGGACTATGTTAATATCTACAAAAAAGACAAAATGAACTTAAATGTCAGCAGAATTGCGATATAGGTAGAATACATATTTGGAAACATTATAAAAAGTTACTAATTATAGAATGTCATTTGCAAGTACGTACTATATGGGGGTCAAAGGTCACTGAAATTTTAAACTCCATGAAACTAATGCAATCTTGCCCAAACGGTTCTTACGTTAACTTCCACTTTTCTTCAAAATTAATAATTAGTACGTAGTTTCATTCTTACATGTATTCTAATTCATAAGAATATATATTTGGTTGAAAAAATAAGTCCAAAGGCACAAGAAAACGATCATTTATCATACTGGTAGCATCACAAAATGGCCATCATATCGAGGAAATGGTCATGTTTATATCTACCATTTATTTACTTGGCAGTCTATGTAGATATATTTTAATAAATAACTGCATATATGTCAGGTCATTTCAGTGGAGCAAAGTTTAATGGAAAGGTCAAGGTCAAATATGTAGTAAAAGGTAAATGTACGTCAAAATATCAAAATTAGCCCTGAATGCGCAACAATTTGTTATGTTTTCATTCAGTACTAATATTTTATACCATGTAATTCAGTATTGTTCGTGTCTAAACTCATTTGTATGTCAACAAAGTGAATTATCACTGACCAACCTACCCCACCTGGAACAGCCATAAATCATTGGCGAAAATGTACAACCATTCTTAACACAATTGGCTATGAAGTACAGCAACCTCGGTATCGGTCATCTAAGGTACTTACGGCCACTATTTATTAAGACTCCTTTTATACAAGAATTCAAACATTATAATAGCTAAGTACTGAATAAGGTACTCATTACCTTTGAAAACTGGAATCCCTATACATTTGCGTAAAACTACATCAGGCTTTATCTGCCATAAAATTACGAGGTGACTTCTATTTAGGGATTCATTAGACACATAGAAAGTAAAAACGCTAGTCCTTATCATTCCTGGTCTGATTGGGGACTCACTACCAACATGTACACACATTCCTGATCTTTTAAGGTACTTAAAACCACTAGTTAATAGTCATCTCTGGTCTGATTGGGTAATTGCTACAACCATATACAGAAATACAAAGTCTCGTTGGATACGCATATACCCGATATATCCAATCCTGGCCCTACTGGACAAAAACAACTACCAGGTACAGCCATTGCTTGACCTATTGACTACTCACTTGAACCATGTAGAGACATTATTTGACCTTTTGGGAAAAAAGGTATAACCATTCTCAGTCCTAGGTGTTACTCTCGACCATCAAGTACGGACATCCCTAGTCATATTGGATATTAAAAATTAAATTCTCACCATGTATAGACAGTTCTGGTATTGTTGGGTACATAACCCTTAGGTACATCTATTCCTAGTCCTTATAAGTACCAACGACCACACTGTACATGTATTACTGGTTCTTTTTAAACTCAAAAACTATAAAAAACAGACATCAGTGGTCCTTTTTAGTACTTACTACTACCATGTGCAGACAGTCCTGGTTCTATTTGGTACGCACTAGGTACATACATTCCTAGTCCTATATGATATTCAAAACCACCATATACGGGAGAATATATTGCTGGTCGAAATTGGGCACCCATGAATAACCACTAGGTTCATGATAGGTACAATTTGGTACTCACTTCCACCATGTACATACATACTTGGTCGTATCGGATACTTATAAGTTATTACTACTATGTTCAGACATTCATGTTTCTGTTGGATACTGTCGATCGCTAATTGACAACTCAGGGGCGCCATGTAGAGACATGCCTGGTCTTATTGAGCAGGCATAACCATTCTGTACATACATTCAAGTCCATTTGGTGTGTTCAAAACTAGCGTGTAAAGACATTTGTACTCATCACTACTAGGTACATCCACTTCTAGTCCTAATGGGTACCAATAACAATTATATACATGTATTCCTGGTCCTATTTGGTACTCAAAATTGTCATGTACATACATAAGTCGTCGGATTGGGAACTCACAACTGCTAGGTGCGACCATTTGTTGTGCTATTGAGTAATCACTACCCGCGTGTACATATAGTCCGCTACCCGAAACTACCATGTTCATGTATTCCTGGTCACATTGAATACTCAAAATCACCATGTACAGACATTTGTGGTTGGGTCGGTTACTTTCGACCACTAAGTAATGCTATATCGTGTCGTATTGGGTCACCACTACCACCATGTACAGACCCGGGCCTAATTAGAAACACATAACCACTGTATACATACATTCATTGTCCTAGTTGGTACCCACAACCACTATGTACATACATAAGTGGTATGATAGAGTACTCGCAGCCACTATACATAGCCATTTTTGGCCCTATTGGGTACTCACTACCATCATATACATGTACATACATTCCTGGTCGTATTGGGTACACATAACCACATTCCTGTTCCTGTTAGATACTGACAGCATCATGTACATACATTCCATTCAAACTAAGCAATATCAACCACTAGGGACATACCTTACTGGGTTTATTTTGGAGTACCGGCAACCACTGGGAGCTTTCATTCGTCGTCCTATGACACCTTGTAGAGACATTTATGGTCTTATTGGGCACGCATAACCACTTGGTGAGACCATTTATTGTCCTATTGGGTGAGCATTACCCCCATATACAGACAATCCTGGTCTTATTAAATACTCATATCGACTAGGTACATACATTTCTAATCCTGATGAGCCTGGTTACAATTAGGAACACCAATTTCTCGTCCTATCGACTACTTAGTGCCCAAGTTAAGACATGCCTGTTCTTTTTGGCACTCATAAACACTAGTTACATACAATCCTTGTCCATGTATGTATTCACGGTCTGCTTTTACATAAAGTCCTAGTTTAATAAGGTTCTCGTAACCGTTAGGTACATCCATTCCTAGTCCTAATGGGTACCCACAACCGTCATGTTCATGCATTGCTGACCCCCGTATTCGATATTAATGACCAATATGTGCATCCTTTCGTAGTCCTAGGGGGTACTCAATACCACAAGGTACAGGTACTCACTTTCACCATGAACTGACATTCCCGGTATTATTGGATACTCGCGATCACTATGTACACTCATCCGTGGTATTATAGGGTGTGCACATTCATGTGGTATATCATGTATTACACTCCGGGTACTCGCAACTACCAGGTACAGAATGCCTGGTCCTATTTGATACTCACAACCACCCAGTACAGCTATTCCTGACACACCCATGATGAACAGCTCAATACACACAAGATACTGCCTTTCATAATACTCTGACGGTACTCATGACTCTCAGGTACACCCATTCCGGTCCTATCGGGTACAAACAGCCATTGAGTGGCTTTTACACGTAAAATTAACAGATATATGTTCTTGACTACATATGCATATGGGTACATACGACTTCAAAGTAAAACCATTTCTGGCCTAGTGGTATCTTTTACACTCCTGACTCTATGAGTATGTAAAATTCCAGACTATATGAGGTAGTTAAACTGCTAGGTTCAGCTATACCATGTAAACGTCGCCCGGTTCACCCACTCTTGAGACTAGTATGGACACCTAAGAGCGCTAGACACAACAAGGAAAGGGTGAGAAGATAACACATTAGTATAATGATAAGTATTATATAGATAGATTTTGTCAGCTGATGATAATAAAAATGCGTTGTGCATTTTAAGACGTACGAAACTGGATACAATGTGTAGAAAAGGAGTCGTCGTAATGACCAATATTGATGTTGCTGTACCTCATGGCGGCAAGTAGCCAATGGGGCTAAGAATGGCTGTACAGTTTTGGCAATGCATTATGGCTGTTCCGGATGGGGTAGGTTAGTCAGTGATCGTTCGCTATATTCACTATAATAATTGATATAAATGTATTTAGACATAAACAATACTAAATAACTTTGTATAAAATATTAGTACTGAAAGAAAACATTAAAAATGACTAATAATTGCGCATTCCAGGGCTAATTTTGATATTTTTGACGTATTTGACCTTGACCTTTTACTGCATATTTGACCTTGACGTTTCATGTTTAACTTTGCTGCACTGAAATGTCCTGACATATATATACAGTTATTTATTAAAATATATCTACATAGACTGTCAAGTAAATAAATGGTAGATATAAACATGACCATTTCCTCGATATGATGGCCATTTTGTGATGCTACCAGTATGATAAATGATCGTTTTCTTGTGCCTTTGGACTTCTTCTTCAACCAAATATATATTCTTATGAATAAGAATACATGCATGAATGGAACTACGTACTAATTATTAATTTTGAAGAAAAATGGAAGACTTTAGTTAACGTAAGAACCGTTTGGGCAAGATTGCATTAGTTTCATGGAGTTTAAAATTTCAGTGACCTTTGACCCCCATATAGTACGTACTTGCAAATGACATTCTATAATTAGTAACTTTTTATAGTGTTTCCAAATATGTATTCTACCTATATCGCAATTCTGCTGACATTTAAGTTCATTTTGTCTTTTTTGTAGATATTAACATAGTCCAACCCCCTTCAGCAAATTACAGATTTTCACATTGACCTCATGGCATATAAATGCGCAAACGAGCATAGATAGTCACGACTTGGACACTTATAAAATGGGTTGTCAGATAGGCTATGCACTTTTCTTTCAAAATATATGCAAACTTCTTTTGGCCTCTTTCATTGAAAAAAAGTATGTGGGTTCTCGGACTTATACAGATATCACATGTTTGCGTTTTAACTCTACTTTTATTTATTGTTCTACTTTTTGACCTTTGACCTTTTGTACATGTAAAATAGTTGAATATTTTGGCTTATTTAATGAGCGATGGAATATTCATATTACCTTTATATATGAAAACAATATTCAATCAATGCTATTGTTACTGACCAATAGAAACAATGGTAGAAGTAAAACTAAGCATACCCTCAAAATACTGCTATTTTTCAATTGCTTCAATTTGCACCCATATGATACAAACATGTTTTTTTGTCAAATTCGGATATCTTCTTATCAATTGTATAACATTTTAAATTAAGTATACATAAAGGAATAAAATTATGTGCAAAATATTGAATTTTGGGGAAAATGTGAAATTTGATGAAAAAGTATACTGGAGCATTTGTATAAATTCTATGGGTTTATCATATTGTTGACCTTTGACCCCTATTTACATCATAATTACAAGTCAAGGTTATGGTTTTTTATATTTAAAGTGTTGCCCATTATGTGTTCGTTCAAATTTGGCAAATATTTTCCACATTGAACATTGTTTTCGTTTTTTATTAGACATAAAACTACCCATACCCCCCTTAGGAAAATGTGCTTTTTTTCATACACCCAATGATACAAAAATGAGAAAAAAATGTAGGTAGTCACGGCTTTGACACTTAAGAAATGGGTTTTCATATAGCATATGAAATAACCTTTCAAAATATGTACGAACTTCTTTTGGCCTCCTTCGTTGCAATAAAAGTGCGTGGGCTCTCGGACTAAATAGTTTATAGACACGGTAAAAATGCAATTTATCATTCAAGAAAGCGCTAAAAAACTAAAAAACGCACTGTTTTACCAAAGCATATTCTGGCTGATGATTAGTTTGACTTTTTAAGGGTCTCCTAAAAGGTAGTACATTTATACCCTTGGAGACGGTTTCTTGTAGCAGTGTTATGTGACGCTGTTCTTGAATCACTAGTACAGTAGTAAATAAATCGGGGGTCTCCTGCCTCCTTAAAGGAAGTATCACTATTCCTTTGGAGTTAGTTTCTCGTGGCAGTGGTATGTGACGCTGCTCTTGAAACACCCATTTTAGGGGGTATTTGAGGAAGGATTTTAGCCTTAAACTTTAATATATATATATATACATTTGTTGTTATGTTTGCATGCATATATCTATGTAAAATTGTTTTAACCATGTCTTAAATGTGATTGTAAAGCACCTTTGAACGTGTAATTACATGATAAAGGTGCTATATAAATATGGTATAATAAATAAATAAATAAATTTACAGTGCCCAGGTCTTTTATAGGACAAATAAGGATAGGGCGTTCGTATTTTAAGCTTCTTTTAGTATAGCCCTGTTATAGTAACTATGATTTTTGACCGAGGCACGTTTATAGTACATACCGACTTGTTTGACTCATTGATACTTTTAATACTATGTTACTAGTATGGAAAAAAACGTTAAGCGCTCCTTTGTAGTGAAAACATAAATAGCAATAATTTGCTAATCTCTATAATCCGGGAAATGCCCACTTGGGTAATCTAAGAATAATTATCTAGGCTATGGCGAGAAGTTAAAAGGATAATCTGTAAGAGAATGTGATAATCTAGTTAACGCACAATGAGTTCTTAATCCAAAACAAATGATATTTTGGATACATTTAACCAACTGTGTTGTTGATTAAGATTAATTGTATCCAAAATATCATGACTTTTTTAAAATTTGAACTGATCGCCAATAGCATCACCATAAGGAAACGAATGTATGTATAAAATTAAAGTAAGTATGTTGAAGATACGAACATTGACTTTACATTGATTGATTGTGGATTAGTGGCTAATTGTGTTACAGGGAATACCATACTATAATGATGTCATACTATAATGCCATACACGATAAAGAAAAAGTCAAGGAGTCTATTCAGAAAGAGACAAAGGTTATTGCGACCGGTTTCCTTGTATCGCACCACTATCTCTTCTAAAACAATACAGTGACCCATTTGAAATAGGTGTTAGCTCTTTTATAGGTTGTCCATGACCTAATGGTAAAATAGCAACAGAAAAGTCGAAAGCAAAGCCCTACCGAGCGCCTATATAGGAGAGATCATATGTGTATACAAAGGGATAAGTACCACCAGCTAGCTATTGGTGAATGACAGGTTTTCATTGTTCATTCATCCAATAGGTTGCTGGTGGTCATTTTGCATATGAATACGGTGATCTCTCCTATTCAGTTACCTCTCGTTCAATTTATACAGAAGGCATGGATTACCTCCCGTGGAAAGCGCTACGTAGCGCTCGCCTATGTTAACCGTCCCAATGATGTTACACATTCTGAAGCTACGAAATAATCACACGAACTGGATGATGAAATCGTACAGACAATTAACTATATTCACCATCCTTTTTTCGATCAATCGAGTTCGGCGAGTTCAATAAAAGAAGTGGCTGTTCAAAACGGAGAACCGTAGTCAGCCGACAAGTACATATAAGTGACTGATATTCTATAGCACGGAGAGTTTGACCTGATCCTTACCTGTAAGCATGAATATATTACAAGGTTCTTGCAATGAATATATAAATTTCTTTGAGCAAATCGTGCAATATCGGTCCTTAAGATTTGTGTTTGTATTGCACTGGAAGCGTCTTCGTGATACTTAACATACAACCGGTGTTATAAATAAAGACAATATAATTATCGCTCGTTAAATTATGCTAATACAAGGTCGAGAGTCGCATCAAATTCTCTGTACTATACCTTAATATAAAGGTTAATAAGCAGTCTACACTTCCACTGTTGTATACCATATTTCTCTGATTTATTATTCCATCAAATTGTTGAGGTTAAAAACTACACATTATTTTAACCAATCCTTAAAATTGCTCACTACTCCAATAGCGTAATACATGAACAATCTCCATTCATAATGTTTTAATATGAATTAGTTCGCACATCAAAGCATTCCATCGCGTGTAATTATTATAACACTTCATGTATCAATGAAAGTATTCATATTTAAGTTTCATTCATTTAAGGGAAAGTCGCTAACCTCGAGTTAAAACCAGATGGCGTGGCTAATACATTACTTAAAATTTGATAAGGGTCACAAAATCGTACATGGTACACATGTACTAGTAAAAATGGTTTTGTTTCTAGTAAAAATGGTTTTGTTACTAGTAAAAGTGGTTTTGTTTCTAGTAAAAATGGTTTTGTTTCTAGTAAAAATGGTTTTGTTCTAATACTATTATGATACTGAGTTGAAGTGGCGAGATTTTGCAGGAAAATGATGTTACATCTATCAATAAACCGTTGTAAGCCGGGGCCTTAAAGGTGCTGCCTCACAGATCAGGCTAAAAGTTTTGTATCACGTAATTGTCCTACCTTACCAAGTATTTATACAATAGAAAGTCACTGGTGGTTGCTGTATGAAAGATTTATGACGTATAAGTAATTTAAATCACTCTTGATATTTGGCACTCAGTATTTTTCTGTTTGAAAATATCGCAGAGTTTCCTTCCAAAACGTTCTGTAAATTATGTAATTCACACATGATCAAACTGTAACTTCAACAAACTAAAGTCGAAATATCTGTGAGGTATTCGGTTCGTTTCGCAATTCGTTTTCATCGAATGGAAACAAATTTCAGGCAATTTAAGTGATAGAAGTGCTAATTCTATAGGGTGTTAAAATGCTGAATTACTACAAAATGCCGATGTTTCACAAGTTATTTTTTATGTCAATGTGATTGTTTATGGCATATACAGGAAACTATACCAAAATTACATGAATATTTGACAATTTAATTTTACTTTTGCAATACACCAATACGTGAGGCAGTCCCTTTAAGGATGATAAAATTAACATTTCCTTATACGTAACTGTACGTTGGCCACATTTTGGTGTTCTAATAAGGTAACAACATGTTTTGATGCACGTATATAATTCAAGCACGTGTTTACATATCAAGTGCATGTCTGAATATAACCCATGGATCGTACATACACCTACTAGTGGTTAACCCAACCACACTCCCAAGTCTGCACATGTCACCAACAGAATCATGCAAGTTTGCTACACCCATCAAACCAAAAACAACATAATTATTCTACTATGTTGACACAACACTCAAGAAAATCGTTTCATATTAATAAAATGTTAATAGGTACATAAAGGTTTAGCCTTTTAAGTGCCAATTTCTGCATGTACTAAAGGAATCATCGTAATTGGCTCGTTGATAAATATAATAAAGTCACGACAACATAAGGCATACCATAACACGTAAACTCATAGCTGCTATGCTCACTCTGAGTCACTCATTGCTGATATTGAAATTAATCACAATGTCTCGCACCACTCGGTACGCATCATTAGTTACACCCCTCGGTAATCTGAACTCATCCAGTACGCATCACAAGTTACACCCCTCAGTAATCAGAACTCATCCAGTACGCATCATAGGTTACACCCCTCAGTAAACAGTACTCATCTAGTACGCATCACAAATTACACTCCTCAGTAATCAGTACTCATCCAGTACGCATCACAAGTTACACCCCTCAGTAAGCAGAACTCATCCAGTACGCATCACAAGTTACACCCCTCAGTAATCAGTACTCATCCAGTACGCATCACAACTTACACCCCTCAGTAATCAGTACTCATCCAGTACGCATCACAACTTACACCCCTCAGTAATCAGTACTTATCCAGTACGCATCATAAGTTACTCGCTTCAGTAATCAGTACTCATCCAGTACGCATCATAAGTTACTCGCCTCAGTAATCAGTACTCATCCAGTACGCATCATTAGTTACACCCCTCAGTAATCTGAACTCATCTAGCACGTATCACAAGTTACATCCCTCAGTAGTCAGTACTTATCCAGTACGCATCATAAGTTACTCGCCTCAGTAATCAGTACTCATCCAGTACGCATCACAAGTTACACCCCTCAGTAATCAGTACTCATCCAGTACGCATCACAACTTACACCCCTCAGTAATCAGTACTCATCCAGTTCGCATCACAACTTACACCCCTCAGTAATCAGTACTTATCCAGTACGCATCATAAGTTACTCGCTTCAGTAATCAGTACTCATCCAGTACGCATCATAAGTTACTCGCCTCAGTAATCAGTACTCATCCAGTACGCATCATTAGTTACACCCCTCAGTAATCTGAACTCATCTAGCACGTATCACAAGTTACATCCCTCGGTAGTCAGTACTTATCCAGTACGCATCATAAGTTACTCGCCTCAGTAATCAGTACTCATCCAGTACGCATCATAAGTTACTCACCTCAGTAATCAGTACTCATCCAGTACGCATCATTAGTTACACCCCTCAGTAATCTGAACTCACCCAGTACGCATCACAAGTTACACCCCTCAGTAAACAGTCCTCATCCAGTACGCATCATAAGTTACGATCCTCAGTAATCAGTACGCATCCAGTACGCATCATAAGTTACGATCCTCAGTAATCAGTACTCACCCAGTACGTATCACAAGTTACACCCCTCAGTAAATAGTACTCATCCAGTACGCATCACAAGTTACACCCCTCAGTATTCAGTACGCACCCAGTACGCATCATAAGTTACACCCCTCAGTAATCAGTACGCATCCAGTACGTCTCACAAGTTACATCCCTCAGTAATCAGTAGGTTTATCAAAATGACTTCTTCAAATAAGTTCTCAAAACTGACATCATTCAGTCCACAGGTGTGTGATATTTGAGTTGGGAGAATTATACTGACCTTGAGAATGTAAATGAATAAATATTTTAAAGGGCCAATTTGGGATCGATCCGTGTTCTTCTGATCTCATGGTCGCGTAATGGGAAGCGTCAACAATGTGGATACACGAGACCCACGGTTACTGGGGAGTGGACAAATTTTTCTACAAATGTTCTACATGGGTACTAGTATAAAAAGTTCAGATATGAGCAAACTTATACTAATTTTATAAAACGTAAATCGATGAATAAAGACCATCTCGTCAATACAGGATTGCGGTTTACTTTTAAACATAATAGATGTCAGTCAAATATGTCTGATCTATGTAAGAGGTATTTCTTTGACATTCTGAATGAAATCTTTATTGAAATTCATACGGAGGTGAATGCCAACCTTCTATGGATACTAGCATGGTTCAGAGACATGTAGGCAAGAGAATGAAAAGAGTCAATTGATTTTTGAAAAATGGCATTCCCTCCTGGGAGCGATATACGTATACCAGTGGAGAAGACAAAGCGGAAAATCAAAACGAAGACAATAGAGGGTTGGAGTCCTACAATGTATTAATAAAAAGTTTTAATAAGACTCCATATTGTGTCAAACAATTTACCAATGTAATCTTGTTACTGGTCACTTTTCTAAAAGTGTAACAATGAGAAGCGGTTGATTGAGATGTCAAAAGCGGCGACAAGCAATGCTGGGTAACATACCACCACGAAGCTCATGTAAACAAAACGACCAATATTGTAAACTCATTATTTTTCGAGGTGGTTGAATTTTCGTTGATTTCGTGGTTTAGCTAAACCATGAAATTTAATCACCACGGATAATTGACCTCCCAAGTACAGAACAAGAGTTTCCCAATCCAGATTTTTTTAATCAACGAAATAGAAACACCACAAACGTGGCATTTTACGGAAATCCACGAAATTTAATGCCCACGAAAATAAGTATTTTTTACAATTTACTAAACTGCTGAATCAGGGTAACGGCAACTAATTCAAGTGTTTGGATTATATAGATTCGATTAATCGTTGTAAAAGGCAATAGTGGCACTACCCCGTTTTGCGTTATTGTTTTACTTATTGTACTTCTAGGGATAAAAGCTTAATAACTGTTCTCATTAGAAATAGGTAAAGAAAAAATTAATTATTAAAGTTTAGCGTTTAGCGTTTCAGTTCCAGACTGATTTGCTCTAGGGCTACGCTTATATTATATATATATACATTTATTTATTTATAATGAAACACCCCTTATATGGAAAATTGTGAAAGAATAATGGTGCTATACCCCATATTAGGAATGGAGGATATATAGGTTAGGTCAAACTTTTGTTCGTGATCAGTCGGACCATTTCATACTTGAATTGAGTAGAGATTTTTATTAGAATTAATTTGGAATTTTGAAATTTTGGAGCTAAATGATGAAAATTGTAGTCCTTATATGAGAGAAATTTAACTACGTATATTGTGTTTGACATTTGACAAGAGTTGTGTAGTGCAGGATTAAACTTCTAAAGTTGTGATAAATTCGACAAAATGTTTTTATTCTAATCAATTCTTCCTCCGTCAATATAGAGACTCGGTCACACTACCGCCTAGTACGAAATTTAAACACTGGTGGCAGCGGTGGGATTTCATCCATCAATTCAGAAGCTCGGACACACTACCCCCAAGTTAAGAATTTTAACACTATGGTACAGGTACCAATGTAGCGGCTGTTGAACTATAAGATTGGGTGATCAACACACGTGCGGATTTACGAAGCAGCATTTTCTGTTTATCGATAGTTTTTGTCGGAAATAAGAATTTAAAAAATCGAAAGGATTTTTTTAAGAAAATGTTCCTCGTGTCCGATTCAATGAAACCTGAATGCTCTCCATATAGCCGTCTGAAAATAACAGCGGTAATGGAAAATTACGTGGTTTGAATCTAGCGTATAATAATTGATATCTCATTTACAAGTAGGTATAATAGAATCGTTCTATCACTACAGGAAAGGTAGCCAGGTGGCTTTAGTTATCGCTTATAATCGCGTCACACGTATGTTGATAGCGGGTATACAATAAATTTCAAAAAATAATTGATTGAGTTAGATATGACGATAGCATGGAGTCTAAAATATAAGCCATAAATCTCAGGGGTCAACGGGGCAACATTTAAACTAGAAAATGGGTATTAGAATATTGACACGCTTAATGTCGTGTATACGGACTTCAGTGATCAGCCCTCAGTAATACTTCAATGATTTCATTAATACGTACAACCTTTTATAGTGAGTTTTAAACAGTCTTATCAGCATTTTAAAACAGCTTATCTGCAGCTACATATACATTTGCGCGAATTCGCGATTTATAGCGAAAATTAGTCTATCGCGAACATTTCAGCTGTTACGGAATGACTGCTTAAACTATTTGACTGTTAAAAACATGTTCGCTCATTTTAACTGCAAATTGAAGAATACTTCATGTTTTTAGTGATTTTGGTAGCTATTTGCATAATGCTTCAAAACATTGAAAACGTTAATGACCTTGATTTTCATGTTCAGTTGATGCACTTAGGGAAATATTTTACGAAACGACGTACTAGTGTAGTAATACCACGTGACTTTGGGTTACAGGTCCAAGACGAAATTTGCTTCACTTCGAAAACAATCATAACCATAAGTATTTTAATTTCTATATAGAGTTCAATTAACTATACGCCACGCTAAGGAAAATGATTTGCTTTCCACGAAATATAAGATATTTTTCAGCAGTTTGTTTCTGAAGTGAAGATAATTTCGTCTTGGACCTGTAGCCCAAAGTCACGTGGTATTGCTACAATGTACTAGATGCTTTTTGAATATCACCCCGTGCAACTTACAAAGGCATACAACTATAAATATACGTTGTCGTTCTCTCGATTTGAAATCATTCCGCTAAATTGCACATTTATAACTGAAGTGCCGGTGTGTTTAACTTTACTAGGAAGTAAAGTGTTTACGACTCTAATAACTATAATTAATTACGTGATAGTCTGTATTGATAAACTGTATAACTGCAATGCTTATATCCCAATTGTTACTAGTATATGGCGTGTAACAAAAGGATTGTATAGTATGCATCCTGGGTTCTAGAGTTATTGGTGCATGCTCCTCTGTCCCTTCCCTCAACGCCTAGTCCTAAGTGGGGATTGCCTTTTTTGTGATTGTTTATGTTTGTGTTTACAATAATGTGTAAAAGACACTTTCGATCTGATGAGTAAGATCGGTAACCCGTCAACAAGATAAACTAGAAAGGTTTTGACTCAAGAACGTATGTCTTCAACAAAGGTCCATAACTCTTGCAACAGTTCCTAACAATATGCACAACTCAGTTTCCAGTACAAAGTCGTCGCCTCCTCGATAGCCTAGTGGTTGAGCGTTCGCTTCGAGTGCGGGAGGTCTCGGGTTCGATCCCTGGCCGCGTCATACCAAAGACGAAATAAAAATGGTACCAGAAATTCCCTTGCTAGACGCTCAGCATAAAAGGGAAACTGGCTATTCTTCTCTCATACCCTTGTAGCGATGGATAACATCAGGAATGAGGTGTCGAGAGTGATTAACATAAGTTGGAAAAAACCTGTTTCACAATCGATCTTAAATAAATTAGTATAAACTAAAGTAAATAAATTAGTATAAACTAAAGTCTTCGTGTGAAGAAGTTCTATTGTTTCACAATTGGTTAAGAAGAACTAGTGCAGACAAACGCAGTAACGTCCAGACAGACATCCATCCAGGCAGAGAGACGTACCAAAACGTCCCACCCCCGCTGTATGTAGGAGGCACAATGAGAATGAGATTGTGAAACGGAGCTTGTACGTGTACGGGAACGTGTAAACTATCTTATTAGCAAGTCGGCCTTTAAATAAACGCCACACTATAACAAGTAAGCACCGTTAGTCTGAAGTGACATTGTCATCCACGAACTTATAATGAAAAGTTGCAAGGCTGTAAGCACCATAGTTTGCATGTATGTGCATTTGTACTACATTTGTAAAGTTTTTATACATACATGTACTCCAAACAGTGTTTCACCTAATGGGGACTAACTCTTTTTTTACTCAAATTAACCGTTTTAAAAGGTACGTATTCCATGTTTAATATGTCACTCTGTCAGCCCCTTTTATCATAAGTACTCAAACGCATATAAACACATTTTTATACATTGACCCCGTAGTGGGACAGAACCTTTTTACGGAAAAACGTGAAACAGAACAAGACACGTTGTCGTCCAACGTCTTCATGATTTATTTCGATCTTATGATATAGAATCCAGATATTGTGATTGCTATTTGACGGGTTTATTATTCGAAATATGAACTGTTGTATTTTCTCTATTAACTATCGATTTGATCTGATTACACCGTACGTTTATAGAACGGAACAGTATAAAGTGCATACAGTAATATCAACCTTTATGACAAGGTTTGAGATTTTGACATTTTAATACACGTAAATTTAGGATTTGGATAAAGTAAGTTTATTGGTTTTCGTTGACTTAAATTTCGGGGATTTTTGGAAACTTGCAATTTCGCGGTGTCGTTAATTCATATTTATATTTAACCGAATATGGCGGAAAACATTTGTTTTGTAACTTGGTGGTCGATTTATCGCGAGGGATTTGATTTCGCGGTCGAGTTCACCCACGATATCGACGAAATTCAATCTCCCACGAACCTAAGTGGGTTTACATCGTAAAACATATCCAAATAAGCAAAACGTATATTGAAATAAAATAAACCATTTCAAATCAGTTGATTTATCCAGTGAAGCAATGCATCATTATGTTTTAAAGGAAGTTCAATGTTAACTTTGAGAGAGGTTTCCGGGCCGTACTTTGGTATTGTTCTAAGCTATAGGAAGACCAGGGAGCATGTTAATGGTATTATACGATTATCTTGAACTGTATCGTAGTTTTATATTAATGTTTTAAAATATCAAACACCGTTATGGGTGTGGTCGACAAGGGGCATGTAGAAATATTGTAAATCAAGTCGCGTGTCTAATTGTATAAGTAATTAATCATTAACATATAAACACACAGACTATAGATATGTATCAGGTGATTGGTTTATGTTCACAGGAATATGATCCTAGACGTTGTAGATATTCTGTGAACTGAATATACGAAACTGAGGGCCGATCAAAAAGTTATTATATAAACCGAGAACTTACAATACGATACCCGGGTACAGTACAACCTCTGTAGAGCAACACTCTTCTGGAGCTGCACATACGCAAATGAACGACTCGAGCTTTTTCGCAGTACTCGATATCTTCATCCTCTAAATATTAAGCTCTTATTGTTCGGAGGTGATAATTTAACTCATGAAAATAATATAAAACTAGTAAATGCTGTTCATGAGTTCATTAAAGACACACAACTACAACAGCGCGTGTGATAAATGTGAGGCATTATTCCAGGAGGAACTTATTCACGTACTATGTGAATGCTCCACGACGGAAACCATTCGTACTGAAATGCTGAACTCATTAGAACATATACTTAACCAGAACGACACCCACCTAATTCGTGAAAATGATAGTTACTCCCTTGTACTAAAACTTTTGGGTGCTCCACTCGAACCAATCCTGGATCCAGAAACTGAGAGACAATTTTTTATATGCACTTACATTTACATAGTGCAATGTCTGAACATTTAGTGTGATCAAACATAGACATTCACTGACGGCATGACGAATGCATCTAGTCATGCCTGCATATTCACTGTATATATTGTATTGCTTTCATTGTAATCAGTGATTGATTGTTTAATACTGTTTGTACATAAATGTATTCAATATCCTCTAATATAGAGGGAATTAAAGTGTTGAAGTTGAAGTTGAACATAAATATATTATAATGTAATTGCTATTGGTATAAGGGGAGAGCCGTAACTAAGTTTTGGAACTTGTGGCTCGACCCTTTTACCCATGTATTTAAAATGTATTTATAGTAATATTTGTATGAAATTGTTTGTGTACTTTGTTTGGACAATAAAATATGTTTAAACCACATACTGGCCATTCTACAGTCCCCGTGTTCACAAAGGATTAGTTGCAGGATCAGGATCAGGTTCAAATAGGTTTTTGCTCTACAGAAGTGAAATTTATAATAAATATTAGCTGAGGGAAAAGTTTGAAGGTGTTGTTATAGAGAGGTTGTCGCTCTACAGAGGGCCCATCGGGAGAGGTTGTACTTTGTATCAGTCACATTTATATTAATGGATCATATTCATTTTGGTTTATGAAACATCCGCATTCAAAGGCACATTTCCCCTCGAACTCAGAGGTCAATCTGGAAGAGAAACCCCGAAAAACCATGCCGTTTAGACTTTCTCAGTCGAACACCATCAAGAGAAGTACATGTGCTTTTTTATTATGAGGAGTTTGCCAATTTTAAGGGTCCAAATAATGGTGTTCTTATAGGAGGTTTTAAAAAGACATGCTAACAACTTAATCAGTTTTACATGTGTGACTAGTTCTTGCATTCGATTGGTAGCCTACTATTGTAGCACCCTTTTTGATAATACGTAGATACCATGTTTTCTAGATTTCCAAAAACAACTAGATTTCTAAGAATATAATAATTTCTAAAACTGAGATACAGTATCACTTAATTGAATCATTTGAGGAAATCGGGAAAGTCTTAAATGATTTTGGTGAATGGGTGATAAGTCAGTGTAAGATAAGGCAGGAGGTCTAGTCATTTGGGGGCTTTAAAAAACTAAATTATTTGTGAATACACGATCAATTCTCACATGGCCCATGCCGTATGACTGCTCTGATATTGTTTCAATACATTGTGCCATTTTAATAGTAAAATTCTTCTCATTGATTTAAGTATAATACATTTAGAAGTCATTCCCATTCATAGATGTATACGGTATGTGAGCATTTAGTGTCCCATATAACTGTGGGGAGGGGGGAACAAACACATGTGTTCATTGAAACCAAACCTTGTGAAAACGTTGTGCAATGTATACAACTATAAACCGTTTGGGAAATTTACATTTTTGAATATTTTGTGTAAATATTGCCATTTTTGTAGCATTCACAATTTGAATGTAACTTATCGGAATCTTCGCTGGGAATGCCTTTTATTGTTGTTTTGCGAACACCGGTGTTTGTCAGCCATTTGTAAAGCTATTCACAACGGGGACCACCCTTGGACTTCTATCATTACGAAACACAGCATTATGGGTAGCCGTGCACTTTTGATGCGTATCAATACGTTTTCACAATTGTTTAAGAAAATCGTAAAAAAATGAAAACAAAACCACATTGATCACGATTTTCGGGACTATAAATTGGGTTTTATTTACACTTCTAGAAAGTTCAAAACAACCAGCGTATGTAAATATTACATCAAACCGATTTAGACGACTTAAATAGAAGATCTTTAAAATATTACACTAAACTATAAAAATGCCGATTATTAGCAAAAAATGTCAACTATATACCACAAGTAAAGGATGGGTGCTTTTCTTTTAACTCTGCACAAATTGTGATAAAAACATAAAAAAAATCCGATTTTAGTTACGTAATCATCTATTTATACCGACATGTTGGGCCACCAAGCAGGTGGTTATATAACCCTTGTATTATTTATGACGTACACCATTTAATTATATACCCTTATATTAAATTCAAATCATATTATGATTGGTTGTTTAATGTTACTACCCCAAACGTTACAATCGCGTCAGAAAAGTTAGTTATAGATGACTACGATATCAAACCGGGTTGCACGGTTTTAAACATTGCTCGATATGACATAATTTATTCCAAAAACTTCATCACGTGACCAAAATAAAAATGCATTCCGTATAGAACGCCTTCCAGTTGGTAGGGGTTAATAACAGTAAGACTTTATAAAGAATAACTTCACAAATACATTGCCAGGCGCTCGACAGTTCGTATTTACTAGGCAAAAGACGTGTGCTTTTCTCCAGTTTCAGGGATTCAAAATTAATTCGAATGTTTAATAAAATCAAAGAGTTGCAAACGTTCCGTAAAATTAAGAGCTAAGAACCTAAGAAGATCATGTTCATCATATGTCTCTATATCACAACGTATGCCAAAGATCTAAAAATACAGTGTTTTGATCTTTGCGTATGCCTATAGCGGCTAGCACTAACAGAAACTTAATATAGACCTTTTTAATCTAGAAAATATAGCGAACATTTAATAAGATAGTCGTATGTTTCACAGCCAAACTTTTGTCTAATTACATGTACGTAGTTCCAATCAATTATAGTTTACAGTTAATCGGCAACCAGTAAAACATTTCCCCCTTTGCATAAAACCTTTCTGTACCGAATATGTCTTTCAGACAAATGCAATACTTCAACAATTTACAACACACGTTCATAATGTTATAGCAATTTCATGCGTTGATTTACAATTCTTACAACAAAGCTATCTCATTTTCAAAGTCCAGTACACAAACACAAAAGTTATATTGACGATATAGAACACATTGGGTACGTTTTTGCTCAAGGACGTATAAGCGGTTTAGAAAGCTCGCATAATGTATAAATGTAAGGTAATATAACATATTTTTTATTTCATTAATATGTTGTACAGTCTCTTGGTTCGTTAAATTCACATCAAATAAAACCATTGATGACTTCATAGTTGAGTAATTCGAAATTTACGCTTCGGCAATTTTTCCGTAAATGTTCGTACTTTTCCGCCAGGTCACGTGTTTCATCATGGCCTATAAAACAATGTAATTAAACAGGGTTATCTATTATCTTCTGCAAAGCTTTTCTTCATTTCTTCCAGGTAATTTATCGTTAAGATTTAATGTTAAAAGTAAAGTAGATTTAATACAAACAGTTTAATGAGAATTTACAGTTCACTGCGAATGTTGTGATGTGTATAAAGCTCGGCAATCATTCATCATTTTAAATAAAGATTAAAACACGTTTTCTGTACATTTTACAATCTTTAATAAGTTTATACACAACATATGTGCAAATAATATTCTGTTTTCTCGCAGTTATGTTACAGAATTAGCTTATATAGCATTTTGTGACTAGTTAGATAAGAGTGACTTAGTATATATCAGCAGTGTACTCATAAATCTAGAAAATGCACATGATCAAATCACACACTCTTTCGTAGCACACTGAACTAAATATCGCAAAAAGAGGATTTGACATTTTCATTTTCACTATAATAACAAAGTTTACGTATTCTTTTCCCAATACCGCCTACTTGATTAAGTTTTTTAGTTCACATAATGATGCATTTTGTGCAATAGCAATTTGACGGCCCAGCAGGCAATTGTTCAAAGCAGTAATTACTAGAAATGAACATGATGTTCAAGGCATATCGAACATACAGACACAACCCTCACAGGTACCAATTCACACATTGGTCGAGTGGAGCATTGACGAATATTCAAGCTCAGAGAATTTAAGCAGAGACGCAGACGGGGATCGAACCCGGAATCTCTCGATCCCGAAGCGCGCGCCCTACCAACAGGCTACCGCTCCCCGCATCGAAAACGTCCTAAATCTTATCACTGGTCGAGCGAAATGCCAGATCGTTACTAGTCAATACATTATTTATGGAACATGGTAACGTTGCAAGCTAAAGCCAAGGTCAGGCAATTCACATTTAAGCCATACTTCATACTACAAGGGTGTATTTTTGGAAGACAAAGTTCCACGATCAGCGTTCAAAGCTCATTTTCGGGGCATGTTCGGGCCATATTTGGCCCAGTAACTCCCACGCTGTATTTATGCTACCTTTTAATGAGATTTTGACTTTTTTGTAAAAACGTAGCTTATGTGTACTTAATGAAATTTCTGCTTTCTTGTTTGTTTATGTTGTCTCCCACCCGCTTGGTGTACGTCCGTCCGTTTGTCAGGACCATACCAGTAAAACATAGTATATTATTTGCTATAGGTCGACTGTTTGCTCTGAAGTGTCGTTTTTGCATACGCTGCATTAACATTCAACTTCTAGTATATTTGCACATGTGGCGTGTTTATTTAGCCAACCAATTTTACTATACATGGTTTTCGGTACGCTGGATAAACCGAATATGAGTTCAAATTATAGTTCTACAAGGAACAAGAGTTAAGACATAAGTTATGACTTTGATACACTAATTGTCTTCCAGTATGTATGTATTGTCAAATGTATCCTTTAAGTTATTTATGAGCATAAGATTGTCTCGCGCACGACTGTCCGAACACGTGCGTAAAGGTTCGTATCTGTGAAAGTTAGGACTGGGTTGCGCCGTATTTGACGGGTGGTTTGGTGCTCACTAAACTGTTTCTCTCTAATACAGTGATCGAACGTTGATAGTTGAATGATTATCATAGTGAACGTTTCAACAGTATGCTATAATATATATATACCCCTCGTATAATGTATATACAGATGTAAATATACGATAGCTGTCTTCTAATTTGAATAGTAGTCCTTTAAACTGATCAAATCATTAAATCCGGGTGACACGGAGAGGGTGCTACTTTTATTAACCGATTCTTGTTCGAAAGGTCGTAATAAAACGCGCAATATTGAATAAAACTGTATTTGAAATTTAATTTCAATGGAAGCTTTCTCGATAGCTTGCCGATACAAAATAGAGGAGCATATCAAAGCTGTATAATACGACCTAACAAGTGTGTTTTGAATGGATATAAGTCTATATGCTGATATTTTGTCGACTTGCAAATTCGGTGGAAGGTCTGTTCAAATACATAAAGTGTTGACATACAGCGGAGTAAGCTGGATTGAACGAGCTGCTGTTAATTCATTTGATGTAAATCCCCCTGATCAAGCTACTACCCCGGCTAGTAAAGATAAAACAATATTTATGGTCTCGGTTTTACGAATCCTGGAAAGGATTTGTATACAAGGGGCCGTATATCACACACAACTAGGCTGAATGGCATGATAGTTTCACCCCATCATAGAACAGTTTCGCTTAATTCCATAATAAAAACTGAATATAATTTTCTTCTTGACAAAAGGGCCCTTTGTATGTTATTGTGCCACGCTTTTTTGTTAGATGACGCAATAATTCACGTGGACCATTGGGGCTGTTGGGTGTTAAACTGTCAATTGCTGTCTCAAAGGCAATAATAACACTGACACACATAGCACCTGCAAGGGTACCCATCATCAAAGAGCAGAAACGTTGCTGGGGAAAACGTAAACATGTGCTTCAACAGTGAAGTAATGCATTGCTAGGCGACGTAAAGAATTTCAAAATTCAAATTTAATTTCAGGTCATTAACGATCTAACAAACACAAATTGAGGGTTATATAACAAGATTACGAAGCGTGCTTTAACATGGTAATTTCCACATAATAAACTGTTTAATTTAATAGATAAAATACACTCCCGACGCTCTATATTGCTGTCATACATAAAATGTTCGTTTTTATATTTGAGGATTGCAAAAAGATCATACAGTGAGTCACATACAGGGCCTATCTTTATCGGGGTAATATTGATTCAAGAAATGTTTAAGTATTAAAGTGAGTAAATGAAATCACAGTTTAAAATCTCACCAGGCATATCAGTCGAAAACAACGTTAAAGGGTCCTTATCCTCACTAATTGTTCGATCATGCGCGGCGAAGTCTTCGATCGTAGTTTCTGACGAGGTTTGGGGGAGGTTTGCCACAGCAGTTTGTCCGCACGTAATGTGCATTGTAACTATCACCAATAACGTCAAGCATTGATACATTATGTAGCAACATTAACTGTGAAGTTCTAATTGCAAATTATATTCCAGAATTTCTTTCATATTCCAAAGTATAAAATTATCCAAAAAATGATTTTTTTTCCTTAAAAATGAATGATATTTTCCTATTCTGAAAAAAAACTGTAGATCTTTAATCCGACAGCGAGTTTATCCAAATCCACACTGAATGAATATTCTGTTCGCCAGCATACTTTATACTCTGCTTCCTTTCAATTAAATCCATACGTTAAACAAAAGACACGATCCACTATTTGTGTATAATTTTGCATAATTTCGAACTGTGCACTACTCAATGCAAAATTGAAGTTTAGCTCGAATATGAATTAGATAGGTTTGCCTATACAGCCTGATCAGTGCGCTGTTGAATGACGAATCACGGAGCATATCAGTCGCAGTGTTAAAACACGTCACACTGACTACGTTAAACAGAAGGCGGGCTTAACGTTGAGATTGAACTATCAATCACAGCCATTTATAGTAGTTGGGGAGATTTATAGTAAACCAACTGTTTAACTATAAGTATATCAAGCGTGTACGGTGTAGTTTTTATCTTTTCGTAGGTTCGCGTCCAGGGTCTTCTCAATGGGTGTAACTAAAACCGTTCATTGACGAAAACATCGGAGTAGTTCATTCGATCTTTACAAAAAGATTTAATTCACTAAATACTAAATGTTTAAAACAGTCAGCTAATGTGTTTGTGATTTGTACAGAATTTATAACGATCGGGACCGGATTTTTCTATCAGTACAGAATGGAAATAAACCTTAAGGACCGGTACAATTCATTTAGAAACCACAAATATATATGTATACGGTTCAAATACAGTTTTATCGTTATTTTAAGACATATAAAACGTATTTATTTATCCATGTAGAGCATGTCGAGGGTTATAAATATGTATACATTCAGTAATCAACGGCAGTTCAATCAGGTTATGAATATATAATATTATTTTGATTTGGAACTCCCATTGACTATATTGTAAACTTCCCAGGTGTATTATCCTGACGTTTGGTCAGGCATGTAATCCTAAGTTGAACGACAAAGCAAGGGAGCTAAACCAGTCCCATTTTAACGACTTGGTGTGTCGCGGCCTGTGTCGAAATCACAAGGTTGCTGTTCCCTAGGAAGTGCCGCTGACCACTCTATTTGAAGCGTATGTCAAACAAATCAAGATAACTGCCACTATGTTCCGAGAAGCCGTTTCCACAGAAGTCGCACAACATGCTTGTCATTCACTAAAGAGTGAACGTTTATTTGCTTTTATTTATCCTCGCCACCGGAAATCCATATGGGCGAGGCCCCCAGAAGAGGTTAGTCACTTTAGTTCTTGTGGGATAGTGCAAGATACAGAAGATGCCCCAGTTCCAGAAGCATCCCTGGTTGTTTTACGTGTCGATGTAAAGTATCATACACAGGACCTCGCTTAACGTCTCGTCCGGAAGACTGTTAGTAATTTTAGTTATGTTGGTTGGGAAACACTGAAAATCATTTCTATTTTTGACCGTCTGGAGGAGGGATCGAACCCATCACCTTCGGATCAGTAGTCAGCAACTCTTACCACTGGACCACTAATTACCAAAGACGAAATAATAAAGACGTATATATGCAAAATGTGAATACAACCGAGGCGACCTTGACCTTTCATGAATGCAACAATGGTGAACTCAAATTATTGCGGGGATCGTATTAAGGTTCATGCATATCCATAATTGGGTCACACATTCGTGAAATTTCAATTTGAAGGACGAACATTTCGAATCAGGTTGATTCGTAAAACATTTCATCCCTGGTTAATTCGAATAACAATTCGAACCTGGCTAATTCGAATATATTAGGTCGGTTTGTAATTTTGTAATTTTACCCATTTGTATGATCGATTATGTCATTACTAAATCTTCTCGATGCAGATAGTGAACTTAAAATTGCGACATAACAGGGGGGGGGGGGGGGGTAACAAGTCCGTAAAGAGCTCGCATTAGTCTGGATTTTTTATGAATGAATATAGTTTTATGGTTTTAAAATCCTTCGTTCTCTAATATAGAGCAGCGTTTTAAGTCGTTGTTTGCTCTTTAACATCCGCTACAACCTCCGAAGTATTAAGCGATTGTGACTCATGTCTCAACTTGATTTAGATAACCCTATTAATTAGTGACCCCGAGGTTGCCACGTTAAACCTAACAAACTTTCAAAGCGTTCGGTTTTTTCTTGATACTATTTAACCAGGCTGTGTTGCACTTTACGCAATAGTATACGGAGCCCCTGTGTTGACATCACGACCCCTTTTTTGCAGCGACTATTTTTTATTGTACGTATTTTGAGTAATAGTTTATGGGAACATTTTTGTTGCGAAACAGTAGCCAAAATATTAACATCGGTTATCTTTATAAATTAAATAACTCTAAGTTGCACGGTGTACTTTTGATGTCAGTATATTTGTTGACGATTATAAATCATTGAATGAAATGAAATGTTTGACAGCGGGTCAATGAACGAACAGCTAGCCATTGCCTTTTGACCAGTAGAAATAAATATTGTGTTCAGTAAAATGCCAAAATGTTTTATCATCGAATAAACACTGAACCGTATTTATTTAGTCATGAAATCGTACTTGGTTGCCACATTGAAATATGTAAGTGGCCACTGTATAGCTATTACGCTGGTAAATTATTCCGTTTCATAATTGTTTCTAGCAAACATGACATAAACTTAAAAACTCCTGACCGCAATATCAGCAAATAGTCTTTTTTAATACATGTATGTGATAGTATCCCACATTAAATATTATAGGAATGATTTGGATGTTTGTGTTAGCTGACTTAGCTCGAGTCAAATTTTAGTTGTGGGTTAATTCTTGACCTTCAATGCTTGTGACATTGACACGAGGACTGTATGGTAAAAAGCAGGAAGTCGTCACCCAGGATAATTGTTGTAAACTAGCTTCGCAATCGATCCGAAAACATAACGCTGGCTAAGAAAAAGAATATCCATACGTATTTGAAATTTGTATCGCAATGTGCTTCTTATGAAACTAATTTCATGAATATTGGAAGAGGTCATGTTGACCAAACTGAATGAGAAAAGGCTTGTTTTTCCATTTTAAGTAAATAATAGTTTTTGAACAGTTTTTTCTTGTTCTCTCAAGTTAGCATATATTTGTACTCACGACCTTCTTCTAAGCCATCTAAAGGAGTCCGAATAATACGGGGTCCGAATCTTTGACCTTCACGAATGATAGTTAAAGTGAACGCGAACTAGTGTGTTGTAGTATAATCCTTTAGTGAACAAAATTACGGGAGGTAACATGTTCGTTTTAAAGGTCGGAACTCAAGACGGTGATACAAATGTCGATTTTTTAAAAAACGTTTGCAAATCCTAAAAAATAGGTTATAAGTAAATAGAAAAAGGTTATTTTTTAAAAAAATGCATAATGTAACCTGACGAAAGCTTATTCACCATTTATGTGTTTATTGTTTTTATCAGAGATATAAATAGTAGATAATAAACGGTTCAGAGTTACATCGCCTGAATACCTTGGATTACCCTTAACCGAGAGGCTTAAATAATTACATACATACAAATGGCAATTCCTTACAGCCACACAAATAGTCTTTTTGAACAAAACAGAGCAGTCTTGTACAGGATGATAACACGTCAACCAAAAAGGCATAGTAAGTTAGTAACATAATAATTGATACTTTTTTCAAACCCTTTGGTGTGTTTTTTAAGATGGTTGATTACTTGATCTGGTTCGAAATGTTTGTCATTCAAATTAAACAAAGATTAATGTCAACAAAAACACGTATTGAAACTAATTATATTGTTAAATTTATTATATTATATATTTTTTTATTTGTCATTCAAATTAAGCCCCCCATAAATTGCATTTACCAAAATGTGTCATTACTATGACGATGGTCAGGAGTTTAGTACCTTTAAAGTTGAACATACATACTGTATGTATAATTTAAAGTTAACATAATGATCAACGGTCACGTTGCTGTAGATGTTACCGTGGTTGTGAAACAAGCGTTTACTGAACACATTCATGAACATCATGTTCACAACGATTGTAACATGTTACTAGACCCCGGGATTACAACGAATACTTACACTCAGCACTCAACACTCAAATATTGAAAATTTAGATAAGGAAAATGTATAAGATAGTTAATGAGTGTTGAAAATAACATTTGATACATTTTCTTTGCAATTTTGTACTATTAATGAGGTGTAAATGTAATTTTTGAATCTGAGTGCCACACTCAGCACTCAGACTGATGAATTGCAATTATAGCTAAACAAATACACTTAATTAAACTAGGAAGTAAGCCAAAAACTATATTTAGTGTCAATTTAACATAATTACAACGTCTTGCTCTAAAACAATGCCACAATGAACCTCAAAACAGTGAATTTCAATATGTGAGTGTTGAGTGCTGAGTGTAAGTATTTGTTGTAATCCCGGTCACTGGTTTGTAGACAGGGATATCACACACATGTACGTGTACATTAAAACCTGTATTTGTGGTCACCTGCTTTACTTGCTAAATTACGTATGCCAACTACCCCTCCTGTGACATAGGCCGCGGACAAGGGTATTCTAGGCATCTCAGTCCTGAGCAAGCCTCTCTAACTTTGGCATCGTCGTCCAAGTCTAACCGTGGTCACCATAATTCAACTAGAGTCCACGAACACCTCTAGTGTTTAAACTATGGTTGATTCAACGATAACTCGTTTTTGTTCTTGTTTCGTCCGTGCCATCTTGAATTTTCACAAATGTAGACATGGGTTTTACTGTTGAAACTGGGTCATTCAGCTTGGGCATTCAGCTTTTTAATTGCTGAAACTAGTTCATTCAGCTTTGAGACAGCTTGGACTTGGGTGGAACATTTTAATACTTATTCAGTTTGGCAATGTGCCGTGTGTGTTTAATATGTTTTCTGTGCTCGGTCGGTTAAGTTGAGTGGTGCGTTCCCTGTCTTGACTTAATATTATCTTTTTTGGCGCCTGGAGAGACCAGACATGCGCAGATAATGGAACCAGACCCCGGTCTCCCGAAGCATCTTAAGTAGAAATCTCATCTCAAATTGAGATTTTGCTCTTTCAGAGTCATAATATATGATAACATTTATTGTTCAATCTCTTAAAGTTTACTGTATTAAACTAAGAATATAGTTTTCTTTTTTGTGATTCAAATTTTGATTACAGCCTTCCATGGATATTATCTCAAAGACGCATGACAATATTTGAGATGAAATTTAACTCAGAGTGAGATGTTTCGGGAGATCGGGGTCTGACCATACCATACTATAATTAGCGCCAAAATCCAGCCAAAAATAAATTTGCACTAACCATTGCTTAAAAATGCAAATGCAGCCGACAAATATTATTAAGGTGAATGTCCTATGAAAGATGTTATCATTTGACGCAAAAATATTATGAGCTCAAGTAATGATAAAAAATGAAGAAATATTATTTTGCGCAAAATAACCTTGGCCTACCCGAGGTAAATATAAATATATCGTGTATAATCACAAATCCTGGTTTATCAATGAACATTCGACGCTCACTTTCTTTCAGTTCTGTCGTCTCGAGTATTTGCTTTAATGCTTTATGCAAAGAAAAACGCTAAGTTAGCTTCTTGGCTAAGCCGCGTCATAACACTTGGCTACATGCATGATTCGACTTTCAATGAATGAAGTGACTGTTATACTGTATATTTACGTATATCAAGTCTATGTTTAAAGTTCTAACCACGATCGGGGATTTTATTTGTAACGTAGACGAAATAATGAACTGAAATTGAGCACACGTGAACGATAGTGCAGCATTCACTGAGTAAGCTGGTTAATATACTGGGTGAAATTGTACGTGGCAAAACGGTACGTCTTATCAATTATACTAATTCACTTACTTACTTAATCCTCTGCTTGCTATCTAGGCCACAAGGCCTTCACCAGATTCCACCAATGCAATCTGCCCCAATCCAATGTTTGTACTTGGCCCCAGTTCCAGTTGTTGTCTTTCATCTCCTTTTCCACCAATCTTCTCAATGTTTCTATCGGTCGTCCACACCTCCGATGTCCAGCAGGAGTCCATCTCATTGCAACCCTGCAGATGGCGAATTACACGCCCAATCCATAGCCATCTCCAAACCAGGATCTTTACTAACAGCGGGGTTGTGTCTCTTAGTTCATGAAGGACCTTGTTGGAACATTAAATTATAATATAGCGTTTATTCTGCGGACACTTGAACTCAAAAACTGCATTATATTTTTCAAACCCTATTTCTGCTGAATAGAAACATACTTTGTTATTGAGAATATGGACTTTAGTATAGCACAATTTCAATATTTCCTTTTTGACCTTTGTCTTTAATTCAGAAGCTGTATTGAGCTCAGCTAACTCTCTTAAATGCTTCAAGAGAATGGGTGCATGCTGATGGCGTCATAAACAACATAATATCGCCAATGGTTTATTTATAACAGTGAATTTCTCTATTTAAACGGCTAACCATTTTGGTTTGTGAGATACATAGTTCTTTGCTGATAAATTGTTAACTGCCAGGCACCACGCAGCTATGCATAGATACCTCGCAAGCCACTAGCAGGACGTTCACCAACCGATAATTCATGTACCAAAACAGTTTTCAGACTCCTGCTTTCACGACGCATGCATTAACCACAGGGCTCCAGGAGGCGGTCATACTGAAAGTGTTTTGTAGCTATCTCTATTTGTTACCTAAATTAGTTACTGCCTGTTTAACCACAACACCGCTGTTTAACAAACTTTTGCTGACTCGTTAGTTTAAAGTATGAGAGAAAAACTGGCCGGGAGTTTGGGTCATTTATTAACGTTGTTTGGACGATATAATGTGTCTTGCTAGATTGTTGAAATAAAGTGTCAACTAGGTATATATCTACCGTGCTGATACCTTATCACAAAGTACATATGTCAGCTGAGAATTGGATAACTTGTCAATAAACAGCACCGACTTAAGCTTAGGCAAAAAAATATTGAGGTTCTTGTAACATGCTGAAAAAAATACGATAGTGAGGTAGGAGTAATTTTTCCATATTTTATTTTTTTTTATTGATTTTATGACTGGTAGTACATAGCTCATCGTTGTCTTCTTGAATAAAAGGCCCATTAAGTTATTATGGTACGGGCGAAAACAGGGTGCAGTGTAAAGTTACCAGGGTAATGTGTTATTAAAGCACTTACGAAAATCTTAAAGTTACGATCAAATTTAAATTATTTATAATTATTTAACAACTGCAAATTAGTGACGGATATGATGTGTAGGTGCTTATAAACTGAACTAGTATTAATATTGCAACCCCATTTACCACACTTAATAGTTGACGAAGAATTATATAGAATTAAAATTTGATCGTAAGTTTACGATTTCCGTAAGTGCTTTGATAAAACAGTACCCTGAACCACAAGCTCTTTTTGTTTCGGCCTTATAATATATGAATGAAAGCTGCAAGGAGAAGGGATGGTCTCCTCTAAATACGTTTAAAGATACACGTACATAGTAATGGCAGGTAAACTTAAAGATCGATGTAAATTTGTAAATCTATTTTTGTTTATATAGCGAAAATTTGGTTTTAATTTTCTGATGTAATGAAACATTTTTTTGTGTCTATTTTTTCAGTTAAAATATATGACGTGGTGCAAAGTGGTTTATATTGAACTGTTTTAAATATCGTTTATAGTTGAATCGTCTTTTTGAACGGTCTGATTATTGTTCTGAAGTTGATGATATGATTCAAATTCAAGTATGTCGCATTACCATTATGCTATTTGCCAAGTTTGTATCCACTCCATGTGTGTACCTCTTTGTTTGATTGGTTTTGTATCCACTCCATGTGTGCACCTTTTTGTCTGATTGGTTTTGTATTCACTCCATGTGTGTACCTCTTTGTTTGATTGGTTTTGTATCCACTCCATGTATGCACCTTTTTGTCTGATTGGTTTTGTATTCACTCCATGTGTGCACCTCTTTGTCTGATTGTTTTTGTATCCACTCCATGTGTGCACCTTTTTGTCTGATTGGTTTTGTATTCACTCCATGTGTGCACCTCTTTGTCTGATTGTTTTTGTATCCACTCAATGTGTGCATCTCTTTGTCTGATTGTTTTTGTTCCACTCAATGTGTGCACCTCTTTGTCTTATTGGTTTTGTATCCACTCAATGTGTGTACCTCTTTGTCTGATTGGTTTTGTATCTACTCCATGTGTGCACCTCTTTGTCTGACTGTTTTTGTATCCACTCAATGTGTGCACCTATTTGTCAGATCGTTTTGTATACACTCAATGTGTGCGCCTCTTTGTCTGATCGTTTTGTATACACTCAATGTGTGCGCCTCTTTGCCTGATTGTTTTTGTATCCACACAATTTGTGTATAGGTAAATTTTCAACTTGGGTAGCTAAACGAGGGGATTTACTGTATAAACTCTATGGTTAAAGTACATAAACATGCATAACCTAGTAATACACCTATACCTCTTCGTTTATCTGCTTTTGTAGCCATGTTATTATTACTTCTCTTATGTATGTTTGTTTTTGTGACCGCTCAATGCCTTCTTTGCACCTTCTTATCTGTTTAGTATTATATTTGTGTCCACGCCATATGAGCCCCTCTTTCGCCTTTCGGTACTGTTTAGTATTCCCCGCCTTCATTCTTGTTTGGGATTTCAGAGTTGACAAAATAGTTGAATGAAATCTAACTCTAATCAATCGATCAAAAGTTTGTGTCAATGTACTCTATAAAAGAAAATGCAAATAGTTTGTTATTCATCATTTTACTCGTAAAATTAAACACAATCGTAAATTGTCGTAATTGTGCGTTTGAAGTACATACTTATACATGTATTGCTATATATAGACGTTACTTGTCGATGCACATTTGATTATCTTGTCGAGACTACAGATGGGAAATTGAAATCTTATTGTAAGACCTAATAAAGGTCATGATTATTTTACTTTTTAAATCAGAATGCAATGTGTGCATAAGAAACACTTTTTTTATCGGCTACTGGTTATATCTAGCATTATACAATACAATACAACGCAACGCAACGCAACGCAACGCAACGCAACGCAACGCAACGAAACGCAACGCAACGCAACGCCACGAAACACAACGCAACGCTACGCAGCGCAACGCAACACAACGCAACGCAATACAATCATTTTTTAGTCAGTTGTATATACCAACAACTAAACATTAGCTATGTAATGCAAATAACGTGTAACAGCCGACTTGCGGCTCATAGAGCGGGGAGTAACTGTCAGCTGACCGGGTGCATGTTTCTAAAACTTATTTAAAGTACTAAAAGGAGCATGAACATGGTACTGTTTAGAGGTTACACTGTATAACCAGTAGTCGTTGACAGACATATGTTAAATGGACCTATGTTCCAGATGTAAGTATGTCTATACGAAAAGAGCCACTTTATTTACAGTGACGATAAGAGCCGTAGTAAGCAGTGTATATAGTGAAAGTCAATATACTTTTAATGATAATATATGATCACTGAAAGTGTTTGTTTACCGGCGTATGAATACTGATGTATATTAGGTACTTATATGACAGGCTCATAATGTCACTATACAGGTGTCAAACGGCAAGCTAATCTCCCAACATACAAACCATCCAATATTTGTGGAGTTCTGCCAAACCCGCGACGAGATTTGCTGGCACGGGCAACTTTCACTCAATGCTGAATGTAGATTTAAAGGGCCTGACCAAATTTGGCAGTTTTGAAACGAAAATTTGAGTTTATACTGTAAACTCCTTTGTAATATCAAATTTCGTGAAGAAACGTTCTGAAGTTTATTTATTTTTTTTGAAAGTTTCAATGGAATTAAGAATATGCGATACAAAAACGCACGTGTAACTTCACACGATATTAGTGACCTAGCGCAATATTGGCTAACGGGCAAAAACCCTCGATCAATATGGAAAACCTGTACAAGAGTTTTGCAACCTCCTAACATAGCTTTGAAACTACAGACAATAACTGTATGTGTGTATGTTTATCGTCACATTGTTAATGTGTGTGTTTAATGTTCACCAATATGATTAATTTCACAAGCTTCTGTCTTGTAAACAACATCATTTCTAAAACATTCAAATCTTACATATTTAACAAATTTAAGTGTCTTAATTAACACGTTTTAATGATGATGATTATTATTATGGTATTTTGTTTTATAATTAATCGTCAGCGGATTACTTTCTCTTTTACATTGTGCTTGGCTTGATATTATACCATTATTATGTATTTACCGACATTCTATAAATAAAAAGTAACATTTAGGCGCGGTGACGTCACTGTCATGGACGCCAGGTATAATAAACAACACAACAATCTGAAACATGGGTCATTCACACAAACCTCTACAAGTAGGGGCCTACTGCTACACGCCGTGTACCTGTAAAAATACACATGCGCTGTGACGTCAGTGCTGACGTCATATATATGCAACACTCTTAATCATGGGTCATTAACTCAAACCTCTACCTATACAAAGCAACACTACCCGCTCTTCACTTATAGAAACTACACACACCGGGCTGATGAAAACTCAGAAAGTAGTCTACGCGTACCCGTATACGTACATGTGCCGTTTCGCAACCTCTCGATTATATGAATCTGAACCCTAACTAAATAGTTTGAGCACGCGCACCATCTTACCAAAAAATGACAAAAATAGCTGTTTATAACTCAACTGGATTTGCAATGTGTCAACTGATTTGAAATTTCAATTTCATGTAATGCTGTCAGCAGACCTCCTCGTTTTCATGTGTCCTTTATTGTGCCTTTCGTTCCTTGCTGTTTCTGTTGGTATGTGATATTTTTTATGTTTTCTGTGCTCGGCTGTGTAAGTTGAGGGCTGTCATCACTGTCCGATTATCTATTATCTTTTTTTTAAAAAATCGTTTGGGTTACCACACGAACTCATATCGTTTTGGAAGTGTCATTTTTATTTGTTTAAGCGTGGTCCTGATACACTCAGGCTGTTTCAAGAATGACCTATGTGTTTTCAAGTATATGTCCTGTCTCTTTCATCAGATATTAATAATATTTTAGTTGTGCATTTGTTTAGGGATTAAGAACTCCCGAATATGCCGGTCACGCTTTATGAGTTCCGTGTTGGAGTAGCTGATTAGTTGTAAAATGTTCCAATACACCGTTCAAACTAATCCGTATGATGGGTATGACGTGTTCCATAGCTTGTCACAAGGATTTTAGTCCTTAAAACACTCGTACTTAAGAAAATGTACTGTTTTATCTCAATGAGCGCTATTTTATGACCTTAATTTTCAATTAACAATGCTAACACGACCACTGTCTAGCTACCAATATTTAGGTATGGTCTTGGTACAAAACGATTTTATTAAGTCAGACAGGGAAGGCAGCACTCAACTTAACCAGCCGAGCACATAAAACATTAAAAACACACAAAGCACAATGCCCAACTAAACACGCGCAGATCCGCCCAAGTCCAAGCTGTCGAAAAGTATAATAAATTATAACTAGCTGAATGACCCAGTAGAAAAGATTCAGTAAACAGCATGACCATCAATGGTGTACGGTATTCAACCATAGTTCTTTGCCGACGATACAAACATCGCTATAAAGTGGAAAGTTTGATATTGCATTACAACCTGGATTAAAGTGTTGTCATTAAAAGCCAGCCAGATGTTTCCCCCGCCAAACTGGGTCAGCACGTGACCCTAATGTACAGCGCTGAACAAACACTCAACATTCGGGATATAAACAGGTAGACTCTAAAACACACATTAATGGAGTAGGCACGGTTAACATTTGTTTGTTTTGTGGTTTCTTATACGAAATTAATTATCTATCCGACCTACTTTGATCTTTTGCGATAAAACTCACCGCTTAGTTTCATTCACACAAAAATACAACCAGTTTATTTCATTCATTACAAAATGCATGTGCAACTAGGGACGAACGTTATTTTATCCAAAATAAATTGGTATCTGATATATAAGCTACCATTAGGAGCAACGACGAATATCTTTTACACCTGTGTGTATCTGTCACCACTTCCCCCTTACAAACACTCTAACGGATCCTTAATCGAATTCTAACTTAATAAACTTTACACACAATTTCTTAATGAGTCAATGGTGATGATTAATTTAGAACGAGCACACACATTCACCAACAAATATCACATCAGCAATAAATCACATGAAGATGATCATAAACATTAAATCGAATACGATAAAGTTGTGAGTTAGAAAACGAAATTTAAAACATATATCTAACTTTAATGCTGTTTGGACTGATTTCGTTTTTAAAGATTGTGTAAGATATTTACTTCCTCATCATTTTCTAAAGTTGTAAAAGTTTGAGACCTACGTGTTTGTAAATAAACTATTTGATTATTGGACGTAAACCACAATGAAAATAGACAACTTAGAAGAAGGAGGTAGCAAGCAACATGTATAGTAACCACAAAGACCAAAATGACATTACAAAGATATGTAGGAGAATGCAACATGGGCAGTCATCACAAAGCGCATAGAGATGAAGAAGCGTTTTTTGCATAGTCGCCAGAAACCACAAAAAAACGAAAAATACAACTTGTGCAGTGACAACAAAGCACAAAGAGACGAAAAAGCATGTAAACAGGACAGTTGCCAAAACGCACAACTAAGCGAAGGACAATAAAACATGCCATGTCCCCCCAAAGATCCGAAGGACAATGCAATATGGACAGTCACCACAAAGTACAAAGTGACGAAAGCACATGCAACATATACAGTCGTCACAAAGCACATAGATACAAAAGCTCGTGCAATATTCACTACCGTTACAAAGCACAAAGAGACGAAAGCACATGCAACATGGATAGTTACACCACAAAACACAAAGTAACGAATGAGTATGTAACATGGACATTCATCACAAAGCGCAAGGAGGCGAATGTGCATGCAACATGCACAGTGACCAACAAGCATAAGTAGACGGGGGTCCCAAAGCAAAGAGTGGCGGAAGCGCATGTAGTCTGGAAAGATGCCACAAAGCACAAACAGACGAAGGACAATGCAACATAGACGGACAGACACCACAGATAACCAGGAGACAAAGGAACATGCAACATGCATAGACTTCACAAAGTGACGATGGTGGGTGGAACATAGACACAGTACAAAGTGACGAAGGAGAATGCAGCATGGACAGACAACACATAACACAAAATGACGAGGGTGAATGCAACATGCACAGACACTACATGTCACAAAGAGACGAAGATAACTGCAACATGCACAGACACCACAAGTCACAAAAAGACCAAGATAGATGCAACATGCACAGACACTATAAGTCACAAAGAGACCAAGATAACTGCAACATGCATATACTTTACAAAGTGACAAGGGTGAGTGCAACATAGACAGACAACACACAGTACGAAGTGATGAAGGAACATGCAACATGCACAGACACCACAAGTCACAAAAAGACCAAGATAAATGCAACATGCACAGACACTATAAGTCACAAAGAGACCAAGATAACTGCAACATGCATATACTTCACAAAGTGACAAGGGTGAGTGCAACATAGACAGACAACACACAGTACGAAGTGATGAAGGAACATACAACATGCACAGACAACAAAAAGCATAGAAATGGAGGTGATTACAACATGCACATACACCATAAATCACAAAGTGACGAAGGGGCATGTAACACACTCATTCACCATAAAGAGACAGAGATACATGCAACAAGGGCAGTCACCACAAAGTACAAAGAGACGAAGCAGTATGCAGCGTGGACACTCACTATGAAGAGACGAAAGAACATGCAAAATGGATAGTTACACCACAAAACACACAGTAACGAATGAGTATGTAACATTGACAGTCATCACAAAGCATAAGGAGGCGAATGTGCATGCAACATGCACAGTGACCAAAAAGGTAGACGGGGTATGCAACAAAGGCAGCCATCTTGAAGCATAACGTGATTAAGATGCATGCAGCAAGGACAGTCACAATAACGCACAAAGAGGTGAACGAACATTCCACATGGTCAGTCGTGATTAAGCACAAGCAGATGAAGGAACATGCAACATGCACAGTCACCACAAAGACGCGAAGGAACTTAAAAACATGGACACTCCTATGGAGACAAAAAAGCAGGTATCGTGGGCACTTACACAAAGGAGACATTGCAATGAAAGTTGATTTATAAACCTTTTGCAAATGCAATAGCAACAGAGTGCCCCAATATACATAATGCATAGGAATAGAAACATCACCAAAATAACGGTCAATGTGACGCGATCACATCAATAATAGCAATTCGAGCTAACATAGCCAGACGATGGCAAATAGAAAATGAGTAACACAAAGATAAATTCGGACACAACAGACAGGTCAAAAGAAATACCGGAGTATAACAGTCTTTGTCCGTTTAATTGTTTGTAAATATGCTGCTGTCCAAATAACACAGGGGGTCAAAGCATTTTGATCTTGTAGACTTTTAAAGCCATATACCAAAGTAGTAAATAACAATTATGACGACATATCACGATTCAATTGGTGGCTGTTACTTACGTTAAGCTGATGGTTTAGTAAGCCGTATGGATAATATATTTAGTAAGCCGTAACGTATGGGGGCTAATATATGTCACAATGATTATACGGATATTTATACTTGTTTGTTGTATGATGTTTTGTAGTGTTGTATTGACTATACCGAGGACAGTGTAAACAATGAAAAAAGACCCACGGTCAGTACTCTGTCATTGATGTTAGTCAGCTCGAGTTATATGCTAATATTTACCGGTATATTATACTGTATAAACTTAGTCGACATGCATCTTTATAACCCTTGAATTGAGATAATCACCATATAGAGTATGTTTACATTCACTTATTTCGCTTGTTCCCTTTACAATAGTAAAGAAGCATTTGTTTAACTCTTATCTGTCTGTAATCGGATACCGCTACCTTGTATGGTGGGGAAAAGTTGTCATTCGATCAGATACGTCCGTCTGTTTGGATTAAGATTGACCTAGATGGAAGCCACGTTACATCAACAACCGGTTTGTTTATAGATCATTCAGATGGTTTATTTACACCCATCCCGCTGGTGTGGTGGTGAGAGCGTATTTTTTTTAAATTGTCAATTCGGTCCAATGCCGGTACCATGATGCATCAGAGCAATGGCGTGCAAAGGCCGTGACGTAGATAGGTTATGACGTATTAATTTTATAACGTACCAAGGCCACGACTTACCAAATTCCGTAAAATGGTACTGATCGCTCTCCTTTGTTAGTTTGTTTGACACTTGGTATACGAGAGTATCTCCTGGAACTGGCGCGGTTTCAGGATAATGTGGCATGGTCGTCTCTATATGAATGGACTACCATCAGTAGACTAAAAACATACTTTAAAAATACTGAAAAAACTGGCGATTCTGCTAGTCTAAGCATTTTCCTCTTCAAGTAGACCTACTTGATGAGTTTGTCAGTCCAACAAAAGCTCAAATGACAGTACGCCAATATAGCTGTCATATATTTATAATCCTAGATTAGATATAAGACGATATCAGTAGTCAGTTAAACTGTAAACCCGTGTCACAAGAAACTAGAGTCGGTTTCACATTTTGTTGTAAACATGCTGTGTTTTTAACAAGACATCGATGGCTTGGTGGGATATCTATTGAAGTGCGCTCGCGTTTGTTTACAAATTTGAAGTGTTTAACACTAAAGCACTATACCTAATATTAATCCCTTCTTTTGCTCTGCGGAATGAATCCATTTACGGTCGTTGAATTACAATAAGTTATTGTTGCTTGTTAAATCTTCCCTGACAAGGATGGTATCTGGGTCGATACGAACGTGGTTTCCTACGTAGTATGTTTATATATATATAATTATACCAGATTTATATAGCGCCCTTTTCATGCGAACGCACGTTCAAAGGCACTTTACCCATGTTGCAGCCACAAGGGCGCAGGTGCATCCTCTACCAGTGCAGATACAGCGTGATCTGACCAGAGGGACAGACTGAGAGAAAGCCCCTGAAGGGAGAGAGAGACATTAAATACAAGCATGTCCGGCGCTGCAGAGGTGCGCCTAGCTCTTATTTCGAATAGACAGTCTGGTGCTTTAATGTGCCCGGTGTATAGCACCGATACACAGCTTCCTGGCACTTCCAGATACTTTGCAGACCACACGCCCAGATATAGCGGGAAATATTATAAATATTTCAGAAATGTCAAGTTCCGATGCCATGGATTGAACCCACGACCTCTGGATTGACAGCACAGTGCGTTACCACTGAGCTAAATCCGCTTTATTATTCTCAATTAAATATAGGTGATGTTTCACAATTTGATAGGGGATTGCATTTACAGTTAGGTAATGGCTAATCATCTGATTAGTAGTTAACACTTTTTAAATGTTGCTTATAAATGGAATTGAATTGTTTTTACTGGTTCTATACTATTTTTATAATATTAAAAATAGGAGAAAAAATGGTTCCTGAGTATTTCATTTTCTGAGAACATTTCTTATCTTAAATTATCATGAAATGCAAGGCATCAGATGAGTAGGCATACAGTTATAAATAGGAAGTGTGCAATACGGATGTGCACGAGCACCGTGCAGGTATATGTACACGTTTCAATTAAAATTGGCTTGCGAAACAAAACCTGTGATTGTTAGATCGAGTGACAGTTGAAAAACGATTTCTTCATTAATCGATAAAGTGTTTTTAATATTAACTCAATGACTTCGTGGGTGATAAAATCTCAAAGTACTCGTGCCTACACACGGCTATGTGATATATCACACAAATATATTTAGTCTGCCCCACGTATTTCACTTGTAGAAAATACACACACTTTGGTGACGAAATGCTCAAAAACGATGTTTGTGTAGTCGTACACGTTGAGTTTCGCAACCTCTTCCTAATGTCATCTTTTAACTAGCTTAGTGAACCGTCTATCGATACATTTATCGGAACGATACCTTACCGGTGTACTCGATCCTTCGACCTCCCGGGTATCACCAATCGAACATAGTAGACAGGTTGAGAGCATATAAACTTAACGTATCGACCATAGCAACGATCCTGAAGCTAGCAATTTCTATTCGAGTGATACATTATACTTGTAGATATATGTTAACATTATATTATGTTTTGATATCTACCATCTTGGTGAAATGAAAATGTAGCGTTCTGGTCGGCTAAGTGTTGATGTGAACTACCACGTTAGTGCATGCTAGTATCGTAAGAACATCGTCATGTCCTTCTTTGGTTTTACAATCTCAAATAAGTAAATCAACGCATTTTGAGGATGAAATTCCCCGCTGTGTCGCATCCTATCGTTTATTGCCCAAACAATTGCTATTTCTAACAATTGAGCGCATTTACTGTCCTTTGCTGTTCAATTGCAATTTCTGACAAAAACCTTGGAGACCGTCTTTTAACGAACTTATTGCAATTTCTAACAAGTTTTGGAAACCGTATTTACGGAACCATTGGCCATAGCTTTAATAGCGAGTGTAGGAACCCGTTTTTATGGAATAATTGGTAACAACATTGCAACTTAAACTACAAGTGCTTGCCGGAAACCGTCTTTACGTAATCATTGCCTATAGGTTTTCTAACTATTGTCGGTATCCGACGTTACGGAATCACAGTATCATCTCTTACCAGAGTCGGAAACCGTTTTTACGAATGTGTAGTTTGGTGTGTGTGTATTTGAGCGTGTGGACAACGAATAGACACCTGGTGAGAACCCTCCATGTTCAGTGTATACGGATTATCGGTTGACCGGCAACGGACAAATCTAGCAGAAACTTTGACGTCAAAGCTGTTGTCTAACAGTTGCATCAACACGGCTATGTTACACATTTTATTACTATTTGAGTACAGTTTATGTCTTTTTATAGCTAAGGTCGTCCTACATTCATTAATATGGCATCTTAAGTCACTGTTTTCAAGTTGAATGAGAGGTGTTTTTATCACAAACGTTTAAGTATCTCTGCATGTTTTGTTAATGGTTGCGCGGTGTACTATCTTACTTAATTTGTCAAGTAAACTATGACTGTTGGCTGGGAACACAATACAAACACGTCATCATCCGGGCTCTTATTGTATCATAGCAATGTCTCCATAACGCCCGACCATGCAGCAGAAGTAAACCCATTGTGTCCTTTGACGTTACTACAATCAAAAAACTAGAACAACCAAGGCCATAATTTTTAATAAAGACTTTTGCATTCACATGTTGATACAGTGTATAACATTCCATCTTTAACCTTGAAACGTGCGAGCTACTTTTAATGATCCGTCAAAAAGTGTGCGTTCCTCCGTATAATACGCATGCGCGCCCAGCTGATCTGTCAAATATAGCATACCTGATACATTATGGCTAGGTTTGGGTGCTATTTGTAATCTGATCTGGTTAGATTATCTGCGCATGTCTGGGTTCATCAGACGCCAAAACCAATATTTGCATTTGAGTAATTTCAAAATGACACAGATGAAACAAGAATAATATGTTTCGGCCACAGAAAGTTTAACCACAGAAGGTTTTCGCAATCTCTAGTTGAACTATGGTGTTCATGGCTAGCGCCAATACTCAGCCTACAAAAAATGTATATGATTATAGTAACCTACAATGGCAATTAAAGCCACATTATCTCTCCCAAGACCTTTTTTAATCCACCAGTTAATAGACTAGTTACAAAGAATTAGGATATTGTTCACAAATGACCAATAATTGACTAAATAATGTTAAATTTATCTGTCGAAATAGCATTACAAAAATCACATTTTAGTAAAATGTATGGATGACAAAATACTAATTTTGCAAGAGTTGCTTCCCTTAGATTATAAATCGTGCATTTTTTGTTAACAATTCATTATTTTGTTAACAAACCAACTGGAGGTTGTTTTCAATTATTTCCACCTTATGGTGTTTTCCACCTTTGGGACTCAACTAAAGTGTTCAAAATCCATGGCTCTTCTAACAGGTTACCAAGTTGTTGCTCTTTGAAAATAGCAGTTTATGGCCTAATGTGGCTTTAAATATGCAAACACCACACGTGTCACTCTTTCACTCTTTGTCGGACCATTATATTTGTATTCCACACGGCGCTTATATATTTTGTAAGAGACATAGAGACATGACCTTCCGTAGGTATTGCTGGATGTTCTGTCGCAGAAGATGCCTTCCTCATCCTTTACTGGTCATTTATTGGTCGTCCTATCAATGTTGATACCAATGTACGTAGTTTGTAAAGTCTTACAGGCTATTCCAAATGTACACCAGCCACTTGACAATACGTTGGAAGTGTACCCGTATTTAAAATCAAATGTGCATTCGAACGATTATTGACAGCCTTGTAGATCTTTAATCGATTGCCAATATGCGTCGGTGTGGGAAAGCCAGAATTATATTATTAACAGCAACAAAGGACGCGGGGTTGCACTAGCAATAACGACAAAAATAAATATTTATTTGATAAATTGTTTTGTTTCTAAATCGAACATATGGACACTGTTACAGGACAAATTGAATATGATTCACCGGTTTGTCTGGTTGTGTGTGTATGTGTTTGTCCACACAAAGAGAACACTAGTATTTAAAACAAATGATTTGACAATTTAGTCCTACGCTCGTTTTTCAATCAATGGACAATCGATGATTGCGTCACTGCGATTAAAGAGACATTCAACTTCTAGTGAATTTATTGCTAGTATTGTAGTTGCTTGCTTAGAAGGTCATTTATTTGATATTGTTGATCTGAAAACAAACGTTAAACAATCTATATTTGGACATTTGAACTGAAAGTTTAGAACTTTTGTAATGACATTGTGATTTCCAGAACGTCAGCACGGTCATTGTCATCGAATACATACAAATGCTTCCGCCGTTCAGAATGTGATTTCATAGAAATTATGTAATTTTGCTTTATGCATTCAAAGAAATCAGGACGGAATTGTGTCTAAAAAAACAACTGTTTTGAAAGAAGAAACACCGAATTATTTACGGTTATTGTATAGTTTACCCAGTACATATAACACATATAACGTAGGGTTTGACATCAGTCTTTTTCATTAGACGTTGGACTTCTTGGAACATGCTAGTAGTTGTTTGGGTCATAAGTATCAGCAAATCTACCAAACACTTAAGTAATTCATAAAAATTAAAAACTTATTGATATCATAATAAGATATATGTCAACGTTTGTCAAGTCCATATGTTATGGAACTGTGTTTGTTGCATTTTGCATTTATCACATGCAACCAAATATGTTGACAAATTAATAGAGAGCAATGCATCATGAATGAAACCAGTTAAGTGAACTTCCAACACTGTTATGTAGCGTACGCACGTCATTTGGCCTAGTTAGTATTCACGTGAACAACAACATTTGATGACGTCACATAAAGTGACGTCCTTTTTCGTTCTCGACTTGTTCAGGTCTTTAGTTGGTATATAGGGTATATATAGATTATATATGTATGTGGAATGACAGGGGAGAATATGGCAATAGTAATTTTACGTTTAAATAAACATTGTACACTATAGTATGTTGTTGTTGTTTCAAAGTGACGTATATGTCCCAAAATGCATGTCACAATGTTCTCTCCTTGACCGTATTGTGTTAAGTTGCTATGCGTGTACACAGGGCGTAGTTATAAAATGGAATTTACATTTTTATGAACTTATTAATTATAACTCTGAAATAAGTCCTTAGAAATTAATGTTCTGATATGCTTATTAAATTACAAGGGAGCATAACTCTTAATTTGCAACAATGTGATTTATTTGTTAAATATCAATTAGAAATAGATAATTATTTAAAGTTTAGTAGGCTAAAGTTTAGATTGAAACAGATTATATTGTACAACTCTCTCAATTCATTCTAACAAGAACAACTTTATTTATTTGAGTACACTTTTTATTATACCATTTAAAAAGGACCATTGTCGAAAATTACAGGATTCCAAATACAGATAAAAGCGCCCTAATAATTTGTTTAAAATAAAATGTAAACAAACCTTATTGTCAATGTTCATATATTATGAACAACTTTTGAAATAATTGGCGTAGTGCAACCACACCTTTATTATAATCAGAAGTCTAAATGTATGATACGACTGTGAATATAGTTCCATGTTTTCGTAAGGTTGAGAACACGATAAAGTTTCTCCTTACAATGCCAAACCGGACCGTGCTTAGTACGGGACAACTCTTCCCAACTTCAATATGTAATTTTACAAACTGTATAGTACATTATCAGAACAAAATACAAACTGAAGTGCCAGGTTTTTACTAATTGTGTGAAAAATAATTACCGTACCATTGACACACCCTGTGAAAATATGTTTAAATGTCAATAATCTATCTCATCTGAACTATAATTAATTCTGACCTCTAACATTTAATTTAACTGATAATCACGTGACTGGCATGTTTAATTATACTGAATATATAAATATCGATATTGATACGGTGTTAACAATTGATATAGACATCTGTTAACCATTGAGATAGGAGACAAACATGGCCTTGTTTTATACTTGCATAGTTCACATGGATTGTATGGTCTCTACGTACTAGGTTATCACCGCTACATCTTCGCATGAAGTTTGAATTGGCATTTTAGTGTGTGGACGATTTATATTTCCTTACTCACTACTCTATATGCGGTCAATTAAAAAGTTTTGTTTTAAGTGATAAATCATGCGTCGGTACCCTTATAATTAGAAATATTATAATGATAATTGTCTTTGTGGGTTATCATTGTAATAACATTAAAATATGCTTAGCTTGAAATCTGTTCTTTGCAATATATCAACGACAGCAACAGAGTTAACCCACCATACGGTGACATTTCTTATCTCAGAATCAACCTCTTCCTTGGTCAAGTCTTTGGTTACATTTTCTCACGATTTCTAAGAATGATATCCTGTTAGTTATAGAGCAATAAATCATTTGACGGCAACTTCCTAACGTGGATGCCGGAATAAGGGAAAGTCGTTTTATGGCAGTTATATTTTAGAACTGTAAGAGAATGCCAAATATTATGTGACAGATGGTCCTCGATTACCATGTAATTCAACAACTCACAGGACCAATTACAATATCCCAAATTTAATATCCAGGATGTGAATGAAACTGAAAATGTCATGAATGATGATCACGAGTGCCGTATACTTCATACTGGTGGATTAAGTGATCCCCAAACACCAAGTACTGAACGCTGAATTGATAAATATGGCAGTTTTATGCTTTAGTCATTTAACATCCTAAATTAAATAAAGGCATGCCAATCGCTTTTATTCTAATTAATGAATGAGATTTTATAATACACTAAGTTGACGCTGTAAATCATATTCCCAATACAGAATGACATGGCATAGAATTGTGATTTGTATTTTATTACTTTTTGCGTTCGACTGAGACACTCAAAGTGTGTGGCCATTTGGTTTTATACCTGTCTAATTGGCCAATTACCAATGGTTGGCCAATTATTTATGATAGTTATAATGCGAGTGTTGCCTTAATTGATTACTATCTATGATTCAATGAGCAAATGTTACAAATTTGAGATTACTTTTTTTTAATTTCCGTATTCTGCATTTTACAGTTTTTTTTGTAATTATTTCTACCGATTCGAGGGAAGTTTGCTAACTTTATCGCAAGAATGTATTTTAGCCAGTTTTCTGGAAAACCTGCTCTTTTGATGAAATATTTGATTTTGCGATTTATTATTATTGAAAAGCATAATCTTAATGAAGCAAATTGCTACTTTGTTTGTTAATATCTTCTTTTTAAAGTAGTTACAGCTGTTCTGTAGAGTCCCTACCGTATTCGGAACCTTTATGCTTGACATCGCAAACGTTATTCAAACGTTATACGACGTCGTTAAAGCAAGTATTTTATAAATACAGCATTTGATCAATTTTTGACATAAACTTTTCTATGTTTTAAGTTTTAAAATATATTAAAATCGTGAATGCTCACATTTAGATAAAGTATTAGTACGGTTTTATAGAACTAACTCTGTAGTCTTAAAATGATATTTCAACCATTCTCATTTATCGGTTACACCCGACAAAAACTGATCGTAGTTAGAAATACAATCCATATATCATTGTTCACCAAACGATCACAGTTCACTGTTACAGACCAGGCTTGGAGCTATTGTACGCTGACATTGTATGAAGTTTGTAAACGATATACACACCATGAATGGGTACAACATTTTGGAAATGACCCGCATGGCCCCTCGATATACGTTCATGAAAATTGAAAACATAACATCCTGTATAACTGTTAAGTGCAATGAAATTGTATCCATTAGTGGAAACAGTTGGGATCACAATACGTATATCAGAGGTCGTATATAAAACATTGGTTCTGTACTTCAACCTCGTGTTCCTACACGTGCGATGTTTGTTTTAATGTTTATATATTGCTCGTGCTTATGTTTTTGTAGTGTTTGTGATTATGTTTATGTAATCTTTGGGTTTCTATTTATGCAAATTTTATGTTTATATTTATGTATTGATTGTGTTAATACTTGTGTATTACATGTGTTTTTGATAATGTCTCAGAATATATTGTGTTGATATTTATGTATTGTTTGTATTAATGCCTTTTTGATATACTTTTGGGAGTCTAACAAAAGTAACAGGAAAGCCAGTAAAAATGTAAAACAGAAACTTGGCAAGTAGGTCTACTATTAAGAATATCTCTCCTGAATTCGAGCTAAGTTTCAATCAGCTCGACAGTCTATGAATACATCAAGCCATTCAGCCACAAACTGAATCGCCAAGTCTTTTTTCCAAAGCAATCAAATCACCTTACATACACAGTGCTAGAGAACTAGGAATACCCAAAAGGTCAAGGACTAATTCGTTGCTACAACATTGTATGTCATTTTTCGACGTCAAGTGTGATAAGGCATGCACATGTTGATAACTGGTTGAAGGAATAATGACTTAAATAATGTAGGAATCAGACTGATATTCATACAAAAACAAACACTTCATCGGAGCTTGATTTAGACGTGCATTATACCCGCTTATTTACACACTTGCAGATCTATATAAAATTGATTGAAATTTGCGTCGGTGTGGGAAAGCTACTTGTAGAACATTAACAACACATGACGGGTGTATGCCACATGCAATAACGACGAAAATAAGATAAATTGTAATGTTTATAAGTTGTTCAATCAATGGTCAATCGATGATTGCGTTACTGTGATTAAAGAGACAGAACATGAATGTTCTACATTACTTGTGGATATAATAATAATATACATTTACCAGATTTAAATAGCGCCCTTTTCATGCGAACGCACGTTCAAAGGCACTTTGACCATGTTGCAGCCACAAGGGCGCAGGTGCATCCTCTACCAGTGCAGATACAACATGATCTGACCAGAGGGACAGACTGAGAGAAAACCCCTGAAGGGAGAGAGAGACATTAGATACAGGCATGTCCGGCGCTGCAAAGGTGTGCCTAGCTCTTATTTCGAATAGACAGCCTGGTGCTTTTATGTGCCCGGTGTATAGCACCGATACACAGCTTCCTGGCACTTCCAGATAATTTGCAGACCCCACGGCCAGATATAGCGGGAAATATTATAAATATTTCAGAAATGTCAAGTTCCGATGCCAGGGATTGAACCCACGACCTCTGGATTGACAGCCCAGTGCGTTACCACTGAGCTAAATCCGCTTATATGTTATTGTTCAATACCTCCCACATCGTATTTAATTGCAAATAGTGCCGTCCGTTTGATGTAGCAACCCATATAATGATCTATATAAGGACGGCCAAACTGAACGTCATTGTGATTTCTACAACCTCACCAAATATTGCCATCGAATACATACAAATGTCGTCCTAGTTTCCAATGTCATTTCATAGAAAATATGTAATTTTGTTAAATTGCATTCAAAATATCGATCAAATAACATAGACTTCTTTAGTTGGAACTAGCAACTATTTTGTAGGAAGACAAATTCCTAGATACGATTGTGCCCATACCATATTGCAATGCGAAGAAAATAATATTAGCTTCTTAAACCATTTATACCATTTAACATTAACTTATGTTTACAGCGAGAATATTGTTCAGATGTTCAGACTCAATAAGGAAAGACATGATTTCGATAGCATTTCACGGGCATGGCACTCGACGATTTCATTACGCGTAAGGCATGAAAAATAGTCATTTGTTTAGGCTTATGGCAATGACCTTGGTTGTTACATTATGTGTTGGGCATGGATCATTTTCGAACTAATTATTGGCAAGTCTACCTTACGAAAGGGGTTCCAAATTGTTTTTATTTGTATGATAGTTAAGACAGTTTGTAGATAATGAAATTTGTTTATATTGCATTTTGCATTTATTCAGATGTAACGACATAATTATTATGTTAACCGTAGTGAGTACAGGGCAACGAACAGAAATAAATCAATGCAAATGAACGTTAACTGTTAATTTTTAAGACAACTAAAAATATGTGTTTCGGCCTTTTGCTGTTGACTTTTGGTTATTCAGCCTGGAAATACAAATTGTTTGAAGTAGATCGTACGGCTTGGGGCATTCAGCTTATTGGAGCTGGGTCGTTCTACTGTTGCGCTAGGCTTGTTCAGGCGGCCCATCTAGCTAAGGCATTAAACTTGTTGAACCTTGGTCATCTGGCTGTTCCGTTAAGCTTTTATTTTGGCTGAAATAGGTCATTCAGCTGAAACATTTACAATCACATTTTAATTACTGTTATGTTTCAACTTTATAGGACTTCTGACAGCTTGTGCCATGTATGTTTGTTTTATGTTTTCTGTGCTCGACTGGTTAAGCTGAGTGCTGCCTTCACTATGTCTGTTTCCACGTCACAACGTCCTGCCCTTGACCGTATCATGTTAAGGTTGCTAGGCCTGTACACAGGGCGTAGTTATAAAATGGAATTAACATTTTATGAACTTATCAATTACAACCCTCACATATACCCTAAGACAATAATGTTTCGATATGCTTATTAAATTACAAGGGAGCACAACTTTGGATTTGCAACAAGGTGATTTTCTGTTAAATATCAATTAAAAATAGATCATTTATTAAAGTTTAGTAGGCTAAAGTATTGAAACGGATTTTATTGTACAACTCTCTCATTTCATTTTAAAATGAACAACTTATTCATTTGAATACATAGTTATATTATAATTTTTGAAAAGTACCATTGTCAAAAATAACAGGATTTCTACGACAGATTAAATAGAGGATATTTGTTGATTTTGGTGTAAGATCGAATTTTATTTCACCGAGTGATCACAGAAAATATTTTCACGAGTGGCGTAGCCACGAGTGTAAATTTAATTTTCTGTGATCACGAGTGAAATAAAATTGATCTTACACCAAAAATCAACAAATTTTCTGTTTATTATATGCCTCACTTTCTCTTAAAGTGTGCCGTAATTGGCTTAATTGGAAAAAATTACGTCGACATTGGAACGTCACGACGTGAGAATTATGACGTCATGATGACGTAACGCATATTTTAAAGCCCGGCGCCGTTGACGTTACGTTTCTTTTTCTGCATGATACTGGAACCAGCTTCAAAACAGTGAAAATAACAAAGTGATAATTTCACTGTTATTTTCACTGTTATTTTCACTGTTATTTTCACTGAAAAAACTCCATAATCCATTGAAAGCAAATAATAAAGCACCCTAATAATTCGTTTAAAATAAAATGTAGACAAACTTGTTTGCCGATGATTCATATATTATGAACGACTTTTGAAATAATTGGCGTACTGCAACCACACCTTTATTATAATCAGAAGTCTTAATTTATGATACGACTGTGAATATAGTTCCATGTGTTCGTAAAGTTGAGAACGTTATAAAGTTTCGCCTTACAATGCCAAACCGGACCGTGCTTAGTACGGGACGGCTGTTCGTATATAATAATTATATTTAATATATAATTCTAAAAACAAAATACAAACTTAAGTGCCGGGTGCTTATTTATTGTGTACAAAAATTATTACCGTACCATTGACACACCCTGTGAAAATATGTTTAAATGTCTATAATCTGTCTCGTCTGAACTATAATTAATTCTGACTTGTAACATTTAATTTAACTGATAATCACGTGACTGGCATGTTAAACGAGAACTTCCTAACGTGGATGCCGAAATAAGGGAAAGTCGTTTTACGGCAGTTTTATTTTGCAACTGTAAGAAAATCAAACAACATATGACAAATGGTCCTTGATTACCATGTAATTCAACAACTCACAGGACCAATTAGAATATCCCTAATTTAATATCCAGGATGTGAATGAAGCTGACAATGTCATGAATGATGATCAGGAGTGCCGTATACTTCACTGTGGTGGATTAAGTGATATCCAAACACCAAGTACTGAACGCTGAATTGATAAATATGGCAGTTTTATGCTTTACTCATTTAAAATCCTAAATTAAATAAAGGCATGCCAATCGCTTTTTTATTCTAATTAATGAATGAGATTTTATAACACACTGAATTGACGCCGTAAATCACATTCCCAATACAGAATGACATGGCACAGAATTACGATCTGGTTTTTTTTATCAAATTTTGCGATCGACTGAAACACTCGTAACGCGTGGCCATTTGGTTTTATCCATGTCTTATTGGCTAATGACCAATGGTTGGCCAATTATTAATGATAGTTATGATGCTAGTGTTGCTTTAATTGATTACTATGATTCAATGAGCAAATTTACAAATTTTAGATGACACTGTCTTAATTGCCGTATGCCACCTTTTACAGTTACATTTTTGTAATTAATTCTACCGATTTAAGGGAAGTTTGCTTACTTTATCGCAAGGATGTGTATGACACAGTCTCCAGGAAAACCTGATCTTTTGATATAATCTTAATGAAGCAAAATCAGTCCGGTTATTCTTGATTTCTCCTCGTATCTTAGTGGTCATTTCGTACCAGTGCGTGTAAGCCCTGCTAAATAGATTTTGTTTAATTCCAGAGCGTGTTAGCCCTGTCCAATGGTGTTTTTTTACCATATGACTGTAGGCTGTGTTTTGTAGATTTCGGTTCGTATCAGTGCGGAGGCAACCTTGTTTTGATTTATAACTGTGTACTTCCTTGCCCCTAAAACTAAATAATGAAAGTATTACCTAACGACATTTAAGTAGGACATACATCGCTAACTTTAAATGTGTCATCTTCCCCGTTACTATTAACATCAAACAAGCTATTGACTCAATGAGCATTCTGTCTTATTACCTGATCAGCTATTATCTAAAACAATCTGGTATAATAGGAAGTCATTTCTTTATGACCTTCCATGTGTTTTCGTCAATAATATCTTCAAAGTAAGGTCTTTAACTGATAGTTCAATCATTCCCGTTTATCGGTAACACCCATGTGGCATTGTTCACCAAATTATCACAGTTCTCTGTTCTGTTTTAGAACAAAGCCGGTTATTACAGACAGGACTTGGAGCCATTGTACACAATGTTTCCAATTTGTATCTACTGACACAGATATGACGACTAAAGTGTTTACAAGTCGACGTGGTTGTTGTCAAAGAATAAGATCAGAAAGGGTCGATTTGGAAGAATTTGAGTGAAATGGATATATCTATTGACAGTGTATGAAGTTTGTGAAGCGAACTAAACGATATTGACACCATGAATGGGGCAACATTTTGGAAAGGACCTGTATGACCCCTCGATATACGAACATGATAATTGAAAACATAACACCCTGTATAACCGGAACGGGCAATTGAATTATATCAAGTGATGGTAACAGTAACGACCACAATGCGTATATCAGGGATCGTATATAAAATATTGGTTTTGTTCTTTAACCGCATGTCTGTAATGTTTGTACATTGTTTTGATATAAATAAAAATAAAACAAATATACCAGATTTATATAGCGCCCTTTCAATGCGAACGCACGTTCAAAGGCACTTTACATTTCTGTATTCGCCGTAAGGACATCTTCAGTCGAATCAATCTGGTTGGAGATAAAATGTAACAAACAGAAATCTTTTTTACTTGGATATATTTATAGACAGCCTTCCCCATTAGCAATATGGAATGATGAGATAGATAAAAACCTTGATTACATATTTAATGAAAACAAAGAAATCCTTCTTTTAGGAGATTTCAACTATAATTATTATTCTGAAACCAATGTATCTGTAAACACAAAATGGAATGACATCATAAGTAGATTTAATCTTACACAGCTTATTGATAAACCAACAAGAGTAACCTCTGACACAGCCACAATCATTGACCATTTGTATTCAAATATGCCATGTAATATTGTTGAAGTAAATGTACCAATGTTGTCAATAAGTGACCATTATGCTGTAAGTGTAACTCGAAAATTAAAGATGAGTTCACAAAATGGTCCTCAACACAAAACTATTAAATACAGATCACTTAAACAATTCAATGAAGATGACTTTAGAAACAGTATCAATGTACAACCATGGTCAGTTTTAGAATCATTTGATGACCCGGATGATGCAATTGACTGTTTCAACAAATTATTCTTAGACGTGTTAAATGCACACGCACCAGAAAAACAAAAAAGAGTAAAACATCAAAATCAGCCAGATTGATTCAATAATAAAATATCTGAAACCATTAAAGCTAGAGACAAAGCAAAACAATCAGGTGATAGCACTTTATTTAAAGAATTAAGGGGAAAAGTAAAGGAATTATCATTTGAGGCGAAAAAGTCTTTCTATTCAAATACAATAAACGAAAACAAAAATAATCCCAAAATTTTAAGGACAAACCTTAAAGATCTTTCTGGTAAAGAAACAAGCCATCAATCAAACATCATTCAAGATGAAAATGGAAACCCAATTACTGAAGAATTAAAAACAGCGGAAGAATTCAACAACTATTTTTCCAGTGTCTTTAAGAAAGCCCCATCTATTGATTTTAATAAAATATGAAGTACCAGAAAGCTCACTCGAGTTCCTAGAAAAAGAACTAAAAACACTAGACCCTGGTAAATCCACCGGAATTGATGGTATTGGGCCCAAATTTCTTAAGATAGGGCATGACATAATATCTAATTATAAATCTTTGCATCTGTAAATCAATATACCCAGCATCATTTAAAATGGCAAAAATAACACCTATTTTCAAAAAAGGACCAAAATCAGATGTAAGCAACTACAGACCTATTTCTATTCTACCAGTTCTTTCAAAAATATATGAAAGACATGTCTCAAATCACTTAAAAATATTTCTTGATAACAATGATCTTATAAGTAGTCATCAATCGGGTTTTCGAAAATTCCACTCATGTGAGACAACGCTCACAAATATAATAGACAATTGGATTGACACTATAAATGATCATGAAGTTGGTGGAACTGTGTTCTTAGATCTAACTAAAGCCTTTGACCTTATCAACCATAAACTACTACTCAAGAAATTGGAGTGTTATAAGCTAAGCCCTAAAACAATTAAGTGGTTTTTATCATACTTAACAGACCGTTTCCAAAAAGTTAGCATATCAGGTCAGTTGTCAGATGCAAAAGGGTATAAATGCGGGAGTTCCGCAAGGATCAGTTTTAGGACCCTTACTTTTCATTATCTACATAAATGATCTTCCCCTCTATCAACATAATAACACAAAAATCGACTTGTTCGCTGATGACACAACACTGTCTGCTTCAGGTAAAACATTATGCGACGTTAACACATCCCTACAAGAGCAAGTTAACATCACTGAAACTTGGTGCACACAGAATGCCATGATACCAAATGCCCAAAAAACTTAAGTTATGTATGTTGCTGCATCTCACCAAAAGTTAAAAGACATATCTGAATATGATGATTCAAATATAATACTTAACAATTAAGTGCTTTCAAATTCAAAAGAAGGAAAGCTGCTTGGTATATTTGTAGATCAAACTCTAACATGGAAAAGGCAAGTTGGTCATGTTCTTAAAAAATGTAACTCTCTACTATACCTACTACTACGCATCAAACATTGTCTTAATATATATTCTCGTAAACTTTTCTTCAATGCTTATATCCTGCCCCACCTCGACTATTGCTGTACAATTTGGGGGTCATGTGCCAAAGAACTCAGAGATGAACTTTAGAACTTTCAAAAAAGGGCAGCTAGAGTAATTCTGGATAAACCGCATGACCATCCATCAGAAGAACTCTTCATTAAACTAAATTGGATGACAATTCATGAAATAATAACATATAAACAGCTGTTTTAATGTATAACTCGATGCAAAATAAAGTCCCAAAATATCTAAGTGATGAATTTGTATTAAAAGCTAATCCTGGACTAAGATCAACAACGAATAAAGAGTTGGTTGTATCACATCCAAACATGGAATTCTTTAAGAAATCCTTTTCCTATTCAGGTGCATCTATTTGTATTGATATTCCATTACATATTAGATAGGCAGAGAACACAAGTTCTTTTATTAGACAATTATTGAATTAGAAACACAATACTACATAATAATCTATGCATACATATCTCAATGTTAAAATTACAAAAATATTTCGCTATTGTGCCTTTTTGTTAAACTTTGTTCATTTTGTATGTGCCATTCTGCAATTTCGTAGTCCAGCACAAGGCTGCTTCGTATCTTTCAAAAGTGCATGTACACTATATACATGTTGTAGATTGTCCTTGTGGTGTGTAATGACCGGTTGTTACTTTCTTGTCACCTGGTTCTCGTTCCGTTTTAGTTTGACTGACTGAGGCGGCAGACTTTCGGGACGGGATGCCGTGTTTTTGTAGTTGCTAGATTTTTACGTTGGACATTGTCTGTGCCGCTTATATGTTTTCTGTGCCCGGCTGGTTAAGCTGAGTGCTGCCTTACTGTCTGACTTAATATTATCGTTTTTATACAACATATATACATATTGAACAGCACTTTTGTTCACAGTTGATTATTGATTTTGTATGTATACTACGCTATTTAATTATAGGTTAACGTTTTAAACAATACATGAGTATCCTATATTGTTAAGTTTAACTAATACTGTTTCATTTTCTTTATAAATTTGTTTGTATATTATCATGTATTTACTATGTAGACCATATTGAAAATTGGTATAACACCAAATATGTTATCTACTATAAATAAAGTCGTTACTTACTTACTTACTTACTTACTTACATTATTGTGTTGCAGCCACAAGGGCGCAGGTGCATCCTCTACCAGTGCAGATACAGGACGATCTGACCGGGGGGACAGACTGAGAAGAAGCCCCTGAAGGGAGAGAGATACATTATATACATGCATGTCCGGCGGTGCAGAAGTGCGCATAGCTCTTATTTCGAATAGACAGCCTGGTTCTTTAATGTGCCCGGTGTATAGCACCGATACACAGCTTCCTGACACTTCCAGATACTTTGCAGACCACACGGCCAGATATAGCGGGAAATATCATAGATATTTCAGAAATGTCAAGTTCCGATGCCAGGGATTGAACCCACGACCTCTGGATTGACATCCGAGTGCGTTACCACTGAGATAAATCCGCTTATAATATGTGAGCATTGTGTTATTGGTTATTTGCAATTGTGCTAATGTCTATGTGTAATTGTGCTTATGTGGACGTATTGCTTGCTGTGGTTTTAGTTTATTTCTGTACATGGCATATCTTCACGTTATTGTTTATGTATTGTTTGTGTTAATGTACTACAGGGGGAGTAAACATTTCGCCATTGTACTACTTCAAATTTTACAATGGTGTTGCTCAATTAATGTACATGAATGAGGGGTATTCGGGAAGGGTCGTAATATTTCCTGATATTTTTATGAAATTGTCTACATTGCAGCTACAAGTTACATGTATTCATTACATATAATAGTAATACTAATATTGTTAAAAAAAACGATACATTATATTGCTATGATCGAAGCACAATGACGTCAATATTCAGTAGATCTACGAGTTTGCATACCATCTGCGAACGATATTACACTGTCAAACTGGTCTTTTGGCATATTGACGTTTACCAACGACGCCATTCCTGGTCATCACGGTTAATGTGCTTTTAGTTGTAATGGTCTTCCCTGTTTGACTTAATATTATCTTTTTGAAACTAATGAATTCAGAACAACATGTTGTGTCTTGTTAGGCTAAGATAATACTAAATACAGTGAAGTTCCGCTAATAAGACCAGTCAAAAAGGTGGTCTTAATAGCGAATCGGTCTTATTAGCGGACCTTTATTGTTCTGAATTCAATACTTTGGGACCTTAAACTGGCAAAAATCTGCATGATTTCAAAATAATTAAAGTGGTCTTATTAGCGGAACTTTACTGTACTAAATACATATATAGAGAGGCAGTAAATACAAAAACATGTATAGTGCTACTTAATAAATGAGCTAGATAATGAAGCCATACTGCATCCGTAGCCATACTACGCTTCAGACCTGGGTGTTGTATTATTAAAAGCATTTACGCCAGCGTAACTCTAAGTTTGAGTTAATATTGCTACGTCGATAATACTTGCGCAAATGCGTTTTACTAAGTAATGTTCTGTCGTAAGTGTTGGCGTATTTATACGCAAAGTAAGAGCGACCCTAAGGTAACAAATATGAACACAGTGAAGAAAAGTTGACACTCACTGTTAATTTTGGCTGCCATATGTTTTATAGACTGTGATTAGTAACAAAAACAGGGTCAATTATAAAACAAAATGTGCATTGAGTCTGAACGTTTATGTATATTTATTTATTTATTCTGGTTCGCGCTCTATTTTGGGATATTGTTGTCCGGCCTACGTTCAATGTTCAATAACTTTACGTAAACGTATGCAACAACTTGCGTTCGTATAATAAAACGCTCTTCGACATTTGCGTATGAGCAATGCGTATACGTAGATTTAAGTGACATATACACAATGTAAGTAAAACTGTACCCTGGTGCCTTGCGAGTTTAGCCTTTCCATCGCCGTCATAACAAATAGAGAAAACCAAAAATATTATATTAAGTCAGACAGGGAAGACAGCGGTCAACTTAACCAGCCGAGCACAGAAAACAGTAAAACGCACAAAGCACAGAAAACAGTAAAACGCACAAAGCACAGTGCCCAACTGAACTAACCGAGCACATGAAACATAAAACACATACAAGGCACAATGCCCAACTAAACAAGCAAAGATCCGCCCAATTCAAAGCTGTCGAAAAGTCTAATAAATTATTACTAGACTAGCTGAATGACCAAGAAAATTAATGAAAGTTCCGTTTATGTAACATGCCTGCCAGTGGTTATTCGGGTGTTTATTATGAGATTCCAAACATAAAAACTTATAAATCTGCTTCCAAGCTTGGTTCACTGACACGAGTATGGTGCGAGGTACTCTTGAGAATATTTTGAGGAAGTGTGACTTTCGTTTTTGCTTACCATAACGGCATTCTGAGCATTCAGTTGTCCCACTCAAGCTTACCTGACGCGACTACAGCAACATTGCAATACAAAGCCACACAGAAACGGTGGCAGCGCCTGGCCACCCACGCAAGTGTCAGACATAAAACGAACCATCCATATCCCACAAAAAGAATATTTCAAGCAAGTCTTTATATTCACACCGCAATGAATGACATACTGTGGACTTTGAATTTCGTACATAAATAACCATTGATGAAGGGAGGTAATTATCTACTAAGTTTAACATTTTAATTACCTTTCAATACATTAGTAAACAAATAACCACACCATGAATCGATGATTATAAAGCCTTCGGGATATACATGTATACTTTAATTTTGTTTTATTATTTCCGCGTAAAATTGATATCGCGAAAACATTCGTTGAAAGATAAGGTGTTAAGTCCACCATGTTTCAAAGGTTTATTTCTGTGTTTGGACTTTACTTTGTACTAAGCGAGACTATTGTCTTATCTGTCGCTCATTTCACAACTAATTCAAACGATTTACAAAATCGTTTCGATTATGTCAAGAACAGCGACGTGTTAACATCACTTGCTAACTTTATTGAAACCGAGGAAAACAACATATATGTACTCAAACAGCTTACGGAAATACTTGATCATGATGAATCCTTCAAAGCAACGGAAGCTAATCGGTCGCATCATCCCAGGAACGTATTAGAAATAATCAGGCGACATGCTTTACCACTTCCGGCTACTGTCCAAGAGATACATGAACGATCGAGAACAAATGTGTTTGACAAAATTACATGGAATGACTTTCTATACCAGATGCCGAACTCAAGTGATCTTGGCTTTTTCACTAAAGGTATGCTTATAGTTAGTGAGTTACGTAATCACAAAATATATAATAGCAAATTGGACAGGGATTGTAACGTTCAACAGAAATACACTACTCGTACAACGTGTAATATTAACGTACGAGGTGTGAATGACAAGTTCATGGACTGATTTCGTTGTAACTAAAAGCAACGTAATGAAGATTTAAAAATTACATAGGCATGAAGTATCATTCGCTAAACACTGAATCACGACGTTAGATTACTTCAATATTTCATGACGTTTTACCAAGTGAAGGCCATATTTTAAATCGTATTTTGCCAGAGGTACTGACTTTTCATGTCGTTGGATTCATTTGGTAAATATTACAACATACCAACGTTACGGGAATGTACCCCCAGTGTTTCCATGGCTACATCTGAGTGTCCGTGGCGACACATTATTTTACCAAATTAAAATATTTTGTACTTAATCCATTGCATACATTTAGTGGCAATATGTGTGCAATTTTCAGAATTATCGTACATAACATGGCATAATAATAGAAAAAGTCCACGAATTTATCATACAACCCTTGTATAACAACGTTTGTTTGCAATTATTAGAGAAGTTGCGGCATAGAAAGTGTACGATTATCTATACATGCAGATCAATTATGTCATACAGGAGTATGTCGTTTCTATAACTAAAGAACACGTGGCTGACTAGATTAGATTGTAGATGTTTTACGTTACGTTTATATGTGGATGGGAGGAGAAATTATGTTTGCTACGTAGTAGAGGTCGGATTATTTCTTTTTAGGATTGGTACGACTTATGGATGTTTATAACCTGGAGGCAATGACAGTCAAAAATGGACATATTCTACGACACGTATCACGTGATCTCAATCTTGACGAAATAGCTGACATCGGATTTATATCTAAAGAATATGCATTGGCTGGTGCTATTGATGGTGATATGATTAGTGTTATATTGGACTGGTTATATCTTGGCTCATCTCTAGCAGAAGCCGCCGATAAAAAAGACATTCGCTACAAATTTGAAGTTGCCTTGCTTGAAATTGTACGGTTTATGATGAGACGTGACGACTGTCTGTGTTCAACGGATATGGAGAGGGCACATAATATATGGAAGCAAAATAACCCTGACCATCAACTTCCACAGTATAACTGGACATGTGATGCCAACATTAAACCAGGAAAATGTCAGAAAAACATTAACAAAAACACAAAAGAATGGGAAAACTTTTCCAATTTATGTCAACAAAAGCAAGCTGTTCATTTTAAAGAAAGACACGTCCATCTACCGGTTGAATATCAGTATTGCAAATTTGATCATAATAATCATCCTTGGTTGTTATTGCAGCCCATTAAAGTGGAAATCCGCAGTCCAAAATATCCATATAATATGATAGAATTTCATGACATTCTTTCTGATAATGAAATGGAGTATTTAAAGTATCACGCCGACGGTAATATGACCAGAGGATTAATTGAGTTTAAAGATGGATACGGTATAGTAAGTGACGTTCGAATTGGTGAAAACTCCCATCTTCCACATGAAAAGCACGACTCCCCAGTCATGAAGCGCATCTGGGCCCGTTTATCCGCCATTTCGAATTTGACATTGAACCATGAAACGACGGAGGTGATACGACTTGCAAACTATGCGACCACTGGATATTTTGCTTCTCATGTCGATTTCCATTTGGATAGAAAAGTGGAAGAAAATAATAGATTCGTCACATTTTTGTTGTATCTTAATGATGTTGACGGTGGTGAGACAGTGTTTCCTTTCATCAACGTTCGAATGAAAGCAAGACGTGGTAGAGGGTTTATGTTCAACAACTTGTTTAGGAACAATATCGGCATGCTCGACTCACGTCATTGTAGTTGCCCGGTGGTCACTGGCGACAAATGGATTGTTACTCATTGGGCATATAGATACGGACATGAATTTTCTCACAAATGTTCGCTGAATAAGTACGAATGAGGCTACTTGTAGTCATTGGTGTTTTTTCTTTTGTGTATCTACATGTTTTATTGATGTAAATATATTTTCCTGTTGGACGTAATTCGCCTGTCTACCAGCAGCTGTATATACGTATCATCTAATACTGTGTGTCTCGAATTTCTGTTCTATTGTATATGTATCTACATGCCATTAAATTTAATATATATTCATGATTCCAAATTTGTTCCCCGCGTCAGCACAAATCAATGGATTAGAACATTCGATGTATGCACGTATATACATGTAGCTGCTTTTTGATATTCTGTGTGTGCTTATACTGTATGTAAAATACGTGAATGTATGTATATATTTTGTTTTGGCCATCTTTTTTTATTATGTAAATGGTCAATTGTATTTCAAATGCCGATTATACCAATTAAACTGTAAACTGGTGTATGCTTTATTCACTGATATATTATAAAATATACAAACACATGTAACAAGTGGTTTACCATTGAGCTTTTTATAGTCATTGGTGTATGTTTTATACAATGATATACATTTGTATTACAAAATATACATACACATGTAAAAAGTGGTTTACCATTCAGCTTTTTATAGTCATTGCTATATGCTTTATACAATGATATACATTTGTATTTAGTAATTCCTGTATTTATAGACTGTAGTAACATCAGCATTCCAACTGCCCATAATCCTGGCAAAATTCAACATTTTGATAAAAATTAGTCACGATCATGAAATTAAAAAAAAATTTGATTTAGACATTCCCACTTCTAATATTGTTAACTTTCCATTTAAAAATATAGATTTTGTTTTTCATGTATGTATATATGTTATTTTGTTATAGTGATGAGCTGTATATGCTTAAGCTAAATAAACTGTTTGTTCTGTTCTGTTCTGTTCTGTATTGCAAAATATACACACACATGTAAAAAGTGGTTTACCATTCAGCTTTTTATAGTCATTAACGTATATTTTATTCACTGATGTAAATTATTATTACAAAACACATGTTTTGGGAGAACGACGTTGCGATGGTAAGATTGTACGTGTAAGTGTAGTGTATTTCGTCACCAAGTTATGTGTACATCGTATACTGTATGTAGTACAGATCATGAGACAGACCAAGCCATTTTACTTTTGTGTAATACGTCACAAATGTTCAAGCGACTTTATGTATCTTTGATCTGTTATTGTAAATTAATGCTATTGTGGTGAATATCTTGTGCTTGTGCAATTTTTATGTTAAATAAAGTCTAACAACTTAACATACATCATCAATGCAATGGCACGACAATTTTCAGATCAGATGGCAAATATCGACGAACTTTATTTACACTCGTATCGATTCAAGCGGAAATCATGCTTCAACTGCTACGTGTTTTATCACGCACATGCTTTGTTTCACACGCAAATTCAATACACGTACATCTACTATCATATTCACCAAATGTCTTATCCATCGGCTAGATTTTATAATGTGGTCGGTCTGGTTTTCAAATTCCGTGGTGAGATCTGAACACTTCCATGTAGCTTTGTGTATGTTCTGGTGTATGAAGAAAGTTTCTCGAATGATGTAGTTATTCTGGTAGCAGAGAAATCATCTCCCCACTTTCATTGATAACTCCCCGTACATCACTTCCCATTGTAAATGGGCCTACGCCATCCTCGGCAACCTTCGGGTTAACATCTCCCATCATTGTCATTGCAGCACTGTCTACAACTGATGGTAAAAGTTGTAATTGTCCATCACTGTCTGCAACTGGTGGAAGAAGTTGTAATTTTTCATCACTGTCTTCCACTGGTGGTAGACTTGTCATTGTCCGTCACTGTCTGCAACTGATGGTAGAAATTGTCATTGTCCATCACTGTCTGCAACTGATGGTGGAAGTTGACATTGTCCTCCTTTTCAGGCAGGTTTGTTTGCACATAGCATTGTATGACTGTAACCATTTGAAACTTAAACTGAAAGCGAGCTGTGGGAATCCTGTCGATTATTGTTCGCCATCCAATAGGCTTCTGAGAGCGGTTTTATTCATCATCAGGCCAACTTCATTCCCATGTTGCGCACCCGGATTTCTTGTAGCACACAATGTTATTGCCTCGAAGTCGTCATTGAATAGTCTGGCAGGAAAAAACGAATGACAACTCACTAACGACTGTCCCAATCAAACGCAAACAAACAAACATACATACATCTGATGATAAGATTTACTTAGAAGACAGCAGGTACTCATAGTTTGAACACCGAGCTCTCTTTGAGATAAATCCGTACAGTACAAAATACATTCTATTACAAGATGGAAGACATCCATTCACTACTTGATCGATTAAATATAAAAACGGTCACTTTCATTCATAAGTAACGAGCAAATTTGATGATTACATAAACACATATCTAGGTCAAACCATGCCTCAATGATTGTAATCAATCATCGATGATTGGTCCTTGATTGCTATCATATAAACATCAGTTCAGAAACGATGTCATCAAAAGAGTTATCAGATGAATTATTTATGTTTCGGAGACGAGATTATTCATTAAAATTAAATGAATAGTTTCGATATGTGCCGCCAGAGATTATCAATTACTTACTCATTGATTTTAATCAAACATGACCGATTAAATTGTCATTTGTAAAACGGCGTTAATATCGTTTATAAATCATTCACATTCATTTTGTTTGAATTAAATTTATACCAACTCCGTAAACGTAAATCATCGAAGTCTGCAAGTATATAATGAATGGTTTTAGTTATTGTTCTGCGAAATAGTAAACGCCATAAATTATAATGATTGAAGTCACTCGTCACATGTTTCGTCTACTTGTTATCTATTTTTCATATCGTAAGACAGGAATATATAAATCAACATCAAATTGCACAGTGTTTATGTCTACTTTTTCTCTACCTTTCAAATCGTAGGACAGGAATATATGAATGAACCTCGAATTGCACAGTGTTTATGTCTTTTATTTATACAATTATCAGTTTACCTCTAAATTGAATATGGTTGATGCTTTTATTGCAAGATTGATATTTCTTCAGCTTACCAGCATTGATGCAAACATAATTATATTAAATGATATGCCATACAATCTCCGACCGACGTTCATTCATAAATAAAGTCGTTTCTTAAAAGTACAACCACGTCTCAATTCTATTATATTTTACATTCATAAAAACATGTTAAAACCGAATCAGCCGTACCGTCCCGTGAAGTGTATGTTAAACCCCACCGGGACAATACTGTCAACGAATTCGATATAAAGATATTAATTCTTTATCCATTAACTTTGTGAAGCAGGGGGTAAATGTGACTTGTTGATAGTTTCATGGGTCTGCATGTTATCTGAAAAGTTGTTTGGATATTTCTTTTACTCGTATGATTAGTGTTATGTGTTTATCATTATATTGACCAACCTGTGTTAAAGACCTTCTGCAAAGAAATACCTCAATTACAAAATCCAGCACTGACATTTCCCCAGTCTTTATTATTATTAACACGTTTTGATGTTTCCATGATCAATTCATGGGTAAAGTGCAACCCTTGTTTCATTTTGCTGCAGGAAGATAGCTTACTTGGTCCAGAAATCCAAATCAACTATGGTTGCAGGGTAGTCGGATTTTTACAGATGCAAAATGTGGCGGTTTTTTATGATATATCTAACTACACAAACACTCAAGGAAAGTACGTGTTTCATCATTTTATTATATTCATTCCTCCTTGCGGTAATATTTCATCAATGCCATAATAATCGATCGTATTCATCAACTCCAAAATTAACAAATAAATTAAAAGCTAAACGCATCATAATTAGCTAACATACAAACACCTTAAGCTAAATATTTTAAGCGCGTGTATATACACGATGTATAACTTATCGTATATGTTGCCTTCTCAATTATTGTTATAATGTTAAAATATTCGAAAATTCAAAACAAAAGTCTACGTCTGCCAAAAACATAAAAACACTAGGTATATAAGCAATATGTCACAATTGTATATTTTACTGTAATTTGTCTTAAATCCGCTTATGTGACATTTTCTGACATATTTAATGTTATGGCTCATTACCACAATGAAGGATGACATTATCGTATCGTTATGCTTGTGTTCAAACAGTTTCCATTCAAGAAAACGAGGAGAGAAATCGTTCGCACGAGTAGATCTATCAAGTTTTACTGTGTATAACCTTCACTTACTTATAGGGAAACGTATGAGTAATACATTATTTTATATATGTTTTGTCGGTTTTTGACGAGTTTTACATTGTTATTACTTTTATCGAAATACAATATAATATGTCTATTGAGGACTGACCAAAATACTTCCGTCACTTTATCAGGCTAGCTACTGTAGTTATATATTTTCAACTGCTAATGATATTATATTAAAATGTTTGTCATTATAAACTTAATATACATTCCAACACAACATGCCTATTTAACTAAATACACAAGGGAAACGAATGTGAATGTGTGCTTGAATGAACGTTAAGGCACACCAAGCCAAATAACTGTATAGCGTTCCGATGAAGAATGTAGTGCCACGGCTACCATGTCTTGTGGTGTTATCAAATACAGAATATTAGCTATGTTAGAATTCGAATGATAAATATGTACCTGTGTGTAATCTATGATGTTTGGACGCATCCGAAGCCTTGACCATGCTTTTATCTATGAAACAACACAAGTACATATTCATTATTTATTATTCCTATTAATGATATCATAAAAGTTCTTTCATTGACAAACTCTATCAGGCCGGCATTCCATGTATCCTGGCTAAGGCCAGTATTCCATGTACACGGGTCCGTGGCTGGCGTCCGTGTTCCGTATCCGCGTTCCGAACACGGACATCCTATTCCATGTATCCTGGCTAAGGCCAGTATTCCATGTGCACGCGTCCGTGGCTGGCGTCCGTGTTCCGTATCCGCGTTCCGCACACGGACATCCTATTCCATGTATCCTGGCTAAGGCCAGTATTCCATGTGCACGCGTCCGTGGCTGGCGTCCGTGTTCCGTATCCGCGTTCCGCACACGGACATCCTATTCCATGTATCCACTTACCAGGCTTTCCGGGTATTTTTAATCATAGCATCCTTTGTAGAATAAATAATGAATTTATATTTAACATATATTTATATACAAAGTACCTTGCACAAGCATGTGTGTTTCTTTTCTTTATACATTTTAACATTTAATTTTTGATTCAATGTTGGTGCGAAGCATTGCTACGGGTTAGGTGCGTTTTGAATTTGGTTTTTCAAACTCGTCGGGTGTTAAACACCAATGTGCGTTCCTACACAACTTCCTACACTCGTTACAGACCCATTGATGTACTACATACCATGACAGAAGCTATGCTACAGTAGACATCATATTGTAAACAAAGGTATTCATATGCAAATGTACCCACCAGCTAGCTATTGGGGAAGGCATATTTTCATAAGTAGCCACAAAGTACCATGTGTACATGCTTATGAACCAATAAGCTGACATTCCTAAATGAGTGATGGTAACGCGGGCCAATAAGCGAATATGGTACATCTACGTTCAGAGATGGGGCCGATGTCTAGTTATAACACGTTCATGGTGTCATTTTAGACGACAGACAGGCTATGGACACGTACACCCAGAGACAGCATTTTACATAAATGCCCTATTTGACATTTTCATTCAACAAATACTCCAACATTTTCAAAAATGTCAGTCTATCGTAATCTGTCGTCAAATAGGACGGATTGATAACAAACTATATGGTATTACATTATGTCACACATAAGCATCCTGTGCGTGACTTCGTGACGTATCTAGGGGAGCCGTTGGTACGCACACGCTTGCTGTGAGTCGATTTCTATCAGATTATCTGAGTATTTACGATATTATCAAAGTTATGACATAAAATGGATACAAACATTGTGTGTTATCTTTGATTATTAACTGCGACAATACCGAGACAAGATGGAAGCTTGGAAAAATTTCGTCCACACAGTGATTTTTTATAGTTACATGCCTCTGTGCATTGTAACTGCATAGATTGTTGCATACGCTTCATTTTATACTATATACTATAAATCATTAGTTTTCGAGGGAGTTGAATTTTCGTTGATTTTGTTGTTAAACTCGACCACAAAAGCTAATCCCTATGATTAACCGACCTCCCGAATACAGAAACTACGAGGGGTGATAAATATATTCGTAGACTTTTCATCTAGCAATTTCATTATGTCAGCAAGGCTCGAAAGCAAATTAGCATTATTTAGTGTAGGATATATCCGACCGAATGCACTCATAACATAGTTTTATTCATGTAATGGGTGCGTGACGCAGGCCGTCATGTGACGTCATTGCAAGCGTTTCTGTTAGAGCAGCACCAAGCTCCTTTCTGGACTCATATCCGACCCACTGTATACGATTTATTTACTTTTAATACAGAAATAAGTCATAAATAGCCAACTCTGGAATGTAAGGCGGAATAGAAATTGTATCGTTGCGTTACTGGACTTAAAACTCTGAAAAAAGCGGTTGGCTTTACACAGTAGCAGTAGGAATCACGACCTAACAAGTTTAGGGTGCACTTTCTAAAAAACTCCTTTCAAATGGAATGAAAGAGTTATTGTTTTGTAATATATACTGATCGTAGAGTTCGCCAGGAAAATATCGTTCAGAAAAATTCCTCTTAATTCTCAGAAATTAAGGAGGAGTATCCCTTACTCTGTCCTAATTCTTCCGTTTATTCTTAGTTTACCATGGCGCCAGTTTGACAGAGTCCCTAAAATCACATAAACAATGAAATCATGTGTAGATCACTGATCACTGATTTGGAGCGCAAAGAATCCCGAAACAGGTTGGTCAAGTCATCTTCGAGCTATCGCAAGGATTTTCGAAGTTAGGCGTTAATCTTAATGAAATGCCGTTGCTCTGTGATTATCTACTGTTCGTCACGCTCGACGGCGCGCGCTGCACCATGGTCACAATAAGTGACGTCATCAAGATCATTGTGTCGTCACAGTCACACTATAATTAATTTATTAAAACGCTAAATACTTGATAGATCTATATTGTCTGGTAATTTCATTGTTCTAGAATCAATATCTAAAAAGTTAGAAGGAAAGTCTTCGAATATATTTATCACCCCTCGTAGATTTGTCCTTCCATATTTGTAATCCACGAATTAACGACCCAGCGAAAATGCATTTTAGAAAAAGATCTACGAAATTCATACCAACGAAATTATGTGATATTACATTATCTAGTTCTAAAAGTTATATTGATCACTCTTTTTACCTTTTTATGATGGTATCATGCCATAGAAATGACCATGCCGGATGAGAAATGTTTTCCCTCATTGAACGGCCTTTTATTGTTGAGCTCTATGCAAACTGAACAATGGTACCCATTGATATTATGATAGTAGCAAGGACTACACTATGCTATTTTAATTATATCCATTGGTTGTACACGGCCAAGCCAAGGAGCCAGTCCAGACCACAAACTTTACCCTCTAAGCGAACGTAGGCTACATAGTGAAAACTTGAGTATTATTCAAGATGAAAGACATGCTTTAACATGCCTGTGATTGACGTATTGTTAGGGTGCTATGCTTCGATGAAGGTAAGGCTGTATGCATGCTAATACGCTAATATTGACATAAAGTTTATTATAAGTATCTTTCTTCCGCGCGTAGTCTGTGAAAAATGATAAAAGTGCTCGGTTCGTTATTAGTATTGACATATTTCATACGCACTAACAGGACACTTGCTCGGTTCGTTATTAGTATTGTCATATTTCATACGCACTAACAGGACACTTGCTCGGTTCGTTATTAGTATTGTAATATTTCATACGCACTAACAGGACACTTGAACTATCATAGACTTATAATATAGCATACAATGGCGATTGTCTAAAGCATAATACTAGAAGGCCAACAATATTGCATGTGGAATTGTGTGCGCCATTCATTGCATTGTCTATATAGTTATTGTGATTGTCTAGACAGTTCATGCATACACGCTTTGAGGGCAAATCTCAAAGTCAGCTTGTGGTCGCATACATAACACTCCCCGCAATGTCGATTCCCGTAGACATCTCAATTTCCCTGCATGTTCGGAAACAATCCTAAAACATCGACTATTAAGAAGAAATGCCGAGGTTATCAGAAATGGTTTGGAGAGAAATCAAACAGACTGATGTCTCGGTCTACGTTTTTGAATACTGATAAGCCATCTTGCGGCTTTTAAGTCTAACAATTGAAGCTACAATCAAAGCGTGTACAAAACAATACGATATTATAGACACATATTTACTACATGTATTATGATATTTATAACAGTATTTGTATTGTACCACAGGTCATGTGAACACGTTACATCTTATTAAGTCAAATATAAAACATCACAAACCGCGATCGTTCGATAGTGTGACTTTTTCTGAGGGTCGACCCATGAGTTAACGGTTCGATTACTTTGACCATGCATTTGGAAGTGCATTTTATCTATATCTGAACCATAGTGCATAATGGCATTATGCAGCAATATTTAAGTACATGTTTGACACTTAATCATATTCCAGTCAAATTCGTATGTTCATTTCTGTCATCCGATTGAATTAGAGCGACGTCAAATGACATCGATTCAATTTAATGAAGCAAGTTTGAAATACAATGTAAAATAAAACACCAAGTTGCATCGATAGTATAAACATTGGTTATGTAACTTTTGCAACGACCATCACTGATGAGCTGTCTTTCGTGTCGTCACGTAAATCTTGCCTATCGTCACGGACCCCGTTTTGACTCCTGCAGCGTGTCGGTAGCTTCTGACAATCAAAACAAATATTCTATATCGACAATATGACAATACGTCCATTGATTATAAGATAATCACATCAGATATGTCTTCCTATTTTAGTAAAGTCTTTCATTCACAATATTTAAAATAGAAACATATTAGAGATAAGATACCCATCTATTTCGCCAATACAAGCATAGGTGATGATTTTGTCAGAAGTAAATAACCTACATTTGTAAAGATATCAGTCATTCAGCGTAAAACTGATTTATCGTGCACAAGTATCGTGCCAAGATTATTCAAGTAATGTAGTTGTTTTAAGTGTGTAACATTATTGTTTTAATGTTTCATTCAAGTATAGACAACAATTATAACACGCGAATTGTTTGTAGTCAGTTGTGTATTTATATATTAGTAAACAATGTAACGGCTGGCATGTTCGGTCAGATGCAAAGATAATAGCAAATACAGTGAAGTTCCGCTAATAAGACCAGTCAAAAGGGTGGTCTTAATAGCGAATCGGTCTTATTAGCGGACCTTTTTTGTTCTAAATTTAATACTTGGGGACATTAATCTGGCAAAAATATGCATGATATATGATTGGGGAATTTCATAAAAGAGTTTCAGTGAAAGGATGTGAGAAACCGATTTGTATGGAATCTACAATAAAAGGAAGGTATAAATCAAAATGTTAATCAATTGAATTGATAATTAATCACTATAAAGCTTAATTAGATATAGGGACATCATAAGAGCCAGCATATCATATAACAACATGTAAATTAAAACAATGACATTTTTAAAAGCATGATATTGAATTGAAACATAAAACACACTGCATGCAATTCTGCAGACATATATATAGGGCTGTACATGTATATTGAAGTAATGATTATGACTAGCCAGTCATTAGATATTTAATTAGCAGAAACATGGGGTGTTTTAAAATAAGACGGCTTCACCCAGCGTAGATATAAAGTTTTAAACTGTTGAATACAAGAAGAATTTTTGATATTATGAGGAATAGAATTCAATATTGAGGTACCAGAGAAAGCAAAAGTGTGGCGAAATAACTCGGAATTGGGTTTAGGACTATGTAATTGGTATGTAGAAGATGAGCGTAACAGTCGTGAATGAATATCTGCAGTAAATTTAAATGCAGATTTAAGATAGTCTGGTGCATCACCTCTGAGAGTTTTGTACATTTAAATAGCTTTCTGATAAATAACGCGTTCATGAAATGTCATCCATTTGAGTTCTGTAAATAGAATACTTGAAGGAGTTGAATAATCACAATCAAGAATTACCCTAGCTGCTCTTTTCTGAAATTTTATAAGTTTATCTTCAAGACTGCTGGTACAATTTCCCCATACAACACAGCAAAAGTCATAATGTGGAAGAATATATGCGTTATAAAAGCGCTTCCGAGTTTCAATGGAAAGAAAATTTTTAATTCTAAATAAGAGGTGCAAATAGGAATTACATTTCTTTATTGTTGTGACATATAAGAATGATCTGGTCATCAACAGAACTTATATAATCCATGTCCATTACACTACACCATTCTGTTATAATATCCTTAAAGTATCGCAATATTTTTCTGCTGATCGTGACAGAATCGCAACCATTCCTTGGTGCTTACAATATCGTGACTTAATCGCAATCATGTATTGCTGCTTACAATATCATGGCAGTATGGAAAATGGTTTTGCTGCTTATCGTGACAGTATCGCAGTGAATTGCCGTCTATAATATTGTGATTGTATCGCATTGGTTTGATGACTCTAATAACGTGACCATAGCGTAAAACTGAGATGGTATCGAAATACCAGAGATGATCCATATATAGCGAGAAAATGCTTATAAGTTTCTTATGATAGTTTAGATTATACTCAAACTTTAGCAGGAAGTAATAACATACATTAGCAATGTTTCCCCGAATTTCCATTATTTCAGCGACATTTCTTTGTTTATAACTTGTCAACAATAATATCGTGGTAATATCACAATAGTTGTCTTACTATAATTTCGTTTCTAACTGTACTATTGTTATAGTATGGCATTATTTTGCTGACTATATAAAATGAGATGGTGTCGCAATACTAGTAGTTTGTTTGTTATAGTTTGACAATCGTTTTCTAACTATGATATCGTGACAGTGTACTTATACTAGCGATATTAAAAAAACGGTGCCTTACAGAGTGGTTGTAGACAAGTGCACGGCTGTCGCAAAACTAATGTCACGTAGGCACGTACACGGGAGACTGTTGTTTTATGATGCCAGTGAAAGAAGTTGAGGTTTGCCTTTATTTCGGAAGATAGAATACTATACTTCATCACAATGTCTAGTGTAACCACGCCCTCTATTCTGACTGGTTCACGTATTGTTATACATCCTTGTATAGTAAATAACACAAAATATGAAAGAGCTCTGTATTGAGAAAGTAAGTATACGTTTTCCATCTTTGACAGTTCTGTATTATCGAGGAACCCCGCAGCGATGCCTGGTGTGCTCAATAGATGTGTCCCTTTCACAAAGATTGCCCCCTTTAGTTGTCATGAAATATATAACGTTTAATTAGTCCGCCCAATGTAAATATGACAGTCTATGAAGAATTCATTCTCACATAAAAAATAAAAATAATATTTAGATGTGTCGATGTTTAGATGGTAGAAGTAATAAAAATAAAACAAATACTAACATACCCACCTGTTCATCAATTATTGAACTGTAAGAATAACACGTATGTAATTATTAATGTGACACTTGCTTTTCAAACGTTATATTGAAACGAAAGTGACAGATGACAGTTTTACTTCGCAGCACGGAAACAGGGCGTTGCAGGAATACATTGCCAGTCCAGTTAATAGGCATACGTCAAAATCAGAAACGTTCGTGATGTTGTAAATATCGCGATATCAACACAATGCATATATTCGTGCAAATGTATGCTAATGAACGTTGTTGAGTTCTTTTTCTCTTGTCCTGAAGTTTGTTCTTAAATTTGTCTTGAAATTTTTATTCACAAGCAATTAATCACACGATCTCATACCGAATAACAAAAAGATTACATTAAGTCAGACAGGGAAGGTAGCACTTAACCAGCCTAGCACAGTAACATTAAAAACACACAAAGCACAATGCCCAAATAAACAAGCGCAGATCCGCCCATGTCCAAGCTGTCGAAAAGTATAATAAATTATAACTGGCTGAATGACCCAGTAGAAAAGATACAGCAACCAAAAGGCGGAATGCCTACGCTGAATGATCTAGTTACAACAGTAAAACTGCTGAACTACATAGTTATAGCAGCCTTTAGTCTCAAATGTTAAATAACAGTATTAAAACGTTGAAACAAAGTCGCACAATTTCAGCAACGCCAAAATATGTGATTTTACAGTGTCTATTACATCATATGATGAGTTTTAGCATAATATACTTTCAACTAGGGAAAGTATACTACTGGGTGTGGCGTTTGTATATCGAATAGGTAAATTATTGGCAATACTTTAGTTCCTAAAACATGAAAGCCATTTCACTTTGTATGTCTGATATGCATTAAAATTACTTTCACAATTGATCGATTATCATTTTTTATGTAATAACTGAATATATCATAATACGTATATGTAGTACATAATCATTTGACATCTCTAGTTCACTGGTAATTTCCGCCCAAAAGTTTCAAATGTCGTCATTTTACAAGTTATGTGACACCCTCAAACTGCAGCCTAAAATATAACATCAATTGATCAATCTTGGCACTCCCTCCCTGATTGCATCAATTGCTACATGGTTCTGACAGAAGCCATGCATGCACGCCCTGTCATTGGTACCGGACCAAGGAATGCAAAAATGGAACTAACACTGTGTCACCAGGCTATATACTCGTAGGCGTACATTTTTACAATAAGGTTGTATGTTTGTGGATTTAAGATATGCAACTAATACGGCTTTCTTGCAGGACAAAATGGAGGTAGCGAATAAAACAAGAATAAAACCAAATGATTTGCTTGAAAGTGTTCTGCAAAAAAGGTTGTAATGTTATATATAGCTTAAAATTCCTATTTTCATTTTATCCTAATATTAGATGAAGTTAACAATTTTTTAGCTGCCCAATGGTGTTCCATTTTGTACCATGAATGACCGAGTTGTTACGTGTAGGGCCGAGATTGGTCCGTGAATGACCGAGATTGTTCCGTGAATTGTCGAAATTGTTTAGTGAATGGCCGAGTACACGAAGTTCCAAATGAAGGTGTGCCTTTCAATCAAACGTTTTCATAGAAAGTGTAGAGAAATTGATATATTTCTATTACTAAACCAGAATGATGTATTCTCATCGTGTGTGTGATGTTTATGGCAAAATAGCCTGTGTTTGTTTAAGATCACTATTCGTAAAACATGCAACTTTTAGACCCACGCCTCTAATGGACCATTGAAATACTGGCGTTTATTGTAATTTTTCAATCATACTTAACTATTGAACATTCTTATCAGATTATTGTGTGAATTATCGCCTCTATTTTTGTCCTGAGAGCGTTTCATCCTGAACATTGAAACAAAACACGTGTTTTCAGATCTGAAACATTAAAGGGTTTTAAGTGTGATATGGCTCGTAAAATAGCACGAGCGGGCAATATATAGCGCCTGTATTATCATACACGTCATTTAATGTGGAGGCTGAATAAGAATATAAACAATTAATCTGGCTAAATTAATACTTTTCTTTATGTAATACATATCTTTCCATAATGAATTAATTCGTTAAGAAATTCCAGTAGTTCCTGCAAGTTCTATTTATAAATTTATGTGCAGAAGGTGTTATGTTATAATAATTGAATGTTATCGTCTTAACATGAATCACCTGAAACTTGGACTTTCCGCGGTTAAGTTTATTTTCGCTTAGTTGTATGAAATTGTAAATGTTTTCCATGTTTTCTGTTATGGACTGGTTAAGTTAAGAGCTGCCTTCCCTGTCTGGTTTTCTACTATCTTTTTATGAATCAGAAACATAGAACATTCAACCATCCTACTTTAAAGACACATTTCAGAAAATCATGAGGTTTATACTTTGATATTTAGACTGCTAACACCTTACGAGTATACTCATGTGGAAATAAAAATTATTTCCTAGAAACTTCATTGATAACTCTGTGCCAATGATTAGGAATTCCTTGCCAGAGGAAGTCGACAATGTTGAATAAAATTTACTTAAAATATGGCTATGCTGATAAAATCGTCAATGTACTTAGTTGTAAAACACTAGAGACAGAAGCAAGCTGGAAATCAAACTATTGCTGGTATTGGAAGTTGTGGCCGTTTGGGAGCGTCAATATCAGGGAGGCGTAAAGGAGACAAGTTTGTTTTCAGACATTTGACACTTTCTGCAAATAATTGCGAGGCAAGAATATTTTTTATTAACATTAACGTATGCCTGGGATAATAAAGAATGACCCATAACTGAAGTACATGCGTTTTCAAACTAGATATTGGACAACAAGGTGTGGCAGTCCGAATATTTACATATTTAATGTGCATGTTTCAATGGTTATAAATGGTTATTCTATTAGACATGGTGAGATAACATTGTTTAACACGCACGTGTCGCTAGTGTTGTCATTATCTTATATCTGCAGAAGTTAATGCGGACGTGTATACAAAAATGGCTTAATTGTTAATTTAAATGATTTAAGCTGGATAAATTTTGCCTTACGGATATTCTCGGATATTCACATACTTTTTCCTATTTAATTGAAACGAACATATAAGTAAGACGTGCACTTGTAAGTTCGTATCGACACGTTGACAGTTCGATATATTCCCAAATTTTGTGATTTCGAACATTTTATTTTCACTAAGACTTATTGCAGAAACAAGTTAATACCCTTTTAATGCAATCTTTAATGCATACAAATAGTTCTTTGATGTATACTGGTGACCTTTGTCAAACTCCGCGCAGCGCATGTCTACGTCACTCGTCACTGTCCTGATGAGTATCATGTGACCATGGATAACACATGTGATATAAATATGAAAGCCTTCTAACAAAACTGCATTTTAGTACCAGGCTATATAATACATATAACGACGTCGTTTTTAAAAAATGCAAAACTCGGGATTTTAGAATTTCAGTATTTATGAATCTATAGCTAAGTTTAGTGAAATGTTTTTGTAGATATCCTATACATGTGATGTCGCCGCCCCCACACCATAGTGTTCATACATCATTAACACATCATAGTGTACCTATATATACGGTACACCTAATCCACATGTTTGATTAATTAGTGCAAGGTAACCAATCATACAGCAGTATTTAAGGAAACGATTAGATACTTTATTAACGTTGTTTGGTTTTGTGTTTAGTCATCAGTACCGCATATTAACCCTAGTAACGTTTAAGATACAAAAAGAACTCTGCTGTGCTAATGTTGAGTTTAAGTAATTTGTTTCTAGTATACGGCTTGCAACCCGGACACGTTTGAGGTGTTTTGGTTACACATTGTGTCATAGTCCTAGTCACGCGGATGTTTTAGTGCGGTAGAATTTCGCTTTGATGAGATGTTAGCGCATCAAGTTCAAACACACAAAAACAAAATGTAAAACATTTCTTTAATCGTTTCATTAACAGGAAACGTTATTTAACAAACATAGGCAACATTTAATCAACAATAAGGAAGTAATACTACGCTAACTGACGGTGTTAACAATCTAACCTGTTTTCAATCAATCTAAATTGTAATATACCCCCGCCCCTCCAAATGTCACCAGGAAGTCTAAACATAATATGTAATAATTACAGTTATTTACTAGGCAATCCAATGTTAATACCATCTTACTTATTAAAATCATTTATAGTATATGAATGTGAATGCTATTCCTATTGTATGGCTTGCATTTGATATCTCTGCTACGAAAACCTGTCGGAATACATTGATACTCAAAATAGAAAAGTATCCACTTTTCATGTGTTGATTTGGTAAGTATAATCTTTGTAGCTATTTATCTACCGACACTGTTAAAGAATTCGAGGAAATGCAATCCTGAAATACTCAAAACAAAGAGAAATAACAGATTTTGTTCAAACACCATTATGCGTTGTTAAAACAATCTGATTAAGTTGAACTGTTTGGGGGCTATACACATCAATACATTTTCTTTTGTTAATGAAACAATTTTGATGTCAAAAATGTCTAAAGCATTTTGATGCAGATTGAGCAAAACAATGATATATGTTTCCAAATACCTCCCTTTGAATTAAATAAAAAAACATATATACAATAGAAGGTGCGTTTGTGGTGAAGTTAAGTTTTCTTTATTTCTTTAACGGAATGTGTTAGCCATAGTTCATTACATACAATATCACTAATTGTGTCAATAAACCAAACCTTTTAGAATATGTCTGAATTTGGGTAGACACTTTTGTAGTCCTTTAGAGCATAGGCCATTGATAAATTCAACTAATCTGACTCTGTAAGTGGCAATCCTTTTAAATAACGAAAACCTTTAATACTGGCTTAGAATTAGAAGGTCGTAAGTGCTCCTTACGACCTTATAAGACTCATGCATACTTAAAATCTGCATCACGAGGAACTGTCCTGTTGACCAAACCGAAGTTTAAAAAGCTTATTTTTCCATAAGTAAAGAGTAGTTTTCAGACAGTTTTTTCTTGAGTTTTCAAAATATTTATTTTGTACTTACAACCGTTTTATTCTAAGCCAGCGAAATAAGGTTTGATGGAAACCTTAGTTTTCCAATGGATACTTTTTTACCATGGTTGAGAATATAATGCAAGCATACCCTACTAGTACTATCCATATTGTAACGAATCCTCCTTCTACTCTAACGATATTACTAGCGTCAGCATGTTCGTCATTGCTATTTGCTACGGCCATGTCCTCCACACGTGGAGCAGTCGTAAGTTGCCTTCGGAACAGCAAGGTAATACTGGTGATATTTAGTTTCAAGACAATTAAACGTTGCTACATCTCCCCTTGTTGACTGAACCAATGTTTGTTTTTATTTGCCAATGGGTTAAACGTCGTTTCTCATCATTTGTTTTCTGTTCGACACGGCGACCAATTCATCTAACCAGTTAACCAAGCTGGACGGCATCTTAACTATTACTTACTAACCCATTCTAAAGGAACTTCTCCACATACGGTAGAAAATTGACGCAGTTGTAAAACAACCTTTAATGAGAGTGCAGTACCAGTCGTGACCGGGACTTAAACCCGGATGTCCCTGTTACAAAGTTAACGCACCATCCACTGGAACACGGCCGCGCTGCTTCTGTCATTACTACATTAATCCCAATATTAGAGTTTTTGAAAACGTTACAAGTAACATTGCGTGAATTAGAAACTGTGTGATTTGATTGATTGTCGGTACATATGACGATTTATAACTGTTCTAATGTAGTCAAATGTAGTTCAACCACCGAACTCATATAACATAACATGGTTAAGTAAGATTTGATTACCTTTAAAGTGGTTAATGATGAACGTTTTAACACTAACCTACATTGTACAAGATAACGAGAGTGGATAAAAAGTACAAATTCAGATTCAACTTTCAGACATTGCACCGTCTGTTAAGACGATTACATTCAACCCCGTTCATTGAGTCTCAAATCGGCTTGACATTCGGCCCGATTGCAGCCACATAACAGTGGCTTCTTGAACTACTTAGTACCTATTCATATGCTAAGGGAAAATGTTCAGATAAATTAAGCAGTGACACAGATAAGGATTTACCTATGACCTGAGATCCTAAGCCCGCACATATCTCGACTATAGCTCCCCACATGGGTGAGGCAATCACCATTATTTGCGTACCAATTAAGGTGAGAGGAAAGGTCAACTACTTAGCTTGCACCAACTTTGAGTAACAGAATTATACCACTACATGATGAAATACCAAGTGAATATATAACAGACTGACAAATAAGTTAAATGGCCAATGTATCTTAAGCAATAAAATGATCCTAAGATCTGTTCAGATCACATGTTTGTTTTATATATGCTATTTAATATAGTGTGAAATGTGTGCATCACTCTCTGTGATTTTACCCTCTAGTTAGCGGGATGGATGTCCCAAAAAGAAAGTACAAATTGAAGGCAACGCTCAACTTAAACAGCCGATAAAAACAACACAAACCACATTTACATGGCACAATTTCCAACAAAGAACTTAACGAAAAAATGAACTTTACCGCTGAAAGTCCAAGTTTCAGCTGTCATAACGTCGAACGTTCAAGTCTCAGCTGTCTAAAACCTGAAAGACCTAGTTTCAGCTATAAAAAGCTGAATGATCTAGTTTCAGGTCTAACAACCGGATCAACCAGCAATGGATTTTATTGTGATTTTACTATTTAATGAGGTTAACTAAGACACTTCGGGTCTTTCAAGGAATGAGTAACCGTATTGTTCAATATGCGACCTTGATTTAGATCAATATTTACATAATAAAACTAGTCATTGTTTAAAGTAAACAATCTAATCAATCGATGAAAGGGAAAATGGCTTGCCATCTTGCACCTGTTTAAGATATAAAACACTTATTGTTTCTGAATTGATAGAAATAGAATAAATTTAACGGGAAAACAAAACCTATCCCGTCACATGTGGCGGTACGTAAGTACTACAGTGGATCGAGCTCAAAAACAATTAATTGCAGTGTCAGCGATATTTGATCGAGCGACCTTTCAGTCGCTGTATTTACATTCAATAGTTGACAATTCGTCTTTGTTATTAATTTATGTATACGCATTACATTTCTATTTTCATTGGATGGTAAATATTTGAGAAAAAGAATAAAATCCATTCTTTATAGCTATTCTAAAGCTAATAAATACCTATTAAATGGTACACACAACTAAATTGGCCTATATAAGTTCGAAAATGTATTTCAAATGTCACTTTTTAATCTTGAATATATACGCATAAAAACCATAGCCATCAAAACATGTAACCTAGTTTGAAGACCCTAATATGTACCGTTATCGCCGGCCAGAAATCCCAATAATTGACTTCGATCAACCGTAAGGCCAAAAGCATTTACTTGTTACACTAAATCCAAATTTTATTAATAATTAAAGAGTGGAACGGTTTCATTTGATTTGTTTTATTTTTGAGAAGTTAAAGTATGTAAGTTGCGAAACCAGCACATAGTTAAACTATCGATAGTAACCTTAAACACTGGTCTCAATATTGATTTGGTTTTAATATTAATGTTGCATAAAATACAATAAACACTGAAAATGGACCTGAAAATTGTGGTCTAAACTTATCTTATAATTTAGGTGATGTTATTGTTGACGTGGTAAATAGTTTAGATATCAGCATTGTTCTCTCTATTGATATAACGACATTCGTTATAAAGCATGGTTCACACTCAACACGCATGAGTTTAAGTAACGAAGGAGTTGGTCAGTGGCTGAAAGGTGAATTCGATGTAAGCATACATTCGCTTTACCCGAGCTGGTTACAATGTCAGGTTAATCTTCCCATGTACTTTAAAGGTACTGCCTCACGTATTGGTGTATTGCAAAAATAAAATAAAACTGTCAAATATTCGCGTTATTTTGGTATAGTTGCCTGTATATCCATAAACAACCACGATGACATGAAAAATAACTTGGGAAACATCAGCATTTTGTAGTAGTTTAGCATTTTTACACCCAAAATTCTATAGGGTATTAATACCCTATAGAATTAGCACTTATATCACTTAAATTGCCTGAAATTTGTTTGCATTCGATAAAAACGAATTGCGAAAGGAACCGAATACCTCACAGATGTTTGGGCTTTAGTTTGTTGAAGTTATAGTTTGATCATGTGTGAATTACATAATTCACGAAGCATTTTGGAAGGAAACTCTGCGATATTTTCAAAAGGAAAAATACTGAGTGCCGAATTTCAAGACTGATTTAAATTGCTTATATGCCATAAATCATTCATAAAGCAATCGCAAGTGACTTTCTATTGCATAAATACTTGGTTAGGTAGGAAAATTACGTCATACAAAATGTTTAGCCCAATCTGTGAGGCAGCACCTTTAAAGGAAATTATATTCCTAAATCTCGCTCAACAATATAAATACACTTGAAGTAGGAAGGGCGGCGCCTCATATGTTTGAAGTTTTAAACAATACGTTTATTTCAACATCATTCATATCAATATTCCCATGTCAAAAATTTGAATGAATGAAAGGCTTGTTATAAAAATGTAAATTTAACAAATGTTGCTTTATTTTCGTAAATACATTTAAACATCAGTATTGATCTTTTATCGCAGATTTAAATCCTATATTTATTTGTGATTATTTCATTTCACGTACTTAAAATTTTGACACGACTTTTATTTGCACACGTTTGACATTCATGCGCTTACATTTAATGAACTTCAGCATAAGTCATACTGGATCAATGTTAATCTTCAATAGATTGGAATATGTTGACAAGAAAATGCACGTGATCTATCTACCCTGTCAATGAAAGTGGTTTTTGAGTTTATTTAATACGATGTTGATTTCTAGTGTCAGTTTTCGATACGTTTTTATATTTGATACGAAATTGAAATCGAAGTAATAAGAGATTTTAATGTAAAAAGGTAGGCATTGAGTTACAAACAATATGACATTGTACTGTCCACGCCCCGAATTACTGTATGAAGTTATCTTGCTTGGTTTAAACATGTCCTGTGTGCACCAAAGTAACACCAATGCCAAGTCATGTTATGTTATACTTTCATACGAGTATAAGCCCGATGTATGGACGGAGTTAATAGAAATCCCAAATGGTGGCAAAATTGTCGAGCTTTGATTGTATGGTTCTATAAAGTCCATATTTTTCATCCAAATGTTTGGTTAACTTAAGCACGTAAAGGATATTTGATGAACTAAACAAAGGCACCCTAAATGTGATAATAAATCGAACACAATCGATCATTATTGGTAATCAACAGTTAATCGTTTTGCACTAACATAGGAACACACATTTGGCATACATAGTGTTCAAAATGAGTTCCACCTGACAAATTTGTACACGAGTATACATACACAAAATTGCAAATCAAATAATTCTATTTTAATTACTCAGTAATATTGTTTTAGGTCAATATCATAGTACATGTATTTCGTTCATGTGGTGACCTAGTCACATTGTCCCAACACCGAGCGAACCAGCATTTACCTAGAAATATCAATGCTTAACTATGCCGAGCGTCTTGCAACGGAGATGTACCTCGACCTGAAAATCAAATTGAAACTTCAGGTATTGAGCTATAAGAGACTTATGATCCGAATATTGATAGGATAGACTCATAAGATGAAGAAAGATACTAGCACGTGTAAGATGCTAACAGGTATATATCGGACAAGACAAGCAGTACTCAACAGAAACAACAAAGCACAAAAATGCACACACCATAAAAAGTAACATCAAAAACGAAAAGGCAAAAAAGAACACATACTAAACACAAGAATAGTCAAAGCCGACCGCATTCTAAGGGAAAGGTAAAACCATGTCTACAACCGGAGCATGATCACTTGACAAAACAAGTACATTTAATTCAGAAACATACAAAGCAGCATAACTGTTACTGCAGAAAACACAAAAGTTAAGGCAAAATTCTAAAATAACTTATTTTCTATTTTAAGACAAACACTCCTAATTGTATATAACATTAATTTATTGATATTAGTTCAATTAGTTGTAGGGTAACTGATTAACAACATTGAAACGTGTTAGCTTGTCTCTGACATACTAGTTGTTCTGTACGTTCTATTTGTAACCATTACTTAACTTTCTATTTCCATACCCACTTGTTTTTCTACGAATCACTAGGTACAAATTCACGTTGCTATGTACTGTTCCGGCTCATATAAGAATGTTATTGTTTTCACAGAAGCACATTTCGCAAGTTTAATGCAAACACGTAGATTCAATGAACTATTTATCTATAAACTATATACCTACGTCCTTGAGTTCGTGACTTTGAAGCTATTGTTTTGTTTGAAGAATTTTGACACGAGTGTGATTTATACAAGAGTGATGTCAACCTTTCTAAGTTCCTAGTCCTTACTTCCCATTTAACACCTGTTTTATGGAGTGTACAGAAAGCCCAGGGCTTATCAAACAATACAGTACAATGATAGGGCGTGGTACGATGGCATTCCAAAATGATTGTGAATATATCCAAACAATGAACGAACGAGTGAAATATGGATCCAATGGAATAACAAAACTTGTCACTGGATTATTTGATATAGTCTCGCATACAAACAAGATTTAAATTTAAGAACTACACTACTCAGTGTTAATTCTATATTATTTCAAAAAACACACCAATGTTTATCTTAGATTTGATAAATATGTGTGCGCAGTATATGTGTATTACACCTAAGCCTAGGCTCGTGACGTTTACTGTGGTGACATGGACTTCCCTATCTCGCAGCTATCGTCTCTATTATACATTCTGGTGAAATATTTTATATAACTATTAACCAAATATACCATCAATGTCTGTCACTACTAGGTGAAGTTGTTTTAAAGGGAGTTTGCAAACGCGCACATCAGCATATTAAAAATTGAACATGCACGAAAAACGTTTATGGCTGCGTGAGTTCTTTTATTGGGTATTTCGTCATTCAGGTATGTGTAGTTTGTACAAGTAACGGACAAGTGATATACTAGTATAATTATATATAGCAGCTATTAACGTTAATTTGATAACACATCAGGACAAGGAAGCCGTTGAACTATTCCCTTTATCGGAACGCTATTATGTTATTTGGTTTAGCTGTACTTTAATGTTAATTCAGCACATAGTCACATTCGTTTCCTCCTTATATATATAGGTAAATATGCGTGTTTTGTTAGAAATATAAGACCATAGTAGCTAACCTGATATACGGTCGGGAGTATTTTGGTCAGCCCTCGTAAGACATATTAATGTATTTCGGGGAAAGTAATAACAATGTAAAACTCGTCAAAAACTGGCACAACATATATAAAATAATGTATTACTCATACGTTTCCCTATAAGTAAGTGAAGGTTATACACAGTAAAACTTGATAGATCTACTCGTGCGAACGATTTCTCTCCTCCTTTTCTTGAATGGAAACTGTTTGAACACAAGCGTAACGATACGATAATGTCATCCTTCATTGTGATAATGAGCCATAACATTAAATATGTCAGAAAATGTCACATAAGCGGATTTAAGACAAATTACAGTACACTATACAATTGTGACATATTGCTTATACACCTAGTGTTTTTATGTTTTTGGCGGACGTAGAATTTTGTTTTGAAGTTTCGAATATTTTAACATTATAACAATAATTGAGAAGGCAACACATACGATAGGTTATACATCGTGTATATACACGCGCTTAAAATATTTAGCTTAACGTGTTTGTATGCTAATTATGATGCGTTTAGCTTTTAATTTATTTGTTAATTTTAGAGTTGATGAATACGATCGAGTATTATGGCATTGATGAAATATTACCGCAAGGAGGAATGAATATAATAAAATGATGAAACACGTACTTTCTTTGAGTGTTTGTGTAGTTAGATATATCATTAAAAAACGCCACATTTTGCATCTGTAAAAATCCGTCTACCCTGCAACCATAGTTAAGTTGGATTGCTGGGTCAAGTGAGCTATCCCCTTGCACCAAAATGAAACCAAGGGTTGCACTTTGTCGATGCATTGATCATGGAAACAGCAAACCGTGTTAATAATAATAATAATAGTAAAGACTCTTTAGAGGGGAAACGTCAGTGCTGGTCTTTGTAGACGGATTTTGTAATTGAGGTATTTCTTTGCAGAAGGTCTTTAACACAAGCTGGTCAATGTCATTATTAACACATAACACTAATCACACGAGTAAAACAAATATTTAAACAACTTTTTAGATAACATGCAGACCCATGAAACTAACAACAAGCCACATTTACCCCCTGCTTCACAAAGTTAATGGATAGAGAAGTAATATCTGTATATCAAATTCGTTTACAGTATTGTCCCGGTGGGGTTTAACATACACTTCACGGGACATTACGGCTGATTCGGTTTTAGCATGTTTTTATGAATGTAAAATATAATAGATTTGAGACGTGGTTGTACTTTTGAGAAAAAACTTTATTTATGAATGAACGTCGGTCTGATGTTGTACTGATGTTGTATGGCATATCATTTAATCTAATTATGTTTTAATCAATGTTGGTAAGATGAAGGAATATCAATCTTTCAATAAAAGCATCAACCATACTCATGATAGTGGTAAACAGATACTAGATTAAATAAACATAAACACTGTGCAATTCGATGTTGATTCATATATTCCTGTCATACAATAGAAATAGATAAAAATTTGACAAAAGGTAGACAAAAAGTAGACAAAAACATGTGATGAGTGACTTCAATCATTACAATTTATGGCGTTTACTGTTTCGCAGAACAACAACTAAAACCATTCATTATATACATGCAATCCTTGATGATTTATGCATACAGAGTTGGTATAAATTTAATTCAAACAAAATGAATGTGAATGATTGATAAACGATATTACAGTCATTTTACAAATGACAATTTAATCGGTCATGTTTGATTAAAATCAATGAGTAAGTAATTGATAATCTCTTGCGGCACATATCGAAACTATTCATTTAATTTTAATGAATAATCTCGTCTCCGAAACATAAATAATTCATCTGATAACTCTTTTGATGACATCGTTTCTGAACTGATGTTTATAGGATAGCAATCAAGGACCTATCATCAATGATAGATTACAATCATTGAGGCATAGTTTAACCTAGATATGTGTTTTATGTAATCCACAAGTTTGCTCGTTACTTATGAATGAAAGTGAACGTTTTTATGTTTAATCGATCAAGTAGTGAATGGTCGTCATCCATCTTGTAATAGACAGCCTTTTATTTATTTAACTGAAAGAGAGCTCGGTGTTCAAACTATGAGTACCTTCTTCTAAGTAAATCTTATCATCAGATGTATGTATGTTTCTTTGTTTACGTTTGACTGGGGCAGTCGTTAGTGTGTTGTCACTCGTCAATGACCTTCGATTTCAAGGGAAGTAACATTGTGTGCTACAAGAAATCCGGGTGCGCAACATGGGAATGAAGTTGGCCTTATCATGACTAAAATCACTCCCGGAAGCTTATTTGAATGGGGACCAATTATCGACAGGATCCCCACAGCTCGCATTCAGTTCAAGATTCAAATGGTCACAGTCATCAAATGTTATGCCCCAACAAACCTGCCTGACATGGCGAACAATGACAACTTCTACCATTAGTTTCAGGCAGTCAAGAACAATGACAACTTCAGTGTGTTGGGTACTTCTTCTTTTTAGGATTTCTGACAGCTAAAACCAGGCATTATGGACGTTTTTCTGTGGAAACTGTGTCATGCAGCCAAGGCATTCAGTTTTTTTGGTTGCTGAAACTAATTCATAATTCTTTTCACCAGCTTGGACTTGGGCGGATCTTTACTTTTTTAATTGGGCATTGTGCCTTGTATGTTGTTTATGTTTTCCTTGCTCGGTTGGTTCAGTTGGGCATTGTGCCTTGTGTGTTTTTAATGTTTCCATTGCTCGGCTGGTTAGGTTGAGTGCTGCCTTCCCTGTCTGACTTAATATTATATTTCTACCCCCAGATTCAGACAGTGAAGGATAATGCCAATTCAATTTCTACCACCAGTTGCAGACGACAGTGATGGACAAAGACAACTTCTACCATCAGTTTCAGACAGCGACGTACAATGACAACTTCGAACAATGCTAATAACTAACTAAGATCAGTTCAGACCACACTTTTCAGGTCCATTTTCAGTGTTAATTGTACTTTATTCAACCTCAATATTAAAACCAAATCAATATTGAGGCCAGATTTCATGGTTACTATCGATAGTATAACTATGTGTTGGTTTCGCAACTTACATACTTTAACATCTGAAAAATAAAACAAATCAAATGCAATCGTTCCACCGTTCGATTTTTAATAAAATTTGGATTTATTGTAACAAGTAAATGCATTTGGCCTTATACGGTGATCGAAGTCAATTATTATTATTTCAGGCCGCCGATAAACAGACGGTACATGTTAAGGTCTTCAAACTAGGTTACCTGATTTGATGGCTATGCTTTTTATGCGTAGATGTTCTAGATTAAAATTAAAAAGTGACATTTGAAATACAGTTTCGAACTTATATAGGCCAATTTAGATGTATGTACCATTAAATAGGTATTTTATTAGTTTTAGAATGGCAGTAAAGAACGGATTTTATTCGTTTTCTCAAGTATTTACCATCCAATGAAATCAGAAATGTAATGCGAATACATAGATTAATAAAAAAGACGAATTGTCAACTATTGAATGTAAATAAGCGACTGAAAGGTCGCTCGATCAAATATCGCTGACACTGTAATTAATTGTTTTTGAGCTCGATCCACTGTAGTGCTTACGTATCGCCACATTCGACGGGATAGGTTTTGTTTTCCCTGTCAATTCATTCTATTTCTAACAATTAAATAAAATAAGTGTTTTATATATACAACAGGTGCCCGATGTCATTTCAATTTCTCTTTGATCGGTTGTATTAGATTGTTTACTTTAAACAATGGTTTGTTTTATTATGTAAATATTGATCCAAATTTGAATGCCGTCCAGGTCGCATATTAAATGAGTAAAATCACAATTAAATCCATTGCTAGTTGATCAACCTTTTACAGCTGCAACTAGATCATTCAGCTTTATATAGCTGAAACTAGGTCATTCAGCTATTTATAGTTTAAACTAGGTATGTCTGTATTTTGACAGCTGGGACTTGGACTTTCGACTTTATGACAGCTAAAACTTGGACTTTCAGCGGTTAAGTTAAATTTCTCATTCGGTTGTGTGTTTGGAATTGATGCATGTAATTGTGGTCTGTGTTGTTTTTATGTTTTCTTTGCTAGGCTGTTTCAGTTCATTGCTGCCTTCCTTGTCCGATTTATACTTTCTTTTTAGGATATCCAGTCCGCACACAATTAATGTTGATTGCTTTACCCATGTGTGAATAGGTAGTCGAGAGAAAAGGTGCGGGATTTGAGACGGAGAGATCCATAGTTCGATCCCCATCTGTATCACTGCTTTATTTATCTGAGAATTGCCACACGTATATGAATAGGTACTTAGTTGTTCTAGAAGCCTATGTTATGTGGCTGCAATAGGTCCGAATGTCATGCCGACTTGAGACTAAATAAATGGGGTTGAATGTACAGTCGTCTTCATGTCGGAAAGTTGCATCTGAATTTGTACTAATTTGTAATAAGGTTTCCATACACACCACATTTCACTGGCTTAGAATAAGAAGGACGTAAGCGAAATCAACATTTTGAGAAATCAAGGCAAACATATCTGAAAACTACTCTTTATTTATGGAAAAATAAGCTTTTTAAACTTCACCAGTATACCTAAAAGAACTACTTGTATGCATTAAAGATTGTTTTAAAGCGTATTAATCTGTTTCTGCAATAAGTCTTTGTGAAAATAAAATATTTGAAATCACCAAATTTGGAATCAATCGAACTGTCATAGTGCCAATACGAACTTACGAGTGCACATGCGCTCGTTATGTACGGTACACACGTCTTACTTATATGTTCGTTTCAATTAATTAAGACTAAATCTGTGAATATATCAGTAAGACAAAATTCATCCAGCTTAAATCATTCAACTTAACAGTTAAGCAATTTTAGTATTCAAATACGCATTAACTTGCAGATATTAGATAATGGCAACACAAGCGACACGTATCGTGTTAAACAATGTTATCTCACCATGTCTAATAGAAGAACCATTTATAACCATTGAATATGCACATTAAACATGTAAATAATCGGACTGCCACACCTTGCTACCCAATATCTAGTTTGTAAAGAACATGTACTTCAGTTATGAGTCATTCTATATATTATCTCAGACATATTAATAAAAATATCCTTGGCTTGCAATTATATGCAGGACGTATCAAATGTCTGAAAACGAATTTGTCTCCTTTATTGACGCGCCTCCCTGATATTGACCCTCCCAAACGGCAACAACTTCCAAAACCAGCAATAGTTTGGTTTCCAGCTCGCTTTTGTCTCTAGTGTTTCACAACTAATTAAATTGATGTTTTTATCAGCATGAGCATATTTTAAGTACTCTACGAATTTTATTAAATATTGCTGACTTCCTCTGGCAAGGAATTCCCAATCATAGGCACAAAGTAATCAAATTGAATGTAATTTCTCGGAAATATTTTTTATTTCTACATGAGTATAAGGTGTTAGCAGTCTAAATATCTAAGATGGTCAGTATGTACGTCATGAGTTTTTGAAATGTGGCTTTAAATAAGGATGGTTGCATGTTGAATGTTTCTGATTCATAAAAAAGATAATAGAAAATTAGACAGGGAAGGCAGCTCTCATCTTAACCAGCCGCTAACAGAAAACATAAAAATCATCACATACCACAATTGACGGCACAATGCACAACACACAACTGAACGAGAAAATGAACTTAACCGCCGAAAGTCCAAGTTTCAGGTGATAAATGTAGAGACAACAACATTCAATTATTACATAAAACCTACTTTCCATATTTTCCAATTTATAAATAGAACTTGCAAGAATTACTGGAATTTCTTAACGAATTATTTCATTATAGAAAGGTATGTATTACATAAAGAAAAGTATTAATTTAGCCAGATTAATTGTTTATTTTCTAATTCAGCCTCCACATTAAATGACGTGCATGATTATACAGGCTCTACATATTGCCCGCTCGTGCTATTTTACGGGGCTATATCACATTTAAAACCCTTTAATGTTTCAGATCTGAAAACACGTGTTTTGTTTCAATGTTCAGGATGAAACGCTCTCAGGACAAAAATAGCAAAGGCGATAATTCACACAATAATCTGATAAGAAAGTTCAATAGTAAAGTATGATTGAAAAATTACAATGAATGCCAGTATTTCAATGGTCCATTAGAGGCGTGTGTCTAACAGGTGCATGTTTTACAAATAGTGATCTTAAACAAACACAGGTTAATTGCCGTAAAACATCACACAGACAGAGAGAATACATCTTTCATGTTTAGTACAACACTATTTTTCTACACTGTCTATGAAAACGTACCATACATTTCGTGTACTCGGCTATCACGAAACGACTCTGTCATTCACTTTACAATCTCGACCATTCACGTAATAATTCGGCAATTCACAGAACAATTACGGTCATTTACGGAACAATCTCGATCATTCACGAACAACTCGACAATTCACATAACAAACTCGACAATTCACGTAACAACTCGGCAATTCACGAAACAATCTCGATCATTTACGGAACAATCTCCATCATTCACGAAACAATCTCGGTCATTCACGGAACAATCTCGGTCATTCACGGCACAATCTCGGTCATTCACGAAACAATCTTGGTCATTCACGGAACAATCTCGGTCATTCACGGAACAATCTCGGTCATTCACGGAACAATCTCGGTCATTCACGAAACAATCTCGGTCATTCACGGAACAATCTCGGTCATTCACGGAACAATCTCGGTCATTCACGGAACAATCGCGGTCATTCACAAAACATCCTCGGTCATTCATGGTACTAAATGGAACAAAACTGGGCAGCTTAACATTTGCTAACAGAAACTTGAATGGGAATTTTAAGCCATATATAACATTACAACCTTTTTTGCAAAAGACTTTCAAGCAAATCATTTTGTTTTATTTTTGTTTTGTTTGCTACCTCCATTTTATCCTGCAAGAAAGTCGTATTAGTTGCATATCTTATATCCACAAATATACAACCTTATTGTAAAAATGAACGTCTATATAGCCTAGTGGCACATAGTTAGTTCTAAGTTCCATTTCCCCTTGGTCCTGTACTAATGACAGGACTTGTATGCATGGCTTCTGACATAACCACATAGCAATTGAGGGAGTGCCAAGATTGCTCAATGGATGTTATATATTTTAGAGGGTGTCACATAACTGGTTAAATGACGACATTTGAAACTTTTGGGCGGAAATTACCAGTGAACTAGAGATGTCAAACGATCATGCAATACATATACGTATTATAACAATAAAAACATAATAATCGACCAATAATAAAAGTAATTTTAATGCATATTAGACATAAAAACATAATAATCGACCAATAATAAAAGTAATTTTAATGCATATTAGACATAAAAATATAATAATCGACCAATAATAAAAGTAATTTTAATGCATATTAGACATAAAAAATAAAATCGCTTTCACGTTTTAGGAACCAAAGTATTGCCTATAGTTTACGTATTCGATATATAAACGCCACACCTAGTTGTATACTTTCACTTGTTGAAAGTCAATTGTGCTTAAACTCAACATAATTATGATGTTAGACACTGTAAAATCTCATATTTTGGCGTGGCTTAAATTGTGCGGTTTGTTATTCGATATGAGATCTCGTGATTAATTGCTTGTGAATTAAAATTTCAGGACTTTAAGGACAAAAGAAAAAAATCAACAACGTTCATGAGCATACAATTTCACGAATCTTTGGAATGTGTTGATATCGCGAAATTTACAACATCCCGAACGTTTCTGATTTTGACGTATGCCTATTAACTGGACTGGCAATGTGTTCCTGCAACGCCCTGTTTCCCTGCTGCGAAGTAGAACTGCCATCTGTCACTTTCGTTTCAATATAACGTTTGAAAAGCAAGTGTCACATTAGTAATAATTACATACGTGTTATTCTTACAGTTCAATAATTGATGAACAGGTGGGTATGTTAGTATTTGATTTATTTTTATTAATTCTACCATCTAAACATCGCCACATCTAAATATTATTTTTATTTTTTATGCGAGAATGAATTCTTCATAGACTGTCATATTTACATTGGGCGGACTAATTAAACGTTATATATATCATGACAACTAAAGGGGGCAATCTTTGTGAAAGGGACACATCTATTGAACACACCAGGCATCGCTGCGTGGTTCCTCGATAATACAGAACTGTCAAAGATGGAAAACGTATACTTACTTTCTCAATACAGAGCTCTTTCATATTTTCTGTTATTTACTATACAAGGATATATAACAATACGTGGACCAGTCAGAATAGAGGGCGTGGTTACACTAGACATTGTGGTGAAGTATATTATTCTATCTTCCGAAATAAATGCAAACGTCAATTTCTTTCACTGGCAACATAAAGTAACCGTTACCCGTATACGAGCCTACGTGACATTAGTCTTACACTATACGATCACTCTGTAAGGCATCGTTTTTGAATATCGCTAGTATAAGTACACTGTCACGATATCATAGTTAGCAAACCGTTATCATACTATACCAAAGAAGCTACTAGTATTGCGATACCATCTGAAAATATTGTAGTCAACAGTAGTACAGTTAGAAAACCATTACGATATTATAGTCAGGACATTACATGTATTGTGATATTACCAAGACATGGTTGTTATAAACAAACAACTAGTATAGCGATACCATATCTGTCTTATAGCCAGCAAGTTATTGCGATACTGTCACGATAGTATAGTTAGCAAACCATTGCAACACTGTCGCGATATTATAGTCAGCAATATATCACGCTATTGCCATGATATTATGAACAGCAATATATTGCGATACTGTCACGTTATTAGAGTCAGTAAACCAGTGCGATACTGTCACGACGTAATTAACAGCAAACCATTGCGATACTGCCACGATATTGCAAGCAGCAATACATGATTGCGATTCTGTCAAGATAAGGAGAAATATATTGCGATAATGTCACGATATTATAACAGTATGGTGTAGTGTAATAGACATGTATTATACACTGTATGATGTAAATACTATAGCGCATAGACGGTCCAAAGCCACACAGAAACGACGTCAGCGCCTAGCCAATCCAGTCAAGAGTCAGACATAGAATGAATCATCCATATCCAAAAAAATGGATATTTCAAGAAAACCTATATACTCGCCCCGCAATGAATGACACACTGCAGACTTTAAATTTCGTGCATAATTAACCATTAAGTAAGTTCTGTTGATGACCAGATCATTCATTCTCGTATATGGCACAACTATATCAATACTTCCCATTTATGTAGTTGCATGATCAGCATTATGCTATTATCTTTGCATCTGACCGAGCATGCCAGCTGTTACGTTGTTGACTAATATATAAATACACAACTGATTACAAACAATTCGCGTGTTATAATTGTTGTCTATACTTGAATGAAACATTCTAACATAGCACGTGATATTTGCCTTCTTTGCGTATATTGAGCTTACCATATTTTATTACCGCGATAAAATATAGCTGATTTGGTGACGTCACGTTTGACGTCATATACTATGACAAATGACGTAACGGTGTCGGTAACGTTCCTAGGAAAGAAAGTAGTTTGACGTCAACCTGTCTTGTTGTGCTTTAAATGGCAAAGCATTGGCGATGTTAGAATCGAAATAATAAATAGGAGGTTTGCTTTGTTGTGTTATAAAATATAGGCACTCGTTTGAATGCGTACATTGAATCACTCGTGCTACGCACTCGTGATTTAATTACTACGCATCCAAACACGTGCCTATATTTTATCACGCAACAAAACATAGCTACGTATTCATTATTTCTTAATTAAAACAATAATATGACACACTTAATACAACCACACTGCTTGAAAAATCTTGGCACGATACTAAAGTCTTGGCACGATACTAAAATCTTGGCACGATACTGAAATCTTGGCACGATACTGAAATCTTGGCACGATACTAAAGTCTTGTACATGATACTAAAGTCTTGTACACGATAAATCCGTTTTACGCTGAATGACTGATATCTATAGTTAATTTACTTCCGACAAAATCATCACCTATGCTTGTATTGGCGAAATTGCTGAGTATCTTATCTCGAATATGTTTCTATTTTAAATATTGTGAATGAAAGACTTGACTAAAAAAGGAAGACATATCTGATGTGATTATCTTATAATCAATGGACGTATTGTCATATTGTCGATATAGAATATTTGGTTTGATTGTCAGAAGCTACCGACACGCTGCAGGAGTCAAAACGGGTCCGTGACGATAGTCAAGATTTATGTGACGATACGATACATGTATCAATAAGATGTAACGTGTTTAGCTGACCCGCGGTAAAACACAAATACTGTTATTCATATTATAATAGTAAATATGTGTTTATTATATCGTATTGTTTTGTACACGCTTGGATTGTCGCTTTAATTGTTAGTTTATTAATGCCGCAAGATGGTTTATCAGTATTCAAAAGATGCTTTTCTGACCTTGTACATCATGATGTTGTCATTAATAAGAGGGCGTATTGGTAAAATTGTATTTACTGTATATATTTGGATGTCAAAAGGACTGGCTTCGGTGGCGGCAATCAGGTTGCATCAACTATTTTTCTTAGACTGGCACCCGTTCGAATGTTTAAAATACGAAAGTCAAAATCAGAGCGAGGCACCAGTCTGTTTTATTTCTTTCCGAACCATTCTGATAACCTCGGCCTTACTGCTTTATAACTGGTGTTTACCGATTGTTTCCGAGCTTGTACGGGAAGTGCCGAGAAAATACGACTGTTGTGGTATTTAGATGTATACGGGAATCGACATTGCGGGGAGTGTTATGTATGCGACCACAAGCTGACTTTGAGATTTGCCCTCAAAGCGTGTATGCATGATCTGTCTAAACAACCACAATAATTATATAGACAATGCAATGAATGGCGCACACAATTCCACATGCAATATTGTTGGCCTTCTAGTATTATGCTTTAGACAATCGGCATTGTATGCTATATTATAAGTCTAAGATAGTTCAAGTGTCCTGTTAGTGCCTATATTATAAGTCTAAGATAGTTCAAGTGTCCTGTTAGTGCCTATATTATAAGTCTAAGATAGTTCAAGTGTCCTGTTAGTGCGTATATTATAAGTCTAAGATAGTTCAAGTGTCCTGTTAGTGCCTATATTATAAGTCTAAGATAGTTCAAGTGTCCTGTTAGTGCCTATATTATAAGTCTAAGATAGTTCAAGTGTCCTGTTAGTGTGTATGAAATATGACAATACTAATAACGTACCGATCACTTTTATCATTTTTCATAGACTACGCCGAACGTAAGATATACATAATAAGAAACCTTTATTTATATTAGCGTAGAGTATGTCGAAGACGTTTCTTATGTTTATTGTATTAATATAGCATGTACACAGCCTTATCTTCATCGATGCATAGCACCCTACCACTAGGCCAATAACGAGCGTATTAAAGCAAGTCTTTTAATAAGACTAATACTCAAACTTTCACTGTGAAGCCTACGTTCGCTTAGAGAATACAGTTTGTGGTCTGGGCTGACTCGGTGGCTAGGTCGTGTAAAACCAACGGATAAAATAAAACTAATATGGTGTGGGCCTTGCTGCTATCATAATATCAACGGGTACCAGTATTCCATCTGCATTCAGCTCAGCAATAAAAGGGTGTTCAAAGTGGGAATATGGTCTCTCACCCGGCATGGTTGTGTCTATGGCATGATACCATCATAAATGAGGTGAAGAGAGTGATCAATATAAGGTTTGGAACTGTTTTCATAAAATAGATACAAATGCACTGTACATGTAAAATAACATAATTTCTTTGGTTTAAATTTCATAGATTTTGATAAAAATGCACTTTCGTTGGATCGTAAATTCGTGAAATACAAAACATGGAAGGACCAATCTATTTTCTGTATTGGGGAGGTCGATTAATCATGGGGATTAGATTTTTTGATCGAGTTTAACAACAAAATCAACGAAAGTTCAACTCCCTCTATAATGATTTACAGTATACTAGTATAAACTGAAGCATTTGCAGCATGCTATGCAGTTACAATGCACAGAGCTATGTAACGATAAAAATCACTGTACGGACGAAATTTTTCCAAGCTTCCATCTTGTTTCGGTATTGTCGCAGTGAACAATCAAAGATAACACACAATGTTTGTATCCATGTCATAACTTCGATAACATCATAAAAACTCTGATAATCTGGTGGAAATCGACTGTCAGCAAGTATGTGCGTACCAACGACTCTCCCTAGATACGTCACGAAGTCACGCACAGGATGCTTACGTGTGACATAATGTAATACCATAAGTATAGTTTGTTACCAATCCGTCCTATTTGACGACAGATTACGCTAGAATGACATTTTTGAAAATGTTGAAGTATTTGTTGAATGAAAATGTCAAATAGGGCATTTCGGTAATATGTTGTCTCTGAGGATACGTGTCTATAGCCTGCCTGTCGTCTATGGTGACACGATGAACGTGCTATAACTAGAGATCGGTCCCCATCTCTGAACGTAGATGTACCATATTTGCTCATTGGCCCGCGTTACCATCAATCATTTAGGAATGTCAACTTATTGGTTCACAAGCATGTAAATGTAGTACTTTTCTGTGGCTACTTATGAAAATATGCCATTCACCAATAGCTAGCTTGTGGGTACATTTGCAAATGAACACCTCTGTATACAAACATGATCTCTTCTGTGAGAATTGCTTCTGTCATTGTATGTAGTACATCAATCGGGTCCGTAACGATTGTAGGCAGTTACGTAGCAAAGCACATTGGTGTTAAACATCCGACGAGTTAGAACAACAAATTCCATACGCACCTAACCTTCGAAACAACAGAGTGCGTTGCAATGCTTCGCTCCAATATTGATTTAAAATGCACGTTGTTGTTAAAATGTAAAAGGAAACGTTACATACTTGCTTGCGCTGGGTACTTTGTTTATTAATATATGTTAAATGTAAGTTCCTTATGCATTCTACAAAGGATACTTTGATTAAAAATACACAGAAAGGCTAGTAAGCGGAATGACTTTATTTTACGAGATTAACACATTTGCATATACATGTAAACACAATATTCCATGCGGACCTCATCATATAGTACATACATTTAACATGATAGTGGCAAACACAGTAAACTTAACAAATGAAATGAAAGTAGATAATACATATTAACTTAGATGAATAATGAAGATTTTGTATAAACATGTCTTAATTATTCAAATACACACTATGATACAAAGACATAATATAAAAAGTTACAAGACAATAAATATAATGTTTAATATGATTCTAGAACATAAATATTTGATTGGTAGTCCCAGTCGGGAAACTTCAATTTTATATACATTATTTTGAATTGTTCTAGAGAGCTAGCTGTTCTTATATGAAAAGGTATCTTTTCCCAAAGTATTGGTTCAATGTAGCTTAATGATAATATATAGATAGATAAAAGCATGGTCAAGGTTTCGAATGCGGAGTAATTAAATATAATTTAATGTAAGCGTCCGAACATCATAGATAACACACAGGTACATATTTATCATTCAGATTCTAACATAGCTCAGATTCTGCATTTGATAAAACAAGACATGGTAGTCGTTGCACTACTTTCTTCATCGGAACGTCATACTGTTATTTTGCTTAGCTGTGCCTTAACGTTCATTCGTTTCCCCTTGTGTATATAGGTAAATAGGCATTATCATTAGCAGTTGTAAATATATAACTATAGTAGCTAGCCCGATGAAGTTACGGAAGTATTTTGGTCAGCCCTCATATGACATATTAATGTATTTCTGTAAAAGTAATAACTATGTAAAACTCATCAAAAACTGGCACAACATATATAAAATAATGTATTACTCATACGTTTCCCTATAAGTAAGTGAAGGTTATACACAGTAAAACTTGATAGATCTACTCGGGCGAACGATTTCCCTCCTCGTTTTCTTGAATGGAAACTGTTTGAACACAAGCGTAACGATACGATAATGTCATCCTTCATTGTGGTAATGAGCCATAACATTAAATATGTCAGAAAATGTCACATTAGCGGATTTAAGACAAATTACATTAAAATATACAATTGTGACATATTGCTTATATACCATGTGCTTTTATGGTTTTTTTAACAGACGTTGACTTTTGTTTTGAAGTTTTGAATATATTAACATCATTACAGTAATTGAGAATACAATACACACGATAAGTTATACACTGTTTATACAATGTACACGTGCAAGCGCATAACAACATTTAACTGAACGTGTTTGCATGCTTGCAAATATGATGGGTTTAGCTTTGAATTTATTTGTTAATGTTTTAGTTGATAAATACGATCAAGTATTATGGCATTGATGAAATATTACCGTAGGGAAAAATGAAATATAATAAAATGATGAAACACGTACTTTCTTCGTGTGTTTAGATATATCATTAAAACGACCACATTTTGCATCTGTATAAACCCCACATTTTTGCAACTATAGTTGAGTTAGATTACTGGACCAAATAAGCCATCTACCCGCTCGAAAATGAAATCAAGGGTTGCACTTTACCCTATGATTTGACCATGGAAACAGCATAAAGTGGACTTCGTTTATAGGTGCTCTCTACGACCATTCTTATTATAATTGAGACAAATCTGATGGGAATCAACTTGGCTTGTCTTTGTAGACAGATTGCGTAGTACTAGCAGTGGCGTTTACACAGTTTTGACAATATCTTAATAAACACATTACGTATACGAGTAAAACGAATATTTAAAGGTGCTGCCTCACAGATTGGGCTAAAAGTGTTGTATATTGTGATTTTCCAACCTAACCAAGTATTGATGGAAGCCACTGACGGTTTCTTTATGAAAGATTTGGTGCAAATAAGCAATTTTAACCACTCTCGATATCGCCCATTGAGTGTTTTTTTCTAGAAAAAAAACGCTAAGTTTCCTTCCAACATGCTTTGTGAATTATGTAATTCACACGTAATCGAACTGTAACATCAACTAACTACAGCGTAAACATCAGTGAGGTATTTTGTTCGTTTTTCGAATCATTTTCATCAAATGCGAACAAATTTCAGGAAATTTAAGTAATAGTAGTGTTAATTCTATAGGGTATTAATACCCTATATAATTTTTGATGTAAAAATACTAAGTAACTGCTAAATGCCGAAGTTTCTCAAGTTATTTTTGATGTCAGTGTGGTTGTTTATGGGATATACAGGCAACTATACCAAAATTACGCGGATATTTGACAATTTTATTTTTGCAATACACCAATATGTGAGCCAGTCCCTGTAAAACAGCTTTTCAGATAACATGCAGACCCATGAAACTAACAACAAACCACATTTACCCCCTGCTTCTCAAAGTTAATGGACAGATAATTAATATCTTTATATCGAATTCGTTGACAGTATTGTCCCGGTGGGATATAAAGTACACTTCACGGGACTGTACGGCTGATTCGTTTTTAATATGTTTTATGAATGTATATAAAATAGATTTGAGACATGGTTGTACTTTTAAGAGACGACTTTATTTATGAATGAACGTCGGTCAGGGGTTGTAAGGCATATCAGTTAATATTATTGTTTTAAACACTGGTAAGCTGAAGGATCTATTTTGTAATAAATGCATCAACCATACAGGTAAACTGATACTTGTTTAAATAAAAGACATAAACACTGTGCAATTCGATGTTGATTCATATATTCCTGTCTGGTGATGTGAAAGGCAGACAAACAGTAGACAAAAATATGTGATGAGTGACTTCAGTTACTATAAGTTATGGCGTTTACTAATTCGCAGAACATCAACTAAAATCATTCATTATATACTTGCAGACCTCGATGATTTACGTTTACAAAGTTGGTATACACTTAATTCAAACAACATGAATGTGGATGATTTATAAACGATATTTAAATCCTTTTACAAATGACAATTTAATCGGTCATGTTTGATTAAAATCAAAGAGTAAGTAATTGTTAATCTCTTGCGGCAAATATTGAAAATATTCATTTAATAAAAATGAATAATCTCGTCTCCGAAACATAAATAATTCATCTGATACCTCTTTTGATGACATCGTTTCTGAACTGATGTTTATAGGATAGCAATCAAGGACCTATCATCAATGATAGATTACGATCATTGAGGCATAGTTTAACCTAGATATGTGTTTTATGTAATCCACAAGTTTGCTCGTTACTTATGAATGAAAGTGAACGTTTTTATGTTTAATCGATCAAGTAGTGAATGGTCGTCATCCATCTTGTAATAGACAGCCTTTTATTTATTTAACTGAAAGAGAGCTCGGTGTTCATACTATGAGTACCTGCTGTCTTCTAAGTAAACCTTATCATCAGATGTATGTATGTTTGTTTGTTTGTGTTTGACTGGGACAGTCGTTAGTGTGTTGTCACTCGTCAATGACCTTCAATTTCAAGGGAAGTAACATTGTGTGCTACAAGAAATCCGGGTGCGCAACATGGGAATGAAGTTGGCCTTATCATGACTAAAATCACTCCCGGAAGCTTATTTGAATGGGGACCAATTATCGACAGGATCCCCACAGCTCGCATTCAGTTCAAGATTCAAATGGTCACAGTCATCATATGTTATGCCCCAACTAACCTGCCTGACATGGCGAACAATGACAACGTCTACCATTAGTTTCAGGCAGTGAAGAACAATGACAACCTCAGTGTGTTGGGTACTTCTTCTTTTTAGGATTTCTGACAGCTAAAACCAGGCATTATAGACGTTTTTCTGTGGAAACTGTATCATGCAGCCAAGGCATTCAGTTTTTTGGTTGCTGAAACTAATTCATAATACTTTTCGCCAGCTTGGACTTGGGCGGATCTTTACTTTTTTAATTGGGCACTGTGCCTTGTATGTTGTTTATGTTTTCTGTGCTCGGTTGGTTCAGTTGGGCATTGTGCCTTGTGTGTTTTTAATGTTTCCATTGCTCGGCTGGTTGGGTTGAGTGCTGCCTCCCCTGTCTGACTTAATATTATATTTCTACCACCAGTTTCAGACAGTGAAGGATAATGCCAATTCAATTTCCATCCCAAGTTGCAGACGACAGTGATGGACAAAGACAACTTCTACCATCAGTTTCAGACAACGACGTACAATGACAACTTCGAACAATGCTAATAACTAACCTATCGACCACGTCAACAATAATATCACCTTAACTATAAGATCAGTTCAGACCACACTTTTCAGGTCCATTTTCAGTGTTAATTGTACTTTATTCAACCTCAATATAAACACCAAATCAATATTGAGGCCAGATTTCATGGTCGCAACTTACATACTTTAACATCTGAAAAATAAAACAAATCAAATGCAATAGTTCCACCGTTCGATTTTTAATAAAATTTGGATTTATTGTAACAAGTAAATGCATTTGGCCTTATACGGTGATCGAAGTCAATTATTATTATTTTAGGCCGCCGATTAACAGACGGTACATGTTAAGGTCTTCAAACTAGGTTGCATGTTTTGATGGCTATGGTTTTTATGCGTACATGTTCAAAATTAAAAAGTGACATTTGAAATACATTTTCGAACTTATATAGGCCAATTTAGTTGTGTTGTGTGTACCATTAAATAGGTATTTTATTAGTTTTAGAATGGCAGTAAAGAACGAATTATATTCGTTTTCTCAAATATTTACCATCCAATGAAATCAGAAATGTAATGCGTATACATAGATTAATAAAAAAGACGAATTGTCAACTATTCAATGTAAATACAGCGACTGAAAGATCGCTCGATCAAATATCGCTGACACAGTAATTAATTGTTTTTGAGCTTGATCCACTGTTGTACTTACGTACCGCCACATGTGACGGGAAGGGTTTTGTTTTCCCTGTCAATTCATTCTATTTTTAACAATTAAAAAAATAAGTGTTTTATATATACAACAGGTGCACGATGTCATTTTAATTTCTCTTTGATCGGTTGTATTAGATTGTTTACTTTAAACAATGGTTTGTTTTATTATGTAAATATTGATCCAAATTTGAATGCCATCCAGGTCGCATATTAAAAAAGTAAAATCACAATTAAATCCATTGCTAGTTGATTAATCTTTTACAGCTGCAACTAGATCATTCAGCTTTATATAGTTTAAACTAGGTCATTCAGCTATATATAGTTTAAACTAGGTATGTCTGTTTTTTGACAGCTGGGACTTGGACTTTCGACTTTATGACAGCTAAAACTTGGACTTTCAGCGGTTAAGTTTAATTTCTCATTCGGTTGTGTGTTTGGAATTGTTGCATGTAATTGTGGTCTGTGTTGTTTTTATGTTTTCTTTGCTAGGCTGTTTCAGTTGATTGATGCCTTCACTGTCCGATTTGTACTTTCTTTTTAGGACATCCAGTTCGCACACAATTAATGTTGATTGCTCTACCCATGTGTGGAGTGGTAGTCGAGAGAAAATGTGTGGGATTTGAGACTGAGAGATCCATAGTTCGATCCCCATCTGTATCACTGCTTTATTTATCTGAGAATTGCCACAAGTATATGAATAGGTACTTAGTTGTTCTAGAAGCCAATGTTATGAGGCTGCAATAGGTCCAAATGTCATGCCGACTTGAGACTAAATAAATGGGGTTGAATGTACAGTCGTCTTAATGTCGGAAAGTTGAATCTGAATTTGTACTAATGTGTAATAAGGTTTCCATTCACACCACATTTCACTGGCTTAGAATAAGAAGGACGTAAGCGAAATCAACATTTTGAGAAATCAAGGCAAACATATCTGAAAACTACTCGTTATTTATGGAAAAAAAAGCTTTTTAAACTTCACCAGTATACATAAAAGAACTACTTGTATGCATTAAAGATTGTTTTAAAGGGTATTAATCAGATTCTGCAATAAGTCTTTGTGAAAATAAAATATTTGAAATCACCAAATTTGTAATCTATCGAACTGTCATAGTGCCAATACGAACTTACGAGTGCACATGTGCTCGTTATGTACGGTACACACGTCTTACTTATATGTTCGTTTCAATTAATTAAGACTAAATCTGTGAATATATCAGTAAGACAAAATTCATCCAGCTTAAATCATTCAACTTAACAGTTAAGCAATTTTAGTATTCAAATACGCATTAACTTGCAGATATTAGATAATGGCAACACTAGCGACACGTATCGTGTTAAACAATGTTATCTCACCATGTCTAATAGAAGAACCATTTATAACCATTGAATATGACCATTAAACATGTAAATAATCGGACTGCCACACCTTGCTAACCAATATCTAGTTTGTAAAGAACATCATAACTTCAGTTATGAGTCATTCTTTATATTATCTCAGACATATTAATAAAAATATCCTTGGCTTGCAATTATATGCAGGACGTATCAAATGTCTGAAAACGAATTTGTCTCTTTTATTGACGCGCCTCCCTGATATTGACCCTCCCAAACGGCAACAACTATCAAAACCAGCAATAGTTTGGTTTCCAGCTTGTTTTTGTCTCTAGTGTTTCACAACTAATTAAATTGATGTTTTTATCAGCATGAGCATATATTAAGTACTCTACGAATTTTATTAAATATTGCTGACTTCCTCTGGCAAGGAATTCCCAATCATAGGCACAAAGTAATCAATGTAATTTCTCGGAAATAATTTTTATATTCACATGAGTATAAGGTGTTAGCAGTCTAAATATCTAAGATGGTCAGTATGTACGTCATGAGTTTCTGTGGAATGTGGCTTTAAATTAGGATGGTTGCATGTTGAATGGTTCTGATTCATAAAAAAGATAATAGAACATTAGACAGGGAAGGCAGCTCTCAACTTAACCAGCCGCTAACAGAAAACATAAAAATTATCACATACCACAATTGCACGACACAATGCACAACACACAACTGAACGAGATAATGAACTTAATCGCCGGAAGTCCAAGTTTCAGGTGATTAAGTAGAGACAACAACATTCAATTATTACATAACACCTTCTTTCCATAAATTTATAAATAGAACTTGCAAGAATTACTGGAATTTCTTAACGAATTAATTCATTATAGAAAGGTATGTATTACATAAAGAAAAGTATAAATTTAGCCAGATTAATTGTTTATGTTCTAATTCAGCCTCCACATTAAATGACGTGTATGATTATACAGGCTCTACATATTGCCCGCTCGTGCTATTTTACGGGGCTATATCACATTTAAAACCCTTTAATGTTTCAGATCTGAAAACACGTGTTTTGTTTCAATGTTCAGGATGAAACGCTCTCAGGACAAAAATAGCAAAGGCGATAATTCACACAATAATCTGATAAGAAAGTTCAATAGTTAAGTTTGATTGAAAAATTACAATGAATGCCAGTATTTCAATGGTCCATTAGAGGCGTGTGTCTAACAGGTGCATGTTTTACAAATAGTGATCTTAAACAAACACAGGTTAATTGCCGTAAAACATCACACAGACAGAGAGAATACATCATTCATGTTTAGTACAACACTATTTTTCTACACTATCTATGAAAACGTACCATACATTTCGTGTACTCGGCTATCACGGAACGACTCTGTCATTCACTTTACAATCTCGACCATTCACGTAATGATTCGGCAATTCACAGAACAATTACGGTCATTTACGGAACAATCTCGATCATTCACGAACAACTCGGCAATTCACATAACAAACTCGACAATTCACGTAACAACTCGGCAATTCACGAAACAATCTCGGTCATTTACGGAACAATCTCCATCATTCACGAAACAATCTCGGTCATTCACAGAACAATCTCGGTCATTCACGGAACAATCTCGGTCATTCACGAAACAATCTCGGTCATTCACGGAACAATCTCGGTCATTCACGGAACAATCTCGGTCATTCACGAAACAATCTCGGTCATTCACGGAACAATCTCGGTCATTCACGGAACAATCTCGGTCATTCACGGAACAATCTCGGTCATTCACGGAACAATCGCGGTCATTCATGGTACTAAATGGAACAAAACTGGGCAGCTTAACATTTGCTAACAGAAACTTGAATGGGAATTTTAAGGCATATATAACATTACAACCGTTTTTGCAGAAGACTTTCAAGCAAATCATTTTGTTTTATTTTTGTTTTGTTCGCTACCTCCATTTTTCCTGCAAGAAAGTCGTTTTAGTTGCATATCTTATATCCACAAACATACAACCTTATTGTCAAAATGAACGTCTATATAGCCTAGTGGCACATAGATAGTTCTGAGTTCCATTTCCCCTTCGTCCTGTACTAATGACAGGACTTGTATGCATGGCTTCTGACATAACCACTTAACATTTGCTAACAGAAACTTGAATGGGAATTTTAAGCCATATATAACACTACAACCTTTCTTGCAGAAGAATTTCAGCAAATCATTTTGTTTAATTCTTGCTCTGTTCGCTACCTCCACTTTATCCTGCAAGAAAGTCGTATTAGTTGCATATCTTATATCCACAAACATACAACCTAATTGTAAAAATGAACGTCTATATAGCCTAGTCGCACATAGATAGTTCTGAGTTTCATTTCCCCTTCGTCCTGTACTAATGACAGGACTTGTATGCATGGCTTCTGACATAACCACTTAACATTTGCTAACAGAAACTTGAATGGGAATTTTAAGCCATATATAACATTACAACCTTTCTTGCAGAAGAATTTCAGCAAATCATTTTGTTTAATTCTAGCTCTGTTCGCTACCTCCACTTTATCCTGCAAGAAAGTCGTATTAGCTTCTGACATAACCACGTAGCAATTGATACAATCAGGGAGGGAGTGCCAAGATTGCTCAATGGATGTTATATATTTTAGAGGGTGTCACATAACTGGTTAAATGACGACATTTGAAACTTTTGGGCGGAAATTACCAGTGAACTAGAGATGTCAAATGATCATGCAATACATATACATATTATAACAATAAAAACATAATAATCGACCAATAATAAAAGTAATTTTAATGCATATTAGACATAAAAATATAATAATCGACCAATAATAAAAGTAATTTTAATGCATATTAGACATAAAAAATAAAATCGCTTTCACGTTTTAGAAACCAAAGTATTGCCTATAGTTTACGTATTCGATATATAAACGCCACACCTAGTTGTATACTTTCACTTGTTAAAAGTCTATTGTGCTTAAACTCAACTTAATTATGATGTTCGACACTGTAAAATCACATATTTTGGCGTGGCTGAAATTGTGTGGTTTGTTATTCGGTATGAGATCTCGTGATTAATTGCTTGTGATTTAAAATTTCAGGACAAATTTAAGGACAAAAGAAAAAAAAACTCAACAACGTTCATGAGCATACAATTTCACGAATCTTTGGAATGTGTTGATATCGCGAAATTTACAACATCCCGAACGTTTCTGTTTTTGACGTATGCCTATTAACTGGACTGGCAATGTGTTCCTGCAACGCCCTGTTTCCCTGCTGCGAAGTAGAACTGCCATCTGTCACTTTCGTTTCAATATAACGTTTGAAAAGCAAGTGTCACATTAGTAATAATTACATACGTGTTATTCTTACAGTTCAATAATTGATGAACAGGTGGTTATGTTAGTATTTGATTTATTTTTATTAATTCTACCATCTAAACATCGACACATCTAAATATTATTTTTATTTTTTTATGTGAGAATGAATTCTTCATAGACTGTCATGTTTACATTGGGCGGACTAATTAAACGTTATATATATCATGACAACTAAAGGGGCAATCTTTGTGAAAGGGACACATCTATTGAACACACCAGGCATCGCTGCGGGATTCCTCGATAATACAGAACTGTCAAAGATGGGAAAACGTATACTTACTTTCTCAATACAGAGCTCTTTCATATTTTCTGTTATTTACTATACAAGGATATATAACAATACGTGGACCAGTCAGAATAGAGGGCGTGGTTACACTAGACATTGTGGTGAAGTATATTATTCTATCTTCCGAAATAAATGCAAACCTCAATTTCTTTCACTGGCAACATAAAGTAACCGTTACCCGTATACGAGCCTACGTGACATTAGTCTTACACTATACGATCACTCTGTAAGGCATCGTTTTTGAATATCGCTAGTATAAGTACACTGTCACGATATCATAGTTAGCAAACCCTTATCATACTATAACAAACAAGCAACTAGAATTGCGATACCATCTGAAAATATTGTAGTCAACAGTAGTATAGTTAGAAAACCATTACGATATTATAGTCCGGAAACTACATGTATTATGATATTACCAAGACATAGTTGTCAACAAGTTATTAACAAACAGCTAGTATAGCGATACCATATCTGTTTTATAGTCAGCAAATAATTGCGATACTGTCACGATAGTATAGTTAGCAAACCATTGCATCACGGTCGCGATATTATAGTCAGCAATATATTACGCTATTGTCATGATATTATGAACAGCAATATATTGCGATACTGTCACGTTATTAGAGTCAGTAAACCAGTGCGATACTGTCACAATAAGCAGCGAACCCATTGCGATACTGTCACGACGTAATGAACAGCAAAGCATTGCGATACTGCCACTATATTGTAAGCAGCAATACATGATTGCGATTCTGTCACGATATTATAAGCAGCAATACATGATTGCGATTCTGTCAAGATAAGGAGAAATATATTGCGATAATGTCACGATAGTATGACAGTATGGTGTAGTGTAATAGACATGTATTATACACTGCATGATGTAAATACTATAGCGCATAGACAGTCCAAAGCCACACTGAAACAACGGCAGCGCCTAGCCAACCAGTCAAGAGTCAGACATAGAACGAATCATCCATATCCCAAAAAATGGATATTTCAAGAAAACCTATATCGTTTCGTATGTTTATTTTATTAATATAGCATGTACACAGCATTATCTTCATCGATGCATAGCACCCTACCACTAGGCCAATAACGAGCGTATTAAAGCAAGTATTTCAATAAGACTAATACTCAAAATTTCACTGTGAAGCCTACGTTCGCTTAGAGAATACAGTTTGTGGTCTGGGCTGACTCATTGGCTAGGTCGTGTAAAACCAACGGATAAAATAAAACTAATATGGTGCGGGCCATGCTGCTATCATAATATCAACGGGTACCAGTATTCCATTTGCATTGTGCTCAGCAATAAAAGGGTGTTCAAAGTGGTAGGATGGTCTCTCACCCGGCATAGTTGTGTCTATGGCATGATACCATCATAAATGAGGTAAAGAGAGTGATCAATATAAGGTTTAGAACTGTTATCATAAAATAGATACAAATGTACTGTAAAATAACATAATTTCGTCGGTTAAAGTTTCATAGATTTTGATAAAAATGCACTTTTGTTGGATCGTAAATTAGTGGATTACAAAACATGGAAGGACCAATCTATTTTCTGTATTGGGGGGAGGTCGATTAATCATGGGGATTAGATTTTGTGATCGAGATTAACAACAAAATCAACGAAAGTTCAACTCTCTCGAAAAATAATGATTTACAGTATACTAGTATAAACATACAATGCACAGAGCTATGTGACGATAAAAATCACTGTACGGACGAAATTTGTCCAAGCTTCCATCTTGTTTCGGTATTGTCGCAGTGAACAATCAAAGATAACACACAATGTTTGTATCCATTTTCTGTCATAACTTCGATAACATCATAAAAACTCCGATAATCTGGTGGAAATCGACTGTCAGCATGCAAGCATGTGCGTACCAACGACTCTCCCTAGATACGTCACGAAGTCACGCACAGGATGCTTACGTGTGACATAATGTAATACCATATAGTTTGTTACCAATCCGTCCTATTTGACGACAGATTACGTTAGAATGACACTTTTGAAAATGTTGAAGTATTTGTTGAATGAAAATGTCATATAGGGCATTTATGCAATATGCTGTCTCTCAGGGTACGTGTCTATAGCCAGTCTGTCGTCTGAAGTGACACCATGAACGTGCTATAACGAGACATCGGCCCCATCTCTAAACGTCGATGTACCATATTCGCTCACTGGCATGCGTTACCATCAATCATTTAGGAATGTCAACTTATTGGTTCACAAGCATGTAAATGTAGTACTTTTCTGTGGCTACTTATGAAAATATGCCATTCACCAATAGCTAGCTTGTGGGTACATTTGCAAATGAACACCTCTGTATACAAACATGATATCTTCTGTAAGAATTGCTTCTGTCATTGTATGTAGTACATCAATCGGGTCCGTAACGATTGTAGGCAGTTACGTAGCAAGGCACATTAGTGTTAAACATCCGACGAGTAAGAACAACAAATTCCATACGCACCTAACCTTCGAAACAACAGAGTGCGTTGCAATTCGCTCCAATATTGATTCAAAATGCACGTTGTTGTTAAAATGTAAAAGGAAACGTTACATACTTGCTTGCGCTGGGTACTTTGTTTATTAATATATGTTAAATGTAAGTTCCTTATGCATTCTACAAAGGATACTTTGATTAAAAATACACGGAAAGGCTAGTAAGCGGAATGACTTTATTTTACGAGATTAACACATTTGCATATACATGTAAACACAATATTCCATGCGGACCTCAACATATAGTACATACATTTAACATGATAGTGGCAAACACAGTAAACTTAACAAATGAAATGAAAGTAGATAATACATATTAACTTAGATGAATAATGAAGATTTTGTATAAACATGTCTTAATTATTCAAATACACACTATGATACAAAGACATAATGTAAAAAAGTTACAATACAATAAATATAATGTTTACAATGATTCTAGAACATAAATATTTTATTGGTAGTCCCAGTCGGGAAACTTCCATCTTATATACATTATTTTGAATTGTTCTAGAGAGCTAGATGTTCTTATATGAAAAAGTATCTTTTCCCAAAGTATTGGTTCAATGTAGCTTAATGATAATATATAGATAGATAAAAGCATGGTCCAGGTTTCGAATGCGGAGTAATTAAATATAATTTAATGTAAGCGTCCGAACATCATAGATAACACACAGGTACATATTTATCATTCAGATTCTAACATAGCTAAGATTCTGCATTTGATCAAACAAGACATGGTAGTCGTTGCACTACTGTCTTCATCGGAACGCCATACTGTTATTTTGCTTAGCTATGCCTTAACGTTCATTCGTTTCCCCTTGTGTATATAGGTAAATAGGCATTATCATTAGCAGTTGTAAATATATAACTATAGTAGCTAGCCCGATGAAGTTACGGAAGTATTTTGGTCAGCCCTCATATGACATATTAATGTATTTCGGTAAAAGTAATAACAATGTAAAACTCATCGAAAACTGGCACAACATATATAAATAATGTATTACTCATACGTTTCCCTATAAGTAAGTGAAGGTTATACACAGTAAAACTTGATAGATCTACTCGGGCGAACGATTTCCCTCCTCGTTTTCTTGAATGGAAACTGTTTGAACACAAGCGTAACGATACGATAATGTCATCCTTCATTGTGGTAATGAGCCATAACAATAAATATGTCAGAAAATGTCACATTAGCGGATTTAAGACAAATTACATTAAAATATACAATTGTGACATATTGCTTATATACCATGTGCTTTTGTGGTTTTTTTAACAGACGTTGACTTTTGTTTTGAAGTTTTGAATATATTAACATCATTACAGTAATTGAGAATACAATACACACGATAAGTTATACACTGTTTATACAATGTACACGTGCACGCGTATAACAACATTTAGCTGAACGTGTTTGCATGCTTGCAAATATGATGGGTTTAGCTTTGAATTTATTTGTTAATTTTTGAGTTGATGAATACGATCGAGTATTATGGCATTGATGAAATATTTCCGTAGGGAAAAAATGAAATATAATAATATGATGAAACACGTACTTTTCTCGTGTGTTTAGATATATCATTAAAACGACCACATTTTGCATCTGTATAAACCCCACATTTTTGCAACTATAGTTGAGTTAGATTGCTGGACCAAATAAAATAAGCCATCTACCCGCTCGAAAATGAAATCAAGGGTTGCACTTTACCCTATGATTTGACCATGGAAACAGCATAAAGAGGACTTCGTTTATAGGTGCTCTCTACGACCATTCTTATTATAATTGAGACAGATCTGATGGGAATCAACTTTGCTTGTCTTTGTAGACAGATTGCGTAATACTAGCAGTGGCCTTTACACAGTTTTGACAATATCTTAATGAAACATTGAACTACCTTAAAAATGCCAGCATTATAAGATTCAAGAACTTTGGTGACCAGCCATTTATACCTTAAGGCTTCTTAAGGTGCCAGACCACAGTTTTCAACAAAATTCCAGTCGCGAAACGGACCACAATACTTCGAACACTGACACATTGGCTTTAGAAACTAACCTGAATAGAAAACATGTTATGATTACATAGATGTTAAGTCAAGATTACTTATAACAACAGTATTTCAGATACCGTCTACTATAATGCCCTCTTGTTTGCCTTGCAATGCGACAAAGACCGATGTCATCCGCATGGAATAATGGAATTAGTCTGGTTCACGACTTTATGCTATCCAATATACCTGCTCGCTCAAGGCTCGCAGGTAATAAACACATTAGGCTAAGTATACGAGAAAAACGAATATTTAAAACTTTTCAGATAACATGCAGACCAATGAAACTAACAACAAACCACATTTACCCCCTGCTTCACAAAGTTAATGGATGTAGAATTAATATCTTTATATCGAATTCATTGACAGAATTGTCCCGGTGGGATATAAAGTACACTTCACGGGACTGTACGACTGATTCGTTTTTAATATGTTTTATGAATGGAAAATAAAATAGATTTGAGACATGGTTGTACTTTTAAGAAACGACTTTATTTATTAATGAACGTCGGTCAGAGGTTGTAAGGCATATCAGTTAATAGTATCATGTTTTAAACACTGGTAAGCAGAAGGAATATATATCTTGTAATAAAAGCATCAACCATACAGGTAAACTGATACTAGTTTAAATAAAAGACATAAACACTGTGCAATTCGATGTTGATTCATATATTCCTGTCTGGCGATGTGAAAAGCAGACAAAAAGTAGACAAAAATAGGTGATGAGTGACTTCAGTTACTATAAGTTATGGCGTTTACTAATTCGCAGAACATCAACTAAAAGCATTCAATATATACTTGCAGACCTCGATGATTTTACGTTTACAAAGTTGGTATACATCTAATTCAAACAAAATGAATGTGAATGATTTATAAACGATATTGAAGTCCTTTTACAAATGACAATTTAATCGATCATGTTTGATTAAAATCAAAGAGTAAGTAATTGATAATCTCTGGCGGCAAATATTGAAAATATTCATTTAATAAAAATGAATAATCTCGTCTCCGAAACATAAATAATTCATCTGATACCTCTTTTGATGACATCGTTTCTGAACTGGTATTTATAGGATAGCAATCAAGGACCAATCATCGATGATTGATTACAATCATTGAGGCATAGTTTGACCTAGATATGTGTTTTATGTAATCCACAAGTTTGCTCGTTACTTATGAATGAAAGTGAACGATTTTATGTTTAATCGATCAAGTAGTGAATGGTCGTCATCCATCTTTTAACAGACAGTATTTTGTACTGTACGGATTTATCTCAAAGAGAGCTCGGTAGTCCCTCAGACTATGAGTACCTGTCTTATAAATAAAACCGTATGAACACACCCATGTGTGTTTGTATACGTTCGACTGTGACTGCCGTTAGTGTGTTGTCATTCGTTATCCCCCTTCAAGGTTGGCCAATGACCTCCGACGAGGGAAGTAACATTGTGTGATGCAAGAAATCCGGGTGCGCAACATAGAAATGATGAATAATTCGGCTCTCAAAAGCGTATTTGAATGGGGACCAGTAATCGACAGGATCCTCACAGCTCGCTTCCAGTCCAGGTTTCAGGAGGCACCGCCATCCAATGTCATGTCCCAACAAACCTGCCAGACAAGGAGGACAATGTCAACTTCTACAACCAGTTGCAGACAGTGATGGACAATAACAAACAAGAGGTGTATGATATGTCGTGGACTGCATTCGTAGTAACTAAAACAACGTAATGAAGATTTAAACAATTGTACAAGCATGAAGAACAACACAACAAAATCAGATCAATGAAACCGCTTGAAAATGTGTGACGTATGACACAAAATAAATATGGCTTCGTCTGCCTCAAGATCTTCCCCTGTAGAAAGTATGCGTACTACGTGTACACACAGTTGGGTGACGAAATACACCACACATACTCGTACAAGTTTACTATCGCAACCTTGTTCTCACATTAACATGTAAAATTCATTTACGTTGTATGTGTGTTTGTAATAATTATTTACATCAGTGAAACAAAGATACGTTAATGACTATAAGTAGCTGAATGGCAAACCACGTTTTATATGTACGTGTTTATTTTGTAATATATCAGTGAATAAAAGATACGTCAATGACTATCAGTAGCCTCATTCGTACTTATTCAGCGAGCATTTGTGAGAAAATTCCTGTCCGTATCTATGTGCAGATTGAGTAACAATCCATTTGTCGCCAGTGATCACCGGGCAACTACAATGACGTGTGTCGAACATGCCGGTATTATTCCTGAACAGGTTGGTGAACATAAACCCCCTGCCCCGTCTCGCTTCCATTCGAACGTTGATGAAAGGAAACACTGTCTCACCACCGTCAACATCATTCAGATACAACAAAAATGTTACGAATCTGTTATTTTCTTCCAATGTTCTTTCCAAAATGAAATCGACATGAGAAGCAAAATATCCAGTGGTCGCGTAGTTCGCAAGTAGTACCTGCTCTGATGTTTCATGTGTCAATGACAAATTCGAAATGGCGGATAAACGGGCCCGGATACGCCTGATGACTGGTGAGACATGTTTTTCATGTGGAAGTCTTGAGTGTTCACGAATGCGAAAGTCACTTACTGTATTGTATGTATCACTATAATTAATCGTTCCTCTTGTCATGTTGCCGTCGGTGTGATGCTTTAAATACTCCATTTCATTATCAGAAAGAATGTCATGAAATTCTATCATATTATATGGATATTTTGGACTGCGGATTTCCACTTTAATGGGCTGCAATAATAACCAAGGATGATTATTATGATCAAATTTGCAATACTGATATTCAACCGGTAGATGGATGTGTCTTTCTTTAAAATGAACAGCTTGCTTTTGCTGACATAAATTGGAAAAGTTTTCCCATTCTTTTGTGTTTTTGTTAATGTTTTTCTGACATTTTCCTGGTTTAATGTTGGCATCACATGTCCAGTTATACTGTGGAAGTGGATGGTCAGGGTTATTTTGCTTCCATATATTATGTGCCCTGTCCATATCCGTTGAACACTGACAGTCGGCACGTCTCATCATAAACCTTACAATTTCAAGCAAGGTAACTTCAAACTTGTAGCGAATGTCTTTTTTGTCAGCGGCTTCGGCTACAGATGAGCCAATATATAACCAGTCCATTATAACACTAATCATATCACCATTAATAGCACCAGCCAATGCATAGTCTGTTGATATAAATCCGATATCAGCTACTTCGTCAAGAGTGAGACCACGTGATACGTTATGTAGAATATGTCCATTTTGTACTGCCATTGGCTCCAGATTATGAATATCCAGTAGACGTACCAATCCTGAAAATATATATAATCAGACTTCTAATACGTAGCAAAGATTATTTTCCTTCTCCTACACATATATATGTAATGTAGACCACAATCATTTACAATCTAATCTAGTCAGCTACATGTTATTTACTTGTAGAGACCACATACTCTTTTATGAAGCATTTGCTCTTCATTTATACAAAATCGTACATGTTTTATGTCGAAACGTCTCTAATGATTGCACCAACAAACATTGTTGTTAAACTTTATAGTGTGTCTTTACTGTCCAACTGTTTCTGTTTAATGCTGCAATCCCAATATTTGTGATTATGTAACTCACTTAACATAAACATACCTTTAGTGAAAAAGCCAAGATCACTTGAGTTTGGCATCTGATATAGAAAGTCACTCCATGTAATTTCGTCAAACACATTCGTTCTCGATCGTTCACGTATCCCTTGTACAATAGCCGGGAGTGGTAAAGCATGTCTCCTGACTATTTCTAATATGTTCCCGGGATGTTGCGAGCGTTCAGCTTCCGTTGCTTTCAAGAATTCATTATGATCGAGTAATTTCGTAAGTAAATATATGTTGGCTTCCTCGGTTTCAATAAAGTTTGCCAATGATGTTAATACCTCGCTGTTCTTGGCATAATCTAACAGATTTTGTAAATCGTTTGAATTGGTCGTGAAATGAGCGGCAGATGAGACGATGGTCTCGCTTGATAAAAAGTAAAGTCCAAACACAGAAATAAACATTTGAAACATGGTGGACAATACACTTAATAAATTTGTTATCTTACAGCGAATGTTTACGCGATTTCAGCTTGACGCGGAAATGATAAAACAAATTGCAATATTGTATCCCGAAGGCTTAATAAGTTCATCGATTTATGGTGTGTTTATTTGTTTACTAATGTGTCGATTGGTAATTAAAACACAAAACTCAGTACTTAGTATAAATACTTAGTATAAGTATTACACAAGGAGTGTTGGGAAAGTTTCGGGATTAATGCCGTAACATTTTTATTTTTGATATTTTGCAATGATATTTTCTACAATTCGTTGGCTTTGACGAAGTTTATGGTCGTTATATGACTCATACACATTTGGAATCTTCATCGCAATGCAAATCTTATGGACCTATTTTCTTTAAACTCGGAAATTGTCATGTTGGCCAAACTGAGGTAGAAAAAGGTTGTTTGTCCCAACATAAAAGGCAGTTTTCAGTCAGTGTTTTCTTGTACTGAAGTTTATTTTCTATGTAATTTTTAAAAAATTTAAGCCAGCGAATTGTAGCTACATGCTTTGTCTATTCATTCGAAACATGTATATGCATACACAGCTGGCTTAGAAGAAGAATGTCGTATGAACAAAAACCAACTTTTGTTTAGCTGAGGCGCTCGTCTAGTTCAGCTAGGGCATTCAGCCTGTTTAAACTATGACATGCATCTTTTTATTTCTGTTATTCTTTAACCTTTTAGGACTTCAGACAGCTAAAACTAGGTATTTCAGCCGAATTCCTGTTGAAACTAGGTCATTCATCTTTTTGATTGCTGAAACTATGTGTTGGGTATTGTGCCTTGTAATTATGGTATGTGGTGTTTTTTATGTTATCTGTGCTCGGCTGGTTAGGTTGATAGCTTCCCTGTCCGACTTTATATTATATATTTTTAGTTACGCTAGCGTAAATGCTTTTGATAAAACCAGGTCTAGAGAGTATATAGGATACAGTATGGCTGCTTCTTTATCTAGCTCATAAATTTATTTATTTCTAACTAAGTCCATTTTATAACTTAATGCCTATATCTATCTCTCCTGATGAACAAACACTTCTATATACATAGCACAATTCAGTTAGAGCAGTCTTTTTAATCCGCTTTATCCGTGTTATTGTCACAGTGTGTATTCATGGTCATCTATACTATATGGTACACGCCCGATTGCACACAGATTTCTACACAGATAAACTGTTTAAAACATTTCCAATTAACTCCTTTATTTAATTATTTTTTTCCATAATAAAGTTACTGTTATCCACACAAATACTTTTAAACTACTGCATGTCGAATTTAAGGATTGACGCAGCCCTAAAAAGTTGTTTAAACACCCAAAATTACAGGAGCTGTTAAACCTGTGTATTACACCTGTACACTTGAAATTGAAATTTTCATCTAGCTCATAAATTAGTTTACTTTACATATCTGTATTCTTTTTATCATATCTCTCTTTAGTCTTCTGGTTACCTAACAAGACGCACAATTTAACGGGAAAACGTTGTTCTGGATTCATTGGATTCAAAAAGATTACATTAAGTCAGACAGGGAAGGCAGCACTCAACTTAACCAGCCGAGCACAGAAAACATTAAAAACACACAAAGCACAATGCCCAACCAAACAAGCGCAGATCCGCCCAAGTCCAAGCTGTCGAAGAGTATAATAAATTATAACTAGCTGAATGACCCAGTAGAAAATATTCAGCAAACAAAAGGCAGAATGCCTACGCTGAATGACCTAGTTACAACAGTAAAACTGCTGAACTACATAGAGCCTTCAAAAGCTCTATTTACCGTGATGACCAGAAATGGCGTCGTTAACATCATACAGTTCCCCACAAAAACGTCAATATACCTAAAGACCAGTTTGACAGTGTAATGTCGTTCGTAAATGGTAAACAAACTCGTAGTTCTACCGAATATGGACGTTATTATAGCTGGATCAAGCTTACCTGACATTGTCATAGCAATATAATTTATCGGTTTTATTGAGCAATATTAGTTTATCATTATATGTAATGAATAGGTGAAATACGGAACTACAATTGTAGTCAATTTCATAAAACACATCAGGAAATTGAAATATCACAACCCTTGTCCAGAAACTTCCCGAAAACCCCTGGTACACGTACATTCATTTAGCAACAGCATTGTTAGCTGTAAAGTAGTACATTGGCGAAAAAGTTACTCCTCTTGTAGTACATTAACACAAACAATACATAAACATTAACACAAACAGTACATAAACATTAACACAAACAATACATAAACATTAACACAAACAATACATAAACATTAACACAAACAATACATAAACATTAACACAAATTATACATAAACATTAACACAAACAATGCATAAACATTAACACAAACAGTACACAAACGTGTACTGAAATTAACATAAACAATAACAAGCCACCCATAAACATTTACACAAGAAATACATAAACATTAGCACAATTACACATACATAAACACAATTACACATATACATTAGAATAATTACACATACATAAACACAATTACACATATACATTAGAACAATTACACATATACATTAACACAATTACACATATACATTAACACAATAACACATATACATTAGAACAATTACACATATACATTAACACAATTACACATATACATTAACACAATTACACATATACATTAACACTATCCACAAACATCAAAACAATATAGAAATGTTACCAGACATGTGGTTAAAGAACAAAACCAATGTTTTACATACGACCCCTGGCATACGTATTGTGGTCGTAACTGTTACCATTACTTGATACAATTCAATTGGCCCGTTCCAGTTATACAGGGTGTTATGTTTTCAATTATCATGTACATATAGCGAGGGGTCATACAGGTCATTTTCAAAATGTTGCACCCATTCAAGGTGTCAATATCGTTTAGTTTGCTCCACAAACTTCATACAATGTCAGTAGATATATCCATTTCACTCATATTCTTCCAAATTGACCCTTTCTGATCTTATTCTTTGACAACAACCAAGTCGACTAGTAAACACTTTATTCCTTAGATCTGTGTCAGTAGATTCAAATTGGAAACATTGCGTACAATAGCTACACGTCTTGTCTGTAATAACCGGCTTTGTTCTAAAACAGAACAGAGAACTGTGATAATTTGGTGAACAATGCCACATGGATTGTATTTCTAACCATGATAAGTTTTTGCCGGGTGTAACCGATAAACGAGAATGATTGAAAGATCAGTTTAAGACCTTACATTGAAGATAATATTGACGAAAACACATAGAAGGTCATAAAGAAATGACTTCCTATTATACTAGTTTGTTTAAGATAATAGCTAAACAGGTAATTACTGTTAAGCATAAAGCTAACACAACCAACGCTTTGTTTGAAGTTGCAAATAACGGGAAAGGGGGCACATTTAAAGTTAGCAATGAACTAGTGTGTCCTATTTAAATGTCATTGGACACGATTTAGGATATTTTTGTGTGGGTAAGGAAGTATACATTTACATAACCATACAATGTTGTTCCCAACACCGATACGAAATAAAACACGACCCTGTCTAAACCGAACAGGTCTCCCTTGGAATGCCGATCAATGGGAACAGTTTGCTGATTTCGACGAAAACGTTCGTGTAGAGCTTTAAAGAATCCTAAGTGAGGTGTATTCGAAGAGAAATATGCCATTACAAACTTGTCATTGTTGCTCAGTGAATCATGGTAATCAATTACGACAACGTCCGTTTCATAACTAGATCATGAATCATAATTCTATGTCACGTCTTCCTGTATTGGGAATATGATTTACGACATCCACTTCAATACAATCCCATTCATTAATTAGAATAAAAAGCGACTGGCATGCCTTTATTTCATTTAAGATTTTTAGTAACTTAAGCATAAAACTGCCATACTTATCAATTCAGCGTTCAGTACTTGGTGTTTGGGGATCACTTAATCCACCAGTATGAAGTATACGGCACTCCTGATCATCATTCATGACATTTTCAGTTTCATTCACATCCTGGATATTAAATTACGGATATTCAAATTGGTCCTGTGAGTTGTTGAATTACATGGTAATCAAGGACCATTTGTCATATGATGTTTGGCATTCTCTTACAGTTCTAAAATATAACTGCCATAAAACGACTTTCCCTTTTTACGGCATCCAAGTTAGGAAGTTGTCGTCAAAGGATTTATTGTTCTGGAATTAACACGGTATATTTCTAAGAAAGAGTAAGGGAAATGTAATCCTAGGTTTGGTAAAGATCGAGGTTGGGTTTGCTGAAATCGAACCTTTCAACGTTTTAATACTGTTACTTAACTTTTGAGACTAAAGGCTGCTAAAACTATATACAATGTAGTTCAGCAGTTTTACTGTTTAACTTGGTCATTCAGCGTAGGCTTTCTGCCTTTTGTTTGCTGAAGCTTTTCTATTCAGCTTTTAAACAATGAGGCAAGGGGAGTTTAAGTTTTTTGGTCGGTAGTGTGTTGGGAACTTCTTCGTTTTAAGATTTCTTACAGCTAAAGCGGGGCATTATAGTCCTTTTGCTGTGGAAGCTGGGTCATTCAGCTAGTTATAATTTATTGTACTTTTCGATAGCTTGGACTTGGGCTTGGACTTGGGGTTATGTGCTTGTGTTATGTGTTTTATGTTTCCTGTGCTAGGTTGGTTCAGTTGGGCATTGTGTCTTTATGTGTTTTATGTTTCCTGTGCTAGGTTGGTTCAGTTGGGCATTGTGTCTTTATGTGTTTTATGTTTCCTGTGCTAGGTTGGTTCAGTTGGGCATTGTGTCTTTATGTGTTTTATGTTTCCTGTGCTAGGTTGGTTCAGTTGGGCATTGTGTCTTTATGTGTTTTATGTTTCCTGTGCTAGGTTGGTTCAGTTGGGCATTGTGCTTTGTGTGTTTTAATGTTTTCTGTGCTAGGTTGGTTCAGTTGGGCATTGTGCTTTGTGTGTTTTAATGTTTTCTGTGCTAGGTTGGTTCAGTTGGGCATTGTGTCTTTATGTGTTTTATGTTTCCTGTGCTAGGTTGGTTCAGTTGGGCATTGTGCTTTGTGTGTTTTAATGTTTTCTGTGCTAGGTTGGTTCAGTTGGGCATTGTGCTTTGTGTGTTTTAATGTTTTCTGTGCTAGGTTGGTTCAGTTGGGCATTGTGCTTTGTGTGTTTTAATGTTTTCTGTGCTAGGTTGGTTCAGTTGGGCATTGTGCTTTGTGTGTTTTAATGTTTTCTGTGCTAGGTTGGTTCAGTTGGGCATTGTGCTTTGTGTGTTTTAATGTTTTCTGTGCTAGGTTGGTTCAGTTGGGCATTGTGCTTTGTGTGTTTTAATGTTTTCTGTGTTAGGTTGGTTCAGTTGGGCATTGTGTCTTTATGTGTTTTATGTTTCCTGTGCTAGGTTGGTTCAGTTGGGCATTGTGTCTTTATGTGATTTATGTTTCCTGTGCTCGGTTAGTTCAGTTGGGCATTGTGCTTTGTGTGTTTTAATGTTTTCTGTGCTCGGCTGGTTAAGTTGAGTGCTGCCTTCCCTGTCTGACTTAATATAATCTTTTTGAGATAAGGAAAGTCGCCGTATTGTGGTTGGGCATTTCCATGTTGATGTTGTCATAAAATACACCAATAAATTAACAACCAAGCAAAGTATATGGAGTTTGTTCACTTGCACACAAATATGAAATCTTTCACCAAGCATACCACCAAATACATTTACTTTTTGAACTATTGCGAAAAATGATCTGTCCTGGAAAGTCTATTGGTTTTAAATTGTGTGTGCCAATTTTGCGTTTGGTGTTAGTTTTTTTATATTGAATAAAAGTATTTAGCAATGCCTTAATTCCAAAACTACTCACGTGAATAAATGATTCTTACTTATTGTACCTAAATATCAGTAAAATATGTTCGTTGTGTAAAATACGTTAAAATTTGTGGCCGACACCATAAAAAAGCATGGCGCAAATTGTTTGTAAAAGTTTGTAGCTTGGAATGGTGCTCGTAGACAAAACATCAAACGTGAAATTTCATTTCTTGTCAATATAGTCCAATCTATTGAAGATTAACACTGATCCAGTATGACTTATGTTGGTGTTCATTACATTTAAGCGCATGAATGTCAATCGTGTGCAAATACTAGTAAAAGTCGTGTCAAAGTTTTTAGCACATAAAATGAAATAATCACATTTTTAGTGTTTATTGTTCTTCATTCAATCTCAATATTGAAACCAAAATCAGTATTGAGACCAGTTTTCAAAGTTTACTATCGATAGTTTAACTATGTCCTGGTTTCGCAACTTACATACTTTAACTTCCGAAAAATAAAACCAATCAAATGCAATTGTTCCACTCTTTAATTTTTATTAAAATTTGGATTTAGTGCAACAAGGAAATGATTTTTGCTTACGGGTGCTTGAATTCAATTAATATGATTTCTGGCCGGCGATAAACAGACGGTACATATTAAGGTCTTCAAACTAGGTCACATGTTTTGATGGTTATGGTTTTTATGCGTAGATATTCAAGATTAGATAGTGACATTTGAAATACACGTTCGAACTTATAAAGGCCAATTTAGTTGTTTGTACCATAAATAGGTATTTTATTAGCTTTAGAATGGCAGTAAAGAACGGATTTTATTCGTTTTCTCAAATATTTACCATCCAATGAAATCAGAAATGTAATGCGTATACATAGATTAATAACAAAGACGAATTGTCAACTATTGAATGTAAATACAGCGACTGAAAGGTCGCTCGATCAAATATCGCTGACACTGCAATTAATTGTTTTTGAGCTCGATCCACTGTAGTACTTACGTACCGCCACATGTGACAGGATAGGTTTTGTTTTCCCGTTAAATTTATTCTATTTCTAACAATTCAGAAACAATAAGTGTTTTATATCTTAAACAGGTGCAAGATGGCAAGCCATTTTCCCTTTCATCGGTTTATTAGATTGCTTACTTTAAACAATGACTAGTTTATTATGTAAATATTGATCTAAATCAAGGTCGCATATTGAACAATACGGTTACTCATTCCTTGAAAGACCCGAATTGTCTTAGTTAACCTCATTAAATAGTAAAATCACAATTACATCCATTGCAGGTTGATCCGGTTTTTAGACCTGAAACTAGATCATTCAGCTTTTTATAGCTGAAACTAGGTCTTTCAGGTTTTAGACAGCTGCGACTTGAACGTTCGACGTTATGACAGCTGAAACTTGGACTTTCAGCGATTAAGTTAATTTTTTCGTGGTTTGTGTTGTTTTTATCTTTTCTTAGCTGTGCTGTTTAAGTGAGTGTTGCCTTTAATTTGTACTTTCTTTTTGGGACATCCATCCCGCTAACTAGAGGGTGAAATCACAGAGAGTGATGCACACATTTCACACTATATTAAATAGCATATATAAAAAAAACACGTGATCTGGACAGATTTTAGGGTCATTTTATTGCTTAAGATGCATTGGCCATTTAACTTATTTGTCAGTCTGTTATATATTTACTTGGTATTTCATCATGTAGTGGTATAACACTGTTACTCAAAGTTGGTGCAAGCTAAGTAGTTGACCTTTCCTCTCACCTTAAATGGTAAATAAATTATGCTGAATGCCTCACCCATGTGGGAGCGATAGTCGAAATAGGTGCGGGCTTTAGGACCTCAGGTCCCAGGTTCAATCCTCATATGTGTCACTGTTTAATGTATCTAAACATTTCCCCAAGTATATGAATAGGTACTAAGTAGTTCAAGAAGCCACTGTTATGTGGCTGCAACCAGGCCGAATATCAAGCCGACTTGAGACTCAATGAACGGGGTTGAATGTAATCGTCTTAACAGACGGTGCAATGTCTGAAAGTTGAATCTGAATTTGTACTTTTTACCCACTCTCGTTATCTTGTACAATGTAGGTTAGTGTTTAAACGTTCATCATTTACCACTTCAAAGGTAATTTTACATCTTACCTAATCATGTTATGATTTCGGTTGCTGTACTCCATTTGACTATATTAGAACAGTTATATATCGGCATATGTACCGACAATCAATCAAAGCACACAGTTTCTAATTCACGCATTGTTACTTGTAACGTTTTCAAAAACTCTAATATTGGGAATAATGTAGTAATGACAGAAACAGCGCGGCCGTGTTCCAGTGGTTGGTGCACTAGATTTATAACACGGACATCCGGGTTTAATTCCCGGTCACGACTGGTACTGCACTCTCATTAAAGGTTGTTTAACAACCTTGTCAATTTTCTACCACATGTGGAGAAGTTCCTTTAGTATGGGTTAGTAAGTGATGGTTAAGATGCCGTACAGCCAGGTTAACTGGCTAGGTGAATTGGTAGCCGTATCTAACAGAAAAAATGGTGAGAAACGTCGTTTAACACATTGACAAATAAACACAAACAGTGGTTCAATCAACTAGGGAAGGTGCAGCAACAGTTAATTTCTTGCAACTGAATATCACCAGTATTAACTAAAGTCTTGTTGTTCTGAAGGCAACTTACGACTGATTCACATGTGGAGGAAATGACCGTAGCCAATAGCAATCACGAACTTACTGACGCTAGTATTATCGATAGAGTAGAAGGAGGGTCAGTTATAACATGGGTAGTAGTGTATGCTATTTAGAAGTTTATACTGAATAAAAAAATAAAAACAAAAAAGTATCCTTTGGAAAACTAAGGTTTCCATTCACACCACATTTCGTTGGCTTAGAATAAGAAGGTTGTAAGTACGAAATCAATATTTTGAGAAATCAAGAAAAAATGTCTGAAAACTACTCTTTATTTATGGAAAATAGTTTGGTCAACATGACCAGTTCCGATGTTCACGATATATGCTCATAACAAGAGCCTCGTGATGCAAATTTCGTAAGTAGCACTTACGACCTTCTAATTCTCAGCCAGCGATTTAAAGGTTTTCGTTATTTAAAAGGATTGCCACCAACAGAGTCAGATTGGTGGAATTTATCAATAACCTATGCATCAAAATGCATTAGACATTTTTGACATCAAAATTGATTTCATTAACAAAAGTGAATGTATTGATGTATATAGCCCCCAAAAAGTTCAAAATAATCAGATTGTTTTAACAACGCATAATGGTGTTTGAACAAAGTCAGTTATTCCCCTTTGTGTTGAGTATTTCAGGATTGCTTTCACTTGGATTCTTTAACAGTGTCGGTAGATAAAGAGCTACAATGATTATACTTACCAAATCAACACATGAAAAGTCGATACTTTTTTATTTTGAGTATCAAAGTATTCCGGCAGGTTTTCGTAGCAGAGATATCAAATGCAAGCCATAAAATAGGAGGAAGAGCATTCACATTCATATACTTTAAATGATTTCAATCAGTAAGATGGTATCAACATTTAATTGTCTAGTATATAACTACAATTATTACATATTGTGTTTAGACTTCCTGGTGACATTTGGAGAGGCGGGGCGTCGGAATACGAGTTAGATTGATTGAAAACAGGTTCAATTGTTTTACACCGTCAGTTAGCGTAGTGTTACTTCCTTATTGTTGATTAAATGTTGCCTATGTTTGTTAAATAACGTTTCTTGTTAATGAGACGATTCAACAAGTGTTTACATTTTGTTTTTGTGTGTTTGAACTTTATGCGCTAACATCTCATCAAAGCGAAATTCTACCTCACTAAAACATCCGCGTGACAAGGACTATGACACCATGTGTAACCAAAACACATCAAACGTGTCCGGGTTGCAAGCCGTATACTAGAAACAAATTACTTAAACGCGACGTTAGCGCAGCAGTGATTTTTGTATCTTAAACGTTACTAGGGTTAATATACGGTACTGATGACTAAACGCAAAAACCAAACAATGTTAATAAAGTATCTAATCATTTCCTTAAATACTGCTGTATGATTGGTTACCTTGAATTAATTAATCAAACATGTGGATTAGGTGTACCGTATATATAGGTACACTATGATGTGTTTATGGTGTATGAACACTACGGTGTGGAGGCGGCGACATCACTTGTATACGATACATAGAGGATCTTGCATGGGTGCTCATTAAATACGAGTTTTATTAAACGAGTGGACAAAATAATATGACACGAGGCTATGCCGAGTGTCATATTGTTTTTGTCGACGAGTTTAATAAAACTCGTATGTAATGAGCACGAATGTAAGATTCTCTTTATCACATAACCTAAGAGAACGCGCATTATTGTTCAAAATGATGATGTACGCTGTATAATTATGTTTTAGCCAAAATTAAGCGGTACAACGAACGCGACGTCATGGCGACGTTGGTGTTATCCTGACGTCATTGGTCAATCAATGCATGGATTGGCTTACGTCGCGTCAGGCTAATTTGAATATTTATTGCATACTCTGGGAGTGCCGAACGATATTTACGGCACGGCTTTACGGCACTGCTGGACCGCGGGTTATGTGATAAAGGGTGTTTCATAATATCTGACCCCATTACAAACGAAAGCCATGAGAACATACTTGATCTCATCTGATGTTTTCATATACCAATGGAAAGCTAACGTTTGGGAGTTTTATTCAATATATAACATGACCATGTTACTATCAATGCAAACCAGAAATTTAGATTCTTGCAAAAAGTCATTTTACGATAAATGTCAAACTGACGTCAAAATTGAATTTTCCGAAGTTCCGTTATTTATGTCATGTTGTTTTTTGTTGAGCGGGCTTTCATGCTTTGATCACATGCTTTAATCATACTCACCTGTTACTCTAAAGTCGCAGTGATTAAAGTCACATTATCTCTCCCGAAACCTTTTCCCGATCATCCAGTAAATAGACTAAATACAAAGAATTAGGATATATTTCACAAATGACCTATAATGTCGAAATAGTTTGCCAAAAAACACATTTAGTAAAATGTATGGATGACAAAATACTAATTTTGCAAGAGTTGCTCCCCTTAGACTTTAAAATATGCATTTACTGTTTACATTTCGTTATTTTGTTTACATACCAACTGGAGGCTTTATTACGTTTTCTTCCATCTATCGGTGTTTTCCACCTTTGGGACTCAACCATTTTGCCGATAGGTTGCCAAGTTATTGCTTTTTGAAAATAGCTATTTAAGGCATAATGTGACTTTAAAGTAGCAACACATGAGATACTCACTGTGAGAAGTTTGACAACGACAATTAAGGGCACCAGAAAACATCAAAGAACTACGCGTAATTATAAAATGCATTGATTACTAAATTAGGGAATCAATTGAACTGGCATAGTGCTAATACGAACTTACAAGTCCGCATGCGCTCGTTATGTACAGTACACACACGTTGAACTTATAAGTCCGTATGCGCTCGTTATGTACAGTACACACGTTGAACTTATAAGTCCGCATGCGCTCGTTATGTACAGTACACACGTTGAACTTATAAGTTCGCATGCGCTCGTTATGTACAGTACACACGTTGAACTTATAAGTTCGCATGCGCTCGTTATGTACAGTATACACGTTGAACTTATAAGTCCGCATGCGCTGTTGAACTTATAAGTCCGCATGCGCTCGTTATGTACAGTATACACGTTGTACTTATAAGTCCGCTTCAATTAATTATGAATAAGTCTATGATTATATCTAAGACAAAATTTAACTAGTCTAAATCATTCAAATTAACAATTAAGCAATTTTAGTATTCAAATACGCATTAACTTTTGCAGATATAAGATAATAGCATCACTAACGACACGAGTCGTGTAAAACAATGTTATCTCACCATGTCAATAGAAGAACCATTTATAACCATTGAATATGCACATTTAATATGTAAATAATCAGACTGCCACACCTTGCTGTCCAATATCTAGTTTATACAGAGCATGTACTTCTGTAATGAGTCATTCTTTATTATCCCAGTCATACGTTAACGTTAATAAAAATATGCTTGCCATGCAATTATTTGCAAAAAGTATCAAATGTCTGAAAACAAACTTTGTAAAGTGTGCAGTAACCCTGTTATATAAAGTTGTCCCCTTCATTGAGGCATCCCTGATACTGACGCCTCACAACACTCCAAACACATCCAAAATTAGCTGTATAGTCCAGTTAGGATTTGTGACAGTGACGTTGTAGTTTTTGTGTACGCAAAAATCACAACCATTGTCTAAACAGGTAGAGCGAAGTTTAGTTTGCTAGTTTAGCATTGAAATTATAGTTGTTTGTACAGTATAAGCCTTTATAATTGGGTTTACACCGTTATAGTGGACTCGACCGCTGCGTCACTGGATTTTTATTCTTACTGGACTATAGTTTGATTTCTATTTTGCTTTCACAAAAGTGAAGCCAGATGATAATCTCATCAAATACAACAACATTCTGACATTCTCGGCTTTTTTAAGATTACTGATTAAGGGCCTTGAATAATAATAAAACTACTACAAACGTCTGGAATACAGTACAAAGATTATATGCATAGTTCTACAACCATGACAACAATAATAATAATAATAAAGACTTTATTTTACGAGGAAACTCATTTGACAATGAAATTAAATGGCAATCTTCCATGAGATCCACAACTGATGCTTTTATCAAAATAAGCATATTTTAAGTTCTCTTAAGTTATACAAACTGAATTGAACATTGCTGACTTATTAAGGCAAAAGCATTCCCAATCAAAGTCCCAGAATAATTAATCACTGTATGTTCTAGTAAGTACTTATAATTTACGCATGAGTATCAGGTGTAAACAGTCTGAATATCTACAATGGTGGGTTTGGAAGTCGTGATTAATGTTTTGGAATGTGTCTTTAAAGGACGGTTATATGCTGTTCAATGTTTCTGAAGCATGTTCACGTGCAAACATTTTTAATTATAACAAAACGCCTTCAACCCATAAATTCTATAAATAGAACTTGTAAGAATTACTGGAATTTCTCAACGAATAAGTTCAAGATAGAAAGGTATGTATTACATGAAGAAAAGTATTAATTTAGCCAGTTTAATGGTTTATTTTCTAATTCAGCTTCCACCTTAAATGGCGTGTATGATTACGTGGGACGTTCAAAAATAAACAGGACTGGAGCCCTCACGGCTACAGTTTTCAGTATTATACAAATATTATTACATAATATGGAATCGGAATTCAATTGCAAAAATTCTATATCACTATCCCGTCCTCTCATAATAGTCCATTTTGAAAAATGACGACATTTGGACGTTAGGTAATGAAATAAACAGAAGTTGAACTCCAAGTGTAACAAATTCGTGATGCAAAAGTGACGTCACCAGAAAAAAGGGAAAAAGGACAAACACAAAGTTCTGTCAACAGCAAGATGAGTATGTCCTTTGAATCGTGTGAAAATGTCGTAACTACATTTTGGAATCAGTTCTGCAAGTCGTTTATCAGTTTTAAAATGGCACAAATGCTTTAGTGGTTAGGCCTATTGTTCAGCTTTGAAAGACAGAGAAGTAATAGGAAATCATAAGAACGTTTGTGACGTCAGTTACCGAGACTTTTTCACAATACCGACGTTTCATGGTACGGATTCTCGCCTAGATATGCGATGTAAGATCCGGAAAAATACTTGCAATTATCACCAACGCATTACTTGTGCGGCTCAGTGTGGTACCGGAATGTAATCATCACCCTTATCACTATACCTTTCGTATTTCATAGCCCTATGCGAAGCACTAACGCCGTGTAAAATAGCGCGACGTCATTTTGTGCGCCGGGTCAACGTTAGTGGCCTTGTTCAGTCACCTGTAACTCTCGGACCTCATATTTGTTTTAGTTCATATCCTTACAGTATGTAGAAAAATGATTCCGATTTCTGATGGTATATAATTCGATTTATTTCGTTTAACCATGCAGGTTATGTGACAATAGTCCTGTTTATTTTCGAACGTCCCACGTATCCAGGCTTTATATATTGCCCGCTCGTGCTATTTTACGGGGCCATAACACATTTAAAAACCCTTTAATGTTTCAGATCTGAAAACACGTGTTTTGTTTCAAGGTTCAGGGTGAAACGATCTCAGGACAAAAATAGCAGAGGCGATAATTCACAAAATAATCTGATAAGAAAGTTCAATAGTTAAGTATGATTAAAAAATTGCAATGAATGCCAGTATTTCAATGGTCCATTAGAGGCGTGTGTCTAACAGGTGCATGTTTTACAAATAGTGATCTTAAACAAACACAGGCTAATTGCCGTAAAACATCACACAGACCACAGGCCTAAGAAATTATATCACAAAATACAGAGTTTACTATATATAATCTATTATATATAGTAATGACGGGATGATGGGGAATTTCAAAACTGTATTTTGTGATATAATTTCTTAGGCCTGTGGTTATACATGCTGACCATGCAAGTTGTAAGTTATACATGCTGACCATGCAAGTTGTAAGTTTTCCATGCTGGCCATGCAAGTTGTAAGTTATACATGCTGACCATGCAAGTTGTAAGTTTTCCATGCTGGCCATGCAAGTTGTAAGTTTTCCATGCTGGCCATGCAAGTTGTAAGTTTAACATGCTGGCCATGCAAGTTGTAAGTTTAACATGCTGGCCATGCAAGTTGTAAGTTTTCCATGCTGGCCATGCAAGTTGTAAGTTTAACATGCTGGCCATGCAAGTTGTAAGTTTAACATGCTGGCCATGCAAGTTGTAAGTTTTCCATGCTGGCCATGCAAGTTGTAAGTTTAACATGCTGGCCATGCAAGTTGTAAGTTTAACATGCTGGCCATGCAAGTTGTAAGTTTAACATGCTGGCCATGCAAGTTGTAAGTTTAACATGCTGGTCATGCAAGTTGTAAGTTTAACATGCTGGCCTTGCAAGTTGTAAGTTTAACATGCTGGCCATGCAAGTTGTAAGTGAAACATGCTACCATGCAAGTTGTAAGTTTAACATGCTGGCCATGCAAGTTGTAAGTTTAACATGCTACCATGCAAGTTGTAAGTTTATCATGGTATTGTGCAAGTTGTAAGATTTTCATGGTATAGTGCAAGTTGTAAGATTTTCATGGTATAGTGCAAGTTGTAAGATTTTCATGGTATAGTGCAAGTTGTAAGATTTTCATGGTATAGTGCAAGTTGTAAGATTTTCATGGTATAGTGCAAGTTGTAAGATTTTCATGGTACCGTGCAAGTTGTAAGATTATCATGGTATAGTGCAGGTTGTAAGATTTTCATGGTATAGTGCAAGTTGTAAGATTTTCATGGTATAGTGCAAGTTGTAAGATTTTCATGGTATAGTGCAAGTTGTAAGATTTTCATGGTACCTTGCAAGTTGTAAGTTATTCATGGTATAGTGCAAGTTGTAAGATTTTCATGGTATAGTGCAAGTTGTAAGATTTTCATGGTACCGTGCAAGTTGTAAGTTATTCATGGTATAGTGCAAGTTGTAAGATTTTCATGGTATAGTGCAAGTTGTAAGATTTTCATGGTACAATGCAAGTTGTAAGTTTATCATGCTACCGTGTAAGAAATTTTCCATTTCAATATTTTGCAAATTGAATAAGATTGACTGATAGAATTTTCAGAAACATAATAGATTCTAATACATCTGCAAGATTGCAAACAAAGATTACTTCAAATTTAATATCTAAGTGCTGATAAGCCCAACCCCATTAAAATATTTGTGTTGCATTCAAGCTTCTGTAATAACCACGCATGTAACATGCGTGGTAATAACGTATTGTAGTACATTTCTTGGCATTTTGGGTCTTACTCGATACGCGAATAGAAACGGGACAAAATTCATGTTATGCTTGTCTGTAACTTTTGCCCTGCAAATAGGGCTTATCAGTTACATAGAAAACAACGAGATTTTGACAATGCTTGTCAAATGCAAGAAATGAATTTATCGAAATTGCATGTTACCTTTTCTGAATCGGGTTTGTTCAGTTAATATAAGACATACATCAAAATTGATTTATTGACCCTTAGCAAAGTTTGAGTTGTATAAAGTATAAAGTAGGCCTACAAGTATAGACAAACATAAACTGAAAAAGTCAAAGAGAAACAACCTAAATATAAAATCTCCTGAAGGTCAAAGGGAGACAAATCAGAAGCCTGAACTACAAAAAGACTTGAAGATGTAGTTACTTCCCTTTGACCATTAATATTTTCCGGATACAAAACGGAAAAGACCGAGCTTTCACGATTAACAATTCCGGTGTTCCGGAGAACGGAATTTAACTAATCTAGTCTCGTGCTCTTCGTTAACTGAACGAGAATATCGAAAATTGTCCATTTCGCCGGATCAAAGCCTTGAAATAACTCTTTGTTACCGTTACGTACAAGTATGGGTAATACAAGAAAAAGGAGAGGTGGCGCAAATACCAGAGGTGGTGCAGTTGTCAAATCTGAAATGAAAACTGGTAAGAATTTTGCACAAGACGAGATCACACTTTCGCACGCAAGACCAAATGAAAACAAATTACCGCATGAAATTCATGAATTATGATAAAAAGTACAAAACAATAACAAGTGTCTCCTTTGTATTATATTTGCATCGAATGTGTTCACATCAGTTTTGTCACTTAGATTTTGAGCTAGGATAATTAATGTTTATGTTTTCTGTGACTGAATCAAGTAGGTCTTGAAACTGAAAGTAGCACATGAACAGGAGGATTTGGCCAAAATGTCATACACTCTGAATCAGATTCAGAAGCTAGTAGGAACCACAGGGTATTGACGCATATTATTTTATGCCTGTGCGACCGCCTTATATCTCGTATACGAACTAAGGGAAATAACGCTACATTGTAGTTTGATTTCAACGTAATAAACACACACAAACAAAGATATGGAGAAAATCCTCTTGCTATTCGATAGAAATATGATTTATCTGCAAACAACACCAAACAAAATGATCGTCAGCTCTAAATTAAGTGAGAAATTAACAAAACTGTCACAGAATCACGCCATTTTTCGCCGATGTCAATTGGGCTGGCCACCGTTATATAAAGCACGACACTCCCTCGCCGTTTTTCCTCTAATTTCAACTTGTGTTTACTATTTCTCTTGTGAAATGTTAGTCCAATGGCATATCTATGGTTAACATACAACAACTTTTTTATTATTTCGCATTTTTGTCGCAGAATTTAAGAAAGTTGTGTAAAAATTAACACAATAGAGCTTTACCAAAAAGCTTACTTCCAATATACGACTTTCTAATTTATGCAAGTTTAAGTTGTTGTCACAATTGCAAAACACAAAATACTACAAAGATGTTGGTTTATAACACGAAATATACCATTGTACTTACGTTTCACGAAATAATTGCGAGTTATTAGTGGAGAAACGCCGAGGATGGGTCGTTCTTCATGTGGCCGGACCAACTGACATCGGCAAAAATTACCATGATTTTGTGACATTTTTGTGGATTTCCGACTTATTTTAGACCCGTGGATCATTTCGATTGGTGTTGCATGCAGATAAATCATATTTCTATCGAATAACAAGCAAGATTTCTCCATATCTTTGTAAATGTGTGTGTTCCACGTTGTAATCAAAGACCACTATCAAGGTAGCGTTATTTCCCTTTATTCGTATATGAGATATAAGGCAGTCGCACACGCATAAAATAATATGCGTCAATACCCTGTGGTAGGAACCCCTGAGCTAGCCATAGGCATATGATTTTGGACGGACATTTGACTGGGTTATGTATTGATGTATCAGTGTCCCAGAGTAAAGCATCACATTATAATGATTATTATAGAAACTTTCATTTTATTGCAACGTTGTTTAATGATCGTATTTCTCATTTCTTTGAAGTTTAATTATAATAGATGTAATCGGGAATTCACAATATTTGGGTTTTTCCTTAAAATTTTGGGGTACAAATAATACTTACTGTAATCTGTTGCTAATGCTATTGTGATTTAACTAAGTATTAACCCGTTTCAATTGTCCATATATATTAATTTTCATTGTGGACCATATTGAAAATTGATATTACTGTCAAATATGTAATCCACAATAAATAAAGTCGTTATTATTATTATTGTGTCGGTGCGACAGCATTGAAAGTTGTTTGTTTTTGCAGGAATTATTAATAGTATCACGGAAAACCCCGATTATATCGAATTCTGAAGTCAATCTATAAAGATCAATGACTTACAGGCTTGACAGTAAAATGAGTTGACTGTTTAGTTTTATTGACCAATTCAGATTTGCAGATCAATGTTGGAGGATGTAACGATATCCGGGCAGCTGCGAATATAGAGCAGTCGATGGGGTGCTGCTCCTCTGTTTACATCTTATATATAAGTGTTGTGTGGTGAGTGCCTGAAGACAAACATGGCATCAACTTCAGTCAGGACACAATTATTAACATTAACTGTAATATACATGGAATTTGATATACAGTGTGCAAACAGTTCATCAGATAAACAGGACTTTTAAATCAATTCAATTTTAAAACTTTTTTTATTGTTTTTTTTTCTGCCACTTCAGGTGTTGGTACATGTATTTAATTATTGAAGTTGATTAAAATATATGTAATTGATTAATTTTGAGCTGATTATAGTGTCCTTCCAAATATTTCAGTCATTGGCTTTGAAAGGCTTCAATTTAATTTAAACACTACTGTTGCATATACATGCTTCTGGCGTGTAAATCTAAGCTTTTCAAAATGTTTTTATTTTCATGACTGATGACTACTGTATAATTTTATTTAATTTTGGAAGTATAAGTATATTAAATACTGGTACTGAGTTTTTAGAATGTTGGTCCAGATTGGTCGAGTTTATTTGATGAAATTGTTGCATACTGTATGTCACATTACCGTGTTATTTACAGTGTAGCACTGTCTTATTTACACAGTAGTTCATAGTGAGAGCTCAGCGCTGTACTGTAATGACTGTTCACACCAGGCAAGGTGACTGTTCACACCAGGCAAGGTGGCTGTTCACACAATGTGGTTGTGCCAATTTTTGATCTGTCCTGCATGCCTAGACACTATTTTGGCCACTGGTCCGACAGGGCAAAAGCGCCCAATTTGTAAATAGGACAGTTACTGATTTTCCAGAATTTTCACTGGTCCTTCTGGATTTTCATTGGTCTCGGACCAGCGGACCAGTGTTAGTGTCGAGCCCTGCTGTCCTGTTCATACAGTTCAATTATACTGTATAGACATTATGCGTGTACATACCTACACTCATAAACAGAGTTGATCAAACATTGATACATCCCCTTTAGATTGTCAGTATAACTTGATTATTCAGGTCAGTCACTTGTTTACGTAACATAGTGAACATGCACATTGCAATTTCTCTTATTAATGTCTTATTTTAATAAATATTATGTGTATTAGTATGTAGCTTTAGTGAATAAGGTGGTTTCACTGCCTTTTTCTCCAATTAAAAATGTTTAAAACAATAAAAATACAATTTTATGATATTGCAATGTTTGTATACGTGTGTATAAGTTTCAGACCTGAATAAACAGACTATACAACAGAGGATTGTTTTATCAAAGCACTTACGGAAATTGTAAACTTACGTTCAAATTTAAATTCTATATAACTCTTAAACAACTGCAAATTGGAGACAGTTATTGTTTGCAGGTGTTCATGAACTAAATCTTGGTTAGTATATATATTTCAGCTCCATTTACCACAATTTATAGGTGTAAAAGTATTAAAAAGAATTAAAATTTGATCGTAAGTTTAAGATTTCCGTAAGTGCTTTGATAAAACAGTACCCAGGGGCGCAGCAAGCTCTCAGTATGTTTGTATTGCCAATGTCTGTGTAGTTAAGACTATGTGTATTATATAGGAAACTCTGGTATCATGCATGAAGCAGAGAAGCCTCCTTTACGGGAATCAAGAAACACTTAGTATGTTTTAATTACTTCTGACAGAAAACTTGTTACAATATTGCTAAAAATTCTTCTTATATTTCCTGTGAATTTACTATTTAGTAATGAATACTCAGTGTCTGTTTGAACAAAGCTTCATAACGACACTAAATACAAGATTTAGTTATACAGGGCTCTCATTTGACCATTTTTGGGGCCGAATATCGGCCCCATTCCCCTCCTAAATGAATATACATTTTCCCCCTATTTTCTGAAAAAAATCCCCCCCTTTTTTTTGAAAATCAATGAAGAGCCTTTGTAAATTCTGTTCAGTCATTGCTGTATCTGTTGTTATAGCTTGAAATTGGCTTTTTTTCAGTTAATATGTATTACTTTTATAATAGTATTGATATTTATAGAAGACAAATTCTCCTTTTTCTTCAAAACAATGCGAAATTCCCCTACCTGAGGGCCCCTGACCCCAGTCCCAAAAGTGTAGTGAGAGGCCCTGTTATATCTGGAGGTTTGGGGCAAAATTCTTCTTCAATAACTTTAAATATTTACAACAGTATAATTAAGTAAACTAAACAGTGGTTTCATTTGACTTTTAAACTGACATTTTGACCCCTGAAATCACAAAAAGCCACCTGGGTCAGAGGGCAAGGCCATTGTAACATTCAGTTTGACTGTGTCAGAGGTCATGGTAACATTCAGCTAGACTGGGTCAGAGGTCAAGGCCATGGTAACATACAGCTTGACTGGGTCAATGTCATGGTAACATACAGTTTGACTGGATCAGAGGTCAAGGCCATGGTAACATACAGTTTGACTGGGTCAGAGGTCATGGTAACATTCAGTTTGACTGAGTCATTGTCATGGTAACATAAGCTTGACTTGGTCAAAGGTCAAGGTCATGGTAACATTCAGTTTGACAGGGTCAGAGGTCAATGTCATGGTAACATACAGTTTGACTGGGTCAGAGGTCAAAGCAAAGGTAACATACAGTTTGACTGGGTCAGAGGTCATGGTAATATTCAGTTCAAATGGTTCGGATTATTAACTAAAACTGGTTGGACCTTCAATCTACAAACTTGATAGAGAATATGTTAAATTGTTATTCTTTCGTTTAAGGTTATATAAGCTCACAGCTAGGGGACATACGTAGGGAAGCGTTATACCAATTAAATTCCCATTATTTTTTACTAATGATGAGCTGGATAAAATATTTCCAATTTTATATTATAATTAATAATATTTTTTTGTCAGAAGCCAATTGTTGACATACTTGTGAACTCCGATCTGTTCTTGAGACTGCTGTTACATGCATGGTATTAAATCAAATATGAATTTGATGTTTGTAGACACCAGTTGATGCTTGAATCTGCTATCTCAAGTTTTTTATTGGTATTTTATTGAATTTGTTTTATTTCTTCTATATGAATACAACTGTTAATTTACTTAAATTAAAATGTCAAATAATTTAGTACTTGTTTAATAGTTTACATACAAAAAAGAATGCTATTTTGTATAAGTTTTCCGTGATGATTTAAATAACAGCCTTCGATTTAAAAATACATAAACCTGGATAATGTTATTGTTTTGGCAGTTTTGAAATTGAGAATAAGCATAAGTTTAATGTTCCAAAGTATTTCTTACATTTCCAGTTAAATTGCTCTATAGTCTATTACATTCCTGTATGCGGGTTTATTATTGAAGCACAAATGAATATTCTATCATTAAATTTACTCTTTCTAATGTATTTTGTAATTGATTCGCGATGTATTTGTAATTGACAAGAAAACAGCTGACAAGTGACATGGTATATATCCCGATACACCGCTTCTCAGTTCCATCAGAGAATTGTTCGGTTTTCCGATGGCTCTGACGGAACAGAAACTGGATGTAATGCTCACACGGAACTCTGATGTCTTGTAAAGTTGTATCAGTTTTCAGTTCCATCATAACCGTATAAAACAGTGCAATTATATGACGAAAATGAGGAGCTGTGTGTCGGGATATATACTTTGAGTGAATGATGATTACATGTTTACTTGTCCAAGAATCATTGAACCTTTGCCTGACAGCATATTATGACGAATGTTCAACATACGTTTACTTTGACATTTGATCCATGTTTACCTCTAGATACAGAAGAAGTAAAGGTCGAGATCAAACAAGAAGAATTACCTGATGAAGATGTGGAAATGAAAACTGAAGCTGGAAGCGTTGTTAAGGAAGAGAATGCGACTGATACGTTTGTTCCAATGTCTGCTGGTAATTATACACCATTTAATAGAGCTGTCATTGGTTTGATCTGAGGCATATCGTCGACTCTGATAATTATATCATATTTGAAGTAGACTAAGATGATACATTGATTTATAACATAACCCGCGGTCCAGCAGTGCCATAAAGCCGTGCCGTAAATATCATTCGGCACTCCCAGAGTGTGCAATAAATATTTAAATTAGCCTGACGCGACGTAAGCCAATCCATGCATTGATTGACCCATGACGTCAGGATAATACCAACGTCGCCATGACGTCGTGTTCGTTGTACCGCTTAATTTTGGCTGAAACATATACAGTGTACATCATCATTTTGAACAATAATGATCGTTCTCTTAGGTTATGTGATAAATAGAATCTTACATTCGTGCTCATTACATACGAGTTTTATTAAACTCGTCGACAAAAACAATATGACACTCGGTAAAGCCTCGTGCCATATTATTTTGTCCACTCGTTTAATAAAACTTGTATGTAATGAGCACCCATGCAATATCCTCTTATTTATAACATGCCCGTCAGTCATGATTCACTTATTTAGCCGTTCTACATTGTATACATATATTGGGTATAGATTTAGCTTTTGAAAAAAGTAGGTTCGGTTTGAATTTAATCTTGACCCATTTTGACAATTTGTAAACTTCCATTTAACAAAAAAAGTGTTTTGTGCAGGTAGAATGAGGAATTGGGTGGTTCCTACCATTTTCTCATGTATCAATATTTCAAAATGTGAATCAATAATCAGTTGGCTAAAAATATCATTGATACATCAATGTCGCTTCTATTGATGACAGCTCTACCATTTGATATCTGTTGTCCATAATCTTATCATTATGATTACTTGTATATTATATGAAAATAAAATGTGAAGGTCAGTCTTTGAGTTTAAAGGTAAAATAGTGCCATAAGCTTGCTTGTCAGTACCAAAACTTTTGTCATATATTGTTGGTACATCCTGATTTCAAACACTGCAATGAAGACATTGTGACTTTTATTGTATTTACGCTATCTGACTGACTAGTCAATACAGGATTTTGGTGGAGTTACCAGTAATGCAGTTCTTTTCAACTTAATTTGGGGGGGGGGTTGCCACTTGCCATCCTTCTGTGACACACAGTCCTGCCAGGGTATCATTTGTCACTTTCTGACAGTGATAGTTATATCACATGTTATGACACAATCATGTAAACAAGTAACATCAGAGTTATGACCCTTGTTTTTCGTAATATTTTCATGTTACTTGTTTAAGAATGATCCTGTGTACATCTCTTCACCACAGCATATAAACCTAATCACTGTATGACTTATTGGGAGACTACACTATTCAACTTGAATGACTTATTGTGAGCAGAAACACCTGTAATTTCCGGTCACTGTACAACTTATTGGGAGACTACACTATTCAACTTGTATGACTTATTGTGAGCAAAAACACCCGTAATTTCCGGTCACTGTACAACTTATTGGGAGACTACACTATTCAACTTGTATGACTTATTGTGAGCAAAAACACCTGTAATTTCCGGTCACTGTACAACTTATTGGGAGACTACACTATTCAACTTGTATGACTTATTGTGAGCAAAAACACCCGTAATTTCCGGTCACTGTACAACTTGTTGGGAGACTACACTATTCAACTTGTATGACTTCTTGCAATAATCAGAAGTTGACTCGCTTTTACACTATGTTTACAGCTAGTTCATATTTTCATTCACAGAGGAATCGTTGCAACATGCTGTATCTAAAAGTAATGATGCATTCAAGAAAGCTGCTACAGCATTAGGTGGTGAGACGTTGGTAGGGGCCACAGAAGATTCCCAGATGGCATCCCTGCCAGAGGTCAGCTATAAGAACCCTACAATGCTCCTCAATGAGAAACGTAAAGGTATGTCTAGAACGGGGAGATCTGTAGATCAAGTATTCATGGGGAGGGACATTGTGTTGGATACTAGACTGATGTAAGATACTGGACTAACATAGAACACTGGACTAATGAAGGGCACTTGACAAAGTTCTTAAATATAGGACTCCCGAACGATCGTAAAACCCTGGAATAATGTAGGACCGTAGACTAATTAAGGACCTTTTGACTAACTATAGCCTAACCTAAGGGAAGTAATTCATTCATTCTTTGTGGGTTTTTTTCTCTGTCTTTTATCTCCCTTAGATTATGAAGTTAAAGTCATTATCTCGGTGTATAAATTCTCCTCATCCTGAACCATTCAGTTCTGGAACAATTTCCACACAGTACACACTGAGAGTAATGTATCATTTTGGTGCGAGTCCCAAGTCCCTGACTCATCAAAATTGACTTGGTTTCTTTAAATTTTGGAAGTACTTCATTTTTGCATGGTTTTCAGATCAATGGTTAGGACTCATAGATTTTGAAAGCAAAGTTCAGATATAATTATTGAAACACTGCTCGGGTCTGATTTTAACCCAAATTCACCTGGATAGCGTAGTTGCAGGGCGTCCAATGAAATAAAAATGATTTATCATATTCTCTTGCTTGGCATTAAAGAAGGATGATGTCCATAGCACTGTAGATAGCGGTACATGTTAATGTCTATTCGTGGCAATTATTCCATCTTATCAAAGTGTATGCTATACATAGTCTTTATCTCATTGAGCCTGTCTATTAGATATTTATTCAATGTTTTTCAAATCCCTTAAGAGTCTTACTAGATAATGCTATCCTACATTCAGAGACGGGGACGAGTGTGGTTTGTTATATAGATGATTGTATATCTCCCAGTTTGTCAGTTATGCATACTAATCAGGAAGTATGCTAATACTCGTAGAACGGTGATACTTAACATCGTATAAGTTTCACATTTTTAGGTCCTAATAAAGCAAGATTATTTTTATATGTATGAAGCCAGTTTCCATTTTGTATACAAATCATGTGAATTCGCAGGGTTCCCACGGTCAGGGAAAAGTCAGGGAAAAACATAATTTTTTCAAGGTCATAGAAAAGTCAGGGAATTTTGGATTTTGTCAGGGAAATCTAGAAATTTCAGGGAAAAGTCAGGGATTTTTTCATTGCAGCTGCCCATAAGTGTCATTTGCTATGAAGCAATACCTGAGACTGAAAAAATCCTCGCTCGCTATGCTTGCTCGGAATAATTCTAAGTTATAATAACTTTATGTCAATCAACAGCCTTCAAATCTGCTACCTTAAACTTCTTTGTTCCATCTCAAGCAAATATTTTCTCTATTTTATTGTCATATTATGCTCTAACCAAAAGATGCTGTGTCGCCCAATCGCTCTAAAAAGTCAGCGAAAACTGCTCCGTGGTCAGGGAAAAATCAGGGAAAAGTCAGGGAATTTCGTCTTAGAAAATTTGTTGAGTTATCTTAATATTGATGTCTGCCTAGTAAGATCAGTGGATAGAGCACCCAAGTGATCCAGGTTCCTGGTAAGAACAGTGAATAGAGCACTGGAGTGATCCAGGTTCCTGGGTAGCGCAGTGGATAGTCACAAAGGTTTGATACTGTGTTGGCCAAGCTATGTTGGCTACAGTTATGTTCTCCATATGCAAGGTAATTGTCCTTCACTTCCGGAGGAAAGTGCAGTTTTCAAACTTTCTATACAGATGCTTAATCCCATACTTGTACAACAGAATTATTCTTTAAAATTCACTTTGCAGTAAACATTTCTTCCGGTAGTTCCTCTTGTGTTCTGGTTATTATACCCCCGCACAACGAGTTGTAAGGGGGGTATTCTGGATTTAGCTTGTCTGTCCGTAGACGCATTCTTGTGGACGCAACTCCTAAAGTTTAGGCAGGATTTCGCTCAAACTTTCACAGATGAACAACCGCAACATATGATATAGATGTGCATGAAGAAAGGAATTTGCGCTGCGATGAATTTTGGCATAATTATGGCCCTTTGCCGGCGGGGGTATACTAGTCTGCCGAATGGCGACAGCTGTAGTTTAAAGATGGAGTCAAAATTGTCTGCAGTTAAAACCTGAGGCCGATGTGTCTATGATTTATGTAGCAGACCATGTTTATGATGTTCAGTTGTGTTTATATTTGCTCATGTCGCCTTCGCAATTTACCAGTACATTGGAAATGTGATCTATAATATAATATATTCCCCCCTAAGGATTAAATTGCTGTTCTATGTTAAATATTATGGTTTTGTTATTTTGAAAATTTCTGCCTTGATGCGTTGGTTTGCGTTCAGTCGTAATAACATTGTAATGTAATATCTTTCACGTCCTTCGAGATGTTTTCAATGTATGAATATTCATTACCTGCTATAGATTGTACTACTGTTCATAGTTGCACCTCTTATTCGTATACAACCGAGTCTCCTTTCCCGGAATTAATTTACCATTACTTAAAACTTCTCTACATTTTGACGACATCATGTATGTAGTGGAGATATTGTCATAGAATAATATATTTACACAGTATAACTGGTAACCTTGGTATCATTTTTCAACGGTACCATCCGGAAACCGGTGTTTTAAAAACTGTATCCCTGCTTCTTATTATTTCAAGGTTACCTGCTGTAACAGCAAACTTATAAGACCATACATGCTTTCCACATTCAAGGCTTTTTTTCGCTGAATTGTGAAGAGGCCCAAGCCCTTTTGTTTTGTGATTAGCGGGAAAATTCTCAAAATTGTGAAAAAGTAGGCGCAGAAACTTTTCAAATTGTGAAAAACTTAACGCGTTAAATCATCAAATTATGATACAAAATTTTTCAGTTGTTAGTTCATTTGTTGTCAACTTTTCTCAAACATGCATGTATCTATGATATAATACTTTATATCAAGTCCTGTACAGGAATATATGACTGTTACCTGTGATTTGTTTGTTTGGTGCTTTGTGAAGTTGATTTTACAAAAACCATGACGCAAATTCTAATTGTGAATTAAGGGGCCTTTTAGGTTTGTGAAAGGGGCCTATAGCAAATTGTGAAGGGGCCTAATATAGGCCCCCCATATATAGTGAAATAAAGCCCTGACATTGAAACCCTTGGAATTGCTATGCTATTACAATTACTATCTCGTAATTGCTTGCTGTGCAGTCCAGTATCTCTAGATACTATTTTACATGGCATTTATTCAAGTAACGGGTCTTTGTAGTCATTCTTAAAAATAGCCTTGCTGAGAACTTTCCATGATATTGTGACCTCTATACCTTAACTGTTAGTCTTATAATAAAATTGGTTGTATATCATGGTTTTAGGGGAAAAATCGTGGTATACCCTGGTATCTTTTTATGCCCCCGTATCGATAGATCGGGAAGCATATAGTGATTCACCTGTCCGTTCGTCCGTCCGTTCATCCGTCCTGGTTAACCTAAATTGACCGTTTCTTCTAGCATTAATATGGCTTGCTACAAAGCTTTCATACTGGCATGGATGTTGTATATGAACACTCTCCACGCGCCTGTATCACCTGACCCCATTTTGACCTTCACCTTGACCTAATTTTGGACTTATTTATGGACAAGGCTTCCACAGGGGGCATAAGCGTTTATTGAACGCAGTCTTGTTCTTGGTGGTACCCAGTCCTATGAAATAACAAAACATTGTGGTTCAAGTGGAATAATATCCTAACTCTGAGTTACTATATATTACCCTATGGAAAACATACGAAGCTATAATATGCTAACTCTGAGTTACTATATATTTCTCTACGGAATACATACCAAGCTTTAATATGCTAACTGGGAAGGCTAGAGGATGCTAATAAGTTTGTTCATCCTACTTGGTTAGAATCTAGGCTCAAGGCTGTTACAGCCCCACATGTTTAGAAGCTTAAGTAGGTCCCACATGTGTCCAGACTTTGTTGTCTGGTCTGCACAAAAATATGCTTTTGTTACTATAGGTTACGTTTTTTTCTGCTTTTCATCAATAATTGACCCCCACCTTGGTCTTTAAATGTGCAAGTTTTAATTTGCATGGAATGAATATGAACAATAGTGTAACTTTAAAACATTTTGTCAAAGCACAGTAATTAATCTAAAGCATCAATAGATAGTATTGATCCTGCATGTCTGTGTCTTTTAATACTTGTTTGATGTTTAGTTTTGAGAACCCGTAGGGGAAACATAGGTGATTTTTGCTTGAATTTTATACTGATGTCAAATACAATAGGGAGTGGTATACATCATTACAGTAATGGATACCAGAGCCATACATCCTGATAACATATTCATAAAACTTTTTAGCCAATTTTGTTAAAATTTCATACGCTTAGAGTGTTTTATGTCTTGTTTTGGGAAATATATATAATTGTATCTTAATTGTTTATCCGTCTGGTGTTTAGCTCAGGGAATACTGTTGTTGTTCTCAGATGCATCAAGTTTTATGTCCTCGTATGATAATGATATGTTTGTGGGAATTCCGCATGTTATATTTCATGTTATTCGTTGTTGTTATGTCTCATTTGTTATGTTTTATTCACAAGATTGTGTGATTATATCATTCTATGATTATATAATAAATGTCGACATCACTCATGCTGATATATAGTGGAGGGATGTTACACAAGTAATGCTCCAAACAGCTTCTACAAAAACAGTTGTAACCTGATATTTGATGAGGGGGTATATTGCTTTGCAAATGTCTGTCGGTCGATCAGCAAACCAAATGGTACCATTCAATAACTCTAGATTGCTTTGCCCTAGGATCTTCAAACTTTACATAGAGGTTGGTCATCAGCAGTAGATGGCTTATGTTGATTTTTAGGTCAGTAGGTCAAAGGTCAAGGTCATTGTAAACTTTACCATTTCTGACTATTCAAATGGTTTCGGTTCAATAACTCAAGAACGCTTTTACCTAGGATCTTCAAACTTTACATGGAGGTTGGTCTCAACAGTAGATGACTTCTATTGATTTTGAGGTCAGTAGGTCAAAGGTCACTGTGACTTTTACCATTTCTGACTTTTGTGCTGCCTTGGGGCATACGTGTTTTACAAACATCTCTTGTTCCTTTGCATTTGACTTTGCTACTATTAATACGTTTTGTATTATGGAAGAACTCATATGCAATACTTTTGTCAAAATAGCAGGTTTCCCTGGAGACCAGCTCATATGTATTATTACAAGTTTGTGAAATCTATTCTCATGACATAAAATATAATCAGGTCCCCATTGATTTAAATAGAATTGAACAATCCCTTGGAAATATGAAACTGTGTTAAAATGTACGTGTTTATGTTTTAATGATGTCTGTTGTATCTACCAGAAATAATGTTTTATGGTAGTCAGTATTTAGATCAGAGCGCCATTAGAAGAATAGTATGTTTAGCGGACATAAATTTTCATTTCATTCTAAAATGAGTGCCTGTCTGGTGGCGTTTTCGTTGAGAAAGTTATTTATGTTAGCTGGTTTTACAGAAACTGATGTTTTATATTTTCGAATTATTGAATGAAGCATGTAATAATTTCTCTGTTGATATGTAGTACCTTAATTGGGCCTGATATATATGTATATTACGAGGGCTATTCACAATATTTCCAGACTGGGAAGGGCTGTTCTCAATATTTCCAGACTGGGGAGGGCTGTTCACAATATTTCCAGACTGGCGAGGGCTATTCACAATGTTTCCAGACTGGGGAGAGCTGTTCACAATATGCACAATATTTCCAGACTGGGAAGGGCTGTTCACAATATTTCCAGACTGCGAAGGGCTGTTCACAATATTTCCAGACTGGGGAGGGCTGTTCACAATATTTCCGGACTGCCGAGAGCTGTTCACAATATGCACAATATTTCCAGACTGCAGGGAGGGCTGTTCACAATATTTCCAGACTGGCCCTTTAATATCTAGATTAAGTCTGACTCATGGAAATTTGCCTGTTTATAAACTTCAACTCAGATTGAAATGTGCATTTCTGTTACGGGAGAATGCATATATACCCCTCATATATTGACTTAACTGCATTGGCAAAGTAAAGTTTGAACGTCATGTATGACCAGAGCCCTTAATCTACCACTTTAAGGGCCGAAATTCAGCCCCATTCCCCTATCCAAAAAGTATGTTTTTCCTCTCTGGAACAAAGTTCCCCTCTGTAACATCATGTAGATCTTAAAACAATTATCCCAACCATCAGAATCCTTTATAGACCCTTCTCGAAAAAGTGTATTTAATACGCATTTAACGCGCATTTAATCTGCATTTAATCCGTATTAAACGCGGCGGTATTGGCACTGTATTTTTTCTGCATTTTATTTACCGAATGTATTAAATGTAAATAAAATGCGGATTAAATGCACTTATTTTCCTCAAAAATGCACTTACAGTGTATTTTTTCTGCATTTTTTCTGCGTTTAATGCACTTCATCTTAAAAAAGTGCACTTTAACTGTATTTTTCTAGTGCATTAATACGCTCAAGTGCATTTTTCTTTTGAAAACTTCTGCCTTCAGTGTACTAAAAGCGTATTTTAAGTGCATTAATTCACTTAAGCGCATTTTTCTTCTGAAAAAAAATGCACTTCTGCCTAGTGTACTAAAAGCGTATTTTTCTAGTGCATTAATACGCTTAAGCGCACTTTCTTCTGAAAAAAATTCACTTCTGCCTTCAGTGTACTAAAAGTGTATTTCTCTAGTGCATTAATACGCTTAAGCGCACTTCCTTCTGAAAAAAATTCACTTCTGCCTTCAGTGTACTAAAAGCGTATTTTTCTAGTGCATTAATACGCTTAAGCGCACTTTTCTTCTGAAAAAAATGCACTTCTGCCTTCAGTGTACTAAAAGCGTATTTTTCTAGTGCATTAATACGCTTAAGCGCACTTTTCTTCTGAAAAATGCACTTCTGCCTTCAGTGTACTAAAAGCGTATTTTTCTAGTGCATTAATACACTGAAGTGTATCTTTTTCCTTAAAAGGAAGATTCTGGTCATTTCAGTGGCCATAACTCTAGAACTAGTGAACAGAATTGTCAAGCATGGACTGATGCTAGTGGGGACAGACAGCCAATGTATGATCCCAAAAGTAGAGCTAAATCATGTATGCATTTTTACTAGATTTTGTGGAGATGATGTGAACAAGTTTCATATAAAGGCCAAAAAATTGCTACACAAACAAATGTGGATGGACGGAGAGTGATCACAAAATCTTACCTAGTCACTTTGTGACAGGTGAGCTAAAAACTTTTCTTTACACTGTGTTAAGCAAGTAACTGTAAGAACATAAAAATAAACACCAATCTCTTTCTACTGCATTGTAATTGCTATAAATTTAGAATTCAAATTTGAACATATAAAAAAGATAAACTTACATATAAATAACCATATAAAAGTTCTGTCACAGTTAGAATACCTGTCACTTTTTTCAATCATTCACACACTTGAGTTCATTCATTATTTCAGGTACTCTGCCATGACATCCTGAAATTCATGATTTATGTCACACAACAATGATACAAATTGAACAAGAAATATCACTGAATGTGATGAATACCCCAGATACTGCTTGACACTGTCACTCCAATGTTCTCTGACAATATGTACAACAAGGCTTTGTAATAATGATAAGTAATGCAAACTGTCATTGAAATCCAACCAATGGTTACAGAGGGAAAGTACAGACAAAAGCTATCAGTGTAAAAAAAACAAACGGCTATAACTCCCTTAAAATTGATCCGACAAACAAGTGCTGATGATATGCACAACTAGACTAGGTATTGATCATTCACACAAAGGTTTGTTGAAATCAGACCAATGGTTACAAAGAAATAGCGCGAACAACATTTACAAGTGCACAAAAATAAAGGGGCATAACTTCCTTAAAATTGATCCTACCAGCATGTGCAGATGATGTACTCAACTAGACTAGGTACTGTTTGGTCATGCAAAGTTTCGTTAAAATTCGACCAATGGTTACAGAGAAATACTGCGGACAAAATTTATAAGTGCAATAAAATAAAGGACCATAACTCCCTTAAAATTTATCTGACCAGTGTTAGCTGACGATATGCACAACTAGACTTGGTGCTGGATCATTCATGCAAAGTTTCGTTAAAACTCGACAAATGGTTATAGAGAAATAGTGCAGACAAAATTTATATGCGCAAAACACTAAAGGGCCATAACTCCCTTAAAATTGATACAACCTGTGTGTGCCGACGATATGCACAACTAGACTTGGTACTGATCAGTCATGCAATGTTTTGATGGAATCCAACCAATGGTTACAGAGAAATGGCAAGGACAAAATTTGCACGGACCTACCAACCAACCTCATGCATGACTCCCATATAGCCCCCATATACTATTTGTATCTGGGGGTATAGTCAAGTATGATTCTGTCCATCAATCAACGGCGATTCCATTCAGAATTTCTTCTACATGTGGTAGTTCCGGTCTTTCATTTTCTAAGGCAAGTCCATTCAGGATTTCTGCTACATGTGGTTCTTCCAGTCTTTCAATTAAATTAATGGTTACTCCAGGTGATTGACAAAGTGGACCAAGTGTCGGCACCCTCAAGGACTTCATCTAAAAATGATAAAAGAAATTTTAAGCTTGCCATTAAAACAGAAAACTCATTCTTTTAACTAGATACTTTGAAATCAGAGGCTAGCAGCTTAGTTGAACCAGTTTATAACAACTGGACATAGCCCAAAAATTGGGCATAGCTTTTGCACTAGCTGCTGGGCAGCTAAATATTGTTTTCCTATAAATATCACATGATGGTGCAGTTGACAATTGATTTACTGATTCCCTTTAATACAAGACAAAGTTGAAACAAGTTCGTGCATTTTTCGCCCTCGGGTACGAATTTATTGAGGACGAAATTTTCGCCCTCGGGTACGAAATTATTGGGGATGAAAAACTCCGAAACAGAAAATGATTCTACTGCCAGTCAATTCATTAAAGTCTCCAAAACGAGTAATTAATTGATAGCAGGTGATAAAATAAGTGTTTCTATTTCATTAATTCTAAATTTCAATACGTTTTTTCGCCGATGTTTCGTATCATGAATGACGAAAATCCGCGGGGATTTCGTAATTTGTCATTTTCATACGAGCTCAAAATCGATGAATTCGGTCATTACAAGCTATCTTTGTTAATATAAAGTACATATGTAATAAAATAAACTCCTTACCTGTACATTTCTGTCGAAGTCTAGCTTTATTCATTCATTTTGAACGCCGATCGATTGATTTTTTCGTGCGGTGATAGTTGTTTATTGATCGTTGTAAACAATATGGCGGGTCGAGGGTCAAACTTAAAGTAGTTCATTTTCATCCGCACATGCGATGCTCTTCCCGACGGCGTAGAATTATAATTTTTATATTGTAAAATAATTGTTAGAATATTTTAATCAGAAAATTAAATTAAATTTGTGATTTTGCAAAAAAATATTAGAAATATTACCGATTTTGGCGGACTAAATTTCGTATTTCGGGTAGTGAGGAGGTTACTAGTATGTAAATTATATAAAACACCTTCGGAAAGCTCAGCCAATGAGCTGTCTTATGATGCGTGATTCATGAATGTTACATTGATGTTAGTAGTAAATAAACACATATATATGGATCACATGTTCTTACCATGATACTAATTGGCCGATTAGCGTGAAATTGACCATTCAATTCAACCTTACATTGTCTCATGCATCTTGCATTGAATAATTAATGTTTATAAAATTATTTTTATGGTCAGCAAAATAATTGTATTATGCCCCTCCCCATCTTTGATGAGGGTGCTTTTGCACCGGTCGGTCGTTCGTATAAAATGATTTCCGTTCAATAACTCAAGAACACTTTAGCCTAGGATCGTCAAATTTTACATGGAGGTTGGTCATCAACAGTAGATGGTCCCTGTTGATTTTGAGGTCAGTAGATCAAAGGTCAAGGTCACTGTGACCTTTACCATTTCTGACAATTCAAATGTTTTCCGTTGAATAACTCAAGAACGCTTTGCCCTAGGATCTTCAAACTTTACATGGTGGTTGGTCATCAACAGTAGATGGTCCCTATTGAATTTGATGTCAGTAGGTCAAAGTTCAAGGTCACTGTGACCATTTTCAAATGGTTTCCATTCAATAACTCAAAAACACTTTCGCCTAGGATCTTCAAACTTAACATGGATAGAGGATGGTCATCGACAGTAGGTGACTCCTATTGACTTTGAGGTCAGTATGCCAAAGGTCAAAGTTACTGTGAACTTCAGTATTTCTGACTATTCAAATGGTTTCTGTTCCATAACTCTAGAACGCTTTCGCCTAGGATCTTCAAACTTTACATCATACGCAACATGCCCCCTATTGATTTTGGGGTCAAAGGTCAAGGACCCATAGCCATGGTCAAACAGCAAATTTATGGCCCTTTGCCATGGTCAAACAGCAGAGTTATATGGCCCTTTGACATGGTTATAAAGCATGTGAGGACAGTTTCATAAAAACATAACCTCTTGAATCAAAAAGATACACTTAATCTACAAAAGATACACTTAAAATACACTCTTGTAAAAAGTGTACTTCTTGAATCAAAAAGATACACTCTATCTGCAAAAGATGCAATATAAATACACTTCTTTGTAAAAAGTGCACTTCTTGAATTAAAAATACGCTTAAAATGCACTTGTTTCAGTAAAAGATACAGAAAAAATGCACTTCTATGCTAAAGATGCAGGAAAAATGCACTTGGGGGCACTCTTTTAGAGAAAAATGCACAATAAATACGCTTATTTAGAAAAAGCGCAGAAAAAATACGCTTTTTAAGTGCATTTTGGTAAAAAGTGCATTTTTTTTCGAGAAGGGGACTCAAATTGTCAATTAAAACATTTAAAACAGCCTATAAATGAAATCTAAACAGTATCACTATTTTTATTATGATATACAAAACAATTCCCCCCCTGGGCTGGGTCATCAAACAATATGATATTACCTCTACCCAAGGTCCGGGCCCCAGTCTCCCAAAGTAGAGAAAGAGTGGTGATAACTTGATGAAAATGAAGCAATCTACTGATCATCTTGGTTTGGTTGATGAAATGTTGCATATTTTTATTGTAATGTTTAATGAGAGACATTAGTGGCATATACATTATCTCCCTTGTAAGATAAAGCCCGAGGTAGACCAATTAGCACAGCGGTCCTAACTAGTTTAGATCCTCAGACTTTATCCTTGTTTCTCACTGAAATATCCCTGATTTTAGATATGAAATTTCTCACTTCTGTATTACCTAATATGTTAAGGCCGTCAAAATTTATACACCATGGTGTGTAAACAACATGTAGCCAAACTTGTTATTTAATCTGATTATTAATGTTGCAAATATTTCAGCCTAATTACTACCATGCAAAACAAACAAAACAGGGATAAAAGCAGAGTAATCCGCATGATAGGACCTATGAAATTTAAGAGAGTAGTAAGGGGAGATTACTAACTAATATCCCCCATTGTTACAGGTCTTGAGTATCAGATGGTATCTGACCATGGTGAGGGACCAGACAAAATGTGGACGTACTGTCTGGAAATAGAAGGGGCCAAGTTTGAAGGTATCGGAAAAAGTAAGAAGCTAGCCAAGCAAGAAGTGGCCAAATATGCCCTCATCAAGTTGTTTAACGTACTGTGTGTACCTGGTAAGTCTGATTTTTATTGTATGACTCAGAGCTACTGATAAGGTTTTAGTCAATTGGGTATTTTACCCCCGAGTTTCAATTTTGATTGGGTTTTGACAAATTTTAATTGGGTATTTAATATAACTCAAACGGTAAATAAGCTTTTATGTACTATTTTTAGCTCACCTGTCACAAAGTGACAAGGTGAGCTTTTGTGATCGCTCTTCGTCTGTCGTCCGTCCGTCCGTTCACAATTGCTTGTGAACACACTAGAGGTCACAAATTTAGCCTAATCTTTATGAAACTTGGTCACAATGATCATCTCAACAAAATCTAGGACAAGTTCGATATTGGGTCATCTGGGGTCAAAAACTAGGTCACTAGGTCAAATCATAGAAAAACCTTGTGAACACATTAGAGGTCACAATTTTGACTTAATCTTTATGAAACTTGATCACAATGATCATCTCTATAAAATCTAGGTCAAGTTCGATATTGGGTCATCCGGGGTCAAAAACTAGGTCACAAGGTCAAATCATAGATAAACCTTGTGTAGTCACTAGAGGTCACAATTTTGGTCTAATATTTATGAAACTTGGTCACAATGATCATCTCAACAGAATCTAGGTCAAGTTCGATATTGGGTCATCAGGGGTCAAAAACTAGGTCACAAGGTCAAATCATAGAAAAACCTTGTGTAGTCACTAGAGGTCACAATTTTGACCTAGTCTTTATGAAACTTGGTCACAATGATCATCTCAACAAAATCTAGGTCAAGTTCGATATTGGGTCATCTGGGGTCAAAAACTAGGTCACAAGGTCAAATCATAGATAAACCTTGTGTAGTCACTAGAGGTCACAATTTTGGTCTAATCTTTATGAGACTTGGTCACAATGATCATCGCAATAAAATCTAGGTCAAGTTCGATAATGGGTCATCTGGGGTCAAAAACTAGGTCACAAGGTCAAATAATAGAAAAACCTTGTGTAGTCACTAGAGGTCACAGTTTTAGCATAATCTTTACGAAACTTGGTCACAATGATCTACGCAACCAAATCTAGGTCAAGTTTGATATTGGGTCATCCGGGGTCAAAAACTAGGTCACAAGATCAAATCATAGAAAAACCTTGTGTAGTCACTAGAGGTCCCAGTTTTGGCCTGATCTTTACGAAACTTAGTCACAATGATCATAACAACAAAATCGAGGTCGAGTTCGATAATGGGTCATTTGGGGTCAAAAACTAGGTCACAAGGTCAAATCATAGAAATACCTTGCGTAGTCACTAGAGGTCACAATTTTTGTCTAATCTTTATGAAACTCGGTCACAATGATCATCTCAAAAAAATCTAGATCAAGTTTGATATTGGGTCATCTGGGGTCAAAAACTAGGTCACAAGGTCAAATAATAGAAAAACCTTGTGTAGTCACTAGAGGTCACAGTTTTGGCCTGATCTTTACGAAACTTGGTCACAATGATCATCTCAACAAAATCTAGGTCAAGTCCGATATTGGTTTATCTGGGGTCAAAAACTAGGTCATTAGGTCAAATCATATAAAAACCTTTTGTAGTCACTAGAGGTCACAATATTTGCCTAATCTGTATAAAACTTGGTCACAATGATCATCTTAACAAAATCTAGGTTAAATTCGAAAGGTGAGCGACCTAGGGCCCTTTGGGCCCTCTTGTTCACTAAAACATCCTTTTCTATTTGGGTATTTCAAATTGTATTTGCTTTTTCTTACTCCCTCCTCTCAAAATCTATTGGGTATTTAAGAAAATTAATTTGGTAATTACCCCAATACGCAGCTTGTTTGTAGCTCTGTATGTTAAGAACAACATGTAGGTTTGATTTGCATGAGAACCTGAAACATACATAGTTACATGAGTATAATTCCAAATCCCTGCATTCTGATTGGCTAAGACGTGACGTTTACTCATCAGTAAACCTCCTTTTTAACCAATCGGGACCTTCGGACATTACTGACGTAAACGTTTTAGACAAATGCGTGTGGAATAAGTCAAACTGCAAAGGCCCATCACAGCTATACAAGCTCTTGTAGCTTAATTTTAACATAGAACATTAACTACCCGGCTATATCTTCATCCCCTGATCTTGTATTTACTTAGGCCAGAGTTCTTTTATTTTTCGTTACTCAGACCCTCCTGTCCAATTTTTAAAAAAAAATAATTGAAAAGCTGGAAATAAACAAAATTGCATATAATGTTTTGATGATTAATGGACCAGCCTTGTATTATTATTTCATTAATTTGTTAATAATAAGTTTTATTATATTAGTGTTTCACTACAGTGTCCTAGTCTTAAGATAAATTGGCTGATTTATTGAAAACTAGCACTGTTGTTGAGTGTTGATTTCTTTCAATTGGACCGTCATTGACTATTCTACCACCACCAGTTTGTGGAAGCTATATTTTGGGATTTTTTATTTTTTTCCCTCCTCCTGTGGATTTTTTTCTGAAAAATGTCCGAGTAACAAAAAATTAAAAAAACTCTGGCCTTAGGGAACAGAGCATCTAAACACATTTGTTAAGCTAACATAATTCACCAAACATCATGTTGTGGTGACATCACATATACAACATCATTAAATCAAGCTCATCTTTAAAAAAGTGCGGGAGTAAATTCAATGTTTTCATTGATATTTATGTGAGTAAGCATCAGTTTGGATTTATGAAATTTAGCTCCACTATTCGAAGAATAAGGGAAGCTGTTGCTGTCCCCCGATTGTCGGCATAATGCTCAATATTGTCCTCCAACTTTTGAAATCTATTGGTATATTGCTTTGATACTTTGCACACTTGTTTTATCATCATGGCCCCGAACTCTATCCAGGAGAAGGTAACTCTATCAGCATTTTTCGGCTTGAAATCCATCTTTTTTGGTACCAGCCAAAATGTTTTCAAACTTCATTGATATATTGCTTTGATGCTTTACACACTTGTTCGCCATTGTAATCCATGGGTCCTACTATTCTGAAATAATCCGGATTTGCTGCACATTTGTAACAACAGAACAATGTGTGAAACCTAGTGTAGGGATGTGTGCTTATGGCATTACAAACAGACTTGTATAAAATGTTCAGGCCTCAGTAGAACCCCTGATGATACCAACCTCTATAAAGCATAACTTTTGAATATATTTTGCTCAATTATACTATCAAAGCATGGAACTGAGAAAATTGAGGCACCCTGTTCGTGGAAAGCTCTTGTTATGTGAGCACTCGAAGGTTTTGGTGTGAGCATGCAAGCACTTTGAGTATACTCATGGTAACTTGTTTTATGCCTCATGTGAAACAAAAAGAACGGTACATGTCACCTCTGTTCCCTGTAGGTTTGTAAATATGGCTACTAACTGCAGAATGTGTAGCTTATGGGCACGTATTGTTTGAAACTTACATCTGAACATCAGTTCAAACTGGTTTTTTAGCTCACCTGCCACAAAGTGGCAAGGTGAGCTTTTGTGATTGTTTTTTGTCCGTCGTCCATCCGTTAGCTTTTTCACCGTTAACACTCTAGCACTCTCAATTATGCTTTGATCTTCATCAAACGTGGTCAGTAGTTGTATCTCAATGAAATATAGGTCACTTTCGAAGTTGGGTCATGTGAGGTCAAAAACTGGGTCAATATGTCAAATAATAGCAAAACCTTGTTTACACTCTGGAGGCCACATTTTTGCTTTAACCTTCATTAAGTTTAGTCAAAATGTTTATCTTGATGACCTTAAGGTCAAGTTCGAAATATGACCATGTTTAGCAGGTGAGCGCACCAGGATCTCTGATTCTCTTGTTTCTAGTTCTTACTGGTTCTTACTTATGAGTTGATACATTGAACAATTTCTTGATTATGTGGGTGTAGTTCTTTAGTCTTACAGAAGTAGCAGACAGTAACCATCTGCTTCAGTCTGGAGTGGAATATGGTACATAGAATGGTGTGTTAGGTTATTATTGCAACATACAGTCTAACTTGTACTAGCGACCACGCGTATTAAGCGACCTTTGTCTTAAACGACCAGTTTCAATTCCTCCCGACCATATTTGTTCTATATGTCTATTGTATTAAGCGACTTTTGTCTTACGCGACCAGCGACCACTGTTTAAGCACTTTAATTGATTGGTAAAATTGTATTAAGCAACCAAAAAATTGTTAATCACTGGTCGCATGTAGTGAGAAGTTGTTAATTACTTGATGCCCCGTCATAAATCATTGTATGTTCACACTTCAGAGTTTGTCTTTTGTTAACTGGGCCCAAATTAACACCATTGATAATCACAATTGTGTCCGTAGGGCATGTCATACATATGGTTTTAATCCGATTACACAAATTATTACGGATTAATTGTTGTATCTTATGCTGCAATCAGCTTGTTGCCACCGTCCATTTGATTGGGCTAAAACCCGGTATATTCCTTTTTTCTTCAAGTGCAAGCACAACTGACATTAATTGCATTGTGTAACATATCAGTAAATTTATTAAAATGATAAATTGAAATGCTTATGAAGACATGCATACAAGTAAGAATCATCATAAGACTTATTTACAACTATTCTAATATTTATAAATTGAAGTTGAATAGTAGTCGGACAGCCTATATTTACACAAGTTGTTGGAGTTGTGTTATCTATGCCCTATGATTACACTCAATGTTTATTACATTTGCGTTTAACGACCATTCCGTTAAGCGACCGTTTTTAAACCTTCCCCAGGGTTGTCGCTTAATACAAGTTATACTGTACTGTAAACTCAGTATTTTTACAATGCAACATACTGTATACTCAGTATTTTTACAATGCAACATACTGTAAACTCAGTATTTTTCGTGGGATTTAAATTTATGTTTATTTCGAGGTTGAACTCGACCACGAAATCTTCACCTATATTAATCAACCTCTCGAATATTGAACTAGAGTTTCCTCTTCCATGTTTTGTAATCCTGAAATCAGGAACCCACGAAATCTGTATTTTACCAAAATCAGTGAAATTTAAATTAAGTGATTTTACTGTAATGATAGTCAATGCAAGCAATGTGTAGCACAGAGAATTTGACATGATCCTGACCTTTATGCATGAATATATTACTTGCGTTGAATATATAAATTTCCTCGAGCAAATCGTGCAATATGGGTTCTTTAGATTTGTGTTGATATTACACCTCGAGCGTCTTCGTGATACTCCCCGCTTATTAAAACATACAATCGGGGTTATAAATATAGACAATTAATCACCTGTGAAATTATGCTTATAAAAAAGAAGGTCAAGTGGTGTCAAATTCTCTGGACTATACATCTCCAGGGCTTTTTTTCGCTGAATTGTGAAGAGGCCCAAGCCCTTTTGTTTTGTGAAAATTTAGCGCGAAAATTCTCAAAATTGTGAAAAAGGCGCGGAAACTTTTCAAACTGTGAACAACTTAACGCGATAAATCAACAAATTATGATACAAAAATTTTCAGATGTTAGTTCATTTTTTGTCAACTTTTCCCAAACATGCATGTATCTATGATATAATACTTCATATCAAGTCCTGTATAGGAATATATGACTGTTATCTGTGATTTGTTTGTTTGGTGCTTTGTGAAGTTGATTTTACAAAAACCATGACGCAAATTCTAATTGTGAATTAAGGGGCCTTTTAGGTTTGTGAAAGGGGCCTATAGCAAATTGTGAAGGGGCCTAATATAGGCCCCTCGTATATAGTGAAAACAAGACTGCGTTCAATAAATGCTTATGCCCCCTGTGGAAGCCTTGTCCATAAATAAGTCTTAGTCCAAAATTAGGTCAAGGTGAAGGTCAAAATGGGGTTAGGTGATACTGGCGTGTGGAGAGTGTTCATACACAACATCCATATCCCTTCTCGAAAAAGTGTATTTAATACGCATTTAACGCGCATTTAATCTGCATTTAATCCGTATTAAACGCGGCGGTATTGGCACTGTATTTTTTCTGCATTTTATTTACCGAATGTATTAAATGTAAATAAAATGCGGATTAAATGCACTTATTTTCCTCGAAAAATGCACTTACAGTGTATTTTTTCTGCATTTTTTCTGCGTTTAATGCACTTCATCTTAAAAAAGTGCACTTTAACTGTATTTTTCTAGTGCATTAATACGCTCAAGTGCATTTTTCTTTTGAAAACTTCTGCCTTCAGTGTACTAAAAGCGTATTTTAAGTGCATTAATTCACTTAAGCGCATTTTTCTTCTGAAAAAAAATGCACTTCTGCCTAGTGTACTAAAAGCGTATTTTTCTAGTGCATTAATACGCTTAAGCGCACTTTCTTCTGAAAAAAATTCACTTCTGCCTTCAGTGTACTAAAAGTGTATTTCTCTAGTGCATTAATACGCTTAAGCGCACTTCCTTCTGAAAAAAATTCACTTCTGCCTTCAGTGTACTAAAAGCGTATTTTTCTAGTGCATTAATACGCTTAAGCGCACTTTTCTTCTGAAAAAAATGCACTTCTGCCTTCAGTGTACTAAAAGCGTATTTTTCTAGTGCATTAATACGCTTAAGCGCACTTTTCTTCTGAAAAATGCACTTCTGCCTTCAGTGTACTAAAAGCGTATTTTTCTAGTGCATTAATACACTGAAGTGTATCTTTTTCCTTAAAAGGAAGATTCTGGTCATTTCAGTGGCCATAACTCTAGAACTAGTGAACAGAATTGTCGAGCATGGACTGATGCTAGTGGGGACAGACAGCCAATGTATGATCCCAAAAGTAGAGCTAAATCATGTATGCATTTTTACTAGATTTTGTGGAGATGATGTGAACAAGTTTCATATAAAGGCCAAAAAATTGCTACACAAACAAATGTGGATGGACGGAGAGTGATCACAAAATCTTACCTAGTCACTTTGTGACAGGTGAGCTAAAAACTTTTCTTTACACTGTGTTAAGCAAGTAACTGTAAGAACATAAAAATAAACACGAATCTCTTTCTACTGCATTGTAATTGCTATAAATTTAGAATTCAAATTTGAACATATAAAAAAGATAAACTTACATATAAATAACCATATAAAAGTTCTGTCACAGTTAGAATACCTGTCACTTTTTTCAATCATTCACACACTTGAGTTCATTCATTATTTCAGGTACTCTGCCATGACATCCTGAAATTCATGATTTATGTCACACAACAATGATACAAATTGAACAAGAAATATCACTGAATGTGATGAATACCCCAGATACTGCTTGACACTGTCACTCCAATGTTCTCTGACAATATGTACAACAAGGCTTTGTAATAATGATAAGTAATGCAAACTGTCATTGAAATCCAACCAATGGTTACAGAGGGAAAGTACAGACAAAAGCTATCAGTGTAAAAAAACAAACGGCTATAACTCCCTTAAAATTGATCCGACAAACAAGTGCTGATGATATGCACAACTAGACTAGGTATTGATCATTCACACAAAGGTTTGTTGAAATCAGACCAATGGTTACAAAGAAATAGCGCGAACAACATTTACAAGTGCACAAAAATAAAGGGGCATAACTTCCTTAAAATTGATCCTACCAGCATGTGCAGATGATGTACTCAACTAGACTAGGTACTGTTTGGTCATGCAAAGTTTCGTTAAAATTCGACCAATGGTTACAGAGAAATACTGCGGACAAAATTTATAAGTGCAATAAAATAAAGGACCATAACTCCCTTAAAATTTATCTGACCAGTGTTAGCTGACGATATGCACAACTAGACTGGGTGCTGATCATTCATGCAAAGTTTCGTTAAAACTCGACAAATGGTTATAGAGAAATAGTGCAGACAAAATTTATATGCGCAAAACACTAAAGGGCCATAACTCCCTTAAAATTGATACAACCTGTGTGTGCCGACGATATGCACAACTAGACTTGGTACTGATCAGTCATGCAATGTTTTGATGGAATCCAACCAATGGTTACAGAGAAATGGCACGGACAAAATTTGCACGGACCTACCAACCAACCTCATGCATGACTCCCATATAGCCCCCATATACTATTTGTATCTGGGGGTATAGTCAAGTATGATTCTGTCCATCAATCAACGGCGATTCCATTCAGAATTTCTTCTACATGTGGTAGTTCCGGTCTTTCATTTTCTAAGGCAAGTCCATTCAGGATTTCTGCTACATGTGGTTCTTCCAGTCTTTCAATTAAATTAATGGTTACTCCAGGTGATTGACAAAGTGGACCAAGTGTCGGCACCCTCAAGGACTTCATCTAAAAATGATAAAAGAAATTTTAAGCTTGCCATTAAAACAGAAAACTCATTCTTTTAACTAGATACTTTGAAATCAGAGGCTAGCAGCTTAGTTGAACCAGTTTATAACAACTGGACATAGCCCAAAAATTGGGCATAGCTTTTGCACTAGCTGCTGGGCAGCTAAATTTTGTTTTCCTATAAATATCACATGATGGTGCAGTTGACAATTGATTTACTGATTCCCTTTAATACAAGACAAAGTTGAAACAAGTTCGTGCATTTTTCGCCCTCGGGTACGAATTTATTGAGGACGAAATTTTCGCCCTCGGGTACGAAATTATTGGGGATGAAAAACTCCGAAACAGAAAATGATTCTACTGCCAGTCAATTCATTAAAGTCTCCAAAACGAGTAATTAATTGATAGCAGGTGATAAAATAAGTGTTTCTATTTCATTAATTCTAAATTTCAATACGTTTTTTCGCCGATGTTTCGTATCATGAATGACGAAAATCCGCGGGGATTTCGTAATTTGTCATTTTCATACGAGCTCAAAATCGATGAATTCGGTCATTACAAGCTATCTTTGTTAATATAAAGTACATATGTAATAAAATAAACTCCTTACCTGTACATTTCTGTCGAAGTCTAGCTTTATTCATTCATTTTGAACGCCGATCGATTGATTTTTTCGTGCGGTGATAGTTGTTTATTGATCGTTGTAAACAATATGGCGGGTCGAGGGTCAAACTTAAAGTAGTTCATTTTCATCCGCACATGCGATGCTCTTCCCGACGGCGTAGAATTATAATTTTTATATTGTAAAATAATTGTTAGAATATTTTAATCAGAAAATTAAATTAAATTTGTGATTTTGCAAAAAAATATTAGAAATATTACCGATTTTGGCGGACTATATTTCGTATTTCGGGTAGTGAGGAGGTTACTAGTATGTAAATTATATAAAACACCTTCGGAAAGCTCAGCCAATGAGCTGTCTTATGATGCGTGATACATGAATGTTACAATGATGTTAGTAGTAAATAAACACATATATATGGATCACATGTTCTTACCATGATACTAATTGGCCGATTAGCGTGAAATTGACCATTCAATTCAACCTTACATTGTCTCATGCATCTTGCATTGAATAATTAATGTTTATAAAATTATTTTTATGGTCAGCAAAATAATTGTATTATGCCCCTCCCCATCTTTGATGAGGGTGCTTTTGCACCGGTCGGTCGTTCGTATAAAATGATTTCCGTTCAATAACTCAAGAACACTTTAGCCTAGGATCGTCAAATTTTACATGGAGGTTGGTCATCAACAGTAGATGGTCCCTGTTGATTTTGAGGTCAGTAGATCAAAGGTCAAGGTCACTGTGACCTTTACCATTTCTGACAATTCAAATGTTTTCCGTTGAATAACTCAAGAACGCTTTGCCCTAGGATCTTCAAACTTTACATGGTGGTTGGTCATCAACAGTAGATGGTCCCTATTGAATTTGATGTCAGTAGGTCAAAGTTCAAGGTCACTGTGACCATTTTCAAATGGTTTCCATTCAATAACTCAAGAACACTTTCGCCTAGGATCTTCAAACTTAACATGGATAGAGGATGGTCATCGACAGTAGGTGACTCCTATTGACTTTGAGGTCAGTATGCCAAAGGTCAAAGTTACTGTGAACTTCAGTATTTCTGACTATTCAAATGGTTTCTGTTCCATAACTCTAGAACGCTTTCGCCTAGGATCTTCAAACTTTACATCATACGCAACATGCCCCCTATTGATTTTGGGGTCAAAGGTCAAGGACCCATAGCCATGGTCAAACAGCAAATTTATGGCCCTTTGCCATGGTCAAACAGCAGAGTTATATGGCCCTTTGATATGGTTATAAAGCATGTGAGGACAGTTTCATAAAAACATAACCTCTTGAATCAAAAAGATACACTTAATCTACAAAAGATACACTTAAAATACACTCTTGTAAAAAGTGTACTTCTTGAATCAAAAAGATACACTCTATCTGCAAAAGATGCAATATAAATACGCTTCTTTGTAAAAAGTGCACTTCTTGAATTAAAAATACGCTTAAAATGCACTTGTTTCAGTAAAAGATACAGAAAAAATGCACTTCTATGCTAAAGATGCAGGAAAAATGCACTTGGGGGCACTCTTTTAGAGAAAAATGCACAATAAATACGCTTATTTAGAAAAAGCGCAGAAAAAATACGCTTTTTAAGTGCATTTTGGTAAAAAGTGCATTTTTTTTCGAGAAGGGATATGCAAGTATGAAAGCTTTGTAGCAAGCCATATTAATGCTAGAAGAAACGGTCAATTTGGGTTAACCAGGACGGACGAACAGACGAACGAACGGACGGACAGGTGAATCACTATATGCCTCCCCATCTATCGATAGGGGGGCATAAAAAGCCCTGATCTCATAATAAAACAGATTATCCAGATTCCCCCCTCAGCTCAGTAGTTGATAGGTTATTGGTGGAACTTCAGGCTGTCAACCCAGCAGATTCGGATGGCCAGGTTTTGTCCTTATCGTCTTTATTCAAGTTGATCCATATTGGCTTGGTTGTCTCGAACAAACTAATCAAATATCTTCATATCTTTCATATCGGTAACATTTTCATTTATATCGAAGACATGTAGTGAAAGTATTCTGATTTCTTCTTTACCAGAATTAAAATACAGTTCTACAATATTTTCATGTGTATGCACAAATTACAACTCTTTTAATGATGCCAATGATAAAAGCCCTGTTTTACTTTACAGTACACTTGCTGCTATAATATGCAGGGGTGTCAAATGTCCTGATTTATCAGGAATTTCGAATTTATCATTTCTAATAGAGCAATGGCTTCTGACCAAAATAAAAGTTATTTGATGAAAATATCTCAAGAAATGGCAAAGTTATTGCAAGTTTAATCAGCTCTGAAGGATTTTCTTTAATACAAACTTAATTAAATACAAAGTTAATTATGGAAACAGTCATTGAATGCAAGAGGCAAAAATGGTAGGCTGCATAGGATTTTCCTGATTCTTAATTTGTCGCTGTTGACACCCCGGAATATGCTTTTAACTACGATGTATTTTTGTCTGAATCGATTTGTGTACATTTAATGCTCGTTAAAAGACAATTTCAACGAAAAAACTAGTTTACAGATCCTCAAGCATATTTCCTTGTTTATAACACGTTATTACTCCAGACAGATCTATAATTAGTCATGTTTTTAAGGAAAGAAACACCAGGAAATAGGCCTCATATTTCTTCGCTGAATTTGTGCGTTTTTGCATTTTCTCACTGAACACAGTGGCAGATCCATTATGCTGTAAATTTAATGATCACAAATACTGCCTTTCCCTGAGTTACAATGTTTTGTCAATTTTTGCTTACGTTATTTTAAACAAGATGAAAATTACGGATGAAATTTAAGTTAGATCCCTTCTGGCTGAGTGGTATTTTATGTGACATTGTATTGTTGGGTGGTACATTGTCAGATTCCCCGTATAATTTCTACTGCTTTATTGACAACTGGAAATTTTCTTCGTTTCCCCCTGCCAATTCAAAGCCTCTCGTTGACTGAAAACACCTGTTATGTGCAAAACATATTTCTGAACAATGACAATAATGATTATTCGAAATTAGAATAATTTGAACACGCTGTTCAAGTTTCAATTTTTTTTGAGGTTTGACAAATTTTAATTGGGTATTTAATAAAACTCATAGGGTAAATGATGTTTTATGTACTATATTTCACTATAACATCATTGTGATTTCTCTATTGAGGTATTTCAGATTGTCTTTGCTTTTTCTTACTCCCTTCTCTCAAAATCTATTGGGTTTTTAAAACATTTAATTGTGTAATTACGTCTATATGCAGCTTATCTGTAGCTCTGCTTTGAATTTTCAAGAGTCATCAAAATATTGCAAGAAGATTCTTATTCTAAGAATAGTGAATTTTACTCTTCAGATCAGATTTTTGGGAGTCAAAACATGCACTTCTGTCCAATTCAAGAGTCAAAATACAGTTTTAAGACTCAAATGAAAGCCCTGCAATAAAGGGTCATCATGTGCCTCTTGCTGGTAAGAGTTAAGGCTCTTTAATGCATCTAGTATCTAGGTGATTAATATAAATATTTTAATGCTCAAATACTTACAGTAGGGAATAGGCCAGAAAGTTTTTACAACTTTCTTAAAGCCTGCTCTCATAAATACTATAGCGCTCAGACAATCCAAAGCCACACATAAATGGCAGCTTGCCACCCACGCAAGAGTCAGACATATCCCCCAAAAAAGGACATTTCCAGCAAGCCTGATATCAGGGTAGCAATACCATGTGGCTTTTGGCTACAGTTACAAGTTGAAAATTGTAAACATTGGAACACTAATATAGCCATAAGTGTTTTATTTTTTCATCGATTTCTATAAAATATACGCCACACTAAGGGAAAAAATTTGCTTTCCATGAAATATAAGATCTTTTTCAGGAGTATTACTGATTTTTCCATTACCCTGTGAAACATTCACGTTCCACGGTTTCACAAGGTAAAGGAAAAACGGCGCAGCCGCTGAAAAAGATTTTATATTTCATGAAAGGAAATAATTGTCTCCTTAGTGTGGTGTATATTTCATAGAAATTGATGAAGAAATAAAATATTTATGACTATTTTATTTTCCAATGTTTACAAATTTCTTCTTGTAACTGTAGTCAAAAGTCATGTGGTATTGCTACACTGTATATAGTATACCACGAGGTATATAAGGTTGTTAAGGATCTATGACTACTCACTAAGTTACAGGCTGCATTATGATTGGTAGAAAATCTCATGCTGTCAGCTTAAGGCCGAACTTAAAATATTCTTGGTTTCCCCTACCCGACCCTAGCAGATTTGGAATGGGTAGGTAGGTAGGGTAAATATTTTTTTTTGGAATTGTTTCAGTATGATAGTTATTGGTTAAGACATACAAATAATGAAATTTAGAATCAACTCTTAAGGTTAACCAACAGTCTTAAATTTAATGGTAAGAAAGAAGCGAGTACCGGTCCACAAAGAAATAAAATTTTCACTTCCAATTTTTAATAAAAAAAATATTATTTCAATTTGGGCAATAAAATATTTTGGGTAGGGCTCTCTTTAATCGGGTAGGTAGGGAATGGGGAAACAAACAATATTTTATTTTAGGCCTAATTAAACAAGTACGTGGTTTCTATCAACGTTGTATAATGTATGCTTAAAATTATCAAATTTTCTCCCCTTGTATCGGTATTGATCTTCGTTTTTGGAATAATTTTTACATCCATGTTGATTACTTTGCTGAATTTAGAGAAGAAATCTTGGATGTAGATTCCATGTCAAGGGTTTACAATGTAATTATGTATCATTCAAGAGTTAATACCGAAATTTGGGTGTACTTGATTATTGTGTGAGATTTAGAACTTGGCTTGATTGAGTTTAGTCAGGATAAACTAGACATTATAAGACATGCAGAGCAGGTTTTGTTCATTTTCTCTTACATAAAATTGTTCCAACTGTCATGTTTTGGGAGCCTGTTTAGAATTAATTTAGAATTTACAGTTAAGATTACCAAAACCGGTTTCACAAGATTTCAAAGACTGCACTTTGATGTGCATTAAATGTTGTGGCTTTTTGTGGGGTTGTAGATTTAGGAAATAGATCGCTGTTTTGCGTGATATACCGGTGAATAGATAACGGTTTTGAGTTTACATGAGTAGGAATTAATCACGAAGGCAGTAGGCCTGAGTGATTAATAACTATGCATATGAACGACAAACCGTTATCTATTCACCGGTATATCACGCAAAACAGCGATCTATTTGCATTCTAACACGTGTAATTTGTACAAAATAAAACAGACTATTTTGTTTGTGAAGTTGGTGAGTTATTTATCATGTTGCTATAGACAACTTCCGCTGTTCAAAGAATCGTAACTTCAATAACTTATCTGCAAAATCGTGGATTTTGAGCAATTAAGTTGAGTCCCTAAGGTGGAAACACCATAAGATGGAAGAAAACTAAATAAAGCCTCCAGTTGGTATGTAAACAAAATAACGAAATGTAAACAATAAATGCAGGATTTAAAGTCTAAGGGGAGCAACTCTTCCAAAATTAGTATTTTGTCATCCATACATTTTACTAAATGTGATTTTTGGCATACTTTTTCGACAAATAATTAGCTGATATTCTGTCGTCAATTATAGATCATTTGTGAAAAACATCCTAATTCTTTGTATTTAGTCTATTCACTGGATGGTCAGGGAAACAGTTTTGGGAGAGATAATGTGACTTTAAACAAGTTCTTATACAGTGATTTTTCTTGAACAAAATTTAACAGCCTGTGCCTTTAAAATTGGGAAATTTTAGCCCAACAATTCGCAAAATTGGGATTTAATAAAAAAGATTGTTTTGGTTATTAATTGTTCATATTTTGCTATTTTCTACTGATAATACTCATATGTGGCAGCGACTTTTGCAAGTATGAAAATCTATTGTTTTGACTTTAAAACAGCTATATTGTAGTTGCTTTGAAACCAGCTTGCACAAAAGGGGAAAATATGCATACTTTTGGGAAAAAGTTATGATTTTTTTGGGAAAATGGAGGTTATTTTGCTAGGGGAAGGTGCCTGTATTCGGCCCTAAAGATACCCAAAAAAAATCACTGTTACACCATATATTAATCACTCTCAACACCTCATTCACGATGGTATAAGAGATTGGTTGATCAGGTCGGTCCCTAATTAAGGATATAGACAAGGTACAACTACTGGCCCCTTTATGACAGGTGCTGTGTCAGCATCCGCAAATTTGTTTAAACTTGTCAGTCCGAGTTGGTAAAATGAGTGAATATTCCACTTCGTCTAATAGAAAAATACAATATTTTCTGCCAGTCCGAATAAAAATTTGTCAGTCAGGAGTGAAGGACTGACAGTTTTGGCAGAGCCTGGTGGCTGTTCCTCTACTTGAGTGTTTAACGATTAAGTTATTTTCATTTATCTAGGGATCCCTCAAAAACGACCATAAATGTTTTTCATGAGATACTGATATCACTTGGGAGGCGAAATTTCTTTATTATGGATCTCAACACCTGCTCTATATTTCCGAGTGTAAACCCCATGTTTATATGTATAGTAATTGAGCTTTTCTTTGTTTGTTTGACATTATATGAAACTACCGTATATCTTCGCCCATAAGTCAGGTAAAAGGTGTCAAAAATATTTCAAAAAGTTACTTATTTATTATGACCCATCGTTTGATATCAACATAATAAGGCATAAGTTGTACTTCTTATAGGGGATTTTTTACATAAGTCAAAATCTGGTTGACTTTTTGGAATTTGTTTAACTTGATTTTACCCGACTTATTGGCGAGTATATACGGTATCATATTAAAGACGTGCACGTTTGCAGAGCCTGAAAGTGGCCATTCATTGGCAGGGAAATGTCAATAGAGAGTGAATGTTACTTGTTTCTGTTTCTTACTTACGATCCCCGGCGGAATTATTTTCAGCATAATGCCGTTTATTACTGTTATAAAATTTGATATTGTCTCTGAATTTATGACTTGAGTTGCAAAATAAAGGTAATAAAAAGATTCCGAAACAGTCTGCGTCTTAGATTAATTCTGGAATATAGTGGCGTATAGTATAGTGATGGAATATTCTTAGAAAAAACAGCTTGCGTTATAAAATAATGCATGCTGGAGCTGCATTTATATCAACTATTGGTATAACAGTATACACAAGTTTGTTCCCTCAATATTGTTCTGCAGAATTTAGAATATTATTAATTGAATTAAATCAATAATGAAATTGGGCCAAAACAAAAATTAATAATATTGCAGTTTTGATACCCCTACCTACCCAATTTTAATGCCCCCGTATCGATAGATCGGGAGGCATATAGTGATTTACCTGTCCGTCCGTTCGTCCGTCCGTCCGTTCGTCCGTCCTGGTTAACCCAAATTGACCGTTTCTTCTAGCATTAATATGGCTTGCTACAAAGCTTTTAAACTTGCATTGATGTTGTATATGAACACTCTCCACACACCTGTATCACCTAACCCCATTTTGACCTTCACCTTGACCTAATCTTGGACTTATTTATAGACAAGGCTTCCACAGGGGGCATAAGCGTTTATTGAACGCAGTCTTGTTTAGCCCCTACTTTAAATTATTTTATGACATTTTATTTGAAGTCGACCTTGCAGATGATCGCTCTTCGGACCCCTTAATATGTATTCTTCAATGAAGTGGTAATATATATGTATGCAGGTTTAGCGCTAAATGCATGGGCGAAAGTCTTCAGGCACATACCTGAACTTCAGGTTTTTGAGAGTGCCAAAAAGCCTGGGTTTTTATGCCCCCGTATCGATAGATCGGGAGGCATATAGTGATTCACCTGTCTGTCCGTTCGTCCGTCCGTTTGTCCGTCCGTTCCTCCGTCCTTGTTAACCCAAATTGACCGTTTCTTCTAGCATTATTATGGCTTGCTACAACGCTTCCAAACTTGCATGGGTGTTGTATATGAACACTCTCCACACACCTGTATCACCTGACCCCATTTTGACCTTCACCTTGACCTAATTTTGGACTTAGACTTATTTATGGACAAGGCTTCCACAGGGGGCATAAGCGTTTATTGAACGCAGTCTTGTTTTATTTTCCCTATATAATTTTTTGAGGATTTCAGGTTTTTTCAGAATTTCAAACTTTTACCCATGTAAATGGTTGACCTAATCCCTCCTTGCGTTATCACTCAGAAACTGCTTGTGAAATGAAGGAAAACCTGCAATCTAGAGCTTTGATCTATAGTCACCTCAAGTTTCAGTCGCTATATTACATTGTGTTGTTCTGGAAGCACTAATATATGATCAGAAAGACGCATCTAGATGCACTTGTTCCAAGATTAACAGCATTCTGTGAGTTTGATGGACGACAATACAGAGTTGTAATATAACACACACACAGGTGTGCATATTAATTATGATCGTGCCAGTTACTAAGTTTGTGCTATCATACATTCTCAATGGTTATAAATTTAGTGTGTTATGAAACACAAGGTTTTATATTAAAGACACCTGCTTCCTGATGTATTCCATCTTCATGTAGCCTGTGAACTGCCTTGTAGTAAATTTCGGAAGTAGTTTTCACCCAGTTATTCTCTTGAAGGAAGACCTCATTCATAGTCACTATTTAGTCTGAACCTCTATAAGCAATACTTCCTTGTTGGCTGTTTCAGTGCAACCCAAATAAACATTGTTTGTACGCAGAAGTAGAGATTATAGTACGGATAATTTGATGTGATCCTCAACTGTCTATGAGCATATTTAAACTGCTGATATCTTGTCTACTGTTAGTATTACTAACCCCGGTTGTATGTTTTCATAAGCGGGGTGTATCACAAAGACGCTTGCAGTGTAATACAAACACAAATCTTAAGGACCAATATTGCACGGTTTAATGGGAAAATTGAATTTTTTTAATGCAAGAACCTTGTAATATATTCATGCATAAAGGTTAGGATCGGCTCATTATCTCCGTACTATTATTGTTTTCATATCTAGTTGGTTTGATCTATCCATCCATCAGTACACCAAACCTGATGTTTTACTGAAAACTGAAGAAAAATAATTGTGGCTATACGCTCCTTCAACTTTGAAGCCAGGCTTGTCATGTCTCATAACCTGCGGTCTCGTATTGCTTTCAATATCAGCTGGTCAAAGGTCACAGAGACCTTCTACTTAAATGACTTATTATGGCTGCATTTTACAAATTACCGTTATCTCATGCATTTCACATTTTTGTAAGGCTTCCATTGGTTTCACCAATCTTATTTAATGTCTTTGAGGTCTTTCTGATTCAATACTCTAGTGCTATCCCTCCAATCTGGCATGATCATATCGAAAACTTGTATTTTATATTCTAGTTCAAGAACAACCGTAAAGTCTTCATGCTAACTTATCTCTATTGGTTAAATGAGTTGAACAGCAACTGGCTTTGACTGACAACTTGAAACAAAATAATCATCTCAATATGACATGTTTCATGCTGATGAATCTACCCACTTATGATAATTGTCATGTACCTTAAGATAACTATATCATTTCTGTCTATCAACAATTGTGAAATTGTTGCACAGTTTCTTGGATTCAGTGTTTAATTTCACTCTGGTAATCCTTCTTGGTGGCATGTAATCAAATTATGCCAGTTATGAAGAGGGAATTTTCCATTATTGTCGTGAACATGCTTAATTGTAAAAAATTATGCCATTGTTGGCATGTTTAATTAAATTTTCCTGCCGGTGTTGCCAGAAGGCCTAATCAAAAAGCTCAGTTGTTTCATCTGTGATATTGTCTAAATGTCTATTAGTCTGACTCCTTGTCTGTGTTATAGGAACTTCATCTGATGTGTGTATGACAGTATTTATAATTTACTTATCTGACATTTCATGTATGGGTAGTTCTCATGTGACAGCTTGATTGTATTGGTGCAATTCTTTCCTGACAACTCAATTATAGTGTTTCTTGTATTATACTTCCCGTCTGCTCATTCGTTTGTGTAATATGGTACACTCATTCTCCATATTCCTGTACTGTAGTTGTTCGATGACCTCGGTCTAGATGTTATTTAATAGTTGCCAACAGGCCTAGACACTAACTATTTTGGCCACTGGTCCGGCAGGGCAAAAGCGCCCAATTTGTAAATAGGACGGTTACTGGTCCTCCAGAATTTTCACTGGTCCTTCTGGATTTTCACTGTCTCGGACCAGTGGACCAGTGTTAGTGTCGAGCCCTGGCCAATGAGTTCATCCTTTGGTTAGAGTTTACTGGCTAAGTCAGTGATCAGTGCATGCTCACCTGGTTCTTGTCAGAGTCTGGTCATCGTTCAACTGTCGAGTGTTATAGCAGCAGTTGGTCTTCTGGTTCTACTCCGAAGCCTCTGGTCAACTAGGCATGATGTGAGCACAACTTTAGACCGTTACCTGCAAAGTGGTTACAGATCTTAGCTTGATCACCAGGTTCTTGTCAGAGTATGTTCATCGCTCACATTGATTACAGTCATATGTAGAAGTTGTCAGGTATTTGATTTAATTATACCGCACAACGAGTTGTAAGGGGGGGGTATACTGGATTTTATACCCTCCACACAACGAGTTGTAAGGGGGGTATACTGGATTCAGCTTGTCTGTCTGTCTGTCTGTCTGTCTGTCTGTCTGTCCGTCCGTCCGTCCGTCCGTCCGTCCGTCCGTCCGTCCGTCCGTCCGTCCGTCCGTCCGTCCGTCCGTCCGTCCGTCCGTCCGTCCGTCCGTCCGTCCGTCCGTCCGTAGACGCATTCTTGTGGAAGCAAATCCTCCTACAGTTTTTGCAGCATTTCCTTCAAACTTTCACAGATGAACAACCTCGATCAACATGTAGATGTGCATAAAGGAAAGAATTTGCGCTGCAACAATTTTTGACAGAATTATGGCCCTTTGTACTTTTATGCACTATACCATATATAGTGAACAGTTCTTGTGGACGCAACTCCTCTTACAGTTTTTGCAGCATTTCTTTCAAACTTTAAAAGATGAACAACCTCAACATGTAGATGCGCATAAAGGAAAGAATTTACACTGCGACAATTTTTGACAGAATTATGGCCCTTTGTACTTTTATGCACTATACAGTATACAGTGAATAGTTCTTGTGGACGCAACTTCTCCTACAGTTTTTGCAGCATTTTCTTCAAACTTTAACAGATGAACAACCTCAACATGTAGATGTGCAAAAAGAACAGAATTAGCTGCAATGATTTTGCCATGCGGGGGGTATATTAGTCTGCCGAATGGCGACAGTTCTAGTTCTGGTTTGCCAGGAGAACTTATAAATGTAGTATTTGACTAAATAGTTGAAAACTGTAAAATTGGAATTACAACAAACTATGTTCTTCTGTCAGTTTTACTCCTATTACTTGACATTTCTGCTGTCAGTTTTAGCCCTATATTATTTGATATTTCTGTTGTCAGTTTTAGCCCTATATTACTTGATATTTCTGTTGTTGGTTTTACCCCTATCTGGTTGTCCGATCTTGATATTTCTGTTGTCAGTTTACCCTTATTTGGTTGTCCGATCTTGATATTTCTGTTGTCAGTTTTAGCCCTATATTACTTGATATTTCTGTTGTTGGTTTTACCCCTACCTGGTTGTCCGATCTTGATATTTCTGTTGTCAGTTTACCCCTATTTGGTTGTCCGATCTTGATATTTCTGTTGTCAGTTTACCCCTATTTGGTTGTCCGATCTTGATATTTCTGTTGTCAGTTTTAGCCTATATTACTTGATATTTCTGTTGTTGGTTTTACCCCTATCTGGTTGTCCGATCTTGATATTTCTGTTGTTGGTTTTACCCCTATCTGGTTGTCCGATCTTGATATTTCTGTTGTCAGTTTACCCCTATTTGGTTGTCCGATCTTGATATTTCTGTTGTCAGTTTTAGCCCTATATTACTTGATATTTCTGTTGTTGGTTTTACCCCTACCTGGTTGTCCGATCTTGATATTTCTGTTGTCAGTTTACCCCTATTTGGTTGTCCGATCTTGATATTTCTGTTGTCAGTTTACCCCTATTTGGTTGTCCGATCTTGATATTTCTGTTGTCAGTTTTAGCTCTATATTACTTGATATTTCTGTTGTTGGTTTTACCCCTATCTGGTTGTCCGATCTTGATATTTCTGTTGTCAGTTTACCCCTATTTGGTTGTCCGATCTTGATATTTCTGTTGTCAGTTTTAGCCCTATATTACTTGATATTTCTGTTGTTGGTTTTACCCCTATCTGGTTGTCCGATCTTGATATTTCTGTTGTCAGTTTACCCCTATTTGGTTGTCCGATCTTGATATTTCTGTTGTCAGTTTTAGCCCTATATTACTTGATATTTCTGTTGTTGGTTTTACCCCTATCTGGTTGTCCGATCTTGATATTTCTGTTGTCAGTTTACCCCTATTTGGTTGTCCGATCTTGATATTTTTGTTGTCAGTTTTAGCCCTATATTACTTGATATTTCTGTTGTTGGTTTTACCCCTATTTGGTTGTCCGATCTTGATATTTTTGTTGTCAGTTTTAGCCCTATATTACTTGATATTTCTGTTGTTGGTTTTACCCCTATCTGGTTGTCCGATCTTGATATTTCTGTTGTTGGTTTTACCCCTATCTGGTTGTCCGATCTTGATATTTCTGTCTGTTCATGGCATGTATCAGCATTCTACTCTGTCTTGTAACTTGACAGTTATCATGTATTCTGCTATTGAACTGCGGGACCGGTATGTTCTCTGTGAGTAACTGGAATCGTTACGCTTCCGACAGCCTTATGATATTGGTGCTAATTGTTGGATGATCTGATGCCGGTTAATTATTTCCTAATTAAGACATTCATTATATGGGTTGTGACTTTGTATTTCTTGTTGCCCGTTTTAGTATTCTTTATTTGACTCAAAGCTTGCTTCAGATGGCATGGAATGATTGAGATTACTTGTCTACTGTTTGATAATGCATGAATGTATTTTGACCTGTCACTTATTACCAGAATAGTTTCCTAGGTTCAAAAATTCCACTCTCCTTTCCATACTTAAAAAATAATTTCAAAGCTGGGAAAGATGATATTTTGTGACACTCTTGCGGCCTGTAGATCTTGTCTTCTGAAACTCCCAATGAAATAACTGAAGTAGAAATTTTCTGTATATAAAGCATGTGATGTCAAACTTTATTCTGAACGTACTGGCTAGTTTCACAGTATGAGGCGGGATAATTAGGAACCCACTGACAATTATTCATCCGATACACAAGAGAAACTCAGATTTAAGACCTTCCAGAAATTTGATTAATTTTCCACAGCTTTTCCACAGCTTTTCCTCGGCTTTTCCTTCTCATTGTATTGAAGACAGATCTGAAGGATGTTATTGACGATGAAGCAGTTAAAGACCGATGATTTCCAAGCCTTGAATTATTGTCATTGTCGTTATTATGGCTGTGTCTTGATAAATGTTTTTTTTTTCAAATAAATTATCTTGAAATTTACTGTAATCTTTGAATATTTTGCGTTATTCTTAACCCAAGGGTTGTTCAAGCAAGTATAGGATTAGATCCTGCTCAGGCAAACTCGTAACATTGTCAAAATCTGAAACAATGTGGCAAGGTGAGCTTTTGTGATTGTTTTTTGTCCGTCGTCTGTCCGTCCATGAAACAATTCACCGTTAACACTCTAGCATGTTCAATTTTGGTCAGAAGTTGTATTTCAATAAAATCTAGGTCAAGTGAGAGTTTGGATCATGTGGGGTCAAAAACTAGGTCAATAGGTCAAATAATAGAAAAATGGGAAGTCACCAGGGAGCATCCAGTGTTAGCAGAGTTATGGCCCTTGACATGGTAAAATAGTAAGTGGGAGCATGCAGTGTCCTTATAATGAATGCATTTCTATCTAGTTTAATATGCGTAATTCTATGTAAATTTGCAATGAGTGGAGAAAATATTTTTCTGTCTGGAAATTTTCAACATTCATTTTCCCTTGGTAACTTTTTTTACTTCAAAATCTTTAAAATATACACATACTAGGAAATTGGAAGGACTTCTAAGCCGAGGTGCAAGTCAACACAGGGGTTCTACAATTCCGAAATAATCCGGAAATCCGGATTGGCTGCATTATAAAGAATGAACTTTTCTGCAGAAAATGAAAGTTATTTGGTGAAATAATTCACAAAAGAATTAACAAAGTAAATTGGTCCTTTGAAATTTCATCAGCTCAATTTCAACACTAGAACAATGTTTGTAGCGCGTTTTGGTTTTGGGGTGTGTGCGACAGACACTTTTGCGACTCATTTTCAGGATTTGGCATCATATCTCGGTAGAAACCCTGTCAATAACAGTAACTGTTATTAATTATTTTCAGAAAATAATTGATTGGGCCATATGTGGCACTAACAGTGTTGATAAAAACAAGTTGTTATCCGTGTAAAACAAAAAAACCACCATAACTGTTTCAACATTTTAATACAGAGCCAGGTGCAGAAAGTTCACGATTTTTTCATTTTTTTCCAAATATTCACTTGATTTGATTGCTGTTGTTTCGGTCAGTTTGCAGGCATGATGAAGTCCTGTATTGTTCTAATAAAGAGAGGTAATTTCCCCGATGACTATAATCAGTATCAGAAAAATACTGGAAAGATTAACGGTGGTGGCGATCAGGAGAGTTGGTTACCCAAGTGCATGGCATTTTAATCAGTTATATCTTTTTTATATGGAAATTCTTAGGAAATTTTGTGGCATGAAGTGTCTAATATTTCTTCAGAGAAGGGTTGGTAATAGAATTGAAATGTTCTGGTGTGACAATAGTCGATCATAGAAGTTTGTTGAATTCTGTAGTGAATTTTGATTAATGAAGTGATTGTCACTGATTGCTTCCTGTGAACATTTCCGCCTGTCTTGTTTCATTTGAGTTAAAAACGTTCCGAATTAGGCACATTTTGTAGTGATATAGTATGGAGAATTTGACTTGACTCTCAACCTTATATTAGCATAATTAACTGCTGATAAATTGTCTATATTTATAACCCTGGTTCTACGTTTTCATAAGCGGGATATAGTATGGAGAATTTGACGTGACCCTCAACCTTCTATTAGCATAATTTACCTGCTGATAAATTGTCTTTATTTGTAACCCTGGTTGTATGTTTCATAAGCGGGAAGCATCACCAAGTGTAAATTACAAACACAATTCTAAAGGACCGATATGTCACAATTTGCATGTAGGGATTTATATATTCACAGCAAGAACCATGTGATATATTAAAAGGGTTTTTGTATGTATCCTACACAGTAAAAAATTGCAGGAAATATTGTTACAAATTGCAGGAAATACCAAGCAGGCGCGTAGCTACCTGTACGCAGCTGCGTACACATGCTTCTCAAAAAGTGAAAAATTAAATGATCGAAAAATGAAATAAAAACTGATGCCTAAGCCCTAAGGGGGGTAATCCTTTAGTATTTTCATCATTTCTTAGAAACACTCTATAGCTCTATACACAAAAAAACCTGGTTTTAGCAGTAAAAATAATGTTAAAGATGATGCAAAAAACACCCCAGAACGCACCAGAGACGTTCTAGCGAACAAAATTTTTCAGGGGGAGCATGCCCCCATACCCCCTCTAGCCTTATTGCGTACACATTCAAATACCTCTAGCTACGCCCCTGCCAAGCATGATTGATGCTCATTGACGTCGGCTGTTACACTGATCGAATGCCTGCACTTCAGCATCTTTTCTGCTTATATTGATGATTAGGCTTTTCTTCAACATTGGTGTGTAACACAGACCTACATACATGCCATGTTTTGCAGACCCCTTTGCGTGAGATTGGTGATGAAAATCCAGGAGATTTCCTTAAAATGCCAGAGATTTTTTTTGCTGAAACTTAAGACTTAAAGTATTGAAGTTTATATGCTGTTTTCACTCATCTTAATTTGATGACAATACCATGCATGCTTCATGTAGCAATTTAAACTAATATTTGCCATCTTTTTCATAATGTAAACAAAAAATGTCAGATTCCAGTTTGTCCATGAAATGCGTGAGATTTGATAAATTGGCCTCTGATCATGCAGGAGTAGAGTCTCAAATGCAGGAGACTCACGCATGATGCAGGAGATCTGGCATGTATGGACCTAGGAATAATCTGTATAATATATTAACCCATGGCCCTCCTGACCTTAAATATTTATAGAATAATACATGGCTGAGCAGTGCCAGTGAGTGATAATCGCCCCGGTAGGTTGATAATTGCCAGAGGGCGCTAGCCCGAGGGCAATTATAATCTACCGGGGCGATTATCACTCACTGGCACTGCTCAGCCATTCATTGTTCTGTATAATATTTATGTTGTTGTGCTTTCATTAAAACTACTCTTTTAAGAAAACGCTTACAAGACATAACATGTTCCGTAATTGATAGACAAACCCATCGTCGTTTTAGAAATTGTCAAACTTGGATCTATTCGCGTAGATCTATAACTTAAATTCTCCGTAACTTTGTTATTATAAAACGGAAACATAGCATATGGGTATTCATTTTTTCGGTTATAAAATTTGCTACATTTTGGTGTATGTTTTTATGTAAAATTCTGAAAAAAGTTATTTTTCACATTTGTGTGAATCTCAGTGTATCTCGTCTAGACCTGGTAAACACTGATTTAATGTCTAGATTTTAGACAATAGGTGTAGATCTCGATCCATTTGGTCAAGGATTGATACAATTTTGAAATTTGCTATCCCGCATGTCCAAACCTATCAATTTGGTTTGCAAGTGATTCAAGAAAGCCTAGACCGTTACGCTCGGCGCCGGCCACTTGTGAAATGCAAATGACGTAACGTTGCGCGTGTACGTCTTCCAAGGGCGATTATCAGCGATAATAGCCCTGCGCGAGGCGGGCCAAAAGCTGATAATACTTTAAAAGGGCGCATAATACATTTTTTTCAATGCAAATTTGTTACTATATATAGTAACATAAGTATTATGCACGAATATATTACAAGTTTCTTGCAGGAATATAATTATAAAACTCTGCAAAAAATATTTAAAAAATAAATTGATTGTTGTTTGTATAATCATTACCTGAAGAAGCCTTTTGGGCTAAACGTTGTGATCAAATGAATATACATTAAATGTTATTCGTGTTTGGTGGTTATATTCTATTTTTGCAAAAAAGATGTGTCATAATTTGGTGGCTTCTTAAATTTGTGAATTTAAAATTTTGAAAGAAATATAACTTTTTACATACATGTTTAAGGTCAACTATTTGAGGGGATTTAATTTCGCGATATAGTTCATCTGTGAAATCAACGAAAATTAATCTGTTGTGAATATTGATAATTTTAAAGTACCCTGGAAACACATCTGTACAATAATATGTGAGTTACTGTGGAAATATGCTTTATTACCATTAACACTTTCATTTCATGGTGCGCATGGTGAAGCGTAGGTATTGAGTAATTCCAACTTTCCATCACTTCCTGTAGCAATACCACGTGGTTTTTGGCTACAGTTACAAGTAGAAATTTGTAAACATTGGAACACAAATATAGCCATAAGTATTTTATTTCCTCATCGATTTCTATGAAATATACACCACGCTAAGGGGGAATTATTTGCTTTCCATGAAATATAAGATCTTTTTCAGCAGTTTTACCGATTTTTCTATGTAACCTTGTGAAACCTACAGGTTCCACAATTTCACAAGGTATTGGAAAAAACGGCACAGTCGCTGAAAAAGATTTTATATTTCATTGAAAGCAAATAATTGCCCCCTTAGCGTGGTGTATATTTCATAGAAATCGATGAAGAAATAAAATAATCATGGCTATTTTATTTTCCAATGTTTACAAATTTCTTCTTGTAACTGTAGTCAAAAGTCACATGGTAGTATACCTCTACTGATCACACATTGCAACTTTCCACTATCATCTTATAATTCTTTAAGTTTATTGGTTAATGCACTTGATGTTAGCTGGCATGATTTCTAGCCTGTTGAATACTTGAAGCTATTACACCTTGTAATGCTCACATGTCTGTTTGCAGTACCCTCATTATGACGCCAGGGTTCATCATCACACACATTTTTTCAGCCCATGTTGTTGTTTCCCAGAAGAATTTTTTGCCGCCCTGGTGTTTCCTCACGATGATGTGTGTTTCCTGATTTAACAACAATTCTGATAGAAATAAAAAAAAAATATACAAAAAGACTGGAAATACCTGTTTGATACAATGTTTTAACGAGACAGATTTGAAGTGAAATTCTTTCATCACTATTTCAGTTTTGATTGAAAAGTTGGAAGCAGTTTTCAAGATTTCTTTGTTCAGGGCTGGTATTCACAAAGCATCTTAGCAGAAAACTTAGAAATTTCTTAAAATCTTAATTTTTTCTAAAGTGTATCAGCTAAGCAAGAAAATCAACATGCTTTATATATTGCATAGTTTTGAAGCATTATGTAAACAGCTATTATATTCACTAAGAAAACATGGATTATTTTTCAAATTGTGGGAAATATGAGCTGCACAAATTATTGACTTAAGTCAAAATATTTAAGTTTTCACTTAAGATGCTTTGTGAATACCAGCCCTGATGTATATCTAATACATTGGGTTGGCTATAATGATCTTTTGTACTTCGGTTTCGAGGTTTCGATACATTCTACCTTTCTTTAAGTCACATTTGATTGGAAAGTTGTTAGCACAGCATGGGTCTTACTGTTAACTTTTCCTTGAAAGTTGCCATGGAGAAATTTCTTAGGTAATTAAAAAATTTCTGGAAACATATTGTTCTACATTTTTTTGTGAAAATTCTTTTAAAAGGAGATGACTTACGAGAATTTCATAGATAGTTAAAAGATTTCTTGAATGTTATAGTTACACATTTGTTTCGAAGTCTTTTAAAATTAGGTGATTTAATTGAACTACTTGGAGATGTACTGTGCAATGTTTTAGCATGGAGGTATCGAAACTGTAACTAAGATTAAAGTTGATAATTTGTATGTTCCTTGCATTGATAAATTGTATGGTCCCTACAATCATTGGTTTGCATTGATTAATTGTATGTTTCCTACAGTCATAGGTTTGAATTGATGAATTGTCTGTTCTCTACAGTCTTTGATAAATTGTTTGTTCCCTATTACCAACTCGCTACCATTCTTAATTTCAAGAAAGTATTTTATATAAAACAGTTCTGAATTTACTTCAGATAGTGGATCAAGTGAACAAAGATAATATTAAAGGCCGGCCTCACTCTGTGTCACTGTATGGCTGAACCAAGGTGATATAAGGTTGGCCTTACTCAGTGATGTTATATTTCATGTTTTGTAGAAAATCTTAATTAATATTCGCTACTGTGTGGTGCAAGGTAGACATATTTTTCCTGTATATTAAGCTCGTAGATTCAAGTGTCTTTAAGATATAAAGCGTGTGCCATGAACAAGTTCTGTATAAAAGTGAACTCAAGTGCTCTTCACATATCATTTGTTTAACAATTGATGGAGAATTGTCTGTTGCTGTACCATTAGTACTGAGCTATTTTTTTGCACGCACTTGACTTAATGACGGCTTTTCTGTCTGTTATATATATATATAGCGTTAGTGTTGCAGGACTGCAAATTTTACCTCCAGACTTTGGGCTAATTCATTGAGTTCGGGACAATGCTAATAGTGGCTTTGTACAATGAATATACCCATTATAATGGCTGTGCACTTGCGCGGCTACCCCTGCGAAATGAGTGACCATGATTAATCATATGTCTAATAACCTTGGTTAATCATGGTCTTAACATATAGCATATTGACCTATGGTTAACCATGGTCAAAAACCACAGTCAACCATGGTTTTTTACCTTGCCTAGTCAACCATAGTTTTGACCATAGTTAACCATAGTTCAAAATATGCTATATGTTAAGACCATGGTTGACCATGGTTTTGTCTACAACTATTTCATGTTCCCTGTTGTTCCTAATCGACAATGTCATCCAATATTGAATAACAATGCCTTCTAGAACTACAAGTTTAAGAATTTCTATAGTCTGGCTGCCCGACTAGATAAAAAATTATTCAATCAACTATCATAAGTTCATATTCAATAATGAATTTTAGCTAGATTTTTATTTTGGGCTTGGTTATCTATGTTTGAGGTAGCAAAGGGAATTAATTTCAAGAAAAAAGAGTAGACTGAAGAGTTGTCTCCTTTACTTAAACATAGGGTCTGTCTACAGACGAGAATTTCTGAAACAGATCTTGAACAAAATAGACTAGAATTGTTAGTGTCAGTAGATGGATTCTTTCATGTAGATATGCCCTTGTTTATTATTATGAGATATGGGAGGTCAACTAAAAAAAAATTTTTTATCAACTTGTCTGGTCAAGTATAGTGTCTAGTATATCAGCAATGACAGTTATAAATCTGACTATAGATTGATGCAGATTGGCAGCAACATCATGCTCCTATCATACACTGATTAATCCGAGTCACTTAAAGTGATAGTAACTTGCCACAAGGTGTTATATCAGTATCTGGTTGGCATGCCATAAATCTATGATAGGTGAAAATGTTATGTCTGTAATCAGATCAAAGCTAATACATTACATTACTAATGGCTCTCACATTTGACTTCTCTACCTCTCCAATTTTCAAACTATGAGTATATGTCTTCCTTTCCCCCATCAATTGCATCCACAGAGGGCAAAGGTGGAACATATCATGTCTGTTTCTATCTCTGCCATTTGTCCATCTATCTTTGTATGTTATTCTCTCTATACCATGTGGAAGAAGCATGCCACTCTCCAGATTCCCTTAGATGAGATAATAAATTGAGAGTTTGGCTCCAAGTTAAAATGTTTTAGTAAATACTGTAGTGCACTGACAATCCAAAGCCACACAAAAACACAAAAGCCATCCATAAAACAGTTTCGGCTTCATCTTGAATATGAGTTACAGCAGCAGATATGTGTGCTAACTTCTGCAGACACTTGTATACCACATGTATCTATGTGCTTTATAAAGGTCAAGGTTAAATAGTGAGCAGCCATGTTTAATGTCTGTGTCAGTGAGTGAGCATTGTACCTTCTTTATAAAGGTCAAGGTTGGGCAGTGAGCATTATGCCTGCCTTATAAAGGTCACGGTCAGACAATAAATAGTATGTCTGATTTATAGAGGTGAAGGTCAGAAAATGAGCTAAATAGAGGTCAATGTCAGACAGTAAGCAGCATGTTTGCTTGATAGAGGTCAATGTCAGACAGTAAGCAGCATGTTTGCTTGATAAAGGTCAAGGTCAGACAGTGAGTAGCATGTCTGCTTGATAAAGGTCAAGGTCAGACGGTGAGTAGCATGTCTGATTTATAATTTACAGGTCAAGGTCAGACAATGAGCAGCATATAGGCTTTATAAAGGTCAAAGGGCAAGTAGTGAACAGTATTGTCTGCAGATTTATAAGCAAGAAAAGAGTAACAACTTTTGATATTAAAAATGCATTAGAATGTTTTGCATCTATGTTGGAAATATAAGAAAACAATAAATCTTTATTAATGTTAGCCTCAGTAAATTGCGCCTATCTATGCTTAAGTATATATGTATGCAACATGCTGTTTTAAATGCATATTATGCCTCTTATTGTTTAATATTTGATGCATATCTGCTAGATGTTTAAGTCTTTCTACTAGTGATGTTTATTACTTGTGATATGTTGTCAACAACTCTGGATAATGTTGATTACAACTGTTGTTTTGTCACAGCTGGAGAGACACATTGTCTGAGAGATTGAGCACTTTAAGGACATTATCAAGATTTTGTAAGATATACATTTTCAATTTGGAGAGATCTCCTCAAAGTTGTCTTCACAATTTCCCACTTTGTCTTTAGTTGAGCATTAAAGTGAAATTAAAATCTCACTTTCAACCAATGACACTGTTAAAACAATCTTAATTGCCATCAATTATGTTCATTAAGTGACACAGTAATTATATGGACTCAAATTAGCTTGCATATTCTTATTTTGTAATGGAGGGATATGAGAAAAATAATATTTATATAAATAAACATGTTTACTGATATCTCTAGGGTTAATGCATAAGTTCATCCACAAAATTCACTAAAATTTATCCCCCACAAATGATAATTGTTCTACTATAGTCAATGGTAAGTACTGGTTTTCTAAAAAAAAATCATCGATGGAAATACAACATATTTTAATTGGATTTTAATTGCAATAAAGCTTAATTTCTGATTAAAATAAAACAGTGTACCAGAATGCTTGAAGCATGTTGCAGGGAAACAAAATATTTTTAGACTTAATCAATGCAAATGTTGTTTTACAGATGTTGATGCACCGGGCACCCTAATTTCCTCGGATGCGTAGATTGCTTGAGTGGTTTACAATTTGTCTAATAACCTTTCTCCGACAGCCTGCCCAATTTTGGACCCATATTGTCAACAATACAGACTTCCTATTGATCAATTACTGACAGGCTTATAAGACCTTAATAAGGAATTGTAGAGAATATAATGTCTGGAGAACTGCTAATTTAGAGTTTGTATCGAGCATTTTGTCACCTTTCTAGGCATTACTTGATTTCTTCCTCGTGATTGGAAACAATTCTATATAGCTTAGGAGCTGTCTTCATGCTTCTGTAGAGTCACTTAGCTATTGATGAATATTGGATTACGCTCTCAGACTTTGAAGTGACATACGCTATAAGTTAGCCATGGTTTGCTGCTGTAGTGTCTTGAAGTAAAATATTTTCTATGACAGAGGATGAGACACATGTGATATTTGCACCTATGTTAGAGGGTCTGTGGTCACATGTTAAAGGGTCTGTGGTCACATGTTAGAGGGTCCGTGGTCACAGACCCAGTTGTGGTCTGCTCAGTAGTTTGTCAGAGCATCATGATCCTTTCCACGTATTTACGAATAATTGGAAAAGTGATCGAAATTTGTTTTTGCCTGAAAAAATTCTGGAAGACCGTGTTTTGCCAATTTTGTCGAATAATTGTCTGGAATTTCATTGTTTAATCCTAGATAATATAAAAAAGGCTGAAATTCATGGCATGATCGTTATTAAAAAATTGTTTGCAAAGTTGGTTTGGAATGTTTTAATATTGTGGAATTATCCATTGTTTAAAGGTAATAAAAGTAGTCACAGAAAACGGAAATTTTTCATGGAAGAATTGTGAAGTTAAATTTTGTTTCATGAAAAAAGTATGATTTAAATCCTCAGGGTCAATTTTCCTGATTAATCCGGAATTCCAGATTTATCATTATTTCTGAAAAAGCAATGGCTTCTGACCAAAAGTTATTTGATGAAAATATCTCAAGAAATGGCAAAGTTATGGTCAATGTAATCTACTCTGAAGGATTTTCTTTAATACAAACTGAGTTAATTATGAATGCAATTGAATTGAAGGCCTCTTATCCCTCATGAAAATAAAAGTCTGAATTTTGTCTGAATGAGTAATCTGAATGGTGTCTGAATACCATTATGAATTTTTCTGAATTCTCTGAAAAATGTCTGGATTGTTCCATAATAAGGGTGTTTTCAGCATGTCAGACATTATTCAGAAATAAAAGTCTGAATAAAAAGTCTGAATTTTATCTGAATATATTTATCAGACATGATTCAGACAACATTACGTAGCTGAAATTGTTCTGAGGTTTGTGTCAGATATAATTCAGATTTTACTATTCAGCCAATATTCAGACAAATTTTCAGGGTTTTTTCAGCCAATATTCAGACAAATTTTCAGGGTTTTTTCAGACAATATTCAGACAATATTCAGACAATATTCAGACAATATTCAGACAGTATTCAGACAGTACTTTTTCATGAGGGATTTGGCTGAAATGGTGCTGTTGACACCCCTGAATACTATATGCACATACATCATTTCAAGACATACAGAAACGATGCAGTAACTCCTAACCCACCCACACAAGGAGACACAGAATGTCGTACTATTCCATAATTATCCCCAATTACCAGGGCTCGACACTAACACTGGTCCGCTGGTCTGAGACCAGTAAAAATCCAGAAGGACCAGTGAAAATTCTTGAGGACCAGTAACTGTCCTATTTACAAATTGGGCGCTTTTGCCCTGTCGTACCAGTGGCCAAAATAGTTAGTGTCTAGGCCTGATTACCAGGTCATAGATTTTGTATGATTATGAATTTACCCTTAATTATGTAGTCTTAAGTTTTTCCGACTGATTGTGCTTGTAATTTTGCCATTGTCACCTGCGGTCATACTAATGGGACTGTCATGTCGTCAGTGGGGTGTCCTTACTTGTGCTGTGAACAGAATCTACAGGAAATTAACTCGGATAATGTTGTCTGTATCTGAACATGTTTGAACTAAGTGAAACCATAGTAAGATCTGTGTTAAACACTTACTTAGTCTCTGATAACAAGCCATATAATATTCTGTGTCTTAGCGGTGGCACTTCCATCAATTCTGTTTAATATTACAGGACTAAATGTGTCAGAAACAGCACAGAAAATTAGAGGAAATGAGAGATTAAACCGGAATTATTTATGCTCATATTAGTAACTGCCACATACCATCTTTGTTTTAACTGAATTTCTCTAAATAGCATGAAATCTGTTTTGGGAAAAGATTACATCGCTTTATTTGATTTAGAAAAAACAGATCTGTTATCTTTATAATACAGTGATTTTTCTTGAACAAAATGAAACGGCCTGTGCCCATAAAATTGAGAAATTTTAGAGCGACAATTCGTGAAATGGGGAATTATTAAAAAAGATTTGTTTGGTTAAAATTGTTCATATTTTGCTATTTTCTACTGATAATACTCAAGTCATTATGTAGCAACGACTTGCAAGTTTGAAAATCTATTGTTTTGACCTAACAGCCATACCGATAGTAGCTTTTAAACAAGCAAAAATACTGAAAAGGGGGAAAATATGCATTCTTATTGGGAAAAAATATATGACTTTTTGGAAAAAAATGAGGTTATTTTTTTGCTAGGGGAAGGGGCCTGTATTTGGCTCCCAAAATAGCCCAAAAATCACTGTAATAATAAGGTGCTTTGCCACTTCTTTGCCACCACAGATACTCAGATATTACTGCATCTGATTCTGTTAGGTACGTTTCATTAAACACCTGCTTGTAAAGTATTAAAATTCCAGTTGGATTAGTTTCCTTGCTGGCTGACAAATTAGCTGTGGCAGTTCTCTGGTAATCCTTAATTGCTTTGATAAAAGTTGAGGAGTACAATATGCTACTGGTAGTGTTTTTGCTGTTGTCTCAGGGCTCAGAGATCATGAGTGGGTGGTAGGATGTCTCGAAACTTAAGTCCTATTAAGGCAAAGGGGTCCTATATTCCGGAATAAACCGAAAAACCAGATTTGCTGCACTAAAAAGAATTTCATTATAAAAGTAATTTGATGAAAAAATTCCAAGTATTAACCAAGTTACAGACAATTGAAATTTCATAAGCTGTGTTTGAAACATAGTTTTGATGTAGGGATGTGTGCTAATGGCACCCGAAACAGACTTGTGTCTTATTTTCAGGACTCGGCATCATGCGTCAGTAGAACCCCTGTTAAGGGTTCTCGGGTAAAAGAACTGATTTCAGTGTACTCTATTCGATACTGGATTGGTTTCGAAAATTTATTTTATCAACTACATGTATGTCATTTTTTTCTTCTTCAGAAGATCCAGGTGCGGCAGTGAAAGGTGGTAAGTCACATATGTTTATTTTATAAACTCAGGGGTGTCAATTTTCCTGATTTATCCAAAATTTCTCAAGAAATGGCAAAGTTATGATAAATTTAATCTGCTCTGAAGGATTTTCTTAATACAATTTTTTACTGAGTTAATTATTGAAACAATGTCATTAAAGGCCTCATGTTTGGCAAAAATGGTCGGTCGCTTATGGTTTTCCTGATTTTAATTTGGCCCTGTTGACACCCCTGCTAACTATTTTGTTAAAGAAACTCTGCTTTCCATCCAGCGTAATTGTGGGGTTTTTTTGCCAGTGGTTCCACCTCAGGTAGGGATGGACACCTAGGGTCTCGAACCTCTATCACAGTAGCTGGAAGAATCAGTAAATTGTTATCATGACCTTATAATTATGCTTTAAAGTTACGGGAGTTCATTGCAAAGAAAAGAGACTGGGTGTAGTTATGAACTAAGTGTTATGATATATCTTCCTTTATTATTTGATCAGATGGCTGGGGCTCCTGCATACATTGGAGACTTGTACAGTTCAATTTCTTAACTGTGTAACTTGTTAGTTGTGATGGCTGTAATCAAATCCATATGGTCCTCTTGCAGTTTCCTGTGGACTTTATTTTGTGTATTTTTGCCTGGTGTAAATTCAGGCTTTATACCTAGCGATAAATATACAAAAAGTCCTGCACTAATGGAAATATTTTCACAGTAATTACACTGTTTGTGTACATTGGTCAGTGAGGTAAAATGTTTTATCATCTGAAGAATGATATCATAATGTAGGCAGACCTCCGGAATAAATACAGACATGATGCTTGAGTGTTCAAACCCTGGGGGAGCCAGTCTGGTACAGTTCCAGTGATCTGTACAGTGAAATATCACTTAAGAATTTATCATCATGAAGACCTATACTGCTTTTAAACTTTATGCTAGACTCCCTAATCCATTTACCTACAGGAGTCTGATCAGATGGTAAACTACTTAGATAGTGCGTACCACAGGGGACTGAATATTGGCATTAGGCATTTCGACTGGGCTGTTTCGTCTGGTTCCCGTACCTAATATTACAGTACACTACTATTGTAATATTGGGTATGGGAACCAGACTATAACTTGCTCCATGAAACAGCCAGTCGAAAAAGCCAATTATCATGGATTTTGTTTCCTTTCATCTGAAACAGTCTTTAGTTTTAAAATTATAAGTGTGTGGTCATTCGTTTTGCCCCATTTCATTTTCCGCTGTCAAGACAGTGATCGGCGAAATGATTATCATGGAGTAAAGGTTTTTAGTCCCCGTTTTTGACCGGAGGGGAATATAGGATTGACATCCGTCCGTTTGTCTGTCTGTCAGTCGGTCTGTCAGTCTGTCCGTCAAAAAATCTGGATCCTGACATAACTGAAGCAGTTTCTAAGCTAGGTTTATAAAACTTGGTATGTGGATAGGGGGCAATAAGGAGATCATGCACATCTAAAAATATTTTAGATTCTGACAATAAATGTGGTTGCTATGGCAACATAAACATGAAAATGGCTTCATGCCGGTAGGGGACTTCTGTATTGCTTGCAATTCTTAATGACTTGTTGTTTTATTGGTATAGTTAGGTTGTCTGTAGCCAGGTTTTATTGAATTTATCAGTGATATTATATTTCTCAGGTTGATATATCACTCAGTCAGGGTCTGACAATAACGTTACCTTTGACTGCTCTTATTGTTGTTTTGTTATATTAAGCCTGGTTGAATATTGGCACTCTGTCCCATGCAGGCACCAATTGTGCTGTAATAAAAATAATCAGCTTGTCTAGGTTCAGTACTTTTTGCATGATTCACAAATATTTGTTGTTTTTAATTAAGGATAGTCTGCTGTACTGAAACATACTATACTAGTTTGTATTTTATACATAATGCTAATTATTACTTACATCACTTCCGAAGCCTTATATAATGTTCAATCTGACCTTTGAATGACAGAAATATATCTTAAAAGAAGTTATAATCTATAAAGCTGCTAGCTTTAGAGGGTTGCTTTCTGCCATTAATCAGCCAAGTTATGACATTTAACTTCCTGACTGGTCATTGGGCTACCTTAGGAAAGTTGCCTCTTCGAGTCTCCCTTGGGAGACTATTTCTCTCCTGGTTTGTATGCAACCATCAAGGTAGAGCGCCCAGGAATTTTGAACATATAGTTGAACACCCCCCCCCCCCCCCCTTCTCAGGTACCAATTCACACCTTGGTCGAGTGGAGCATTATGGGTAGTTCTTGCTTAGAGACACTAAGCAGTGGCACAGACGGGGATTAAACCCAGGTCCTCTTGATCCCAAAGCGCACACCCTACCTCTAGGCCACTGCTCCCTACATATCTGATGAAGTGTAGTTAATTTAGAGGATGGAATTCTTTTAAAATAAGTCCATTTTGCAGTGCTACTACCTGACTGAGTGTTTACTTCACTTCAGAACCTTATTCACTTTCTTCAATTGTGAAGTGTTCTGAAGTTTATAGAGAAAGTTAATATTTCAATTGTGATTTATTTCATAAATGCCGAGCATAGCCTTTATTTGCCAGTCAGCCTTCCGCTGAAATATGGCAGGCATATATATGTGTGCCTCCACCCGGTTTTGAACCTGGGTCACCAGATTAGACGGCAAGCGCACTAACCATTGAGCTACGGAAGCCACAGAAAGGTTTTATTATTTAAAAATAATTATGAATAATTATAATGTACCTCAGTTAATCTTAGAAAATTGTATGGTGGTCTCATTAGCTCGGATGCATAGTAATTAAATCAAGTGCTCATCGGAATGAGTGACCTTACTTAAATTATTACTGTTAAAACATGGGTACATTAATTCTTATGTAACATTCATTTTAGATTTGTAACAGCCAATGTTCATTCAGCATTTGCAAGTAGCAAAGTTGCTGGGAACATTTTGCTATTTGATTGTGTCTTAGATGTCTGACATCAAAATATAACATTATCAATGAGTAGTGGAGGTGTTTACAATATTATCATTTATTTACTTATCTATGTGTTACCTTTAAAAAAATAAGTTACTTGTAGTCTGACCAGGTTATTGTCAAATGATTTCAAAAGCCTGAATCGATTACCTACGATTTCTTGAAATTTGAAGACATTTTAGTGGATTTGGAGGATTCATGTGAAACAAGTCAGATGATGGGTTAAATTTTATGTCTGAGAACTTTTATTGTATAGAAATGTTAACCAAAACATCTTATTGATTTTCTAGAAAATTAGTTGACTGTCTCTTTTAATGAGTGTCTTTCAATTTGAATGATTAAATCGTCAATTGGGGTGATAGAAATAAAAAGCTGATAATGGCATAGTGTTTGGATTGTACGCACTTACTTAATCCTATATATATATACAGTGCCCACCAAAAATAAGTATACAGTAAATAATTGTTGCAAAATTAAACTTGGTTGAATTATTCAATATTTGTTTATCAGATGGTCATTATAGTTATACTAGTTTCTGCAACTACAGTTTTAACATGAGTCAAAAAAGAGATAGAAATAAAGATGAAGATATTCTGTATTAAAATAACCATGTGATCCAAAAGGCTGAATTTTCCATCTTTTTGTGACAAAGTTATCATTCAAGTGGGACAAGGAAACTTTATATTTTGCACCTAGGGTACCAATTAATGTATGGTCTTTACATTTAATAAACAAAACTATTCCTTTTCTTCAAAAATATTGTTGTTTCGCTGTTTTGCAAATAGTGTTATTACAGACTAGTAAATGGGGGAAATAACACCTGTATACTTATTTTTGGTGGGCACTGTATATATAGTTATCCTGTATCACTTGATTGAATATTGGACAATCCCCCTTAAAGGTACACATTCTCTCATGATTCAATATTGGACAATCCCCCTTAAAGGTACACAACCTCTCATGATTCAATATTGGACAATCCCCCTTAAAGGTACACAACCTCTCATGATTCAATATTGGAAAATCCCCCTTAAAGGTACACAACCTCTCATGATTCAATATTGGACAATCCCCCTTAAAGGTACACAACCTCTCATGATTCTTTAAAAAGTATTGAAATATTAAGGAAGGGGACTTTAAAATACTGGAAGTCAGTTTTGATAGGATCAGTAGTGTTAACAAGTTTGGAAGTATTACGCAATATTAGTAAAACAGTATACCCATATGATTGAAATACTGTTGGCCTGTATAACCCCAAGTCAAACGGAAGAAACCACAAGAAACACGACTGTTCTTAAGTTGCACTTAAATTTCAGAAATTTCTGTGTCGGTATAAATCTTGCGTTCTGTGTTCTTTAAAGTCACAGTTTGGAAGTTTAAGGAACAGAATCTATTTAAAATGGCATAGGGAAGACAATTATTCCTAAAAAAAATAGAAAATTACGTCCTAGTTTTCTTCTCAAAGTCTCATTAACTGCATAATTAACAAGCATAATGACAGTACGTATCGTTATAGGAGCGCTCAAATCAATATCCCCAAAATACCAGGATTGTCTCGGTAATTCTGGATCTGGCCTTGTTTAATCACTTGCTATTATTAATTATGTTCATTTTGATTCTAATTTCAGAGTTCTCTGTTTATATCATTAAGCTGCTTGTCTGTTCAATTTCTGTGTATAGGTTAGAGTTTATTAAATGTTTTCTTCAAAGATTTAAACCTTAGCAAGCGATAGCGAAGCGTGGTTTATAATCTTGAAGAAAACGTTTTAAACTCTAACCGACTTAGTGTTTGTCCCACCCACAATTATTAAAACCACAAGAAACACGAGTTTTGCGTGCATCTACATTGGTCAGCGCATTGAAAATGTGCGCGAAATAATCTCGGTTAATGGTCAAATGGACGGCCACACTTTATGAGGGGGTGTTCGACAATAGAATGTGTGTATGATGTTTTGTTTTCTTTACTGATACCACCCATTAAAAGTTCATTGTTAAAACCACACGCTATCCCTTGCACGAAGTTCACGAAGCAAAGTCTAAATCAGATGATATGCCAGTTTAAGTTTATATAGAATGTCCTCGAATCTTGATGAAATATGACCTTTCTTCTTTTGGTCACCCACCATCCATGCTACTAAACTGTGCATATTGATTCAAGTTAGAAACCACCAAATAGATTTGTTCTTTAGTTCAATGTAAAGTGACAATGGCCGGCCTAAAATTTTAACAAGTTTTAGTCTATGCATGGCCACCTGGCACGCATATACCATCTTAAAGAAGTATGTTTAAGCTTCAAAATAATACAATAAAAAATGGGGGTGTCATGTATCTTCTAAGAAATATTTTGCTCATCAAAGATAGAGAACACATTTTCGCTATCACGCGGATTTATCCCAGACCGGTAAACCCCTACTCTACTTTCACTTTCATTTTAAGGTCAAAATGTCGCAAAATTCAAAATTAAACAGTTTCACTACATCACATTATAACATGTGCACAATCACTTTAAACTCAATTTCATGATTTCAAAGCAGACTTGTCAATCCATACCACCATTTCCAGTCAATCCAATGTTTCTTTCAGGACTCTTTGAGTGTATCACCATTTGGGCCGCTTACGTATTTAGTGGTTCCTTACCTTCATTCAAGTCCCATTATGCCTTAAATAGCTATTTTCAAAAAGCAATAACTTGGCAACCTATCGGCAAAATGGTTGAGTCTCAAAGGTGGAAAACACCGATAGAAGGAAGAAAACGTAATAATGCCTCCAGTTAGTATGTAAACAAAATATCGAAATGTAAACAGTAAATGCATAATTTAAAGTCTAAGGGGAGCAACTCTTGCAAAATTAGTATTTTGTCATCCATACATTTTACTAAATGCGTTTTTTGGCAAACTATTTCGACGGATATAGCTGACATTCTGTCGTTAATTATAGATCATTTTTGAAAAAACGTCCTAATTCTTTGTATTTAGTCTATTTACTGTATGATCGGGAAAAAGTTTTGGGAGAGATAATGTGACTTTAAAATGTCTTAAATTTGTATGTCATCAGTATGAAATACTAGTGTTACCACCAATAGACTTTAATTAAGACTTATACTTTGACACAGTATTTGCACTTATTTTTTCCCCCGGAGCAAAGTGGCTGAATGTTTAGATGATTGTTTAGTGTATGCTAGATTTGAGTTTTTATTAGTCCCCTACCGGTTTTTGACCGGAGGGGACTATAGGTTTGCCCTCCGTCCGTCAGTCAGTCCGTCCGTCAGTCCGTCCGTCCGTCCGTCTGTCAAAAAATCTGGATCCTGACATAACTCAAACAATTTCCAAGCTAGGTTTATGAAACTTGGTATGTGGATCGGGGGCAATAAGGGGATAATGCACGTCCAAAAATATTTAGATTCCGACCAAAATTGTGGTTGCTATGGCAACAGAAACATTAAAAAATGGCTTAAAAATGGTAGGGGACTTCTGTATTGCTTGCAATTCTTAATTACTTGTTAAGTTTAGATTGGCTACAATATTAGTACAAAGTCTGTTTATTATGTTAGGAATTGATTATATTTATTTGCATCTTGCATGAAGGCTGACAGTATTCTGTTCCGACTGGGAATGATTTCAGGGAGAAGTTTACAGCGTTAGAATGCCATCGTTTAATCAGAGAAAAAAATATCTGTCTAATTATTTTCTCGTGTTCGGAACCATTGATGTGATAGTTAATTTTATACTGGTTTTTGTTTAAATGTTTCTTCTACTTGATCACATAATAGGGATATCTGGATCCAATGAAGAATTTTAGAGGAGATAATAATCTATATTAGTGCTTTTTGTCCAGCTTTGTTTGGCTATGGGGAAAATAATGGGAAATCGGTTTGTTCCCCGTTGGCGTAACATGCATAATTTATTATTTTGTTAATGAGACTTTCAATGTTAATAATCTTTATGTTGACCTCGCCATCTTTCCTTGTATTTTAATCTGTATTGACAAGCTGTAACCGCAGGAGCAGCTGACAACGTCTTCGCATACATCACATACATCGAATAAATCACAAATACTGATCAGCTAATAACTATACTCCATGTTTTACATTGTCACACAGTTTATCACAGAGAATAATATTGTAAGCTCATGGGGAACACCTTGGCCATGCAAGAAACCTCTCAGATGTTTTGTAACGCAATTAAAAACAATGAATTTGCTGTTTGAAAAAGACTGTACTGTGAAGCTGTCTACTGTGAATGTTGCAGAAAACTTGAATTTTAGGCAAATTCGAACAAACAAATATAACTTATCATATAACTGGTCTGTTTCATATTGGTAGTAGAGTACTGAGTCTTTGAACATCACATCAAAACGCATTTGCATTTTGTGAAGAGGGAAGCAAATTCTCTATGTATAGATATACTCATTATCTAGCGACCATTTTTCCATTACTGTAAGCTTGAATGGTGAAACAATATATCTGGAGTCGTGGAACAACATAGCTTGAATCATGGAACAACATGGCTTGAATCGTGGAACAACATGGCTTGAATCGTGGAACAACACTAAGCTTGAATCGAGGAACAGCATAACTTGAATCGTGGAACAGTATAACTTGAATTCTGGAAAGACATAGCTTGAATCGTGGAACAACATAGCTTGAATCATGGAACAACATGGCTTGAATCATGGAACAACATGGCTTGAATCATGGAACAACATAGCTTGAATCATGGAACAACATAGCTTGAATCATGGAACAACATAGCTTGAATCATGGAACAACATAGCTTGAATCATGGAACAACATAGCTTGAATCATGGAACAGCATAGCTTGAATCATGGAACAACATGGCTTGAATCGTGGAACAACATGGCTTGAATCATGGAACAACATGGCTTGAATCGTGGAACAACACTAAGCTTGAATCGAGGAACAGCATAACTTGAATCGTGGAACAGTATAACTTGAATTCTGGAAAGACATAGCTTGAATCGTGGAACAACATAGCTTGAATCATGGAACAACAAATCTTGAATCATGGAACAATATAGCTTGAATCGTGGAACAGCATAGCTTGAATCATGAAACAACATAGCTTGAATCGTGGAACAACATAGCTTGAATCATGGAACAACATAGCTTGAATCATGGAACAGCATAGCTTGAATCATGAAACAACATAGCTTGAATCGTGGAACAACATAGCTTGAATCATGGAACAACATAGCTTGAATCATGGAACAACATGGCTTGAATCATGGAACAACATGGCTTGAATCGTGGAACAACACTAAGCTTGAATCGAGGAACAGCATAACTTGAATCGTGGAACAGTATAACTTGAATTCTGGAAAGACATAGCTTGAATCGTGGAACAACATAGCTTGAATCATGGAACAACATAGCTTGAATCATGGAACAATATAGCTTGAATCGTGGAACAGCATAGCTTGAATCATGAAACAACATAGCTTGAATCGTGGAACAACATAGCTTGAATCATGGAACAACATAGCTTGAATCATGGAACAGCATAGCTTGAATCATGAAACAACATAGCTTGAATCGTGGAACAACATAGCTTGAATCATGGAACAACATAGCTTGAATCATGGAACAATAAAGCTTGAATCATGGAACAACATAGCTTGAATCATGGAACAATATAGCTTGAATCATGGAACAATATAGCTTGAATCATGGAACAACATAGCTTGAATCGTGGAACAACATAGCTTGAATCGTGGAACAACATAGCTTGAAGGGTGGAACAACATAGCTTGAATCGTGGAACAACATAGCTTGAATCGTGGAACAACATAGCTTAAAGGGTGGAACAACATAGCTTGAATCGTGGAACAACATAGCTTGAATCGTGGAACAACATAGCTTGAAGGGTGGAACAACATAGCTTGAAGGGTGGAACAACATAGCTTGAAGGGTGGAACAACATAGCTTGAATCGTGGAACAACATAGCTTAAATGGTGGAACAACATAGCTTGAATCTTGGAACAACATGGCTTGAATCGTGGAACAACAAAGCTTGAATCGTGGAACAACATGGCTTGAATCGTGGAACAACATAGCTTGAACAATGGAACAACGTACAAGTGTCTGATTCTGCTGAAACTCTTAAAATTTATAACTTAAAATGTCTAGTTGATATATACCACTCAACATGCAGTAAATTTAAATGATTTAACATACATTCTGCATGTTGTCTCACTTATAATAGATAGATTTATCTGCATCAGTTTCTTACTGATCATTTCTAGTTCATTCTTTTCTTTTAGTGGTTATTATTTTCCTTTGAATGCTTACATGGTAGGGATCCCGATACACTGCATCTCAGTTCCGTCTGCAGAATTTTACTGCTTTCATATGGCTCTGACAGAACTGAAAAGGGATGTAATGCTTGGATGGAACTCAGGATACATTTGAGTTCTGTCCTAGCATATTGCATTGGTTAACAGTTCTGTCAGAGCCATATGAAAACAGTGCATTTCTCTGACGGAGCTGAAAAGCGGTGTATCGGGATTATTACTGTGGTGTAAACAACACATATAAAAGAAAAATTACAAAAAATATAAACAAGGTTCCTAAGATACTGTAAAATCACATATTTTCATTGGTATTAAATTTTGTGGATTTCGATAAATATGCATTTTCGTGGGATCTTTAATTTGTGGATTATCAAATATGGAAGAGTAACCCCATGCTCTCTATTGGGGAGGTGGATTAATCGTGGGGATTAGATTTCGTGGTCGAGTTTAACTACAAAATCAACGATAATTCAACTCCCTTGAAAAATAACGATTTTACGATAGTTGATCTCGGTAAAACGTTTTCTCTCGGAATCAGAACTGACTTGTGCTGAAAGTCTACTTATCTATATTAAGCAGTTCATTGAGCGTTCGCTTCGAGTGCCGGAGGTCTCGGGTTCGATCCAGTGGCCGCGTCATACCAAAGACGAAATAAAAATGGTACCAGAAATTCCCTTGCTAGACGCTCTGCTAGACGCTCAGCATAAAAGGGAATCTGGCTTCTCTTCACTCATTACCCTCATGGCGATGGATAACATCAGGAATGAGGTGTCGAGAGTGATTAATATAAGTTGGAAAAACTTGTTTCACAATCGACCTTAAATAAATTAGTATAAACTAAACTAAGCAGTTCATTTATAAAATATCAAAGAAATTTATACATGATATGTGTGTTGTGGTCTAATAGTCGTCAAAAATCCTAATAGTTTCTCTGATTTTTCTTCCCTACTCAGTCAACTCTTTGCGTTTAATTATTTAAGATAATCTGTACGATTATTGCCTCATACTTGACTTTTATAGAGATTGGAGGAGATGTTAGTCTTCTTGGCAATTAATTCTAGCCTGCACGAGTATCCTTAAAATGACAGGAGTATGCCATCGGAGTAGATTGGAGCACATTCTATATCAGCTGGTGTTTCCAATATTACGCCTATCACAGGCACTGTGATGAGTGTTGGTGAGTGAAGTAAGAAAACAAGTCACAGTATATTGGACCAGTGGTACATGGGCTGCTTATCAAAGGAATTACCCTGATAGCGTTTATGAAAGGAATCGGAAATGTAAATAGCAGTTGTTTATTTTAACTACAGTTGTAATTGAAGAATATTGTGGCTTATCTTAGATAAATGAATTACACACAGTGATTTACTTAAGACGAAAAAATACAATATGTTTAATGTTTCAACTTGCTTATAGTAGTCTGTGAAAGTTTTGTATTTGAAATCAGTTTGAATTTTTATCGGTGAGCTGTTTTCACTTGTTATAGTACATGTGCGAGGTTAGCATGGGATGTTAAGAATCCAGCACTGTTTGATTCCATAAGTTAATAGTTTACTTCACATGGGATTTTAATTGCTGAATTTGTAAAAAAGCACCCTGAGGTAAGTGGATATGTGTTATTACGATTATAGAAATAGGGGCTGACAATTATAGGTACAGGGGCTGATGATTATAGTTATAGGGGCTGACGATTATAGGTACAGGGGCTGATGATTATAGGTACAGGGGCTGATGATATAGTTACAGGGGCTGATGATATAGTTACAGGGGCTGACGATTATACTTACAGGGGCTGACGATTATAGTAACAGGGGCTGATGATTATAGTTATAGGGACTGACAATTATAGTTACAGGGGCTGACGATTATAGTTACAGGGGCTGACGATTATCGTTATAGGGGCTGACGATTATAGGTACAGGGGCTCAGACGATGTACTATTAAATGTTCTATGACTCCATGCAGTGCAATTTCGGTGAAAGTTCTTAATGTTTGATAAAATATAGATTTAAGTATCTTTCTTTATTCATCTACATGTTTCTGTTTTTCGGCTTTTGGCGGTTTGTTGGAAAGTTATTCATTGTTTATATTGTACTTGATTAAGAATTAGTGGATCGGGTAAATTCACAAAAATAGTTCACAACTAAATCCACTACGAATAACCATAGGCCATAAATGGTGGGTCAAATTTAATTGTATAGTCCAGTCAGGATAACATTCCAGTGACGCAGCGGTCGAGTCCACTTTCACGGTGTAAAACCAATTACTAGTATAAAGGCTTATACTGTACAAACAACTATAATTTCAATGCTAAACTAACATACTAAACTTCGCTTTACCTGTTTAGACAATGGTTGTGACTTTTTGCGTACACATAAACTGCAACGTCACTGTCACAATATCCTAACTGGACTATACTTTGGCTATGGTTTTGATTGCGTGATGATAATGTTTTTAAAGAAGATTATAGTACTGCGCGGAACTACAAGAACAATTTTAGTATTATGTAATGGTCACATGCAATGCAATGCAAAAATAAATTTTCTGACTTTTTTATTTTTGTCAGAAGACTCAAAATAATGGACACATCAGCTGCAGTGTGATAGGGTCCTCAAAATGTATGTCAACTATAAGTGATTGAATGAGTGCAGTATGTTGGCCGTGTCTTGGGATATAAAGGTGAAATAACCACTAAATTCATTAATTTTGTTCTTTAGCACAATATAAAGTGACAATTGTCAACCTCAGATTGTATCAATTGTTAAAGGGCAGTTGACACACATATATCATTGAAAAGACGTACTGTACAATCATTATTTTTCAAGGGAGTTGAATTTTCGTTGATTTACTTGTTAAACTAGACCACGAAATATAATCCCCACGATTCATCGACCTCCCACATACAGAACATGGATTTACCCTTCCATGATTTGAAATCCACAAATTTAAGACTCCACGAAAATGCTTTTTATCATAATCCACGAAATTTTTTACCCACGAAAATATATGATTTTACAGTAAATGCTTCAGCTACAAATAAGACGAAAAAAACGGGATCATGTTTGATATAAGAATTTTTACAGATGTGCAGACTGATCATATGCTGGTTTTACCCTTAGTGGCTCTCGCTTTGGCAAATATGCCAAAATCTCAAAATGCAAGATTAAACAGTTTCATTACTTCAACTACATGTATACCAATAAGATGATTCTAAAGTACCATTTTGTCAAGGCTTATCACCATATCCAGTTAAACAGAATGTTTGTAAGGACCTATGATTTGAGTGTATCTGATTTTGGTCCGCATATATAGTCCAGAGAATGTGACACGACTCTCGACCTTCAATTAGCATAGTTTCACAGCTGATTTATTGTCTATATTTATAACCCCGGTTGTATGTTTTTACAAACCAGGAGTATTACGAAGATGCTCGAGGTATAATACCAACACAAATTTAAAGGACCGATGTTGCACGATTTGCTTGCGGGAATATATATTATTCAACGCAAAGACCTTGTAATATATTCATGCATAAAGGTCAGAATCATGTCAAATTCTCCGTGCTATACATATAATAGTTTATGATAAATCTTCTACTTTACAATATACAGCATCTGGAAACTCTTAGCTCATTCCTTGTTCCTTGTCTGTAATTACCTGCTAAGTTTTATACCAGATTTATTGTCACACTAAATGGAAATGTCAGTAAATCACATACAGTATAACTGCATGTTTTTAGCTATAGTTCAGTCAGCGTAAGAATCCAGTGACGCAGCAGTCGAGTCCACTTTAACGGTGTTAACCCGATTATAAAGGCTTATTATGACTGTATATACGAACAATTATAATTGCAATGCTAAATTAACATACTATATTTGCTCTACCTGTTCAGACAATGGATTTAATCTTTTTGTGTACACATGAATTGCAACGTCACTGTCACAATATCCTAACTGGACTGTAGTACTGCTACATATGTTTGTTTGTGGTGTTGAACTGAGACAGTGGCAAGTTCTGTTTTTTCTTCCTCGGCCTGGGATTTCATGGCCATGTATGTCAGCCAGGCCTGACTTCGAAAGAAAAAAACTCAAATGTGATAAATAATTGCACTGCTTATTGCAAAAACAAATACAAACTGGCCCCGATCTCCCGAAAAATCTCAATCTGAATGCAACCTCAACTCAAATTTTGTCACCTATTGTTTGATAATGTCTCCATGCGAAATTGTACTCTAAATTGGTATAACAAAACAGAAACATTATTCTGAGTTTATTACAGTAAACATTCGAGAGCTTGCGCTTCTTATTTATCTCAAACCCAGACTCCGATTTGACCAAAATCTCATTTTTTGTTGAGATTTCTCCTTGAGATGCTTTGGGAGATCGGGGCCAGCTTGTATAACTTGAGGACCTGATACACGGTCATGATCTCTGAAAAACATGAATTCAAACATACAGTACAACATGTCAGCTAAGGGTTCTACTATTTCAGAATTAGTTAAAGTTTTGGTGTAGAGATGTTTCAGGATTTGGCATTAGACCTCAGTAGGACCCCTAAAGTGTGCATGCTGCTTGATATTCAGAAACAGTATAATTTAATATAAAGGCTTGTGCTAAAATTGCACTGTACTTATAATTACTTAATTCAGGGCCAATGGACATTGTATAATGTATTCTCTATAGCCTAGCTAGTGGTTGAGCGTTCGCTTCGAGTGCGGCAGATCACGGGTTCGATCTCTGGCCGTGTCATACCAAAGACGAAATAAAAATGGTACCAGAAATTCCTTTGCTAAACGCTCACCATAAGGGGAAACTGGCTTCTCTTCTCTCAAACCCTCGTGGCGATGGATAACATCAGAAATGAGGTGTAGAGAGTGATTAATTATAAGTTGGAAAAACTTGTTTCACAATCGACCTTAAATAAACTAGTATAAACTATTGTATAATAATTGTTTATTTTCATCAGCATTTACGTTGTTATTCAGCTCTTCAGCTTGACACACAAGAACATAATCCCTGCATTATAATCTGAGGGAATTAAATCAGTACCCTCCTCTTGGAAGTCTTTATGCAATAAATATTTTGTAAAACCCATGTAGCTAGTTATCATGGTACTGTTTTATCAAAGCACTTACGATCAAATTAAAAAAATTATAATTCATTGGGCCTAAAATAAAATATTGTTTGTTTCCCCATCCCCTCCCTACCTACCCGAAAAAAACGGCCCTACCCAAAATATTTTATTGCCCAAATTGAAATAATATTTTTTTTATGAAATATTGGGGATGAAAATGTTAATTTGTGTTTACTGGCTTGTTTCTTACTTAAGTACATTTTGTACAGATTTTAAATTTAAGATTGTTGGTTTTCACCTTATAGTTACATGTATTATTATATTTTACTATTTGTATGTCTTGGTAAATAACTATTATTCTGAAACTATTAAAAAGATATTTAACCTACCTACCTACCCATTCTAAATTTGCTTGGGTCGGGATGGGGAAACAAAGAATATTTTAAGTTTGGCCTTAACATCTACAAATTAGTGACGGATATGGTTTGTAGGAGCTCATTTACTAAATCATTATTAGTATTGCAGCTTCATTTACCACACATTAAAATTGTAAACAAATTACACAGAGTATTAGTTTGATCGTAACTGTACGATTTTCATATGTGCTTTGATAAAACAGTACCCTCAGGTTGCTTTAATTTATGCCGTAAGTAAACGCTCTTTCAGTTCTGATGACATTTTGTATCAAAACGCTGGCAGCAAATCGATGGGTTGGCGGAAAACTATTGTAACTCCAATATAAAACATAGTGAGTTACAATAGTTTTCCGCCAACCCATCGAAATATGATGTTTGATTCTGCTGGTTTGTATTTTTGATGAACAGCCCTCAGGACTGGTGTATTAAACAATCAGGAAAAGTCTTCTTGTTATCAGAAAATTTATTGTGCGGGTTGTTACACAGTATCTCAATGATCATTTATTATAGTCAGTGAAAAAACTCCTGGGATGACTTCCTTTCAGTACAAAGTGATGAATTTGATGTTTTGCCTCATTTTAAAATTTTCAGTTGATCGTTTATTGAAGAATTTTTGCTTCAATTCTCCGAGGAGAACGAAGATTTATGTATTCGGTGTAAAACTAATTCTTCAAACACTGACCCTATGTTACCATGGTTCCAGTATAACTGGGTTATTTGTGTTAAAAGACATTTTACTATTAGCCCTAGAAACCCATTAAAATTTTGAGGAATTTCAACATCCCCAGAATCATGAAAAATATAATGATTATTAAATGTATAATATAAAATGATAAACGTTACGAACATCTAAAACTACTGAATGGATTTTGATCAAACTGGTCAAGGTGTAATCAGCCTAGACACTTACTATTTTGGCCACTGGTCTGACAGGGCAAAAGCACAGGTAACTGTATCATTAATAAACAGTACCTAAAAAAAAAAAAAAAAAATTTTGTTAAATTTATAATTCTTATACAAGGTGTATTTCCATGAATTGACCAGGTATCAAAAACAAGAATTGGCTATCGATATCTTCATAAAGTAATTATATTCGTAAAAAACATGACTATAACTACTTTCATGCGAACTCCCATCGAAATTGGTCAAGTAGTTAAACAGTTATGCCATAAATACGTAATACGGTATCCACCCGGTCACTGAGGTGGACTAAATAAAAACAAAAAAACGGAAATATTGAGGAAATCACCAACATATGTCGAATTTACCGTTGTGTAGAAACATAATAATGCGGTAAAATTAAAGAACGAAAAAGTTGGAACAGATTTACCTGGTTGACACATGTTCACTTCAGTGAATGTATACGTGTAAGCCGAAAAACGAATCGTTTGCATATTTAAATGTCAAAATGACTCCATGTTTGTGCGAACGTTCCGAATGATGCGCGTGATTTCCTTTTTGTAACAACGATTTTCATTGGTTGATTTCATTTGGGTTTCCCAGGACTTGGTTACCAGCGTATAAACGATGTATACTACGCCAATGAAAATGACCGTTATAAAATACGTTCGAAATACCCGTCAGACACACTAAAAACCACTACAGCCGTTCCTACAGCGTTTATCGCCCTTGAAAAATAAAATCAAAGTTTAAACAATGAATTATATCGTACGGAGGTAAATTTAAGCATGTTTTCGAATGCTTTCGATTCACAAAGATGTTTTTGATCACCCACAGCTTTTTTTTAGGGACTGTTTATTAATGATACAGTTACCTGTGGGCAAAAGCGCCTAATTTGTAAATGGGACAGTTACTGGTCCAGAATTTCACTGGTCCTTCTGGATTTTCACTGGTCTCGGACCAGCAGACCACTGTTAGTGTCGAGCCCTGTGTAATCATACAAACACAAATCTAAAGGACCGATATTGCACGATTTGGTTGCGGAAATTTATATATTCTTCGCAAGAACCTTGTAATATATTCATGCATAAAGGTCAGGATCAGGTCAAATTCTCTGATCTATGCCCATATTAAAACAATACATTCAAGATGTTGATGGTCATAATTGAGCAATACAGGGCTTTTTTTCGCTGAATTGTGAAGAGGCCCAAGCCCTTTTATTTTGTGAAAATTTAGCTCGAAAACTCTCAAAATTGTGAAAAAATAGGAGTGGAAACTTTTCAAATTGTGAAAAACTTAACGCGTTACCGAAATCACCCAATTATGATACAAAATTTTTCAGATGTTAGTTCATATTTTGTCAACTTTTCCCAAACATGCATGTATCTATGATATAATACTTTATATCAAGTCCTGTACTGGAATATATGACTGTTATCTGTAATTTGTTTGTTTGATGCTTTGTGGTGAAGTTGATTTTACAAAAACCATGACGCAAATTCTAATTGTGAATTAAGGGGCCTTATAGGTTTGTGAAAGGGGCCTATAGCAAATTGTGAAGGGGCCTAATATAGGCCCCTCGTATATAGTGAAAAAAAAACCTGTCAATAAGACAGTTCAACAAAGTTGACAATCTTCTGGTTTGTTAAACAGGGTAGCAATACCACGTGACTTTTGGCTACAGTTACAAGTAGAAATTTGTAAACATTGGAACACAAATATAGCCATAAGTATTTTATTTCTCCATCGATTTCTATAAAATATACACCACGCTAAGGGGAAAAGTATTTGCTTTCCGTGAAATATGATATCTTTTTCAGGAGTATTACCGCTTGTTCCATTACCCTGTGAAACCTACACGTTCCACGGTTTCACAAGGTAATGGACAAAACAGCACAGCCGCTGAAAAAGATTTCATATTTCATGGAAAGCAAATAATTGTCTCCTTAGCGTAGTGCATATTTCATAGAAAACGATGAAGAAATAAAATATTTATGACTATTTTATTTTCTTCTTGTAACTGTAGTCAAAAATCATGTGGTATTGCTACACTGTTAAACCTTGAACAAGATGTTACCAACAAATGAAGACTTATTAATATGCATCAGCTAGGCACCATATGTTGGTATAACCATGAGGTTGTATGAGTACATTCATGCCAACTGGTACATCGAGTATAGAATTTGATTCTAGTTCATTTAACAGCTTTGTGGTTGATTTTTTTGTGCAGACTAATTTAATTAATCAGGGGTCCTACAATTCCGGACGGAAATCCGGATTGGCTGCACCAGAAAGAATAATCTTTTCTGCAGAAAATGAAAGTTATTTGATAAAAAAATTCAAAGAATTGACAAAGTTATGGTCATTTGAAGACTGACAACTCGTTTTCAGGCTTGGGCATTAGGCCTCAGTAAAACCCCTGATAAATTGATTGAAGCATTTCTACTTGAAAATGATGTTTTAGCCTGATAATTTAAGGTCGTGGCAATTTTTCCATCTCTTGTTGTGACCATTAATTTTGTCTTATCTAGAACTGCATTTGTTGCAGGTCGGCCCATTTTCTGGATAATGTGACTAGGTTACTAGTCTCTTTTATGATTGGATGACATTGGTTGGGCTTGTTTTATGCCCGCAAAAAATATTTGCCCTTGCGTTTAAATAATCAAGGTCATGCATGCAATGACAGCTAGGGGACTTCGGAAGTTCAATATCACAGAGACCTTCCACAGCTATAACATTATAAAGTGATTTACTATTTATACTCAATTATCTACTTATATAATTATAAATAATTTTTAATGATCATATTTATTGTTTTATACCTCAAAGAAGTAGTAATAAATTGCCTTATTTGGATTATAGAAACGTCTCAGGTTACTTAATATTTAATTTGTTACATAAAATAGCTATTCTTGGTGGTTTATGGGTGGTCTTGTGGTGAAAATGGCTGACAGATTGTGGCTGGAAAGATTTCTGAACTATTTGAGTAGAGTATGATGTAACATAATTATAAACCACTTGAAAATCAGATACTGCATGTCTTAAACATGTGTGTGCAGTATGCAGTCTTTGTTTATGTAACACTTAATACCACAGGTTGATGGTAACAGCACTACATACCATCTATGCATTGAAGCCTTGCCATCTATTTCTTGTCGTTAAATTATACCACTATAATATTTGTTTTGTGTGTTTGTGTATTGATTCTACTACATCTGTCATAATTATTTTTTATATGTTTGCAAAACATGCTGTGATAAGAACATGTTCATCTCTCTTAGGATGGTGGCTTTATATGTATATTTTGAGGGGGGGCAGAGGGGGAGTTTTTTTGGCTTTGTTAAGTTCGAGCAGTCAAGTCCCATTTCTGGTTCCTAAGACCAAGTTCTCCTGTTAAAAACAGTTAAAGCTTACAATTGGTAGTTCTTCATCTTCACAAATTTTTCTCTCTCCATCTTGAAGAAAAACTGCTGCAGAAAATGAATAATGAATGTTGAATTAGTTGCTTCAGGGGCTGTCACAAAAGCTTTGGATGAGTTATTGCTCAAATTTAGTTTCAACTTAATAGTTTTACTGCTGTTTTTACTGCTTTATTGCATACCAAACTGTATACTTGCATGAGTTGCTCTGAGATGGTCAGAATTATCTTTCAATATCCCCTACCATAGGAGCAGTAGCGGACCTTGCATGAGTTGCTCTAAGATGGTCAGAATTATCTTTCATTGTGACTCGCTACCATAGGAGCAGTAGTGGACCTTGCATGAGTTGCTCTGAGATGGTCAGAATTATCTCCCATGGTTACTTTCTACCATAGGAGCAGAAGCGGACCTTGCATGAGTTGCTCTGAGATGGTCAGAATTATCTCCCATGGTTACTTTCTACCATAGGAGCAGAAGCGGACCTTGCATGAGTTGCTCTGAGATGGTCAGAATTATCTCCCATTGTAGCCATACTATGGGCAGTAGTCCTAACAGTCAAGAGAGTCCAGTTGTATCTGTATGAAGCTGTGTTAGATGTACCAGTTAAAGGTTAATTTATTATACATGTATTACAGAAACAAGGTTCCTCTAAGAATGGTCTGGTTTGTATTGTAAGCCAATATATATTTCAGGGATCCTATTATTCCGGAATAGTCTGAAATCCTGATTTGCTGCACACAAGAAAAAAATAACATTTCTGCAGAAAATGAAGGTTGTTTGAACAAAAAAATAAACTGAACTTTAAAAATAGAACATATTATGTTTGTATTTAAACTATGTTTTGGAGAAGGGTGTGCGCTAATGGCACTCAAAACAGACTTAATAATGATCAATTTTCAGGATTGGGCATAATACAATGCCTCAGTAGGGACCCCTGATATTTATAAATACCAACATTTCAATGATTTGTGTTTTGGAGGCGTTAATGTGCAGGAGTGTCAATATTCCTGAAAGAGCAATGGCTTCTGACCAAAATAAAAGTTATTTGAAGAAAATATTTCAAGAAATGGCAAAGTTATTGTCAATTTAATCTGCTCTGAAGGAATTTCTTTAGTACAAACTGAGTTAATTATGGAAGCCATGTGATTGAAGGCCTCTTGTTAGGCAAAAATGGTCAGACGCATACAATTTTCCTGATTTTTAATTTGGCCCTGTTGACATCCCTGCAGTAGGGACCCCTGATATTTATAAATACCTACATTCGTGTTTTGCAGGCATCGATCAGTGTGAGATATTGCAACTTAAGTGCTATCTGATCAGCACAATGTCTGTATACATGTTGGTACAAGTTCTTCTGTGTAAACTGTTTCAGGTATCTCTTTGTGAGTTTGCAGCCAGAGTTTTAATATTATATCCATTAGATTTAAGAATACAGGTCTGGACTGTATCACCGTTTAGGTTATAATGTTACATCTGTTTCCTAGAACCTTAAACTGTTTAACCTAGTGCTGCTTGAGCTCTTCATTCAACACTGAGTAAAAATAAAAATGTCCACACCAAAAAAAATGAGATAAATTCATCCATTCCAGAGACTTCTATCATTGAATAAGAAAACAGATGTGTGAAAAATTACCTGTAATATTATTGTTTTTCTTTCTTCTGCCTACTGTGGGTTGTCGAGAATAATTACATTTCACAGGAAGGCCAAGCTTAAACTATAGGTTTATAGAGGCTCACAGGGAAGACTGGGCTTGCCCAACTGTGTTGCCTTTAAAATAAAGTCGTTATTAGTCCCCTACCTGTTTTCGACCAGAGGGGACTTATAGGTTTGCCCTCCGTCAGTCAGTCCGTCTGTCAGTCCGTCAAAAAATCGGGATCCTGACATAACTCAAACAGTTTCCAAGCTAGGTTTATGAAACTTGGTATATGGATTAAAGGGGGCAATAAGGGGATAATGCACGTCCAAACATATTTTGATTCCGACCAAAATTGTGGTTGCTATGGCAACAGAGACATTGAAAATGGCTTAAAATCGTTAGGGGACTTCTGTATACAAGGTTGTATATATCTCACTTTATATTATACAGTAAGATTATATATAATTAACCTGTTTGCGCCAAAGGAACGAAATAAGTATGTTGATGATATACTTTGACTGAGCCACAGTAGTTGATCTAGTTGACTCAGATCTTCGACTCAATGAAGTTTGTTTTGATTTTCTTCTGTGCAGCATGTTTGAGTATCAGCAATCCACTTCTCCATCCATTATAACCGACCCCAAAGAATAAGGGTTGGAAATCTGAAAGCACACATTTATTGAAGGATAGCTATTTGCTATCTGTGTGGTATGTATGAATTCAGACATGAAAAGAAACATTGTTTGTAAACAGAATTCCCAAACTCTATTGATGTCTTCTTTATTCCTGAGGCCTAAATTGAAAAAAAATGTTGGTTTCTTTATTCCTGAGGCCTTAATTGAAAAAAAATGTTGGTTTCTTTATTCCTGAGGCCATAATTGAAAAAAAATGTTGGTTTCTTTATTCCTGAGGGCTTAATTGAAAAAAAATGTTGGTTTCTTTACTCCTGAGGCCATAATTGAAAAAAAATGTTGGTTTCTTTATTCCTGAGGCCTTAATTGTAAAAAAATGTTGGTTTCTTTATTCCTGAGGCTATAATTGAAAAAAAATGTTGGTTTCTTAAATCCTGAGGGCTTAATTGAAAAAAAATGTTGGTTTCTTTATTCCTGAGGCCTTAATTGAAAAAAATGTTGGTTTTTGCTTAACTTCACCAACCCAGGATATTGGAACCCCACCCCACCCCCAAACTTAATTATTTTTAGATGTCTGGAGAATGCGTTTTAGGGGGAAACATGTCAATAGTTGCACCAGTTAGGATAATAAAATCAGGAATAAAAAAATTATTTACTATCAATTAGTAATCAGTATTTTTTTCTCATTATAATTTTGCACTTGCCCAAGGGCTAGCTGGGTGGAAAAATCTACTTGTCCACAGGCAAAAAATCCCAAGTCGGGCAAGTTGGACATATGAATTCCACTCCCCAGCTATCGGAATCCAGCTAAATTTTTGGGTAGTGTCCATGGAAATGCACAATATTTAGGAGTTACCTGATGTAAGCACCATGGTACTATTGTAGTCCCTTATAGTTTCCTTTCCTAAGACACCTTGATGGATGCCATCTATCTTAGGAATGCTCAATGTTCATGCAAACAGTAAAACTAGATCCTGGGGTGTAATGGTTTGTTTCAAACAGTTTACCACCCGATCTACAAACATATTGTTTATATTGCCTGGTAATCTGGTGCACACAGAGGCATTATATAAGATACCTTACCCTTTGTTAAGTGTCAAAATTAACATTTCTGTTAAGTGCTCCGTTGGTTATTAAAATGTCTAGATAGGGGTGGAATTTTCATGGATGTACACATAGTTGTTGTTAGGCTACATTGGACATGTACAAAAAGATTATATTCAGTCAGACAGGGAAGGCAGCACTCAACTTAACCAGCCGAGCACAGAAAACATAAAAAGCACTGCATGAAAACACGGTATCCTGTCCCGAAAGTCTGCCGCCTCAGTCAAACTTAAACGGAACGAGAGCTTTGTGACGAGAAAACAACAACCGAACACCACACACCACAAGGACAATCTACAACATATATATAGTGTACATGCAATTTTGAAGGATACGAAGCAGCCTTGTGCTGGACAACGAAATTGCAGAATGGCACATAGAAAGTGAACAAGGTTCAACAATAAGGCACAATGGCGAAATATTTTTTATTTTTACTATAAAGTGGACAATACATACATAGAGGAAGTACAAGTCCCGCTCAGAATAGTCAGCTGTCACCCATGCAGCTAGCATGTAGCACACTTCACTCAGGGTGCTGGGCTGTAATTCGGCAGATGCAGGTACCTTGATTCCTGGGTTAGAGGCCAGCATAATAAATCTGGCAAATTCTTACGATTTGCTAAAATTTTAATGCCAGATTCTGGTATGGCGCCGGTTCCAATGATTTGACTTATGATGTCCGGGAATTCATGTTTTCTAGTCTGACATTTGTGATTAAAGCGTATACCAAAGGTGTTGTCTTGGGGATTTTAATAACTCCAGATGAGGCCTAATAGTACATATTCTATGGTATTTTGTTAAGCTTTCGTTTTCTAATTTTTAAAATCGATTTTGAACAGAAAGACTGGGAGGTAGCTCCTAGACAGCACTCGGCACTATACCTTGAAGTGTATGTTGAAAAGAAAAGTTCTGAGAAAATGTCACATGATCTTAAATTCCTATTTTATGTTATATGCTTGCTGACAGCAAATGTATGAATTTACATTCTAAATTAGTAGTTGGGAAATTATTGCATAGTTGCTTTCCTGCAGCATGTAAAAAATGTTCTGATACATAGCATGGTAAATATTCCAAGGATGTAGTTGATGCTGTATTAAGATCATTATACCCCCGCACAACGAGTTGTAAGGGAGGGTACACTGGATTCTGTACACTGTCCGTCTGTCCGTAGACGCATTCTTGTGGACGCAACTTTTACAGTTTTTGCAGAATTTCCTTTAACAGATGAACAACCTCAACATGTAGATGTGCGTAAAGGAAACAATTTGCGCTGCGACGATTTTTGACAGAATTATGGCCCTTTGTACTTTTATGGACGATACAATATATAGTGAACAGTTCTTGTGGACGCAACTTAAAATTAACTGCAATGGTTTTTGCCGAATGGGGACAGTTCTAGTTCATTTCAAAGAATGTGTCAACTATAATAATACCCTAGTATAGGTCGATTTTAATAAAGATCCAACTCGGAACCCTAAAATAAGTGTTAAGGTTAGGTGCCATTTTCAAGAAAGGCCTCAAAAACCTAGCTTCATTAACTATGGTATGAATCCCGATACACTGCTTTTCAGTTCAGTGAGAGAATTGTTCTATTTTCATATGGCTCTGACAGAACTGAAACCGATGTAACACTCATGATACATGAAATCTGAGTTTCGTCCGAGCCTTACATCAGTTTTCAGTTCCATTAGAGCCATATGAAAATAGAACAATTCTCTCACGGAACTGAAAAGCGGTGTATTCAGGATTCATACCATGTTAATAAATGCCCGTACAAATTAGCTAATGCGACTATTGATTTAGGATAAAAAAACAATGGTATAACTATGGTCATAATTTTTATGAAATGTCACTAACGTGGTTACGATTGTAGCCTTTATGGCAGCCATGGAGTCATCAAAGACGTTTTATTGTATATTTCTGATAGGTTGCTATAAATATGTCCTGGAACCGCTCATTAATGTCACATGGTTGTGTTCATTTGGGAGAGAAATAACCTCTTGATTTCAGTGTCAATATTAGTATATGGGTACCCAAGTGAAATTGTTTTACTGTTAAATCATATATTTTCGTGGTTATTAAATTTCGTGAATTTTGATAAAAATGCATTTTCGTGGTGTCGGAAATTCGTGGATTACAAAACATGGACGGGTAAACCCATGTCCTGTATATGGGAGGTCGATTACCGGCAGGCATTCTATTTCGTGGTCAAGTTTAACAACGAAATCAACGAAAATTCAACCCCATCAAAAAATAATAATTTTACTGTATTTATATTTCAAATTATGGCCAAGTAGAGAATAATACATTTAGCTAAAAACAATGATCCTGTGCGTTGTTCAGGGGTCCTACAATGCCGGAATAATCCGGAAATCTGGATTTACTGCACTAGAAAGAATAAACCTTTCTGCAGAAAATGAAAGTTATTTGATAAAAAAATACCAAAAATTGACAGAGTTATGGCCATTTAAAGTTTCATATGCTGAAATTTAATGATAGATCAGTGTTTTAAACAGTGTTTTGGTGTTGGGATGCGAGGTAATGGCACACGGAACAGACCTTGGTCTTATTTTCAGGATTGGACATTATGCCTCAGTAGGATCCCTGATTGTTAGCCAGTATATTTGTTATTATTGTGATAGAATGTATAGATTTGAGGGTTTTAGGTCATAAGTCAATGTTTGGAGACAAATGTCTCAGACCTTATGTCTCTGATTGAATATGATAGTTGATATGATACTTCAATGACCTATGGATGTATTCTCTGAATGGTCTTTCTGCACTCGTTTCTATCACCAGTGGAGGGACAGCAAATTATCCTCTAGGAACAACACATTGGGACCGGTGATGAGAGGTAGGAACTGCATGGTGTATTGAAAGGTTGTTGTTTTATAGAGGTTTGAGGTGTATTACTTATTAACTGTGTTGAATACAGTTAAACCTTGCTGAAGGACCTACTCAAAGCACTAACATAATCTCCTTGTTCATTTTCGCTGTTTTGATGTTGATCTTAATTTAATTCATAGATAATCTGCTTTCAAAGAGTCTACCCTTTAGGGGCACAGGTCTTGTTCTTGACATTCAACTGTATATTTATAAGGCTGTTATTGAGGGTCGTCTTGACAGATTGCATTTGGATAGTTGATAAGCTTTTATAGCTGTTGAACAGTTGTGTTCCCCTATGGGAAAAAAGTTCAAACCGTTTGTTGCAAAACATTGCACATATTTATCATGTAATTAGGATCTTCAGCTTAGCTTCAGTTACCTATAAAATCTTGCCAGTGCTTGTGCCAGCTAGTTTATACTATATTTAAAAAACTAGAACGTTTTATTGTTTTATAAATAGACAAATATAAATAGGGCTTCAGTCATGTGTATCAGAAGAGTCGGTCACTGTTATGTGATTTTAAACAATTATAGTTCGAATTCTTTACTAATTGTAAGATTTTAAATTGATAACATTTTTGTACTGTTAAATTAATCAATTACCGTCCCTTTGTTTTGAACAACCTTGGATTGAGTTTGATAGCACAATTCGGTGGCCAAAAGCTACAAACAATATAAAAAGATTGTTTATTTTTCTTCTGTGGCATTATATCAATGTTGAACTTGAATTTATTAAGGGACATCATGTGTTAAGGCTTATTATAAGCATGCCTGGATTTCGAGAATAGCTGTTGGTAGGTTACACAGGCTGTACTGGAACCTTACCTAGTCTGGGGAAAAACTGCTCTCTAGATCTGGAATAACGACTTGCAACAAATGTTCGAAGATTTTCCCGTCATCTCTTATTGCATGAAAAGAATAAAAAACATGTGAGTTGTGAATTTTCTATTATCAGTACTGACAGAAATATGCTGGGTATTATCATTTTGATTGACAGGCGAAAAAAAATGATTAGGTACAAATCGGTTGCGTGTATGGTATGGTGTGCTAGAATACGTAATTGTAGTATAATTTCCTGCAGTTTGTGTCAATTTTCGGATTAATTGGGGATATATGTAACCATCTGGGAGTTACTATAGTAAGGTACAGTTATTGATCAAGTTTCACACTGATCATTGCTCTTGGAGCATATCTCAGACTTGTAGAATTTTAACTGATTTTCGGGATCTTAAAAATATTTACTGACATTTTATTGGAATAATGACATAGTTATACTTTAACGACGTTAGTGAGTTTTGTATTTAATGATAATTATTTTGTTTTGTTTCTTGTTTTTGCAGGTTTATTTTTCATAAGGTTTTTTAGTTCAGGTCATTTTTCAGTCAGGAAGGATTTTTTAATTCTGACAGTTGACTTACATTAACCAGCAATCCTGAAATTATCCGCTTCAGTGGACTTGCACTTCAGCAGAGTTTGTCATGACTGTCAAGAAAGATCTTAACGTGGCCAACACAAAATTGAACCCAGAGGGTGACCATTTTAAGCACTCTACGGACTGAATGTTTGACAATTAAATCACAATTAAATCTCAATTAATTGTTTCTCAGTTCAATTGGAATTTGGTTTAAACATTGAACTAATACAGACTTTAAACTAAATGCATTGAGGGACCGGGGCTGTTTTAAGGGATTTATGTGCTTTCACTGTGCTGAGTTGATCAAATTGATTGAAAGTTTTACATCAAACTATATAATCTGTAGATATAGTATAGATGTATTGATTTATCTGTCAGTGTTTTCAGTGTGTATTGATTTGTAGGATTCACAATCATACACTCAACCCCTTTTCTAATTGGTCACTTTTCTAACCCGAAATACCTTTAACTGTGATCATATTATTTGATAGCGCAAATTTTATCGCATGACTGACCACGCATACTTTGGCGCTTGACTATCTCAGTAAACCAATTTTGAATTTACAGTATTTTACATTGAAATGCTTTTAAATAAATGATAATTTAAGTTTAAATAACTTTTAAATATATTATTATTCCCCTGGTAATTCTTGGATTTCTATTTGAACAACTCAGACACATCAGTCTGGATAAACTGGCACACATTGTCAAGTTCTAGTCTATAAGACACATTTATTTATAATCTTACGCATTAATGTTATTGAATTTTCCAATGTTTTGGATTATGAAGAAAGTTTCGGGAAATGAATTATGTATATTTTACTCATTTGCTTTACATGGATCTTGCATGCTATATGTAAAGCTACGTTATGGCGTGAGTTATCTTCCAATATGACAGATGCCTGTTGAAATTCTCATATTTGTTTTTAGTTTTTTCACTGTTGCTTGTAGTATCTATTACACCTGGATTTCTTGTACGATGCACAAAACTATCTTTAATTTCTCAATTGAACACGAACAAACAATGGAATTTCTTAGTCAGGGGTGTCAATATTCCTGATTAATCCAGGAGTTTGGATTTATCTTTCCTGAAAGAACTATGATTTCTGTTAAGAATAAAAGTTATTTGAAGAAAATATCTTTAGAAATGACAAAATTATGATCAATTAAGTCTGCTCTGAAGGATTTTATTCAATACAAACTGAGTTAAATGTGGAAACAATGTGATTGAAGGCTTCTTGAAGGCAAAAAAGGTCAACCGCATATTATTTTCAGGCTTTATAATTTGGCTCTGTTGACACCCCTGACTAGTTGGTTGAACACAAACAAACAACATTACAGAAGGATGGTTGGTGCAAACTGTACGCAGATTATTCCTTCTCCTGGAAATACCAATGTCATGATTGTCTAAATTACTCCCTATTGTTACAGAAAATTTCCTACAGTCTACTGTATGCTGAATTCAATTAACCGATGAAATTGTCTCTGTTTTCTTTGCTATTAAATGGCCTAATTCAATCGGGGACCTCGCTTGCCTAAGAATATAGTGGTCCCTTAAGTTTTCGACTTGTATATCTAATAATGGATGGAAGCCAAATAACATTATTGGTGTCTTTGTTGGCAAAGTACCGGTATGTTGTCATGGAGACAATTCTGGAAATTATTTTATCCAAGTTTGGTATGCATGAATTAGTGGTTGAATAACCTGTATGAACATTATGATAGTGGCAACTAATATAATCATGCAGGCATTCTGTAACCAAAGAAATCAAAGCACTGATAGCACTCTAAGAACAGGGTTTGGTAGTTCCTGAGGTCAGACAATTGTATTATCTGCCACAGAGTGAATGGCAGGGATACGGTAAATCTTACCTAACCAATTATATTTAAAACCTGTATGTAACAGTTTATGTACAGTGATACTCGGTTTAATTACTTTCCGCGTACCGCTTACCAAGGAGTAGATTGGTTAGGTAATGGACTCCTGGTTTGATAGGCTATTTCTGGTAACTGATGAACTGTTGCAATGCGATCAAGATAGATGTTATCCGCATTTGACCACTTTGTGCTATTTTTAGAACAAGGAATTGAATAGCTTTCAAACCTGGTAAATGCTATAACAGGTTAATGCCAAGCAAACCCTGTTATAATCTTACTATATTGGCAAATTTAGCAAGTTCAAGTGTAATGTAAAAATACATAGTTCTAATGTTGTTTAATTTCCGATAGGGAGATTTAGTAATATCTAATTCGCTGATTTTAATAATGAGCATGTGTATAACATAGTTTGCTAATAATTGAATAATGTATTAATCCAGTTGGTACAGAAACAATTAAACAAAAACTTTGCTTAGAAAAGAGATGTTAATAATAAGAATTTTTGCCAATTTTAATTAAAAGTCTGTGTTTCAGATTATTTATTGGTGAATAAGGTCCCAGGTCATTCAATTCTCAAGATGAGCTCTGGCTCTAATGTGTATGTCAACTATAGTATGGAGAATGTGACTTGATCCTTAATCTTCTATTAGCATAATTCTATATTTACAACCTCAGTTGTATGTTTTCACAAGCGGGTATAGTATCACAAAGACACTCAAGGTATAATACAAACACTGATAATGTATGATTTGCTCCAGGATATTCATATGTTCAACGCAAGAACCTTGTAATATACGCATGCATAAAGGTCAGGATCAGGTCAAATTCTCTGTACTATAATTTATATTACTGTACTGATTGATACTCCATGCAGTATAGTCCAGAGAACTTGACACGAGTCTCGAACTTCTATTAGCATAATTTAACGGCTGATTTATAGTCTAGAAATATAATCCCAGTCGTATGTTTTCATAATCGGAAAGTATCACGAAGACGCTCTAGGTGTAATACAAACACCAATCTATTGGACCGATATTGCACAATTTGCTCGTGGAAATTTATATATTCAATGCAAGAACCTTGTAATATATTCATGCATAAAGGTCAGGATCGGGTCAAATTCTCCGTACTATAATTATACCCCCGCACAACGAGTTGTAAGTGGGGTATACTGGATTCAGCTTGTCCGTCTGTCTGTCCGTAGACGCATTCTTGTGGACGCAACTCCTCCTACAGTTTTGGCAGGATTATGCTCAAACTTTCACAGATGAACAACCTCAACATATAGATGTGCATGAAGAAAGGAAGTTGCGCTGCGATGAATTTTGGCAGAATTATGGCCCTTTGCCGGCGGGGGTATATATAATATTAGTCTGCCGAATGGCGACAGTTCTAGTTTATATTACTGTACTGATACTCAGTGCAGTAGTGGAATTAGATACATGACCAATTCTCATTTGTTATCCGATGTTGTGATACAAAGTGACACAGATTGTTGAAGCTTTACTAACTGAACCACATTACAATGTAAGATAGTTACAAGGTATATACGTAGTAACGACAAAACCAGGTGTTGTGAAAAACCTGCTTGCAGCACTGATGTGTCTTGTGTGAGAAATTATCAGAGGCTGCATGAATTATATGTTCCCTGCATCATTTCTGTCAATTATCGGTACCTACTGTCGTTTACTACGATCTATTTTATTGTTAAGTCTTGATAGTGAAATGCCTGATGTTTCTGGATGTAGTGCATCACAGTGTACCCCAGTGTGTTGTATGAATGTATTATGCAGATAAACATGAGAGTTATGAGTTCATGTATCATCTTGCTGTCGGATTGTTGATATTACATCATAAAGAAATTCTTGAGTGAAATATTAGGTGATTCAAATTATATATAAGTATGATGGTGTTTTATAATGTGATCTAGGTATAGTATCATCCTTGCAGCCTCCAGGGGATGTCAATTGTCTACGGTAGTACAATTGAAAATCGTTGTCGACATCAGTAATGTATTGCATTCTGAATAGAGACCAGGGGTGGTATTCAATATTGATCTTATTTAATTTGAGAATAAGGATAGCCAATCATATTGCCTGTTACTGACCAAGAATTTGATATGGTGTGATCTGATTGGTTGACCTTATCCTTAAGTCAAGTAAGATCAATATTGAATACCACCCCAGGTCAAAACCCAAGTGTTAAGCTGCTCACGTATGTAATGTCCTTACTCACACCAGGCCCCCATCTCCCGAAGCATCTCAATCTGAGTTGAGATAAATCTCAAATAATGTCATGTGTCTTTGAGATAATTTCCATGGGAGACAAGACTCTGAAAGTTGGCGCCTTAAAAAGATACATTGTTCTGATTTTATTACAGTAAATATTTTGAGCATAAAACTTAAGAATGATCTCATATTTATACTCTTGACTTGAGCAAAATCTCAATTTGAATTGAGATTTCTACTTGAGATGCTTCGGGAGATTGGGGCCTGGTTTCATGTACTGGTGTACAACCATACAACCATCTTGAACACTCAAGACAGAGCATACCTGCAAGACCGTATGTTCGGTTGTGACCACTGTTAACATACTTCCCAGATGGTAGTATCCCTGATCTTTATGTTGACAGGCCTGTGTCGACATTCTGCATACGTAAACACAATATTTTTTGGCCCTATTGATATTTTCCAACATTATCACAATTGTTTGTCACAGTTGACGTGATTGAAATTGAAAAGTTGTTAATTGACTGTGAAAATACTGACAAATTTGAACCGTTGTTTGTTTGCTTGTTTTCTAGTCGTACCGAAAGTGTTCACATCGAACTTAGCTCTCAAAGGATATTGTGTTTAATTGGATTACTGTCTATATGGGATGAATAGTTAATTAAATGAATGCATGTAGCACTATGCAGGTTCTTAAGTCGATTTTTCACTTACCGACTTTAATAAGGATTGATAATGTGTTCCTGAAATTTTCCATGAGCTGTTATAAGGATTTATAATGTGCTCCTGAATTCTTCCATGAGCTGTAATAAGGATTGATAATGTGTTCCTGAAATCTTCCATGAACTGTTAAATAAGGATTGATAATGTGTTCCTGAAATCTTCCATGAGCTGTAATAAGGATTGATAATGTGTTCCTGAAATCTTCCACGAGCTGTAATTAAGACATGGCTATAATGATTAATAATAAAGTTGGTCCTGGAATTATTCAAGACGGTTATATTTAATTAAAGTTTATACTGAACAGGGTACAGACAAGAAGTGCTATTTGAGGTTATTGTCAGTTTTGATTATTTTAATGTTATAATATCCTGTCTGACTTGGAGGGGTGATAAAAAATTAACCTGTTGTTTTATGTATGTCAGCCAGGAATGCTTGTATTGTGAGTATAGCCAGCATTGTTGTAATTTGCATGTGTTCTTCAAGATACATTGGTTCATTGGGGGGCTTACTCAGTGTATGATCTTCAATACTCTTTCTGTCCTATTTTATGGCCAGGTTTTTGCTGCAGAAATTGATTTAATCAATGAATATGATTTTGCTTGTTGATAAATTTTTAAAGCATGATCTGACAAGTGGTTCTTACATGAAGGAATTGATGCCCATTCTTCCGTTTGGCGCAACATATATATAGAGAGATACAACCTTGTTGCACCAAATGGACAAATTATAGTCAATACCATATCGAGGGCTCAGTGCAACGGTTGTACTACATTTGATTTTAGAAGGAGTTACAACTGTTTTGCAGTCTTAGCCCTTGATATGTGTCACAGCAGATGGTGACTGCAAATTGAAGACTGCAGTCCAACTTGCCAGGAGTCTTCCAGGTCTAGCTCTACTTTGCAATTATTTAAGCTAATAGATGGATGGGGTCCAATATGAGGAATGGCCACGTACTATGACAGTCTCAAGCAAACGCAAATTATGACTGGAAATAAATCTGCTCCTCCTGTACCTTACTACTCTACGATGACGAGGTAATGTCAAATGCCTGGCCAATATTAAAGGTAAAGTTTTTTGGCAGGACCAGTTGACTGGTCACATATCCACAATCCTCATGTTTGCGCTACTGAAGTACATCATCATTTATCACATATGCACCGTGCTCATCCATGTGAGAACAATTGACGGAACAATGTTCTTCAACACGTGTGATAACAAATGCGTGAAGTCAAGGTGACCAACTTTTTGGCGCGAAAACGTTTCGGACGTTGTTTTGACTCTGTAACTATGGAATTGTGATAAACGGAATCCACTACTTGTCTTTGGGATAGACATTTCTTAAACTTGTCACAAAAACAAATTATCAAGCTCGCCAAAGGCTCGCTTAATAACCTGTGTTTTCTAGACTCGTTTAAGAAATCTTGATCTCCAAAGACAACTCATGTCGGATCCTATATATTTAAGAAAATGATTTTGATGAAAATTGTCATTGTTTTGAATATTAGATGGCTCCTCTGCAGTTGAATGGCCTGTTCATGAAAGTGGTATTTACTCTCTGTAGATGTAGACAATGTAAATTAGTTCCAATTGAATTAAAACACTTGCAATGTCTGTAACTTGTCTGTTACTTGTTGGCTAGAAATAGAAAATTAACAACAGAATTTCTAAATGGACTAATCTGTCAAGTTAGAAACAGATTTAGTTTGAAGTGGGTGGTTTACATAATGCTAATTGTTTCTGAGGAAGTTATATTGCACAGAAGCCAACACTGCACACTCAGTTGTTTTAAATACATTCATCATCATTTTTAGAATCAATTTAAAGCAACTTTGTGCTCTTGGGGAAATCTGAAACATAAGAACAGCCAAGCCTCTGACTGTCTGTTAAACATTAAAAAGCTTAGCCTCTAGCTTACTCTCAGATCATAAAAGCCAAGCCTCTCTGATTGTCCGAGAAACATTAGAAAATCCAATCCTCTCCGAATGTCCTTGCATAAGAAAAGCCAAGCCTCTCTGATTGTCCTTGCATTAGAAAAGTTGAGCATCTCCACATGTCCTTGCATTTAAGAAAAGCCAAGCCTCTTCAAATGTCCTTGCATTAGAAAAGCCAAGCCTCTCCGAATGTCCTTGCATTTAAGAAAAGCCAAGCCTCTTCAAATGTCCTTGCATTAGAAAAGCCAAGCCTCTCCGAATGTCCTTGCATTAGAAAAGCCAAGCCTCTCCGATTGTCCTTGCATTAGAAAAGTTGAGCCTCTCCGAATGTCCTTGCATAAGAAACGCCAAGCCTCTCTGATTGTCCTTGCATTAGAAAAGTTGAGCCTCTCCACATGTCCTTGCATTTAAGAAAAGCCAAGCCTCTTCAAATGTCCTTGCATTAGAAAAGCCAAGCCTCTCCGAATGTCCTTGCATTAGAAAAGCCAAGCCTCTCCGAATGTCCTTGCATTAGAAAAGTCTAGCCTATCCGAATATCCTTGCATTTGAAAAGTCGAGCCTCTCCGAATCTCTAATTGCATGAGAAAAGCCAAGCCTCTCCGAACGTCCTTGCATAAGAAAAGCCATTCCTCTCCCAATGACCTTGCATTATAAGAAAAGCCATTCCTCTCCCAATGACCTTGCATTATAAGAAAAGCCATTCCTCTCCCAATGACCTTGCATTATAAGAAAAGCCATTCCTCTCCCAATGACCATGCATTATAAGAAAAGCCAAGCCTCTCCGAACGTCCTTGCATAAGAAAAGCCAAGCCTCTCCCAATGACCATGCATTATAAGAAAAGCCAAGCCTCTCCCAATGACCTTGCATTATAAGAAAAGCCAAACCTCTGATAATATAGTACCAAAATAATAAGAAAAGTTGTAGCCGAAATCTGAATGTTAATGAATTCATTGTTGAAGAAATATATTCATGATAGATGCAAACTGGTAACAATTGCTTTAAGTATATATCTACCATCTTCTATTTGTGATTTACTGCCAATTTTAGTATGCTTCGTCCCTCTGGGGTCGTGTATATCCATTATCTGAACTATAGGACCTCGCTAAATTATGAGCACATCGAACTTGACTTGTTCTTAAAGGTAATCATTATGTGTTTCTTGCAGAGAATTGTCTTATATCGTATGTTGTTAATGCCATGCTTCTGATCAAGTGTGTTCGGTTTATTTCAACAATATGAAAACCAGGCTTTTCTCAGTATTTGCATGCAATGAATATTACTAAAGCAGAGTTCAAGCCAGGAGAATGTTTTTCAAGCTGATTTCTGGCTCTTGACTTGATTAAAAATTGTGGTGTTAGGGTTGATGGGAGGGCAAACTCATGATTGTCCAGATAAGGTCTACGACAATCCAAAAGACAATTTAAAAATGATGGGAACATGTGATGCATGGCTTCCCACTGGTTTAAGACATTTAAACCATCACTTGATAGATTATATTGGAAGCTTCAATCACTAACTGTAATCTGAATAGGCATTAATATCAATCTGGATTCTGTCATGGAATAATTAACTATAGACGTTGAAAAATGAGAATGAACAGGGAAATGTCTGAAATCTCATTGAGAAAAAGGGCTAAAAACCATCGGCATTGATAGCAGATATATAACAGCTAGCTTAAGTAAATGTACTTCATGTAAGTTTCTCTTTGTTAGTTCAGCATAGGAAGAGCATTACAACCTGTGTACATGAGCCAGTCAAGGAAAATGTTCAATTCATAATCTACAAGTAACTGAAGAATTGCAAGCAATACAAAAGACCCCTACTGGTTTGACGCCAATGAATTCTGCTGCTGAAAGTACCTTGATTTGGTCGTCATGAAAGAAAACATCATTTTCCATATGGTGGCCGATTAACCGGTTCGTTGATTTTATACCAATGATTAACCGGTTTCAAAATATTGAAATCGTCCTGGTCCTATCCATCACTGTGTTATCAGGATAGCTGTGTCAGGGAACTGATGGTGCATGATGCATGGTACATGCTCTCTGGTTTCCATGATGTAAACCTATAACATCTTTCAGAGATGGCTTTAAATACGTTATCCTTCAATGGTTGATTGACTGGTGGTGGTATAGGATGTGGTAGTTTATCGGTTCATGTTTCTGATGGCACATAGATAATGCTTGTGAGAAAACAATTGAGTGATAATCACATAGAATTATCGGAATGAGAGATAATTCAAGATATGAGAAAAATCAATTGCTTTGATTGTTATACTGTGGAGTCTAAGTGAATCGGTTAGAGCCTGGGTCCGGATGTTTTTTCTCTTAGAACCTTGAATAATGATCTCTGAAAAAATCTCATTATTAAGATGTTGGTTTAGCTGACAAGATCTGTCTCACAGAAGGATTGTTTTGGCGAAATTGAAGAATTTTTTTTTATTTGATCATATCTGTGACACAATTTTGTAGCTCACCAGTTCTTGAAAGATGTTAGAAAACTATTTGATTAGTTTGCGATGCTTGATTCTTGCTAAAATCTTGATAATTGTCCAAAATGTTTGTGTACTTTATGATGTGTTAATATATTTATTGGTAGTTCTGTCTCCGCTTAGTATGATTCAAAGTGATCTATTACCTTACCTGCTAATTTAGTGTGCAAGACTCGATCATTGCAAGGTTCATTTAAACCTCCCTGATTTTGTTGTTCTTGATTGTGGAAGTTACTGTTGTCTCATTATGTTTACCTTTTATTGCCTCTCGGAATATTATTATGTCTGGTGTTGTTTAACTGCATGCACTTTACTTTGTGGAAGTTGAATCTGATATTGAACAATTGAAGTATAATTTGCATGAACAAACGGAATGGTATTAGGGTGATCCTTTAATGGGAATGGAGCCCCTTTGTATATAAACTTGGGTTATTAATAAGCTGTAATATTGTTTTGAATGTATTCTGATGTGTCTACATGCCTACAGAGCTGCAGGCATAATTAAAGTTTCTAAGAAGTGGCAGGTATAAAAAGTTGCTAGTGTACTGCATGAACTACTGGTGTAACTAATCATGAAGTCTATTAATGTGGGAAGTATAAGGATTATCTCATATCTTCCTATACTTAATAATTACCTTTGTATGTATTTTAACCAAACATGATGTCCACCAAAGGCACATAAGTCTTCTATTCACTGGAAGAGTGATATAAGACATGTGCAACCTAAAAGGAAAACGCAAAATGAAATCTGAAAACTAAGGGGATTATGCACGTCTAAAAATATTTTGATTCTGACAAAATTTGTGGTTGCTATGGGGACAGAAAGAGTGAAAATATGCCCAAATCTGGATCCTTCTAATAACTCAAACAGTTTCCAAGCTAGGTTTATGAAACTTGGTATGTGGATTGAGGGCAATAAGGGGATTATGCACGTCTAAAAATATTTTGATTCTGACAAAAATTGTGGTTGCTATGGCAACAGAAACATTTAAAATGGCTTCAAACCGGTAGGGGACTTCTATATTGCTTGCAATTCTCAATGACTTGTTTATTTGGCCTTCTATGTTAATACGAGATACCTCTAAATGTTGTGTCAGAAGTCTTGAGACAAATTGAGCACCTACGGTGATAAAAAGGTATCTCACCTATTTGATGGATCGCATCAGTCTATTAATAAGTATATATTAAAGATAGTTAAATATTTTCCAGTTCCCTGGAGAGAAATTTACAGAATTGTTATCAGGCATAATAGCAGTTTGTATATAAACATTAAGGCATTCATTGATATACATTAATCTAATGGCTTACGGGTGTATCAAGCTATAAGTAATACTAAATGGTAATTAATTTGTGGAAATATTAGATTAACTGACTCCATTATTACATATATGTGGTGTTCTACCTTAATTTACTATTTATTACATATGTAATGTTCTACCTTAATTTACTATTTATTACATATGTGGTGTTCTACCTTAATTTACTATTTATTACATATGTAATGTTCTACCTTAATTTACTAATTATTACATATATAATGTTCTACCTTAATTTACTAATTATTACATATGTAATGTTCTACCTTAATTTACTAATTATTACATATGTAATGTTCTACCTTAATTTACTATTTATTACATATGTAATGTTCTACCTTAATTTACTAATTATTACATATGTAATGTTCTACCTTATTTTACTAATTATTACATATGTGGTGTTCTACCTTAATTAGCTACCTTAACTATAGGTTTGACCTCCGTCCGTCCGTCATTCCGTCCGTCTGTCAAAAAATCTGGATCCTGAAATAACTCAAACAGTTTCCATGCTATGTTTATGACACTTAATTGGTGTCTATCTTAGAACAGATCATTTACCAATGTTCTCTAGTTATGCCCACGTATCGATAGATCGGGAGGCATATAGTGATTCACCTGTCCATTCGTCCGTTTGTCTGTTCGTCCGTCCTGGTTAACCCAAATTGACCGTTTCTTCTAGCATCATTATGGCTTGCTACAAAGCTTCCAAACTTGCATGGATGTTGTATATGAACACTCACCACACACCTGTATCACCTGACCCCATTGTGACCTTCACCTTGACCTAATTTTGGACTTAGACTTATTTATGGACAAGGCTTCCACAGGGGCATAAGCGTTTATTGAACGCAGTCTTGTTTTTCTGGCTGAATTTGATCAGATGTTCGTCTCAATGCTTTCACCTGCATGCTGATTCTTATGTGGTTCACTTTTAAAAAGGACCTTCATCACCTTAGAGATAGTTTCTTCATGATAAGATACAAATGAGCCAGTTTCCAGGAAAACCTGCTATTTTGACAAAACTATTGATTTTGAGATTTTCCATAGTTTTAAAGAATAGTCATAATGAAGCAAAATGTAAAATAAATGTTGTTGATATCCAAAGTGTTAAGGAAGTTACGGCTGTTTTTGTAGATTTCCTATTCAAAGCTTTTTTGTCTGACGTCGCAAACTTCATTCAAACGTTACTCGACGTAACTGTAACAAGTATTTTATAATCACACCATTTGATCCATTCTTAACATAAACTATTCAAAATTGTATGACGTTTTGAATATATGGTTTAATTTTTAAAATATATATCAAATTCGAATTTTTTCCTATTTAGAGAAAGGCTACTACTGTTTTAAACAACTAACTCCTTGCTTTTCTCGATTGGAGTACTTTCCGAAATTGGTCACCATAGCAACGAAGGAATTTTGACATAATTTGTATGAATTGTACTATATTGGCAGATTAGTTAAAACAGAATCAATAGATATGTATTTTTTCTTATTTAAGAGATCATTTATAACCGTGTTTCATATAGTAATTACATAATGTCAAAATAGCAGGTTTTCCTGGAGACTGGCTCATATATTCCATTATTTATCACAAGCAACTTTTAGTATACCAGATGTCTCTTGCATGGTACCGGTAAGCCAACAATTATAATGGTATAGTTAAAAGAATAGTTGGCTCAGTTCACAAGACCACACAAAGTCTACAATGACTGTCAGGGGGGTCATTTAACACAATCAACAAAAACTGACAAACTGTGAGTGACCCAGGTTACAGCCTTCCCCTGCGAGAATTTTAAGAACTGTTCTAGAACAATTCTAGAACTTGTTCTAGAACCATTCTAGAACAGTTCGTGAACATTAAATGGCCGTTCTAGAACCTGAAAATTCTTGAACATTAGCACAGAAGTTCTTGAATTGGATAAGAACCCCTGCGAATAATTCAAGAACTGTCAGGGGATCATTTATCACAAACAACAAAAACTGACCAATAGTAACTCAGGTTACAGCCTTATATAGTGTTTAGGGAAAGTGGCCTAGTTCACAAGACCACACAATGTCTACCAATGACTTAACTACTGTCAGGGGATCATTTAACACAAACAACAGAAACTGACTTGGGGGGTTACAGCCTAAGTGTTTAAGAAAAGTTCTGTGGAGTATCTGTTTGCATGTTACTATGTAATATATTTTTCTATCACATGTATGTCATGAGAGGATAATATGGATACCATATAGGGCTGGTAGTAATAGCCTTTTCTCAGGCAAACATGCCTGTTTTATACACTGCTTGGTACCAAGGGGTTTCCTAAATAAATGAACCGTTTAATACTCTTCACTGTTGATTTATTGACAGAAGTGTTTGTATTTGTCATACTTTTAACAGACAAGCATTTTTCCTAGACTAACGGTAAACATTGTAGGGCAGTTTATGCTGATATCAGAATAAACTGTGGATGACCAGTAATGCTCTAATTCTGTAAATACCCCTATGATCATGCAGCTAATTACTTTATCTGGACAACAGATCATTATACCCCCGCACAACTGGATTCAGCTTGTTCGTCCGTCTGTCTGTTGCAATCTTGTGGACGCATCTCCTCTTACAGGCAGGATTTAGCTCAAACTTTCACAGATGAACTACCTCAACATATAGATGAGCATGAAGAAAGGAATTTGCGCTGCGATGAATTTTGGCAGAATTATGGCCCTTTGCCGGCGAGCGTATATTAGTCTGCGGAATGGCGACAGCTCTAGTGGAAAATATTACCATGGTTGATCATTCTTATATTCCAACATCACCATGGTCGATGCTCGTAGCCAACTATGGATGACCATGGCAATTGACCATTTTAACATTTGGTCAATTATGATATGTACATGGGTGAAAGTTTGGAGGCATATGCCAGAACTTCTGGTTTTTTAGAGTACCAAACAGCCTGTTTTTCTTCAATATCCTTATATAAATTGTCAATTTTTGAGGATTCCAGGTTTTTCAGAATTTCAAACTTCCACCCATGTATATATATATATATAAATTTAAGACCATGGTTACATGGTTAACCAAGGTTATTTAAGACAGATGGTTAACCATGGTCAAATGTAGTTCATTACTGAGGGGTTAATTTTTAAGGTTCAGATATGGATGGAATTCAATGGACAATTATATGTATTAAATGCATTAATAATTACTACATCTTTTAGAGTTTATATTAATTTTATAGATTACCTTGCAACCAATGCTTGGATATGTGAAGAATTGTATCAAGTTCCTTAAGAAATGTTTGTAGCAATCAGCAAGTTAGTACTGAAGTTGTTAATTTTTGAGTAACAATCAGCAAGTTAGTATGGAAGTTGTTAATTTTTGAGTAACAATCAGCAAGTTAGTATGGAAGTTGTTAATTTTTGAGTAACAATCTGCAAGTTAGTATGGAAGTTGTTAATTTTTGAGTAACAATCAGCAAGTTAGTATGGAAGTTGTTAATTTTTGAGTAACAATCAGCAAGTTAGTATGGAAGTTGTTCATTTTTGAGTAACAATCTGCAAGTTAGTATGGAAGTTGTTAATTTTTTAGTAAAACCTGTAAAAACTTGTGACACATTGTAAATTTGTTCATTGTAAGCTCGACTTTTTGTGTGCATGTGCTTTGGTTAAGTTCATTGTCAGAGGCATTTTATCTGTCAATTACTCAAAGACTATCAAAAGTTTCAACTTACAACTTAACATAGTTATTCACCATCACATGGGTAGTCCATACTGACAAGGCTGACAACTCTGTGACCAATATTTGTGGAGTGCCCTTGTTTGGACTTAGTACATAGAAATATTGGCAAAAAAAACAACAACTGAATTTTCTCAAACACTATCAAAGCTTTCAACTTGAAAGTCAGTACACTTTTGGAATGTGATGAATAACATCTACTGACAAGAGGAAACGACTATATACAGCATTTTATAAGAGTTATTTCCCTTTTCTGACATAGTCTTTGAGACACAAAAATGTCAATTACTCAAAGACTATCAAAGGTGTCCACTTGAAACTCAAGATAGTTATTCACTATCACAAGGGGAGTTCATACAAACAAGGCTGGTAACTCTGTGACATATATTTATGAGTTATCTGCCCTTGTTACTCTTAGAATTTTGACTCGCAGATGAGCAAGGTTACTATCAAGTACGAGAAAGTAGAGCGTCCAGCGGTGCTCTTGTTTAAGATATGAGGATTGCCTCGGTACATGTTAACGTTCATTCACGACAATTTGTTAAGGTAATGTATTATTTGTTCAGTGATATTGATACATTGAGGCAGGATTGTTTGGCTAGCATGTAAGTTACTGTGTTACAGTACAGAGATAGTGACTTGATCCTTACCTTAATGCATGAATATATAACAAGGTTCTTGCATTGAATATATTAATTTCCCTGAGCAAACCGTGCAATATCGGTCCTTAAGACTTGTGGTTGTATTACATTTAGAGCATCTTGGTGTTACACAAATACTCCACGCTTTTGGAAAATTTCAAACAACCGGGATTATAAATATAAACAAAATATGAGCTTTTAAATCATTCTAATAGAAGGTCATGGATCAGGTCAAAGTCTCCCTACTTTACTCCAAATGTAACTTAAAAATTCCTAATAGGAAAATGATGATAAAAAGTAAAGAAGTATGAAACAATGGGATTCCTTTTGGAATGTTTATGTTGTTTCATACAGACACCAGTGTTTAATTATTAGATTTGCTCTAACTACTGTTTTATATCAATTTCTCATTGATAAGAGATTTTTCATGCAGCCATTGTAATTGCAGCCCTCAGTGGGCTGTTTTCTATCATAGAGACGGTAAGGAATATTAGAGAACTCATTTGATGTTTTGTGCAGATATATTCATGTTTATTGCTGACCTTTGACAATGAATATAACTAGCTGTCTGTAATACCTAGATGTTTCATGTACAGATCCCCAATCGCTCCTTCTGCATGAGTTGCGTATTCATAATGTCCTCAAACTGACATTATATGGAAGAGCGACTATACCCTTATGAAAAGCTGTTTGGACAATACACTGACAACACACTGACAATATACTGATTACACACTTGACTATAAATTGGTTACATCAATGTCTGTCTCATAACACACTGACATCAAACTGGTGTGACACTGGCTGTAAATTTTTATTTCTGACAATACACTGGCACTATAACCAGTGTATTGTCAGCTTCTGGTAATACTACTATCTCAATCAATCCTTTCCTATATTAAATCTCAAGAGTCAAAGACTTCTCCATTCTTCCCATGAGCCAGAAATAAGTTGTGATTTAGTATATTCAGTGGGCAATGAGAGACTAAAGGGACATATAAATTATCTCCCTTGTAAGATAAAGCCCGAGGTAGACCAATTAGCATACAGGTCCTAACTAGTTGAGATCCTCGGACTTAATCCTTGTTTTTAACTGAAATATCATTGATTTTAGATATGAAATTTCTCACTTCTGTATTACCTAATATGTTAGGGCCATAAAAATTTATATACCATGGTGTGTAAACAACATGTAGCCAAATTTATTATTTGATCTGATAATTAATGTTGCAAATATTTCAGCCTAATTACTACCATGTGCAATAAACAAAACAGGGATAAAAACAGAGTAATCCGCATGATAGGACCTGTGGAGTTTTAGAGAGTAGTAAGGGGGGATAATTTACTATTTTTCCCCATTGATGGGCACCTTTCTTTTGTCACATAAGTAGTACTATAATATCATCAAAAGTATCTCAGTATTTCTCAGCGTTGGGTTTTCGTAAACTTGACACTATATGCTTCAATTCATACCAATTATAGATTTGGACAAGAATTGTAAATAAATGCTCTTGGACTATAACATGTACTTGGTTAATATGATCTTGAAGAGTTAACATTAGTGTTTTATCAGCATGTTAATACTGTAGCGCACAGACAATCCAAAGCAGCACCTAGCTACCCACGCAAGAGCCCGACACAGAATGAACCATCCATATTCCCAATAAAAATAGATAATTTAAGCGATCTTATACACTGCCCACCAAAAATAAGTATACAGATGTTATTTGCCCACTTACTTGCCTGTAATGATACTATTTGCAGAACAGTAAAGCAACAATATATTGGAAGAAACTGTATATTTTTGTTTATTAAATGGAAAGGCCATACATTAATTGGTACCCTATGTGCAAAATCTAAAGTTTCTTTGTCCCTCTTGAGTGGTAACTTTGTCACAAAAAGATGGAAAATTCAGCATTTTTGATCACATGGTTATTTTAGTTCCAAACATCTTCATTTTTATTTCTATCTCTATTTTGACTCATTTAGTAACTGTAGTTTCAGAAGCTTGTATAGTATGACCGTCTGATAAACAAATATTGAATAATGTAACCAAGTTTAATTTTGCAACAATTATTTACTGTATACTTATTTTTGGTGGGCACTGTATACTTATTTTTGGTGGGCACTGTATACTCATCACACAATGAGCAGCATACTGTGGACTTTGAATTGTGCGCATAATCAACTATAAAGGGAGATAATTTTGAATGACAACTTTACAGTTGTGTACCAGGGGTTCTTATTGGAGCCAAGTTTTAGGCATGGAATAAGTTAAAGCTTTCAGACAGGGTTTTCATGGTCAGGAAAAAGTCAGGGAAATTTTGGAATTAGTCAGGGAAATCTGGAAATTGAGCAAAAGTCAGGGAATTTTTCATTGAAGCTGTTGACAAGTGTCATTTTCTATGGAGAAAATACCTAAGACTGAAAAGATCCTTGCTGGCTATGCTGGCTCGGAAAACTCTTAAGTTGTAATAATTTTTGTCAATCAACTGGTTCTTTAAACTTTTTTGTTCCATATAAAGCAAATATATCTCCTTTTCTCTATTTTATTGCCATATATTTTGCTTTAACAAAGTGATTCAATGTCGCTCGATCACTCTAAAAAGTCAGGGAAAACTGCTCTGTGGTCAGGGAAAAATCAGGGAATTTTGTCTAGAAAAATTTGTGGAAACCCTGTCAGACCTAAATGTTTGAATTTCTGCTTTTTGCTGATTTTCGACATGCCTTGTATTATTTCTCTGGTAGTAAATATTCTTCTTGTTATAAATATGATATTCCTAGAAACCTGTTAAAGTAATCCCTACTTTCTGATCTATTGTATTGACAAATGATGCAAGTGTTTTTGTTTTGTTTTAATTATGTCCCTCAACAATTCTTGTTGATGATTTATGCCAGTTTGAACATGATGCAAACATTTCTTAGGTTTTCTTGTATTTATATTAGTGTTGGTATGTTTATTTATATCGGCAGTGTTTTATTTTCATGAGAATTGAAGATTAAATAGGTATCAATCATTAAATACAACACTCTCTATCATTTGGTTTTCCAGTTAGTAACAACTTACAACAGTATTTCATTTATCCCTAGGATGTATAAATCATTAATGTGCCAAATTCAGTTCGTTGGCATTGGATATTCGAGCTCACTAATTAATTATTTATTAATGAAGAAAGTATGTATGTTGTTAATTGTTTATGTACGGTATTAAAAGTTAATACAATCTTTAACAACAAAAATAGAATATAACCACGAAACAAGAATAACATTTAATGTATATTCATTCGCTCACAACGTTTCGCCCAGAAAGCTTCTTCAGGTAATGATTATACTTGTACAGACAACAACGATGACGTAACGTCATCATGCGTAAAAAAACTATTTTTACAATCTTTAACAGAATATTATAGGAATCAGAAATTACAGTGAACAATTTATGTGTCTGTAATACATTAAAAACATACATGTCTGCATGCAGTTAATAAATGAGTTTGTCTAGAAAACACCAGACAGGAATGCAATTATTTAGCTTATTTATAGATATCTAGAACACATTGCCATTAAATTTCAAAATCCATTGTGATTTAAAACATCTAAGAGAGAGTGGAACATTTCTACTTAGTGCACAGTCTAAAGCTTGCATCTTTGAAGAACTGTGACTTACCAATGGTATACTTGGTGCAAGGACAAAAGTTTTTTTGAGGCTTTAAAGCCCACCCACCAATGGTATACTTGGTGCGAGGACAAACGCTTGAGGCTTTGAAATCCACCTGCCAATGGTATATTTGGTGCAAGGACAAACGCTTGAGGCTTTGAAACCCACCTGCCAATGGTATATTTGGTGCAAGGACAAACGCTTGAGGCTTTGAAACCCACATGCCAATGGTGTACTTGGTGTGAGGACAAACGCTTGATGCTTTAAAGCCCACCTGCAATTGATATACTTGGTGCGAGGACAAACGCTTGAGGCTTTGAAACCCACCTGCCAATGGTATATTTGGTGCAAGGACAAACACTTGAGGCTTTGAAACCCACATGCCAATGGTGTACTTGGTGCGAGGACAAACGCTTGAGGCTTTGACACCAACCTATCAAAGGTATACTTGGTTTGAGAACAAACGCTTGAGGCTTTGAAACCCACCTGCCAATGGTATATTTGGTGCAAGGACAAATGCTTGAGGCTTTGAAATCCACCTGCCAATGGTATATTTGGTGCAAGGACAAACACTTGAGGCTTTGAAATCCACCTGCCACTGGTATACTTTGTGCAAGGACAAATGCTTGAGGCTTTGACACCCACCTGCAATTGGTATATTTGGTGCAAGGACAAACGCTTGAGGCTTTGAAATCCACCTGCCAATGGTATATTTGGTGCAAGGACAAACGCTTGAGGCTTTGAAACCCACCTGCAAATGGTATATTTGGTGCAAGGACAAACGCTTGAGGTTTTGAAACCCACCTACCAATGGTATATTTGGTGCGAGGACAAACGCTTGAGGCTTTGAAACCCACCTGCAAATGGTATATTTGGTGCGAGGACAAACGCTTGAGGCTTTGAAACCCACCTACCAATGGTATACTTGATGCAAGAACATAAGTTTAAGAATTTGAAGCACTCTTTCCAATGGTATTCTTGTTGTAAAGTTGGTGCAAGGACAATCAGGTCTCTAGAGTGTCTTATTTATGATTTCCTGAATTTTAGTGGTTTAACTTTCAAAGAACACACAGACCCATGGGGTCCCTTTCAATCCTTGATTTGTATGTCATTATGACTATGTCTGAGATCTCTATTAATTTGGTTAGAAGAAAGGCCAAAGTCTTTGTAAAATATACCTTTCAAAAACGCTTCCTTAGAGAAATAACTAAAAAACTGGTGAGAAACATAACATTGGCTTGTGGTAGTCTCAGATCGTGTGTGCATAGTTTATATTATGCCCCGGCATCTACTGATGCGGAGGCATATAGTGATCGTCCTGTCCGTCCGTTCGTTTGTCCATTTTAAAATGTCAACAAAACTTTCAAGTTGTTGAGACTCAAATATTTTCAAAGTTTATCAAGTCATTGCTTTCAAACTTGCCACATAAATACCTTACATTGTCAATGCCATGAATCACTGTCCAACATTTCTACATAATTATGGCTACTGATTGACTTAGCTAATTATTATGGACAAGGCTTCCACCAGGGCATAAGTATTTACTGAATGCAGTCTTATTTCTAACATTAAGTTTTTCAAATGAAACATAAAAAGGAAGATTCTTGTTTTCTTGTAAAATTCTGTTGGTTGGTGTAGAGGCTCATGTATTTAGTTCAAACAAATAAAACAGATGGGATTAGCAATTTCAGAGGTGATTGTAATCCTTCAATTTAGTTTTAACACCTTTGTACTAGCCGATGATATCTCTTCTATAAGTTTGAAATGGCGCTCTCAGAGCTGCTAAGATCACAATCAGTATTTCATAGAACTGCAAGTTAAAACATACCAATGGGTTTGTATCTTAGATTTTGTAGTATAGCACTTGACAATGAGCTTTGCGTTAATATATAGCTGCATGATGGGATCTGAATGCTAAACTGTTCCAACACATTAAATTTAAAGAGCATTATTATAGCCAGGTTACATGTATTAATCTCAAATTTAAGTCAGGAGTCTGGATCATGGCAAAGGTGTCACAGTACAGTAAACAAATTGTCTAGGAACCGAATCAAAACATAGAAAGTACTTTGTGATATAGAATTAAAGCACTGAAAGTACGTGGGAACAGTATCAAAGCACTGAATGTACTTTTTTGATCAAAATCAAAGCACTAAAAAAGAACTTTTTGGATCAGTATCAAAGCACTGAAAGTATTTCTTGGCACAGTATCAAAACATTGAAAGCACATTTTGTAACAGAATCAAAACATTAAAAGTATTTCTTGGAACAGTATCAAAGCACTGAAAGTACTTCTTGGAACAGAATCAAACCACTGAAACTACTTTTAGGGATAAATTCCCTGAAATAGTATTGCTTGATAGATGTCCTCCATTACAGAGAAGTAGGAAGTATGGAACAGATGAATTAAATAATTGTTGATTTCAATTCCATGAATACTGATTGCTATGTATGACTTAAAAAATTGTTGTAGGTTTGGCACAGTCTGAAAAAAACCACTCTAAAAACACACCATAATGTGTGGCTGCATCCAAAAACAATAACCGGTTACAGGGCAGCAGTGATTGTTTTTGCCTCTTTGGGAAAGGGTCCGGTTCCGTTCAGATTGGGAATTTTCGCGTCGTGACAACTTGAAATTGGGAATTTCCATGAAGCAGAAAGGCCAAAAAACAGAAAAAGATGTGAATGTTTACTGGTTTCTTTGAGCTTTTATGCTTGACCTCTTGTCAAAATGTGCATAACTTTATCATTTTATGTCCGATTTTGAAAAAAAAGTTTATAAATTGTTTATTGGGATTTTCCCCCATTCAAATTCGGGAAAATTATAGCCTATTTGCAATTGGGAAAGGGTCCGTTTTCCGGACCCTAACAAAGAAGGAAAAAAATAACTGGGGCAACATCAAGGAATGAGTAATCAGGATGTGAGTAAAGCTTACTATGGTACCAATAAGTTGAATTTAAATCATTGTTTCAGGGTTGGTTCTTCACTCATAATGAACAGCAGGTCATAACATTTTACGTTAGGGTCATGAAATAAAAATAAAGTGTGTATAGTCCAGAGAATTTGACATGACTCTCAAACTTCTATTAGCATAATTTCACACTTGATTTATTGTCTATATTTATAATCCCGGTTGTGTGTTTTCATAAGCGGGGAGTATCACGAAGACGCTCCAGGTGTAATACCAACTCAAATCTAAAGGACCGATTTTGCACGATTTGCTTGCGGACATTTATATATTCAACACAAGACCCTTGTAATATATTCATGCATAAAGGTCAGGATCATGTCAAATTCTCTGTGCTATAATAAAGATACAAATTGTAACATGTTTTATAATACTCCGTATTTTAATACACATAATGCTGATGTACTAATAATGCATTTGTAATATATTACTGCATGCGTCATTGTACAAATCAATTTTCCTACGTGTTCCCAGGATGATGGTTGTATAATGTAGTGCATTATGAGATTAGTTCTTTGGAAACATTTTGAGTTAAGCGAAATAATTGGTTGATATAACTTTATCCTATGTTATTGTAAGAGAGATTTGAATAATCTTCGGCAGCTTACTTGTTTTTTCATGAACGTTGTTTTGTAGAAATGACAACAATTAGAAACTCTTCCATCAAACTGCTGTAAGCTGTAATATGCAGGGAAATTTGTTGGAATTTTTCTTGCCGTTATGACAATTATATGAAGACAGTAACTATGTATTTTATTGTGTTTGAAGAAATCTCCTTCTCCTGTCGGTTTGTTATATGGTAATGATGATGGGGTGGGTAATAATTCAAGTGCCTTGTAATATTTCAAGCTATCAGAGACTTCTTCTATATGTTTCCAATTTCATATTTCTGTTAAATGTAAAAACTACATACCGTCAACTCTCGTTATCTCGAACTCGCTTATATAGAATTTTCCGTTATGTCAAATTTTTTTTCAAGTCCCGATTTTTCTCCGTCTTTGTCTATATGAAATCTCGAGACCCATCTCGAAGTTTCGGCTTGAATTCGGCTTGAATTTTTCGTTATGTCGAAAAAAAATTTGGTCCCGATTAACCAATTTGCACTTTAAATCTATTGTTCATCTCGAAGTCGGGTCGAAGTCTGATCATATTCGACTAGCGTGGAATGTTTTTTACACTTCGCCAGTCTGAAATCTTCGATTTACCTGTAATTTTCGCGCCTTCCATTGTTGAACAAATATTTGTTTGCAACAATTTGCGCAAACATGTCATAAAACTTCGTGTTACGTACTAACATCAATAAACATGTCATCTCGAACAATTGTTTGTAAAAATAATAATTAAAATAAAATGCATTTTCTCGAGGAGGAATACATGTACATAAATATCACAACAAGCAATTCTCACGAATATGTCGTTCTTACGACCGTAACAATATGGCGGCGTAAAATGACAGAAACTGGAAAACTTGCAACTTCGATGCCGAAAATTTTATCTCGAATTTTCGTTATATTGAAGTAATTTCCACGGTCCCGTGAAATTCGAGATAACGAGAGTTGACTGTAATTAATGCAAGTCGGGGGCCGATTTGTTATTTGTCCTTGCTGAAATAGATTTGATATTTTGTTGCCAATTTACTTGTTATGCCCCCATCTTTGATGAGTTGGTATGTTGCTTGGCACATATATCAGACCGTCGGTAGACCATTATAACTGTATCCATTCAATTATGAATATCTTGTGAACTTTTGACCCTAGAATCTTCAAATTGGTCATCAACAGTAGTTGACCCCTATTTATTTTGAGGTCATTATGTCAAGGGTCAAGGTTGTAATTGTGACCTTTAACATGAATAAATAGAACTAATGAAATAACTCGAGAACGGTTGGGTCCAGGATTTTCAAACTTTATATGGAGGTTGGTTACCATCAGTAGTTGACCCCTATCGATTTTGAGGTCAAACTGACCTTGAACTTTAACATTACCTGACTATTGGGCTTCCATGTTGCAAATTGTCATGTTTCTTATTTATGTGTTAACTGATCTGGTGAAATATTGGTTATATATCATTGCTGAAAATGTAACCTTTGCAGCCGTATCAATACTTACCATGATAATGCAGCTACACAAATAACTTGTAATTCAATAAGGATGTCGCCATGGGAGGTAACTCTAATATACATTTAGTATGTCTGTCTGTTTACTCAATTATGCATTCAGAACACATTGTACCAATGTTATACAAGGTGAAGTCAATTCCTTTGCCTTACTAATTAGTGTTGTTAAAATGTTCTCCATAATTCCCCTGGTGTACTTCTATGAGATCTATAAAGTCTGAAAACTTGTCTCTTAATCACATTTGGGTAACTTTGACGAATGCTTATTTGGTATTTTAACGGTTTCAAGTTGTCACTAATTCAATTGTCTCGGCAAAGAATTGCTGTAAAAGTCGTGTATGCGTTTGTTTTATCTCTCTGTTCAAGCACCTTTGTAGCAAAAACTTAACTTGTAGATGTATTCTCACTAAAGAGAAATTTCTTGAGTCTTGATGGGGAATGTTGCTGTTTTCATGGTTTGCAGTCCTCTCAACAGTATTTCAGTAATTTTAAGACTTAATCCAGTCACTATTATCCTCACATTGAGCTTTAACCCAGACCATAACTACCCTAACATGCTGAGCACTAAATTAAACTATCGGACAGCTGTTACTTTTTGTAACCAAGCGCAGTCAATAATAATTTTAATATATGTTCTATCATCTCAGTTGATCTGAGCATTCTGTTTACTTAATTAATACACTTAATTAACATTACAGAGTAATGGTTCAAGGTATCAGAGTAAAGGATTTTAGAGCCAATGGCCATGGTATAGACTGTGCTGGCTTTATATTACCTGGCAGAAATCTGGGTAAAGGAAGAGCCATTACGGCTGTGGTATAGACTGTGCTGGCTTTATATTACCTGGCAGCAATCTGGGTAAAGGAAGCGCCAATGGCCATGGTATAGAGTGTGCTGGCTTAATATTACCTGGCAGCAATCTGGGTAAAGGAAGCGCCAATGGCCATGGTATAGAGTGTGCTGGCTTAATATTACCTGGCAGCAATCTGGGTAAAGGAAGCGCCAATGGCCATGGTATAGACTGTGCTGGCTTAATATTACCTTGCAGCAATCTGGGTAAAGGAAGCGCCAATGGCCATGGTATAGAGTGTGCTGGCTTAATATTACCTGGCAGCAATCTGGGTTCCATTCCTGATGGCAGCAGGTCATACTCTTCTACGAAAACAGTGTCTAGTTTCCTCCATATGTAGAGAAATTGCTCAGTTCCTTTTGGAAGGGTATTTTAGTATGTACTGCTTAGGATATATAAGTCCTGGAAAACTGGTTAGGTGCAGATATAACTAATTAAAAATTGTTGAGAATTGCATCAAACCGGAATAAACGAGTGGACACTATCAGTCGAGGGCTCGGTGCAAAACTATGGTTTCTACATCAATTTATATAGGGATGTACCATAGTCTTGCACTAAGCCCGCAAAATTATTCTGTTCTACTATAATTGGGGGTAGCCGTTCAAGCGATTGATCTGTGGTCAATTTGTACATTATGATCATCTAGAAATTGATCGCATTATAAAAAAATGCTGCAATTACACTGATGGTAGAGGGCTGCTTAGAAAAATGTATGAAGGCTTGAGACGTGTAATTTGATTCTTGACAAACAACAAATGAAGCTGATGCTATTTGATCTACGTGCTTGACCAATGTAAGCTTGAAGATGATGATATATCATATTTCTGTCTGCCCATGATTAATTGTCATTCTATACAGACTCTAACATCAGTATATCATAATTGGAAATATTTGGCGTTATGTACATAACATTGAGTATACCGGTTTATGTTTAGATTGCGGCTTTCTATTTTGAAACTGTTTTCTGATGGAAAAAAATGATTATTATGTTGACATTATAACAAATTCGGCAGATGGTTCATCGATCAAGAGGGCATCTACATTTTATGTGTCACAGATGTCTTGGCAGGTATTTAATGTTTACATGAAGGTTAGACAGTGTTAGGAGTCGTGCATCTGGTGTTTACCATTTTACAAAGTCTCTGTCCTTATTTGTAAATAGTTTTCCACAGAGCTATTGCCCTTGTTTTAAACATTTTATAAACACAATTTTAGCAGAGTTATTGCCTTTGTTTATAAACAGAGTTTTCAGCAGAGTTATTGCCCTTCTTTATAAAGTAAGTTTTCAGCAGAGAAACTGCCCTTGTTTATTAACAGTTTTCCACAGAGTTATTGCCCTTGTTAATCAACAGAATGTTCAGCACAGTTATTGCCCTTGATTGTAAACAGTTTTCTGCAGAGTTATTGCTCTTGTTTATGCAGTTTTCAGCAGAGTTATTGCCCTTGTTATATTATAGAGTTTTCATGAAATGTCCACATTTCTTTTTGTGTATATGTATATAATATTATGGTTTTTTTTTGAGGGTTTGGTTTGTCTTTCGAAAAGAACAAAAAACACAATGGCAACTGGTCATGATTTGTAGTATAAATCAGGCCCTTCCCCAGACGCAGAAGGTGCTGTGGTACCCCAGCGCCTTAAAACCAGAATAAGCATTCCCTCAGCGCCTTAAATCCTAGAATGGTCTCTTTAAATCAGTATGGGTGTTAATATTTTGGTCTGTATTGTGTTTTTTGAGTGATTTTGGCTAGTATTGTGTGAAAGAGTGCTTAAATTAGCATGTAAAGTAAGGATAACCATGCAGTTATCACTTAAAATGTTTAAGCCATTCTCTTGGATATGTGTAAGCTCAAATCCTAGCAATGCCCCAGCTACTTAAAAAAATTCTGGGGAAGGGCCTGTAAATTATGGCGCAACAAGGGGAGATCTCTTTTTATGGCTATGAGTAATTGGAACAGTTTCATTGAATATGAAAAAATCTACATAATTATTTGATATGAAATAATTTCTGATGAATTTTGTTGCCATGGAAATAATATAGCTAAGGAAATAATAACTTTCCATTTATGGTATAGTCTCTTCTCGATGTTCGTTAGTCAGTGGTTTAAGGCGGTTTCTTTTGATTGGTGTAGAAATCTGATATTGACAACGGTATAGTATATTAAATAAGATGAATCCATGTGGGGTTGATTCAATAATCTTCCCAAGTTCTTCCCATATTGTAGAAGATACAGTTTTTTGATTGGTTGAATGAAAAAAAATCGAGTATAGAGATTGCATTGCTTACCATTCTCTCAGCCAATCTGAGAATTCATAACAAGCTGTGCTGTTTTATATACCAGGCAAGTTTTTAGCGTATCTATTATTAAAGAAGCGATACTGAAGGTATCGACAATTGACAGGAACTTAATTTCCTGTGTTGCCAAATAAATGGACATGTCTTTCATACTGACATGTAGTCTAACAGCCTGTAGTTAGATACATTGATATTGTCTGCAGGGTCTTTTATTTCTTGTGCTACTGTGGTATACTAATGATAACCTCCCGGTAGACATCAACTGGCTCATTCTGCTTTTGTCATAAATGATTATAGATTCCTATTGCTGGAGAAATGGCTTTCAGCGACAGCAACCAAATTTCTGAAACTGAATAATAGATAACTTTGCCGGGGACAAACTGTGTAATAATAATATTCTTGCCTCTTTCTATTTAGGTTTGTAAGTTCTCCCCAAAATAAAAGATTCCATAACTCATTCTAACAGTACCGATTGAATCTCAGGAAGTGTAATGTGATTCCTAGCTTAAGACCATTAATAGCTGATTTGAGTTTCTCTGTTGTGAAATTTGACAGAGAAAATGGTTCCCAATCCCATTTTTCAAAGCTAATTTTATGGTAGGTTTTATTTATAGTCCTATAGACATACTCTTCAACATTTGTGGTATAGAATATTGGTAACTGGTCCCTAAGGGGTCGCCTCATACCCTTTTTAACTGGGCCACCCTACATGTATTTGTATGCATCGTCTGGCAGACTATTGCGTGGCATTTAAACATCAGACATGCGAGTCATTTTTAAGCTACTGTAAAATTGTTCAATTTAATTCAGGAATTTTCTGATATATGTTTTTGTTAACAAATATTTCATATCTAAATTTTCCAAAAGTGGAATGATTCTCGATAGTCTTATAGTCTCATCAATGGATTTATCCAGAAAAACGTACCATATGTGTTTATATACAGCGCAAAGACTTTCTGCCAATGATGTGGGATAATTGATGAGAGCCATTCATTTGTCATCAGTCAATCAACGGGTCAATAGATCTGTCAATAGAATCTGTCCATCTAACTAATATATCTCTGTCTGGACATTGCCCGGCTTCCTTACACATCACCGTGGTTTGCCTCTATTCTAGTATAGGATTTTTGTCTAACCAGTGATTTGTGTAAAATTCTACTATTTTTGTGAACCTTCGCTCTCAAAATGCAGCAGTTTAAGTTCCATCTATCTGCTGAAATTTTCAGCCATAAATTTGTAGAATTGTTGAAGCATTATAGGAACTGATGTTGATGCAGTGAGGGGTTAGTAGGTGGTTTTGCATTGATGAAGTAGTGTGATGTAAAGCAGATTTTACTAGTTAAGCTGGTTTTGAAAACATTATGTTGCTTGACATATTGTCCTGATTATCATTACATTATTCATCTGCTTTTATTTAACTGCATATTATGTAAATAAATACTTGCTGAATAACGATGGTTTAAAAATTTTCATGTGATTATAATATGTGTAAACACTTGAGAAAATGCTGACGAAGCTTGTCAGCTATTTAAGCCTGCTTGGCTTGCATAGTTGGTTACAAGAATGCTAGTCTGTCACCTTAACTTTCTACGGTCAATTCCAAACTTTCTAGGGTTTGACCCCGTCTTTATAGGGTCAATTCCAGACTTTCTAGGGTTTGACCCTGTCTTTATAGGGTCAATTCCAGACTTTCTAGGGTTTGACCCCGTCTTTATAGGGTCAATTCCAAACTTTCTAGGGTTTGACCCTGTCTTTATAGGGTCAATTCCAGACTTTCTAGGGTTTGACCCCGTCTTTATAGGGTCCCATCTTTCTAGGGTCAATTAATGTCTGTTACTTGCAGATTAGGAATAAAGTATTAGCAATAACGTTAGTACTCTGGTTGGTTATTCAAGAAAACTGATTGACTGGCAATTTGAGAACAAATGGGTGGTAATTTGAGAACAAATGGTTGGTTGGTAATTTGAGAACAAATGGTTGGTAATTTGATAACAAATGGTTGGTATTTTGAGAACAACTGGTTGGTAATTTGAGAACGTTACTGGTTGGTAATTTGAGAACAACTGGTTGGTAATTTGAGAACAACTGATTATTAGGTCATGCAACTGTCTGCTGTTTATAACTGTCAAATGAATGAGGAATGATGTTAAAACAATTGGCATTTAATCCAATTTCTTTCTGTATTTTCAGATGGATCAGAAGTGACTGCAGTTGAAGGAGCAGAGGGGGAAGATATGCAGGGTAAGAAAAGACCCTTCGCGGGGCCACCGGGGAAGAACTCCAAGCGACTAAAGACTCAAGCCCAACCAAAGAATGCCTTGATGCATCTTTATGAACTTAAACCAGGTAAGATTGGTAACAGTTGTTGACTAACTACATGTGATAATAATAGGACGATTACTTAGTAATCGGATACAATTTGATTGCAAGGTGAAACCGGTTTCAATTTTGCAAAACTGCTAATCATTTTAAAACAATACACATCCAACAATGCCAATAAATTGTATGTTACTGCATGCATACAGTATATCTTTGACAATAATATGCCTGAATGTATTGATCGACACATAAACAAGCAAACTAGCTTGGTGTGTTATATGATACTTACTTACATACTGGCGTTCGCTCTTCAATACCACGCCAGTATCTGCGATGAAGGATGTAGTTTCTGGTGATCAACGTCTCCATAGAGTTTCTGGTGGAAGGTTGTGTCTTGAGGCCACTTCGCTGCTCGCTCCTGGTTGTGACGATTACATCTTTGGAGGATGTGTTCAGCTGTCTCGTCTTCTGCGCCACACGGACAGGTCGGTGACAGGGCCAGTCTGTATTTCTTATGCATGTGTGCATTCAGTCTGTTGTGCCCGGCTTAGGGCGAGGTAACCCCGACAGAAAACCTAGGGAGTTGAAATCAGAGATGTTAGGCCATTGGCACTCCCTTAACAAACCCTGACCTCATGTAATATCGCTATGACTACACAACCTACCAGTGTTTATATGATCACATGTAACGTATACTAATTTTATTATGCCCCCCTATCGATAGATGGGGAGGCATATAGTGATTCACCTGTCCGTCCGTTCGTCCGTCCGTCCTGGTTAACCCAAATTGACCGTTTCTTCTAGCATTAATATGGCTTGCTACAAAGCTTTCATACTTGCATGGATGTTGTGTACGAACACTCTCACCATGCCTGTACCACCTAACCCTATTTTGACCTTCACCTTGACCTAATTTTGGACTTAGACTTATTTATGGACAAGGCTTCCACAGGGGGCATAAGCGTTTAGTGAACGCAGTCTTGTTTTGGTATAAAATAAATACACACAAATTATGCTGCTGAACGTACCTTGATATGGTCATTATGAAAGAAAAAAACATTTTCAATATGACGGCAGAATGACCGGTTAGATTTGATTTCATACCAACAATTAACCGGTTTAAATTTTGCAAAACTGCTAATCGTTTTAAAAGAATACACATCCAACAATGCCAATAATTTGTATGTTACTGCATGCATAAAGTATATCTTCACAACAATAAGCCTGAATGTATTGATCGACACATAAACAAGCAAACTAGCTTGGTGTGTTATATGATACTTACTTACATACTGGCGTTCGCTCTTCAATACCACGCCAGTATCTGCGATGAAGGATGTAGTTCTTCTCAGGTCATCAACGTCTCCATAGAGTTTCTGGTTGAGGGTTGTGTCTTGAGGCTACTTCGCTGCTCGCTCCTGGTCGTGACGATTACATCTTTGGAGAATCTGTTCAGCTGTCTGGTCTTCTGCGCCACACGGACAGGTCGGTGACAGGGCCAGTCTGTATTTTTTATGCATGTGTGCATTCAGTCTGTTGTGCCCGGCTTAGGGCGAGGTAACCCCGACAAAAAACCTAGGGAGTTGAAATCAGAGATGTTAGGCCATTGGCACTCCCTTAACAAACCCTGACCTCATGTAATATCGCTATGACTACACAACCTACCAGTGTTTATATGATCACATGTAACGTATACTAATTTTATTATGCCCCCCTATCGATAGATGGGGAGGCATATAGTGATTCACCTGTCCGTCCGTTCGTCCGTCCGTCCTGGTTAACCCAAATTGACCGTTTCTTCTAGCATTAATATGGCTTGCTACAAAGCTTTCATACTTGCATGGATGTTGTGTACGAACACTCTCACCACGCCTGTACCACCTAACCCCATTTTGACCTTCACCTTGACCTAATTTTGGACTTAGACTTATTTATGGACAAGGCTTCCACAGGGGGCATAAGCGTTTAGTGAACGCAGTCTTGTTTTGGTATAAAATAAATACACACAAATTATGCTGCTGAAAGTACCTTGATATGGTCATTATGAAAGAAAAAAACATTTTCAATATGACGGCAGAATGACCGGTTAGATTTGATTTCATACCAACAATTAACCGGTTTCAAAATATTGAAATCATCCCGGTCCTAGATAATAATAACAACTTTATTATGCCCCCCATCTATGCTGAGGGGGTTTATTAATATTGCTTTGCACATGTCTGTCTGACGGTCATATAAAATGGTTTCTGTTCAATAACGCAAGAACACTTTGACCTAGGATCTTCAAACTTTACATGGGGGTTGGTCATCAATAGTACTGATGACCCCTATTGATTCTGGGGTCAGTTGGTCAAAGGTCAAGGTCACTGTGACCTCCTTTACCACTTCTGACTATTTAAATGGTTTCCATTTAATAACTCAAGAGCGCTTTGACCTAGGATCTTCTTACTTTAAATGGAGGTTGGTCAGTAACAGTAGATGACCCCTATTGATTTTGAGGTCAGTAGGTCAACGCTCAAGGTCACCATGTGCTAAACCATTTCTGACTATTGGGCTGCAATGGGGGCATACATGTTTTACTAACATCTCTTGTTTATTGTGGATTACATATTTGCAGGGGTGTCAATATTCCTGATTCATCCATCCATTCTATCCTTAAAGAGCTATGACTTCTGACCAAAATAAAAGTTATTTGCTGAAAACATCTCAAGAACTGGCAAAATCATGGTCATTTCAATCTGCTCTGAAGGATTTTATTCAATACAAACTGAGTTAAATATGGAAACAATGTGGTTGCAGTGACATGAAGGCCTCTTATTTGGCAAAATTGGTCAGCCGCATATAATGTTCAGTATTTTTAATTTGGTTCTGTTGACACCCCTGTATTTAACAGTAATTTCAATTTTCAATATGGTCCCCAGGAAAAGAAAAACAGACTTACAAACAAGCAAACAATTATTTACGATAGACCTTAATCATTTTGCACCAACATAGATTTTGTTCTTGTTATATAATTATCATGGTAGAATTATAAAGAAAATTGGGATCTCATATAATTAATGATGTTATTATACAGTTGCTTAGTAACTTAAGAAGAAAGCTTTGTAATGTTCTATATATGTATCCTTTCTGTTTGGTGCTAATAATGTAATTATCTGATAAATATTGCTGCTTTAGAACGGATAGTTACAGTAAAACCTTACTTTAGAACTAACAAAATAGTCGTACAGTACATAGTATTTTTTTTACATGCCAGGGCTGAACTTAAAATATTCTTGGTTTCTCCTTCCAGACCCAGGCAGATTTAGAATGAGTAGGAAGGTAGGGTAACTATTCGTAAAAATTCGGGGGAGCATATAGTTGCCGCTTTGTCTGTACGTCCATCGTTCCGTCCGTCAGTCCTTCTGTCCGATATTTTTGTCTTGGCCATAACTTGAAAAGTGTTAGAGATATCACTTTGAAACTTCATAGGTGAATAGATCTCAGTTAGGGGAAGTGCAGTGCACAAGAACCATAACTCTTTATTTCAATTTTTTTGAGTAATTCTCCTTTGTAATTTTTCATACTTAATTCTTGTCCGGGCCATAACATATAGTATAAGAGATATCAATTTGAAACTTTATAGGTAAATGGATCTCAGAGGAAGTGCAGTGCACAAGAACCATAACTCTTCATTGCATAACTTTTTCTCCTTTCTAATTTTTCATACTTAATTCTTGTCCGGGCCATAACATATAGTATAAGAGATATCAATTTGAAACTTTATAGGTAAATGGATCTCAGAGGAAGTGCAGTGCACAAGAACCATAACTCTTCATTGCATATTTTTTTAGTTATCCCCTTTGTAATTTTGCATACTTAATTCTTGTCCGGGCCATAACTCATATAGTATAAGAGATATCAATTTGAAACTTCATAGGTGAATAGATCCCAGTAAGGAGAAGTACAGTGCACAAAAACCATAACTCTTCAATGCATATTTTTTAGTTATTCCCCTTTGTAATTTTTGGTACTTTATGCTTGTCTGGGCTATAACTCATCCAGTATTAGAGATATCAATTTGAAACTTCATAGTTGAATAAATCTCATTACGTTATAGTGCTGTGCCAAAGAACCAGAGTATTTTTTCTGTGACAAACATCCCACGGAGTATCACCCGTCCTTGACGGCTCTTGTTTGGAATTGTTTCTGTATGATAGTTATTGGTTAAGACATACAAAAAATGAAATTTAGAATTTACTCTAAGATGAAAACCAACAGTCTTAAATTTAAGGGTAAAAGAAGCCAGTAAACAAAAATAAAATTTTCACTTCCAATTTTTAATAAAAAAAATATTATTTTAATTTGGGCAATAAAATATTTTGGGTAGGGCCCTTTTTAATCGGGTCGGTAGGGGATCTGGAAACAAACAATATTTTATTAAGGCCCAGATCTCCTGTATCATACGTGAGACTCTACTTGGACAAGCTGGAAACTGATATATGTTTTCCATTATAAAAATGATCAAAAATATTACTTTAAATTGCTTCATGAAGTATGCATGTGGAATTGTCATAGAAGTAAAATAAGTGAAAACTGCATATAAACTTCAATAATTTAAATTGAAAGTTTCAGCATTTCGATCACCAATCTCACTCAAAGAGGTCTATGAAATATGGTATTTATGACAGTACAACCTCTGTAGAGCAACACCCTTTGTTGTAAAGAGTTTGTTGCCCTTGAGAGGTGATAAAATGTAGTCAAAGGTAAAGTCTTGAACAAGATGAATACGTCGCTTAAGAGATGTTTCTGTTATACAGAGGGCCAATCTATAGAGGTTTCTGCTATACAGAGGGCCACTCTAGAGAGGTTTCAACTATACAGAGGGCCAATCTATAGAGGTTTCTGCTATACAGAGAGCCACTCAAGAGAGGTTTCTGCTATACAGAGGGCCACTTTAGAGAGGTTTCTGCTATACAGAGGGCCACTTTAGAGATGTTTCTGCTATACAAAGGGCCACTTTAGAGATGTTTCTGCTATACAAAGGGCCACTTTAGAGAGGTTTCTGCTATACTGAGGGCCACTCTAGAGAGGTTTCTGCTATACAGAGGGCCAATCTATAGAGGTTTCTGCTATACAGAGGGCCACTTTAGAGAGGTTTCTGCTATACAAAGGGCCACTTTAGAGATGTTTCTGCTATACAAAGGGCCACTTTAGAGAGGTTTCTGCTATACAGAGGGTCACTCAAGAGAGGTTTCTGCTATACAAAGGGCCACTTTAGAGATGTTTCTGCTATACAAAGGGCCACTTTAGAGAGGTTTCTGCTATACAGAGGGCCACTCAAGAGAGGTTTCTGCTATACAAAGGGCCACTTTAGAGATGTTTCTGCTATACAAAGGGCCACTTTAGAGAGGTTTCTGCTATACTGAGGGCCACTTTAGAGATGTTTCTGCTATACAAAGGGCCACTTTAGAGAGGTTTCTGCTATACTGAGGGCCACTCTAGAGAGGTTTCTGCTATACAGAGGGCCACTCTAGAAAGGTTACCCTGTGTTTCCTTAAAAAATTCCAATTTTCACAAATTTTCCAATTATTCAGTCTCACTATTATAAGGCCACCTCAAGAAGACCGAGTTTTCAATTATTCTTAGAATGATCTTGACAATAAAACTCCTTCAAAGATAAAAAAAAAGAAAAAGAAACATATTCCAATTTTCACAAATTTTCCAATTATTCAGTCTCACTATTATAAGGCCACCTCAAGAAGACCCAGTTTTCAATTATTCTGAGGATGATTTTGATAATAATACTCGGCTTCAAAGATCTAGGGCAAGTTGCTAATGAATTCAAATGGGAATGAAATAAATTCAAATTAAGAAAAATGCTTTAAGAGGTGTAGACACGCTATAGTGGGTAATAGTCTTGCATGTAAAAAATATGGGCTTGGTGTAACTCTCATACTTTTAATTGATTTATAAGAATGCTGTCTTCTCTCCGCCTGGGAATGAAATGTGATAATTGCGTTCCATTTTGATACCAAACAGATCAAAATTAATGTTTATTCATTTCTAGGACTCAGAAATAGAGCATCCTCACTATATCCTAATACTTGTGTTTGTAGTATTGGATTTAGAGTGTCAGTTTCTTTCAGGGTTGCCATATATGTTGAAAAATCAGAGATATCTTTTGTTTTACAAGGTGTAGAGACTGGATTTGATAATTGCGTGGATGGCTAGGTGCTACCGTTGTTTCTGTGTGGCTTTGGATTGTCTGTTTGCTACAGTATTAAAATTTTGATAATGGTCAATGAAAAATGAAAGTTTAGAAAAGGCTCAGAACGGGACAAAACCAAAGAAATTCTGGGTGGATGTTTTGAAATGTTCAATTGATATATAAGAATGATCATGCAGTAGATGTGTCCTAATTGTCTTGGTCCAAGGACATGGTTTACCGTGGTAACAAAGGGGACCTGAGAATGGCAACCAATGTCAGACATACTCTTGCATACCTTGTTAAATTGACTAAACGTGTCTGAATATTTGGATTCCATGGTTGACTCTTGCAGATAGGCTGGTTTAGATGCTATCATGTGAAACCAAACTCATTGTTCCTGTTTAAGGCCCTATTATAGTGTGCCCAGGATAATGGGATACTTACAAACATTAATCGGTTTGGTCAAATGTTGCAAACTTGGGTTTTGCAAATTACTAAAGTAAACAGATAAGGTCAGTATTGTACTCAAAATATCGCTGATAAAGCGTGAACATCGTATTTATACACTTTTGTTGAATATTCCAATTTTCCCCGCCTTTCTCATTATCCTGGGCGCACTATAACCCTGCTTAATATTAGTGTGTATTACATCAAAGACCTAAATATACAAAGATTGGAAAATCTACCAAATCTCACAATATCTCGCGGCAGTTTTCTGAAATCTCGCGAAATCTCGTTTGTTCTTAGTACCTTATATCTCCTGTTTTAATATACATAGGAATAAACTAATAAGTGTATGCAATAGATTTATTATTCTGCTTTAAAATGATAACTAATTTATTGAAATCAGTCAAGGAATAAAACAATAGACCTCAAAGAGCCAGACCTACTCTCATTTTAATGGAAATTCCAATTTTATCAGAAAATACCCGATCCGCCTCATTCAAACAATATTTTTTTGATTTTAGTAAGAGATAGAAAAGAATACTGTAAGTTACATCATGCAGTAGAAGAAGTTTAGCTCTTCTAAATGAGATATTGGTCATTAAAAAGGATGACAAACAAACGTGTTCATGCAAAATATCAGAATCTGCTGCATGCTATTTTGTATTGTATCTCCGTTTTCAATTAAGTGTCCAATCTGTGTATATTTAGGTCTTTGATTACATAATCAAACTTAACCAAACCGATTTATATGATATTTTAGCTGATACTGATTGTTGATTGACTGTTGATGTATATTTCAGGCATACAGTACACAGTGGTGTCACAGACAGGTCCCACACATGCTCCGACCTTCACAATGTCTGTGGAGGTCAACAATCAAGTATTTACTGGTCAAGGTAACTCCAAGAAAGCAGCGAAACTGATGGCAGCAGAGTTAGCTTTGAAATCATTTGTACAGTTTCCCAATGCGTCAGATGCTCATGCAGCCCTAGGTAGACAGCCTCAAATGAATGTGGACTTCACTTCAGATAACCCAGAAGTATTTATACAAAACTTCGAAGGTGTTGAAGGAAAGGAGAAATCAGTCGCTCACTCTCCAGCTCAGAATGGAAATGGTATCACGTTAGGACTGTCGAAAAAGCCCAAAGCACTGCAACATCATGAAGGAAAAAACCCTGTGATGATTCTGAATGAACTGAAGCCCAATCTAAAGTACGAATGTCTGTCCGAAATGGGAGACAAGCATTCCAAAACTTTCACAATGGCTGTAAACGTTGATGGAGCCGAATTCTCTGGTACCGCCAAAAACAAAAAGTTGGCAAAAGCTAGGGCAGCTCAAGCCGCTCTGTCTAAGATCTACAACCTGACTTTCTCATGGGGACCTGGTATGTTATACTCGTACATAATATCTGAATTAGTCTATGCTTGCAACACCACAAGTCCATTATTGTTGGCATGTATGTTAGTCAAATAGTTTGCACCTTTGGTGGGAATGGAACCTGAATACTGTATGGCGCCATTTCTTAGCAATGTGAAGTTAGAAGTTGGAACATACAAGAGCACTCACAGCAGCAAACCCAAATAAAATATAATTTTTTTGTCATACTAGAATTTGAAATGTACAAGGGAGAGCTTATAATGGGGGGGATGGTGAATATGGTCACACTGCTCCTGTGATCCCTCATTTAGTTCAAATGACATCTGAACCAATCATCCTACTTGTAACATAATATCACAGATATATATATTCATTGGTAGTGTATGTTTATGCCCCCATCTTTGATGAGGGAGTATATTGCTCTGCACATGTCTGTCGGTCTGTCTGTCTGTCAGTCGTATAAAATGGTTTCCGTTCAATAACTCAAGAATGCTTTGACCTAGGATCTTCAAATTTTACATTGAGGTTGTTCAGCAACAGTAGATGACCCCTATTGATTTTGAGGTCAGTAGGTCAAAGTCACTGCGATCTTTACCATTTCTGACTATTGGGCTGCCATGGGGGCATACGTGTTTTACAAACATCTCTTGTTCGATTTGTTTTGCTGTATTGAAGAACATGGTTGTCAGGGTAGATAAGTACAGAAAAAATAGCTATAATTATAATGTTACTTGTTAAAATACTGCAGTCATTATAGGGCCTGGTTTGTTGGCTTTACTGATGGAAGTGTTTGGCACTTTTACAGTAACAGGTGTACACTTCTTGTGTGTTAAAACCAATTCAACGGCGGTGGTGCAATGAACTGTTTAAGTATATGATACTTCAATACATTGGAAGCAATATTGATCTATCTACTCGTATGTTTACATATAGTTACGTTAGCCTGCTTTCCAGCCCTTGAATTTTATAGTCGTAGACAGATCATACGAAGTACGTCTGGTGACTCAGTGCTTGTTGCACTGATGGATTTTAGAAATTAAATTTCTATTAACTTTGGGATTATGAGAATGTAATATTAATTTTAAGAGGTCTATAAATATAATACAGCTCACTTAAAAGATCAAAAGATGACGTAATACCCATATCTAATGAATTTTCTTAAAATATATTATAGGATTGTAAAATATTAAATGCCAGTTATAATGGAACAGTTAGTGTTGCTGGTAATAATTTTCAGCGATTTTTTTTGTCTCTTTGGGAAAGGGTCCGGGTCCGTTCAGATTGGGAATTTTAGCGTCGTGTTAACTTGAAATTGGGAAATTCCATGAAGCAGAAAGGCCAAATAAAACAGAAAAAGAGATTACATGTGAATGTCATGTGAATGTTTACTGGTTTTTTTTAACAAAAATGCTTGACCTCTTGTCAAAAATGTTCATAACTTTATCAGTTTATGGCCGATTTTGAAAATTATTTTTTTAAATTGTTTATTGGGAATTTCTCCATTCAAATTTGGGAATATTAAAGCCTACAGTATTTGCAATTGGGAAAGGGTCTGTTTACCGGACCCTAATAAAGAAGGAAAAAAATCACTGATTTTGAAGTTAATTTTTGTGCAAATATCCTACAATTGAATTGTAAATGGTGGATAATTATGCTCTATAAAGACTTGTTAGGATATTTCCATCCCACCTGTTATCATCCTTGGTTTCCAACTTTCACGGTTTGGTCTGAAATTCAAAGATACGAGTGTCAAACCTGCGATACCCGGACATGTCGTGAAAAACCCGAATTGGTGGAAATCTGTAAATTCTATTGGGTATAACGGCACATCTATCGTGTCAAATCATCCGGAAATTTAGATGCACCAAACTTATGTAATACATAACGTTATATCCTGTCATTGTCTGTTAATTTAGGATTTGAGACTAAATAATCATTGTCCAAATCGACAAAGGTGACAAGTTTTCCTGTATGCTCTATACATATTTGAGACTACTTGTCAGAATCAATAAGAACAGGACAAGTGCAAATTTCGCAGGTTGCTGTCCGACCTTGATGACTCCTTATAGGCTGTTTATGAATCCTATCCATCTAAACACATACATCAGCGATCCTACAATTATCCGGAAATCCGGATTCGCTGCAATATAAAGAATAAACTTTTTGGCTGAAAATAAAAGTTATTTGATGACAAAATACCAAGCATTGACTAGGTAATGGTCATTTGAAATTTCATGTGCTGAATGTTAACATAGAACAATGTTTAAAACAGTATTTTGGTATAGGGCATACCTGCCAAATTTCCAAAATCCAAAAGTGGAGTGGTAACTGAAATCAGACCTTATTAGGACCACAATAAACAATGTGACACGTCAAAAGGTGCCAGTCAGTTTCATTTGGTAATTTATTTGCTTATAACAACCAAAGGCCACAAAATACTACTGAAATCCAGAGTAAAGGTGGGGTAAATGAGAAAATCAGATATTCTATTTCAAATAAAAGTGGAGCAACTCCACTCTAAGTGGAGTACTTGGCAGGTATGGTATAGGGACGCATGCTAATGTCACCGGAAGCAGACTCGCATCTTATTTTCAGGATTGGGCATTATGCCTCAGTAGGGCCTCTGAATCCAAGTCCACGTTATCATTCACTATAACCCTCTAGAAAACTATACATAAACATACATATATCAGTGAGTCATTGCTTCCTTGCAGAATATCAATTTATGACAGTAGACTTAGCATTTACAATTCAAATACATGCTTTTGATGCAGAACTATACTTGCTTTTAATCTTCCTAGCACCCCATCATCCCATTATTACATCCATCCAAGGTCAAAACATGTGAAGGGTCAACACATTTCCTTGTGAATATTTTGCAAATTGAATAAGATGGCTTCAAAATTTGATGTCCGAGTGTCGATTATCCCTGCCTCACTAAAATGTTTGTGCTGTATTATTTAGCCTATAGATGTGATAACAATACGGTCCGTTTTTTGGCACTTTGGTTCTTTAACAATATGAGAACAGAAAAGGGGCAAAGAATGTTCATTTTGTTATTGCCACTTTGGTTCCTGCCAATAGGGCTCTCAGTTAGATGCTTAGCATAAAAGGGAAACTGGCTTCTCTTCTCTCATACCCTTGTTGCGATGGATAACATCAGGAATGAGGTGTCGAGAGTGATTCATATAAGTTAGAAAAACTTGTTTTACAATCAACCTTAAATAAATTAGTATATAAAACTAGTTATCTGGGAAAAGACGACATTATGTCAATGCATACCAAATGCATCACTTGAAATTATTCAAAATTTAGCAGCAGATTAGATCTAATATTTTAATATTTGCACTATGTTTTCTTTATCAATTTTGTTCAGTTAACATAACATGGGCATGAATACACTCAACCACTTTTCTAATTGGTCATTTTTCAAATCCGAAATATCTTAACTGTGACCATATTATTTGATGATATTTTGCACACGTAGGTTTTATGTTTGACTCAACATCGATCGCATGACTTGAGTTTTCATGAATTAGGTGTTAGGACAATGTCAAAAAAGGTTTGTGTGCAAAATATCATCAAACATTATGATCAGAGTTAAACGTATTTGAGTTAGAAAAGTGACCTATTAGAAAAATGGTTCAGTGTATTGATTTCTTGACCCTTATTAAACTTTGAGTAGTTTATGTGTGGTCTGGGAATGTGAGGAGAAGTGAGGCTTTCGTATGTAGTCATAGATTAATAATTCCTGTCTACTGTATAATTACATAGTTACACGTTCCTACAGGATTGGCCGTTACAAGAGCTGATCCTTATGTTTATATGAATTTATTACACATATTATGGAGCTTAATAAGTTATAAGCTGCATGTATTGGTCACATAAACACTGGCATGAACTTTATAAAGTTGACTGCATTATAACGGAACAATCACCATATATGAACATGATGGAAGACTGATAGTCTGTGACCTAGAGAACTCATTTCCTTTGCCCAGTTGGAACGAGTGGGGGCTGTAAATTCACTTCAGTGTTGCTATCAATCATAATTTCCTCCCTTTATTGTTCTCAAAATTCAAAGTCCGCAGTATGTCATTCATTGCAGGGCGAGTATAAAACAGGCTTGCTTGAAATATCTATATGGTTCATTCTATGTCGAGGTGGCTAGGCACTGCCGCCGTTTTTGTGTGGCTTTGGATTGTCTGTTCGCTACAGTATTTATACATGTATAATCAGCCAATGAGCGCGATTTCAATATTTCCATATTTAGATATAAACTGTATTTAACTTTCATTTACAAGTACAGTAGAACTTTGAGGTGTTGTTGGTCTACTATATTGCTGTGAAATCTGCAGCCTTTCTAGTCCAGTATTCAATTAGGGCTCTTTAATTGTAATGACTGTTTGATACTATTGAATTCAAATTAAAATGAACTCACAATATTACGGGGAAATCTGAAGATCATTTGCACTATACACTCTGCAGATCTAAAAAGTGATGAATTAAACATAAATCTTAATATTGCTGTCGTATGCTACAGCATCATTGCAGGGGTGTATAAATGTTTTTATGTAGCCTGTTAATTTTCAAAAGTAGGCGGTTGGTTTGAAATCTCACTTAAAGTAACGAAGAAGAAAATGACAAAGTAGCCAGTAAGCATGTTCAAATAGCCAGTTAATTTTTGCTGCCTACCAGCTCATTTCTATACACATTGTTGTACTGTAAGGGGTGTCAATTTTCCTGATTTATCCGGAATCCGAAAGAGCAATGGCTTCTGACCAAAATAAAATTTATTTGACGAAAATACCTCAAGAAATGGCAAAGTTATGGTAAATTTAATCTACTCTGAAGGATTTTCTTTAATACAAACTGAGTTAATTATGAAAACAATTGAATTGAAGGCCTCTTATTTGGCAAAAATGGTCGGCCGAGTACTATTTTCCTGATTTTGAATTTGGCCCAGTTGACACCCCGGACTGTACTACTGCCATATTTTACATTTATCATTAATTCATCATGCTATCATCTATTTCTGTTGAAAGAAAATTTTATTTAAAGAAGTAGACTGAGCTACAGATAAGCTGCGTATTGGGGTAATTACCCAATTAATTTTCATAAAAACCCAATAGATTTTGAGAGAAGGGAGTAAGAAAAAGAAAAGACAATCTGAAATACTCAAATAAAAAATGATTTTTTAGTGAAAAATAGTACATAAAAGATCATTTACCCTATGAGTTTTATTAAATAACCAATTAAAATTTGTCAAAACCCAATCAAATTTGAAAGTAGGGGGTAAAATACCCAATGGACCAAAACCTTATCTGTAGCTCTGAGTAGATTATAATTATTAACTAATTGTGTTGGTTGATCAATTTCAGGAGGAATGCCAGTAAACAATGCAGAAAGTGGGGAACCACCATCAGCCTTGGCTGACCACGTGGCTAAATTAGTACAGGACAAGTTTGCCGATCTTACTGATGACCTCACAAGTCAGTACGCTCGTAGGAAAGTTCTCGCTGGAATGGTAATGACGAGAGGAGAAGATCTGACACAGTCTAAGGTACTGTGTGTTTCCTCGGGAACAAAGTGTATTAATGGCGAGTATTTAAGTACACACGGACTTAGCGTGAATGATTTCCACGCGGAGATATTGACACGTAGATCCACCATTCGGTTCCTGTATTCTCAGTTGGAGATGTTGACAAGCAGGGACTCAGTGTCATGTGAGGAATCAGTGTTTGAAGCTTGTGACAAAGGATACAAACTCAAGGACGACGTAAAATTCCATTTATACATTAGTACAGCTCCTTGCGGAGATTCGCGCATCTTTTCCCCGCATGAAATTCAACAAGGAAGTGAAAATGAAGGCGGGGATAAACATCCTAACAGAAAAGCCCGGGGTCAGCTTCGGACTAAAATAGAATCCGGGGAAGGTACGATCCCTGTACGAATGTCCGTAGGTGTGCAGACTTGGGATGGAGTTATACAAGGGGAACGACTCTTGACCATGTCATGCAGCGACAAGGTTGCACGATGGAATCTCCTCGGCATACAAGGTAAGCTATCAATTGGGGCCATCTGAGATGATCAGCTTGGTCATATTAATCAAATATAAACTCAACCACTAAGCTATCGAAGTGTGAGACAGAGCTATATACCATATATTTATCAAAAATAAAAAATGTCGAAATGAGTAATTAACTCCATAATTTATTTAAAAACCCAATGCATTTCGCCTTACAGGCTCTTCGGGGGTATAACAATAGAACAAACGTTGTCACTATAAAAACGACGTCATGATATATTTATATATATTATTTTACTGCCTGTCATAAGCGGATTTAGCTCAGTGGTAACGCTCTGGACTGTCGATACAGAGGTTGTGGGTTCAATCCCTGGCATCAGAACTTGATATTTCTGAAATATTTATAATATTTCCCGCTATATCTGGCCGTGTGGTCTGCAAAGTATCTGGAAGTGCCAGGAAGCTGTGTATCGGTGCTATACACCGGGCACATTAAAGAACCAGGCTGTCCATTCGAAATAAGAGCTAGGCGCACCTCTGCAGCGCCCGACATGCCTGTATCTAATGTCTCTCTCTCCCTTCAGGGGCTTTCTCTCAGTCTGTCCCTTTGGTCAGATCATGCTGTATCTGCACTGGTAGAGGATGCACCTGCGCCCTTGTGGCTTTGAATGTGCGTTCGCATGAAAAGGGCACTATATTGGTATATTTATTTATATATATCGATGGTTGAAGTTATACACTTCACACAGTCATACGACATGATTATGGATGAGTTATCATAGAGAGATATTATCCCAGACAGTGTTCAAAGATCAATTAATATTCCTGGATGGTATTATTTACTGCCTGTCAGTTAAGTGATAAGACTTATGTCTAACATGATAAAATTAATGTGATCGATAAAATTAATATGATTAGCACTATTGTGTGGAACTCGAGTAATCATGTTGCACGTTCACCATATGACGAGATTACGTTATTGTCGGAACCAATAAATTGATAGTTAACCGCATACAACCTTCCGCTCCCAGATTGTATTAATATAAATAATTAATGAAAATGAGGAATCCGTCTTCTAGGTAGCCAATGAATCCAACTCATTTGGCAATCACTAAATCGTCTTTCAATGTTCTATAAATGGGAAAAAATCACCTTTAAGGGTATTAGATAAAAACCATGGTCACGGTTCAATCAGTTTGTAGTGTGCTGGGGATCTGGGTTCAATTTCCAGTTTTAGCAGGCCATACCCTTCACTGAAAATTTGGACATCAATGTTGATTTTCCTCCACATGTGGAGACGGTGCAGGTTGCTTGTGGAAGGGCAAGTTAGTACTGGTTAGGATACAGTCCAGGATAACTGGTTAGGTAAAGAGTTTGTTGTATATGACAGAAAAATGTGTTGAGAAATGGCTTTAAATCCATATAAACGAACAAAGAGAAAGATATATAATAAAGTTCTAAGCTAGACATATTTTACCTAGACAAATACCTCTTTAGATATCAAGTATCAAATTTGAAGGCATATTAAACAACCATTATTAGACTCTTAGCTTCCTAAATTGTTTCATAACTTGTCATTGCATTCTTACTTTACACACAGAAATATGAGAATATGCATTTACAACTTCTCAATATTTGTCTGGAAAATATATTAGAACTTTCTGTCAGCTAACCTGAGCGAGGTACTCTGAGAAGCTTTAAACATCTGTTGCCCCTCTCCCCATCCCCCTTTGTCTTCTGGGGACACTTTATTACCCTGTACATCAATGAGGCCCCCCATCAAAATTCATGTGTCAATTATTCCTCAGGGGTGTCAATATTCCTGATTTATTTGGAATTCTGGATATATCTATCCTGACCAAAATAAGTTATTTGATGAAAATATTTGAAAAGTCCCCTACCAAAAATATTTTTTGGACCCTCTGAAAAATAATGTTATTTAATAAATAATTCAGATATGACAGAATGAAAACAAAAGTTATTGACCATAAATAAAAATATTTATTTTTATGCCCCCCTATCGATAGATGGGGAGGCATATAGTGATTCACCTGTCCGTCCGTTCGTTCGTCCGTTCGTCCGTCCGTTCATCCGTTCGTCCGTCCTGGTTAACCCAAATTGACCGTTTCTTCTAGCATTAATATTGCTTGCTACAAAGCTTTCATACTTGCATGGATGTTGTGTATGAACACTCTCCACACGCCAGTATCACCTAACCCCATTTTGACCTTCACCTTGACCTAATTTTGGACTTAGACTTATTTATGGACAAGGCTTCCACAGGGGGCATAAGCGTTTATTGAACGCAGTCTTGTTTTGCCCTATTTCAGGATAATTGTTGCGTCAATATCAGGTTCATATGACTAGGTATTTGAGTATTTGTTAATAAAGTGTCCCCATGACTGAAATTCTGTTGATGAAACAAAAAAGATATAACGGATGCCTGAATCGCTACAGTTTGTTTGCTAGTAAGGTCGTATTGGATTAGAATTGTCATTGGTTGCCTGTACAAGATTAAAAGTTAGCGCTTCGTTCCCATGGCAATGAGAATTGTCGCGACAATTTGCCTTCAAAGTCATGGAAAGTTACCGTTTAAATTAAGTTTTCAATTCTTAACTGTAGCCTTCATTCCCCTGAGGCATCCATGCAAAAAAATGTTTACAAGCCTCGCCTGGTACTTAGAGCCACATAAATTTTTCCAGGTCAGTTTGTGCAAAAAAGTGAGAGAAAAAAGTCAACAGACATAGGGATGGCATTGACTTAATTAAATAACATTTTTCTAGGAACGTCTATATGGCTTGCATTGATTTTTGTCTAATTCCTAGAAATAAATACCAATATAGATAAAGAGGGATTTGAATAATGACTGTTATTCTCTAATCACTGAAAGGTCTTATCATCATATTACTAAGAATTAATTAAATATTTGTCTGAAATATCTTTGGAACGAATAGTTGTTATGAAAAGCTAATTAATGTATAGGCGTGATTACAAAGAAAGGATAGAAAGAGATTGCCGTAAATGATAAAATAAATCTATTTATTCACGGAACTTTTTGTCATTAATCTACAAAAATATCTTCCTACTCACTGGTTATTTATGTGGCATAAACACCTCATTTAGATATGTTACAATACAAGTTGTACGTTGAGGACATCTCTATAGATCATGATGTCATATCTATAAATGTTACAACAGGGGTTGTGTGTTAACGGCATATCTATAGATGATCACTGTGTATAAACCAAATCACTGTACTCATTACAGGCCTAGTATTTTTCAGGCCTATGCCTGATTTCAGGTTTTGAATCCTGAATTTTCCTTTTGTTTATTTTGGAAAAGTGACTTTTAGGCTTTGAAACTTGTGTTTTCAGGTCTGACAATACTTGCTTATTACCAGGCCTGTCATTATTGTGATACTACACAAGTCAACGTGTACTCATTATTGGGATTGAAACATCCGGTGATTTTCCATCACTGTACTCATTATTGCAATCCTATACAATTCAACATGTACTCATTATTGTGATTGAAACATCTGGTGATTTTCCATCACTGTATGACTTATTGCAATCCTATACAATTCAACGTGTACTCATTATTGTGATTGAAACATCCGGTGATTTTCCATCACTGTATGACTTATTGCAATCCTATACAATTCAACGTGTACTCATTATTGCATAAAAACGGAAGTTGACTGGTTTATTCACTGTGGATGATACAACAGGGGTTGTATATTCCGGATTAATCCGGAATTCCGGATTTAGCCATCCTGAAAGAGCTATGATATCTGACCAAAATAAAAGTTATTTGATGAAAATATCTCAAGAAATGGCAAAGCTATTGCCAATTTAATCTTCTCAGAAGGATTTTATTCAGTACAAACTGAGTTAAATATGGAAATAATGCGATTGAATGCCTCTTGTTTGACAAAAATGGTCGGCCGCATATGATTTTCAGGATTTGTAATTTGACCCTGTTGACACCCCTGTTGACAGCATATCTATAGAATGTTACACTTGAGTTTGGCCTCAACAACAGCTTGGTAGGATATTTATATTGAATTGTAATAGGATGATAAAGCCAAAGTTGAATAAGATACAAATGAAAATATAAGAACAGCTAACAAAACTGTCTAACCTTTAGCAAAAAAGTCAATACAAGGTCACATGTGTTGATATAATTAACAAATTTGAGTCAGGAAAGAAGAGTATTCAAGTGGGATTAGGTTGACAATTCAGGGAACTTGTCTCAGGTGCAGCTACCAATCTAATGAGACAATTTGGTGTAGGAATAAATGTAAATGTTAGTTTAAGGGGACTAAGTTCTCTAAATTAGATTGCTAATGTCTTAGAATTCTGCTCTGGTGTAAATATCAAGAAGTTTCTGAAGAAATCGGCATAAAAGCCTAGTTTAATGTGCTCTTGTTCTTTGATTAAAACACATTAAAGATTTTCTCAGACATGCCTTTTCTGAAAATTCTGGTCTCTTAAATTACTACTAAGTCTTCAATGGAACTGTTTTGCAGTTTAAGAAATTTTAAATAAGACTTAAGGTTCCTTATAGCTAATAGGGATGTAAATACAATGTCATTCTACAGCGCTTGAAAGCGCCGTAGTAATGGTATGCCTTTTTGTAAATGACCATGCACCAATCGCAACTTCTTGCACCAGTCATCACGATACTGTCCGAAATATCCCGAAATAAGGCGCAGTTTAAACTGCGGATCTCTGCGGGGCTATTTGCGGGCCTCTACTGTAGCAGCCGACATAATCTAAAAATATAAAAGGAAGCCCCACATCAATATATTATCCAGCCAATCAGCGATTGTAACATTTGCCTGCTTTAAACCCGGTGCGTTTGTAACAGTCGTTAATTTGTAGTACATGTATAATGTGTGGAAGAATGTTTAAACTGCTCATATATTTATAAAAGTTATAAAAGACTTCGGTCTGGCACGTATGATATTATATTTTGGAACCAAAATAGTGTTATAGATATGCACCTGTCATTGTCTTGGGTATATTAATGTCATCCAAACATGCAATGGTATCAAGTTGGTGTGTGGAGAATGCAGTTACTACTTTAGTTTCTATGTTACGTCTGCTTCAAACGTACACCTCATTTTGAAATGTTTATAAAAGTCACCTTCTAGTCTGATGAAAATGCTTTCAAAATACGAAATTGAAACAAATCTGGAATTACTGTGAAGTAGTTTGTATATAAACGATGTATATAAATGTTTGTGCACTCATTTGTATATTTATTATTCCCATTAAAGTTTCTCAGTTGGTATTTCCTTGTTGTGTGTTATATAACAGAACTGTGTGAGAATTCCCAGGCTTTAGGGAATATGTAATAACCTACCAACGGTTAGGAGCAATTTTGTAGGAAAATCTAACAGAATTATTAACTTTTATTTTGCAAATTGGGAATTTGTCTGTTAGTGAAATTACGATGTATTTACATAGTTTTAGGCAAATGGATTTTCTGGGTTTTAAATGTAGGTTATTGTATTTTATGACCATTTCGGTCAGATTGTAATCAATATTTCGAGATAATTCTGTCCTTCCAACTATTTCTGTGTCTCGAAATATTCCCCAAGAACTTGTGTGACCCTCTTCCAAATTCCTACTTATCGTGTCAGTAATGTTTTAAAAGACCTGGCCACCATGACGAGGATTTATTATTATTAACTTATTTCTAAGTTTATTTAGGTTTAAACCATTCAGTAATTATTTGTCTGGACCATAACTTTGATCATCTATAGATGGATTTTAACATAACTTGGCACATTTGGGGATTTTAACATAGCTTGGCACATCTCAAAGGTCAAAGTCACACTTGGAGTTTGGTCAATAACTACAATAATTGACAGGGGTGTCAATAATTGATGGAAGGATCTCAAGAAATGGCAAAGTTATGGTCAATTTAATCTTCTATGAAGGTTTTATTCAATACAAACTAAGTTAAATAGGGAAACAATGTGGCATATGATTTGAAGGATTTTTAATTTGACTCCGTTGACACCCCTGAATCAAGCTTGTCTGGACCATAGCTTTGTCAATCTGTCAGATTGTCACATAAGAAAATATGTTTACCGGTATAGAAACCTACATTGAACAACTATAGTGCGCCCAGGATAATGTGAAAGGCGGGAAAATTTGGTATGGTCCACAAAGGTGGATTACAATTATGTGCACCAATTATCAGTGATGTGTTGAGTACAATACTGACCTTATCTGTTAATTTAAGTGATTTGTAAAACCACTATTGCCACAGTTGACCAAACCGATTCATGTTTGTAAATATCACATTATCCTGGGCGGACTAAAGTCAAGCATTATTTCTAATGTGCTGAATATATTTGCTATATTTCAGGTGCCTTGTTAGGTCATTTTATACAGCCGGTATACATCTCCAGCATTATCCTCGGTTCCCTCTACCATAACGAACATCTTGCCCGTGCCGTGTACGGACGTCTGGCCAACATCGAAGGTATCGAAAAACCCTACTGCATCAACAAGCCAAATTTAAGCGGGATCAATAACCCAGAGCAACGACAACTTGGCAAGGCACCAAACTTTGCGGTTAATTGGTGTGACGGCGATCAAGGTCTAGAGGTAATCAACATGACGACAGGAAAACTTGAAGACGGAGCCGAATCTCGATTATGTAAACGAGAAATGTTGAAAAGGTTCCTTAAGCTTCAAGGACATTTAACAAGCATTATTGAAAGCAAAGGAGACCTGAAAGTGTATGGAGAGTTGAAAGCATTAAATCTTGCATATCAGCAAATGAAGGACGCCCTTGTTGAACATTTCAAGAAATCAGGCTTCGGACAATGGGTGAAGAAGCCTGTTGAACAAGATGAGTTTGAGCTCTCAAATCAAGCTTCATGATTCTGGTTTAAGCTTTAGTAGCGGCATCTTATTCATGCTCACAACATTGTCCTAATCATTTGTCTTAGAATAATTTTAATGAAGTACTTTAGAATTATTGATCATGCTTTAAAATTGTTTAAATTGTCAAATTTGATTTTAGCAATATCTTGTGTTTAATGTATGAGGCAAATACTTTTATCTGTCTTTAGTTGCCATGTTTTAGAGCATTGCTTGATTTATGGAATTATTTTATCTCTATTAAGCAAGTTCTTCTTAATGTTTGCTCTCCCACTCAGGGCTCGACACTAACACTGGTCCGCTGGTCCGAGACAAGTGAAAATCCAGAAGGACGAGTGAAATTCTGGACGACCAGTAACTGTCCTATTTACAAAATAGTTAGTGTCTAGGCCTGCCACTGTAAGCTTAATTGGTAGAAAACACTCAACAACTAACAATGTGTTTGAAACATGGATATAGCATATACTGAGACAATATTTTTAAGACAGTTAGACTAGATATCTTGCGGTATGGTTTTGATGTCTGTTTAATTGATGTCCACTTATTATAACAGAATGTAATCTGAACAAATTAAGTCTCAGTTGATCAAACAAGCTGGTACTTTGATCAAAATCAATTTGGAAAGAAAATTGAAAAACAAATCAGAAAATAGATTTGTAAAGAACATTCGTTTTTTTGCATGAATGATTATATATTATATAAGATCAGTCATGACTTGTCTTTGGAGATCAACATTTCTTAAACAAGTCTAGAAAAACAGGTTATTAAGTGAACCTTTAGCAAGCTCAATAATTATGCCCCCCACAAAACGAAGTTGGGGGGGGTTATAGGAGTGAGCTAAAAATGTCTGTCGGTCAGTGTTTGGTTTCATGGTGATAACTTGAGTTAGGAATGAGATATTATGATAAAACTTGCTGTATAGGTAGCTTACGTGAATACATCACTCATTTTCATAAGTGGGGCTGGTTGGGTCAAGGTCACTGCTACTAAAAATAGAAATTCAGCTTCCAGACAATAACATTATTAAGGAACGAGATTTTGTGATAGGTAGCATGTGTGAAAGTTAGCAGCATGTATCCAGTTGTACCTTTAGTTGTTGAGCTTACAATGAAAAGTGGTTTCTGTGACAAGGTAGTGCTGTGGGGGTATTATTCGTCACCATGTGGCAATTCTACTTTGTTTTTCGCGAGTTTACTGTTGAAGAAATGTAGATCTCAAAGACGAGTGGTAGAATCTTTTTATCTCATCACTATAGTAACCAGGTCAAAATAACATCAGAAATATCAAATTTAGGCGTGCGACTTTACTTTATCACACTGAAAAGATGGTGACGTCATGCATTTGTTATCACACACGTTGGAGAACATTGTTTTGCAGTTTGTTCTCAAATGAAAGATCAATTATATATGTGATAAATACAGTGCCCACCAAAATTAAGTATACAGTAAATAATTTTTGCAAAATTAAACTTGGTTAAATTATTCAATATCTGTTTATCAGACAGTCACAATTATGCTAGTTTCTGAAACTACAGTTACTAAATGAGTCAAAATAGAGATAGAAATAAAGATGAAGATGTTTGGAACTAAAATAACCATGTGATCAAAAAGGCTGAATTTTCCATGTTTTTGTGACAAAGTTACCATTCAAGAAGGACAAAGAAACTTTAGATTTTGCACTTAGGGTACCAATTAATGTATGCGCTTTCCATTTAGTAAACAAAAATATTCCTTTTCTTCAAATATATTGTTGCTTCACTGTTCTGCAAATAGTACTATTACAGGCAAGTAAGTGGGCAATTAACATATGTATACTTATTTTTGGTGGGGCAGTGTATATATATTTCCTGTGAAACAAGAATAGTTTGCTACATTTTTCTGTACAATTTAATACCTGTTTTAATTACTGTGACATTTTGTTTTACCTGATAGTTGTACTATTGCTGTAAGTCGTAGCTTGTGTCTTAACATTTTCATTTATAAAATCTTTGATTATTTTAGAGAGGAATTTTTTCTGCCTCAATATTTTGTGTATGTTGTGTTGAGATGTCTATCCATTTTGTTTCTAAAGCTGTTTAATACATTCTTTAAAACTTGTCTCCAGTTTGTGTTAATTTATTTGCACGTTTCAAATTTATAGATTTTAAAAGTAATTTAGAGCTGTAGATAAATTACACACAGTGGTTGCTTAGAAACATGTAATTTTACGGGAGAAGTTCACTTTTAAGACATTTTTTATGATTTATTTCCATTGTAAGGTGACTACGTATTCATCTTTTTGCTTTTAGACTTACTTGACTCGCTGTATGAAAGGACGTCGTTAAAAGATGTTAATTAAGTCATTCTGTTGTTCTGTCTACGATTGCTCAATATTGCCATACAAAAACTGTGGTGTGAATTTTTTTTGTGTGTGCGAGAAATTTATTAAACATTTTGGCTTCAAGGCAAATGTCTAAATTTATACTAATAGTGTCCGACATAGAGGCCCAATGGCCAATACAATTGTAAATCCCATCAGACCATAATAACTTTGAAGTGTTTTGGGAAATTACAGTAAATTCATCTTATGAGGTTTGATAATTAAAGTTGGGCTGTAATGGTCAGATATACTACTCAAATTTTGGTAAGGGCCAAGAAATTTTCCATTTAAATATTTGCAAATTGAATAAGATTGAATGGTAGAATTTTCAGAAACATAATGCTACATCTGCAATATTGCAAACAAATAAAGATTACTTCAAAATTTAATGTCTAAGTGCTGATAAGCCCAACCCCATTAAAATGTTCATGCTGCATTCAAGCTTCTGTAATAACAGAATACGGTCAATTTCTTGGCAATTTGGGTGTTACTCGATATGCGAATAAAAACGGAACAAATAAATCCATGTTATGCTTGCCACTTTGTGCCTTGCAAACAGGGCTTATCAGTAACCTCGAAAACGACGTCATTTTGACAATGCCTGTCAAACGCATGACATGATTTTTTCAAAATTTAGCAATAAATAAGATGATATTTACATAATTGCACAACATTTGCTGAATCTAGTTTGTTCAATTGGCGGAAAACTATTGTAACTCCAATATAAAACATAGGGAGTTACAATAGTTTTCCGCCAACCCATCGGTATGACAGCCATAAAAATTGATTGCATGGCCCTTAGCAAAGTTTGAGTAGTATAGTTGATAGCCCCATGGCCATGAATGCCAAAAAGTTGACACTGATACTTACAGACAAAAAGTATCGTCATACATGTACCGGTATTTTCTACTTCAAAATGTTTTATGAAAACTTTCTGGAATGTTCACTATATTGATATTGATCATAAAGTACAGATGTTTCATTCAAATTACGATAACAGCAACACTTTGCTTACAACGATAAGATGTAAATACATCAATCAAAATTTCACTAGCTAGCATTTTGGTAAATTACTATTACTTTTGTAATGTAAATTTCTTTGTGTATTTCTCGTACATGGTACTACCCAGATACTTAAATGAGAAAAAATCTGGTATTAGATTGGCGAATTGTTAGGGCCAGTTGGGTGTCAATGTTTTTCACTCATATCACAGGTGACTGTACCGTGATTTAGGTGGTCTGTAAGTAGCATCTTAAAGTATTTCAGGGTTCCCACAAAACTTCTGACACAAAAATCCCTGACTTTTACCTGATTTTTATCATGCAACTGCCATGGTAACTGCCTGATAACACATGACCTGAGAACAGTATGTGTTCTCAGGTCAATAGGCTGCTAGTAGCCTGAGAACACTTTTTGGCTCCGCCCACAAATCACGGACTATTTTCCCATATCTCATTCCGTCTAAAACTGACCTACATATTATATTGAAAACTACAAAAATATACATTTGATAGCTAATATTTATTCAAAGTTTAGATTTACAACCAACATCAGCAATATTTCTTCGCCATGTAGGGCTACGCCAGTGTATTTTTTCTTGAATTCATACGGGTCATCCACGGGTCAATCGTTTGGGAAAGGCCCTGAAAAAAACAATAAACACACATAAATCCACTGGCGTAGGATCATCAAAGATAAATAAACATAAAAGAGTATGCATAGACAACGGTTCCACATCAAATACACTGGACAAAATGCAATTTTGAACTCCTTTGAAGACTCGATACGATGCGCATACAAAATCATTGAAAATGAAAAAAGTCGGAAATTTTTGGCGAATCTTAAGACTAAGTGGGTCAGTTATATCACTGTTAGATTCAGTGTAGATATGGTTCATACATAGGTAAAACATAAAACAATATAATAGGCTTTTCCAACAAGATCAATGTCTTACCATATTCTATTTCCATCGATTTTCCAAGCATTGAGGTCTCCCAACTGCCATTCTCCACCCACCAACTTGACTAAGACGAGTAAGCTTGTATAAACTGTTCATTCTTGAAGTTATTTCCCCGTCCGGAATTCAATTTTGCACTGACAGTTACCGCAAACACCCCAGTGTTTCACATAGTCCACGTTTGTATTTATTCCAAGGCATTGTTAAGAATAACAGAAGGATTTATGACGTAATAAACGACCGTACGTCATTGATGATTCATTAAAAAAACTTCATAAATTCATGAGCGAAATTTTATTCTACTATTACGACACAATGTAGTTATTTGGTAATATCATTTACTAAGATTTCCCTTTCTGAATATATAATTGAAATATTTTATTTTTTAATATTTCTTTTGTTAAGCAGTGTAGAATTGAGAACTATTTTGTTTCGCGGAAGCACATTGAATTGTGTTAATCGGCGGGTTTACTGGATCTACTAAAACCCACAACTCGGTTGTAACTTTAAAAAATGAGGAATTACGCCCCTTACTTGTTCCGTGGTGCTGGTTGCATGATAAATAGAAACTCGGGTCACTGTCCGGATCGAACAATGTTATCAGACTCGGCGATATCGTCCGGGGTGACTCGCCAAAGGCTCGCCACCCGGACGATATCACCTCGCCTGATAACATTGTTCTCACCGGACAGTGACCCGAGTTTCTCTATTTCCCTGACCACACAGCAGTTTTTCCTGACTTTTTAGAGTGATCGCGCATTAAAGCATCTGTTTGTTCTGGTTAAATATGACACAAAAATAGATAAAGGAAGCTATACTAGCTTTACAAAAGTTAGCAGTTCTATGGCAGCTGATTGACATATTAAAGTTATTATAATTTTGAACTGTCCAGAGCGAGCAAAGATTTTGTTTGTTTTTTTCTACATAGGAATTGGCATTTTGTTACAGCTAAATTAAAGAATTCCCCGACTATTCCCTGACTTTTGCTCAATTTTCAGATTTCCTGACTATTTTCAAAATTCCCTGACTTCCCTGACCTTGAAAAAAATATGTTTTTCCCTGAATGTGGGAACCCTGTATTTAAGCTATAGTTGTGAACCCATGAATGTTAATGAACATGCGACATTTGTATACCTAAAGGGTTTAGTATTTACTTGATTAAGTTTCAGTGGGTTCTTGGTCCTTGTTTGAAAAAAGGATTTTCATGAATTTCCATGTTTTTCTTTTGTGATTTTTGTTGGACCAAATTTTTTTCAAATCATGTGTTTGTATGATTATTTTGATCAGTTGTGTGTGAATCATGTGTATAATTATTGTTTTGATCACATTTGTATGATTATTTTGATCAAGTGTGTATGAATCATTTGTATAATTATTTTGATCATGCGTGTATGAATAATGTGTATGATTATTTTTATCATGTGTGTATGAATCATTTGTATGATTATTTTGATCATGCGTGTATGAATTATGTGTATGATTATTTTGATCAAGTGTGTATGAATTATGTGTATGATTATTTTTATCATGTGTGTATGAATCATTTGTATGATTATTTTGATCATGCGTGTATGAATCATGTGTATGATTATTTTGATCATGCGTGTATGAATCATTTATATGATTATTTTGATAAAGTGTGTATGAATCATGTGTATGATTATTTTGATCACATTTTTGAAAGAACACTTACCAACATTTGGATTTATTATTGTCTGTGTAACTTTTGTCCTTTGGAGTTAAATCGAAATAAAATTTTGTCTCCATAGAATGGTTATATTTTATCTACTGAGCCTTTATAAGAAAACACTATTTTGTTGAGCTTGTTTGCCATAGTGCTCTAGTAGACTACAAACCATGAGGTCCTTGGTTCCATTCTCGGCCTGTAGCCAGTCATTTTTAAACACTTTGATTGTACATTTACTGTCACTTCCCTCTGTTGGAGATCATTGGCTTATTTGTCAGGGAAAAGCTGAATAAGCAAGTACTTTCAACTGTTTCAGTCGAACGCAAACAAGCTGTTAATCAACTGTCCAGTGTTGATATTATCCATGTTTGTTTATACACAAAGCAAGAGTTATCTTCGGCGAGCTGTCACTAATAATCAGGTTTGTTGTGTTGTGCTAGTCTCATCCAATTTTTTTCTCCGATGGAACTAACTCAAACAGACTTCACTTGTTCTATTTCTGCCTTACAAAAGTTAGTTCCCTTTTAACAGACTCACAGGTAAGACTGGCTTTGCCAACTGTGTTGCCTCATTAAATAAAGTCTTTATTATTATTATTATCATCTTTACCAGTATTTACATTGGGGCCAATATAACAAACTATTAATAGGATTGTTATGAATTACAACAAACAATGATTATTTTAATATTCTATGAATTTCATTTCTTTCAACATTAAATAACAACACATACATACACATTATATAATAATTTCAAAAATGCAGAAATAAAGATGAAAAGATTTTATCTAACTTGGCACATTATACAACCTTATAACAATAACATAAATAATATTTACAGTTCTATATTACATATAATTTTTTTTTTATAGGAGCCGTTCCCCAGGGTACTTTTTTATCAAAGCACTTACGGAAACCTTGAAGTTACGTTCAAATTTAAATTCTTAATAATTTTTTTACAAAAACAAAGTGGGGTAAATGGGGTTGTGATACTAACGGTAATAATGATTCAGTGAATCAACTCCTACAGACCGTATCTATCCTGATTTTATGGTTGTTAAAGAATTATAAAGAATTTAAATTTGAACTTAAGTTTACCTTTTCTGTTAGTGCTTGGATAAAACAGTACCCTGGAAACTGGGCTTAGTGACATTATATATGAGTAAATTATGTAATAGGGTTTAGAAAGAGCTCTGAAATATTGAGAACAACAAGGGGTCAGTGGTTAAAAATATTTGCTAGTATCTCTTAAGCAAACATGTGCTACTTTTAAATGTTATATAAAAATAAGAAGGTACAAATGTAATTCTAAAATGATTTTTGAAATACTTGCTAACTTTATGTCAAATAACGCTGAATGACGTTTGCAACGTCACTCAGAAAGTAGGTGGGAATGGTTAGTTTTTAAGATCTGTAACTTTGTAAATTGATTTTTATATTTTGCTAAAATTTTCAGAAACTTTTATTATAAGAGTCTTGTCTTACTAACGAAATATGATAATGATTTTCATAATTTTGCCACTAAGCCCTGTTTTCTTAGAGACCGGCTCATATATATGTACACGTAGGTCTAAAACCTGACATTCTAGACCCCTCCACTACACAGCTAAACATCTACATGTCCTCAACATACATGGTGCAGTAAAAGCTTATTTAGAGACCACTTATATAATACAAACACTTTAAACTGAAACAACATCAAACCTTGAAAGTCATTTTCACTGACTTCCTCTTCATTCAACCTTGAGAGAAATACCTGGCCCCGATCTCCCGAAGCATATCAACTTGAGCTAAATCTCATCTCCAATATTGTCATGCATCTTTGAGGCAATTTCCATTAGAGTCTGTACTCAAAATTGGCATCATAACACAGAAACATTCTGAATTTATTCTAGTAAAATTTTATGAGCTTGACCATCAGATCTATCTAAAATTCTGACTCCAATTTGAGCAAAATTTTAGTTGAGATTTCTACTCTAGATGCTTCAGGAGGTCGGGGCGAATTTTCAAGGGTCTGACAAATGGTCCTATTATTGAGGTTTTACTATACACAAACTTTAAGAGCAATTGTTAAACAATATGGATACACATTTAATACAATATTCAATTAATTTATTGATAAGTTTTTTCAACTATCAAACATTTCATTTATATACCCTGTCAGCTATACATACACATAAACCTGTGTTCAAAACCACGGTACCTATGAACAAAGACCACTACATGTACATACAGGGTGTTAAAAAAGTTTGTTCTCAAAATTTAAATTCAAACTCAAACATTGAGAACAAACTTTTTTAACACCCAGTATATAACAAACCCTGTTGGCAAATATCACCAAATTTATCTCCAATCAAATGTCAAGGATATTTCACCTGTTAAGACATACCACCTGTCAACAGAGACCATATTTGGTTGATCTAATGTGCGGTCTTTACAGAGCCAAAGCAGAATGAATACAAAAAGCGTGCTTTACAGAGGGATGATTATTCCATGAATGACGAACTCGCTGTAAAATGACACAATCTGAATGATTTAGATACATACACGGCAGAGGAATTGTTTATAAAATCTGGAAAATTATCCCAGACAAGTACACACATCACCTGTAACACAGACAGGGGTACCTGTACAGTGCAGTTAGGGTATTGTGACAGTGATGTTGCAGTTTATGTGTACACAAAAGATAACAACCATTGTAAGATCTTAAAAGGTAGAGAAATGTAGTTTGTTTAGGATTGAAATCATAGTTGACTCGACCGCTGCGTCACTGGATTTTTTACTCTGACTGGACTATACGTGTAGTAGAATCATATAAGTTCATAACATTTAAGCAGAAATAAATATATATGAGTTACAAACTCTTCAAAAATTAACATTTTTTGGGAATACTACATTCAGTACAGAGCATTTTTGTTTTTGGAAAAAATGTGCAAAAATATTTTTGTTGGATCAGGGGGTGGTATTCAATATTGCTCTTGTAACTTGACTAAAGGATAAGGACAACCAATCAAATCACACAATATTAAACTCTTGGTCAGTAACAGGCGATATGATTGGCTATAGTTATTCTCCAATTAAATAAGATCAATATTGATGGTTGTCTTGTATTATGATATTGCCATTTCTGCAGGCATAATAATCACACTGTCAAACATTGGAAATATAGTATTAAAATTCCAGCATCAGCATATGTTTTGATGCACCTAAAGACCACCTCAGTGCAACAGACCATCTCATTACTCAGACCATCTCAAAATTATATGTACAATATTGCACCTAAAATCTTTTATAAAAAACACAACAATTATGAGACAGACCTTTATGTTGAACACAATGACATTCTTCATCATAAACATAGTAAAAAATTGGCATGAAACTGAGCCATGAATAAAATACTGCTTGTTTTCCTCTCCCGACCTACCAGTCCCCTTCTCAAAATAGTTTTTCCGAAAAAAATTACAAGAGGGCCCAAAGGGCCCTAGGTCGCTCACCTGTCGAACTTGACCTAGATTTTGTAGAGATGATCATTGTGACCAAGTTTCATACAGATAAGGCCAATATTTTGACCTCTAGAGACTACACAAGGTTTTTATATGATTTGACTTAATGACCTAGTTTTTGACCCCAGATAAACCACTATCAAACTTGGCCTAGATTTTGTTGAGATGATCATTGTGACCAAGTTTCATAAAGATAAGGTCGACATTGTGACCTCTAGTGACTACACAAGGTTTTTCTATGATTTAACCATGTGACCTAGTTTTTGACCCAAGATGACCCAATATCAAACTTGACCTAGATATTGTTAAGATGATCATTGTGACCAAGTTTCATACAGATTAGGCCAATATTGTGACGTCTAGTGACTACACAAAGTTTTTCTATTATTTGACATTGTGACCTAGTTTTTGACCCCAGATGACCCAATATCAAACTTGACCTAGATTTTGTTGAGATGACCATTGTGACCAAGTTTCATAAAGATTGAGTCAAAATTGTGACCTCTAGTGACTACACAAGGTTTTTCTATGATTTGACCTAGTGACCTAGTTTTTGACCCCAGATGACCCCATATCAAACTTGGCCTAGATTTTGTTGAGATGATCATTGTGACCAAGTTTCATAAAGATTAGACCAAAATTGTGACCTCAAGTGACTACACAAGGTTTTTCTATGATTTGACCTTGTGACCTAGTTTTTAACCCCTTCTGACCCAATATCGAACTTGACCTAGATTTTGTCGAGATGATCATAGTGACAAAGTTTCATAAAGATTAAGTCAAAATTGTGACCTCTAGTGACTACACACGGTTTTTCTATGATTTGACCTTGTGACCTAGTTTTTAACCCCGGATGACCCAATATCGAACTTGACCTAGATTTTGTCGAGATGATCATTGTGACCAAGTTTCATAAAGATTAAGTCAAAATTGTGACCTCTAGTGACTACACAAGGTTTTTCTATGATTTGACCTTGTGACCTAGTTTTTGACCCCGGATGACCCAATATCGAACTTGACCTAGATTTTGTCGAGATGATCGTTGTGACCAAGTTTCATAAAGATTAAGTCAAAATTGTGACCTCTAGTGACTACACAAGGTTTTTCTATGATTTGACCTAGTGACCTAGTTTTTGACCCCGGATGACCCAATATCGAACTTGACCTAGATTTTGTCGAGATGATCATTGTGACCAAGTTTCATAAAGATTAAGTCAAAATTGTGACCTCTAGTGACTACACAAGGTTTTTCTATGATTTGACCTAGTGACCTAGTTTTTGACCCCAGATGACCCAATATCGAACTTGGCCTAGATTTTGTTGAGATGATCATTGTGACCAAGTTTCATAAAGATTAGGCTAAAATTGTGACCTCTAGTGTCTACACAAGCCAATTGTTGACGGACGGACGACGGACGGACGACGGACGAAGAGTGATCACAAAAGCTCACTCTGTCACTTTGTGACAGGTGAGCTAATAAAAAAGTTGGGTATGAAAGTATGAATCCTGTTGAGTATGAATCAAAGAGAGGCTTATAAACAGTATATAATGTTTGACTATCCCTTCAGACAGACAAGCAATGGCGCTCTCAAGTCATTATACACAAAGTTACAATGTATTCAAAAGTAGCATCATTCAAAACAGTGGAACAAGTAAAGTGCATAAGCAGGGCAAAATTTATTGACAAAATAAAATACTTTAAAAAATGTTTTTGCCTACCTAACCCTTATTGGCCAGGGTCGGGAAGGGGAAACTACCAGTAAAAATATCTTATTTTTGGTTCAGTTTGGACAATCTCAGAAAATAAATAATATACATGTAGTCCTATACATACACATATCTAACAGTCGAAGTGGAGTATAGTCCAGAGAATTTGCCACGACGCTCGACCTTCTATAAGCATAATTTCATAGCAGATTGATTGTCCGTATTTATAACTCAGGTTGTATGTTTTCATAAGCGGAAATTATCACGAAGACGCTCAATGTAGTATAATATCAGTACAAATTCAAAGAACCGATATTGCACGATTTGCTTGCGAAAATTTATATATTCAACGCAAGAACTTTGTAATATATTCATGCATAAAGGTAAGAATAATGTCAAATTCTCTGTGCTATAGGTAAAGCTTATTTGTTCTTTACAGTAGAAATTCAATACCTCAAACTGCCTTCAGACTGGTATTACCTCAAACTGCCTTCAGACTGGTAATACCTCAAACTGCCTTCAGACTGGTAATACCTCAAACTGCCATCAGACTGGTTACAGTTTAAGCAATCTACCTCTTGCAGGTATTTATAGTACTTTGGTACATCATAATTCTTTTTCCTCTAAAAAGAATTTCATACGGTCCTACCTGATCACAGGCTTAAAGAATTCAACTTTAATGAAGGTAAGTCTAAATTTCTCACTTTTGCTGAGACCCCCAAAGGACCTCTTCAAGGTTTCTAGAGTGTTTGAGGCAAAACTGTTTGAGTCATCAGAGTTCTACTGTTAAATATTTGGTATTGGCAAAACACGGTATGAATCCCGATACACCGCTTGTCAGTTCCATGAGAGAATTGTTCATATGGCTCTGACGGAACTGAAAACCAATGTAACACTCAGACGGAACTCAGATTTCATGTACCATGAGACCAACATTGGTTTTCAGTTCCGTCAGAGCCATATGAAAACAAAACAATTCTCGCACGGAACTGAAAAGCGGTGTATCGGGATACATATCGTGCAAAAGGGAACTTTTATTGGTACATGTATATTTGGTAAGCACCCTAATGTCATCATGAGATCAAATGAGTATTGACACTATATGTCCTGTTAGTAGATACAATGAGAACCAATATGAATGAATGAACGTATATGAGGTTTATTATACATAAATAAGTATAAATCGATTATTAAGGTCAGTTACTTTTTACATAACATTGTGTAGATAAACATTGCAATTTTCACTATTTTACTCTAATTATTAATGTCTTGTTTTAACAGATATTGTGCTATATCTATTTGTTTATATTCCTGAAAAACACTTGTAAATAAAGTCGAAACGTCGATAAATCCTGGAGTTTGTCTTGTTTTATTTTATTAACAGATATTATGTGTAATAGTATGCAGCTGCGAATAAGGTAGTGGTTTTCATTGCCTTCTCCCATTCAAATGTTTAAAACAAATAAAATAATTATTGCAATGTTTGTATACAAGTGACAGGCAAGAATAAACAGACTATAAGTACAAATATTTACATTGTGTTACTGTCAATTCTACATCTAGTGGAACCTACATTAAAGGTAACCCCAATTAAGCAACCACCTGTCTTAAATAAGCACTCCTGGCCCATTGATTATAAAACTTTTTTCATTTTCAATTCATCTTGAATATGAAACTTGACTAGCTCCTAGGAAGTCCAACAATTAAATAATCTTTATTATACCAGAAAATATTACACTGCTTTCTTTAAGGCTACTCATGTTATATAAAAGTTTCAGTAAAAAATCACGAAAGTAAGCTGAACATTTTTTTATATTTCACAGAAAGCAAATAATGTTCCCCTTAGCGTGGCGTATATTCCATAGAAATCGCTGAAGAAATAAAATACTTATGGCTACCTTTGTGTTCCAATGTTTACAAATTTCTACTTGGAACTGTAGCCACAAACCACATGGTATTGCTACACTGATAGGGCCAGATACATAATTATACATAGAGGATACGTAACACATGATAGACGGCACATATTATAAGTTCCATAGGAAAACTACAGTACCAGACTACAAGCTTTCCAGTCAGTATAAGGTCCAAAACAGTGAACAAACAGGAATAAATCTGAGGAAAAAATAGGCTAAGGTAAGAAACAACAGCAAATCATGGAAAGCAGTATAAGGTAACATACAATAATGTAAAATCACATATTTTCGTGGCTATTAAATTTCGTTGATTTTGAAAAAAATCCATTTTCATGGGGTAGTCAATTTGTTGATTACCAAGCATGTTATGTATGTTGGCGTTCGATAAATCGTGGGATTGGATTTGGTGGTCAAGTAAATAATTTTTTTACAGTAAGAACAGTAGTGAAAAAAGAAACATCGGAAAGCCTGAGACTATCAATTTTCACTATCATAGCACAGCAAACTATTAGCACAAGCTATAAACTATATGTTACACAACTATCAGCAATTGTTGGTGAAGTGGAAACCGTGACCTCTGGCCCCGATCTCCCGAAGCATCTCAATATGAGTAGAGATTATTCTCAATTACTGTCATGTGTATTTGAGATAATTTCCATGGGAGATTAGACTCAAAGTTGGCACCACAAAACAGATACATTGTTCTGAGTTTATTATAGTAAAACATTTTGAGCACAAACTTAAGAATAATCTCAAATTTATACTCTTGACTTGAGCGAAATCTCAATTTGAGTTGAGATTTCTACTTGAGATGCTTCAGGAGATCGGGGCCAGATTTAACAACCCAGAACATAACCACTGTACCAAACATTCACTCCCATATGTAAGGTTATAAAGATAATAACACTTTCTGATTGGTCTAAAAATTGACCAATTGCAGGGCTGCATTTTCAGACAAGTTTCAAGCTTGGTTTAAACTGAAGAACGTGATGATTTTCTAAATAATTGACAAATAAATAACAATTCTTTCACTAGATTACATAATTCTACAAACAACAAACACACTACTTCTATGTTAACTTGTGCACATGTATGCTATAACTCAGTGAATAGTATCTATTGGATATATATTGCACATAATTCAAAACTTAGGCCAAAATATGATATTTATAATCCAGTCAAGATAAAAATCCAGTGACGCAGCGGTCGAGTCCACTTTAACAGTGTAAAACCAAATATGAAAGCTTTTGCTGTACAAACAACTATAATTTCAATGCTAAACTAACATATTAAACTTTGCTCTACCTGTTTAGACAATGGTTGTGATTTTTGTGTACACATAAACTGCAACGTCACTGTCACAATATCCTAACTGGACTATAGTTTCCAATGCACATACTAAGAATATGGGAGGGTTGAAGGGAGAATTTTATTCCGTTGATATTGTCTCACTTCATACATGTATTTCCAGCTACACTCAAAAACATGATTTTTGAAAATAAAAAGTATGCTTACAAAATAATCCTATGACATTGCCCAAGAAACTAAGCATAAAATTGTTGACCTTATCTATACTGAAGATACAGAAACTATATTTACGTAAAAATGCCAAGCATAGCCTTTATTTGCCAGTCAGCTGTCTGCTGAAATATGGCAGGCATATGAGTGCCTCTACCCATATTTGAACCCGTGTTGCCTGATAAGACGGCAAGCGTGCTAACCAATGAGCTAGGGAGGTAAATATTTAGGTAGGAATATGGCTGCATAGAGACAGAGAGGATCTACAGTAGAATGTACACTTTACCTTCACTAACTATTTGAGATAAATACCCCTGCAATACACTTAACCACTTTTCTAATTAGTCACCTTTCAAACACCAAATACGTTTAATTTATAATGATCATAATGTTTGACAATATTTTGCACACAAACGCGTCATGCAATTGTCCTAACACTAAAATCATTAAAAATCAAAATCACGTGCCAAAGTATGCGTGGTTAGTCATTTTGAATTTTCGTCATCAAATAATATGATCACAGTTAAAGGCATTTTTGGTTTGAAAAGTGACCAATTAGAAAAGTGGTTGAGTGTATGTCACAGTTGGCCATCTTGAATATGAAACAAAATAAATCCAAGGGCAATAACTCAGTGACTGATGTTGTTTAAACACTATGGTATATAAATTTTGACGGCCCAAACATATTTGGTATTATAGAAGTGAGAAATTTCATATCTAAAAACAGGGATATTTCTATGAGAAACAAGGATAAAGTCCGAGGATCTAAACTAACTTAAGGACCATTGTGCTAATTGGTCTACCTTGGACTTTATCTTACATTAGGGAGATAATTTATATGCCACTAATGTCTCTCATTATTGCCTACATTGATAATCATAAAATGTTGCGCAACAGTCTTTCAAAACAGCAGGGCCTTTTATAAATAACTAAACTATAAGAAAGTGGTAAGAAATTGTAGACAAGATCAAATTATATAAGATACATACAGGATCTGGCAAATTTCAATGATACTGGCATTTGTCCTGCAATATTGGTCAACAGAGTGTTCATTAAAAGACATTTATTTTTTATATAGAAATCTATGTAAACACTATACAGCCATGAGTAATCTGCATTATAAGGGACGGATAGAAAAATAAACTGTAGTTTAAGGGTCTGACATAAAACATGGATAACATAATTTTGGTTTTGATCAATTTCTTCTTCTAGCTTCACACATTAATTTTCAACATGGTTTCAATCATATAACCTGGCGGTCAGGGTTTTTGGTATAAATTATCAATCAGTGCTATCTAGACCTTCTGAAAGCAACTGGGTACTGTTTTATCAAGGCGCTGACAGAAATCTTAAACTAACGATCAAATTTAATTCCTTAATAATTTGCTTACAATCATAAGGTTTGGTAAATTGAGCTGCAATTCTAATAATGATTCAGTTAATAAACTCCTACAAACCATAGCCATCACCAATTTGCAGTTGTTAATGAATTATAAAGAATTTAAATTTGAACGTAACTTTATGATTTCCGTAAGTGCTTTGATAAAACAGTACCCTGATAACCACCGATATGTAGAGGATATGATGGTAATCAATGTTACAGGAGAATATAACTGAATATTGACCCGAATCTGACAGGTAGACTGCTAGCACAAATGGTTTATTTCTGATATTAAAGGGAACAGTTACTGTTATGTGTACTAGGCTTGTATTTGAATCAGATAGTTCACAGAGAGACTGATAAAATGTACAATAAAAAACTAATCACGAAATGGAATTGAAACAAGAATCCTTTTGAGTACTCTCCCTTTGTTCTGTCCTTCAAGAGTACACTCCCTTTGTTATGTTTTTAATCAAAGTGCTCTCCCTTTTGTGACGTTATCATTCTGAGTACTCCCCTTTTTCTCTATATTCCACCGGAGTACTCTCCCTTTGATATATTTTTTCATTCAGAGTACCCTCCCTTTGTTCATACTCCTTCAGAGTACTCTCCCTTTGATGTTTTTTTTCATTAAGAGTACTCTCCCTTAGTTCAGTTCTCATTCTTTGATCTGTAGATTGATATGCCAGCCAAGAACTTGTCTGTCAAAACCACATGAGATTAAATCACAGCATGTGTTATCCTCCGCCCAGGCCACGCTACAAACCATCTTACTGTGACCCTGAATATAGAATATATAAAGTGACATTGTACTCAACTTAAACTGCTGAGCACAGAAAACATAACAACATCACATAAACAATGCCCAACACATAACAGAACGAGGAAATGAACCATTTCCAGTGATACCAATGTTATTATATGCACTACTTGAGTAGCACATGGTTCAAGCCCGCAGAGTTAATTTTCTGATCTGTCTGGTCCAGCACCGACTGAAAACCACTGCTTTGCAAAAAGTGTATCCTGTGCTAGCACAGAGAGGTTAATTTTCTGATCTGTCTTGTCCAGTGCCAACTGAAAACCCATCACATTGCACAGAGAGGAGTCTGTTTTCTCAAATTCATGGGTCTTATATACATATACACTGTGTTCTATACAATATCACATATTTCTCATTCAAAAAGGAATAATAAAAGCTAAAGTGATAGTTTAATTTAATTGTTAATCACTGTAAATACATCTGACCCCGATCTCCCGAAGCGTCTGAAGTAGAAATCTCATCTCAAATTGAGATTTTACTCAAATCAGGGTATGAATGTGTGATAAATCTGATGTTTAAATTCGTGACATTTTACTGTTTCAAACTCCGAATAATGTTTCTGGTTTGTTATGCCAATTTTGAGTCAAGCATCCTGTGGAAATAATGACAAAGACACATGACAAAATCTGAGATGAGATTTAACTCAGACTGAGATGCTTCCGGAAATTGGGGCCTGAAATTTCATGAACTACTCACTGTTCTGTTGCTTCTGGGCAGACGACCAATTCTGTTACCATTGATGTCAAACAATCTAATATGTCGGTTGTCATGAGGAATTGCAATAATGTTTTGCTGAGAAACGCTTAATCTGCAAAAAAATGCAAAAACAAATCACCCTGAGCCTTAAGAACTATCAGCAAAAATCCCAACAGCTCTCGTTGATAATAACTATATAAATGTGAGAGAAAAAATATCATTTATAGACTATAATGCCCACAGTAAGCCAAGTGACTTGACCATAAAGACCACAAATTTTGGTTGAGCCAGACCAATATTGACTAGAACAGAATACCACTCATGGTTTATACTCTTTATTTATCAACGTTTCGGCCTGAGCCTTTTTCAAAACACACAAACATGCGTGTTTTGAAAAAGGCTCAGGCCGAATCGTTGATAAATAAAGAGTATAAACTATGAATGGTTTTTATTAACAATTCCCTATGGAAATCAGATTAGAACAGAATATATTAGAAACAAACTGTTACTGCTAGTCTGCTGTGGCCATAAGCCAATTTAGCAGTGTTTGCACAGTACTAATTCCGACAAATCGCTTCTCAGTTCAGTCAGGGAATTGTTCTAGTTTCATATGGCTCTGACGGACTTAAAAACCGATGTAAGGCTCTGACAGAACTCACATGCTATGTATTCTGAGTTTTGTCAGAATGTTACATCGTTTTTCAGTACAATTCTCTGACAGAACTGAGAAGCGGTGTATCGGGATTAGTAATATGTTTTGAGCAGACTGTCATTGAGTCCTGTGCAATGTCAAGGACAATTATATAATATAATATAGGTGTAATATTAATATGTTCAAACAAGTCATTAAGAATTGCAAGCAATACAGAAGTCCCCTACCGGTTTGATGCCATTTTTAATTCTGTTGCCATAGCAACCACAATTTTTGTCGAAATCAAAATATTTTTAGACGTGCATAATCCCCATATTGCCCCCTATTTACATGCCAAGTTTCATAAACCTAGCTTGTTAACTGTTTCAGTTATGTCAGGATCCAGATTTTTTGACGGACGGAAGAACGTTCTTACTGACTTGACGTTGTGGGGTTTTCTTTCTTTTTTTCTTTCTTTTGTTTGTAAAACCCCCATAAGCAACATTTTGCACCCGTAAGCAACGGAATAAATAGAATCTAAATATAGCCTATTGTTACGCACCCCACAACTACAAGTGGGTGCGTACGGACGGACGGACGGACGGACTGACTGACGGACAGAGGGCATACCTATAGTCCTCTCAGGTCAAAAACTGGGGACTAAAAACGTCTTCAATCATAATGCAAACAACCAATCTTACCTGTTGACAGAAGAATCTGTTCTGATGGTTGCTATGGGTGATCTCATATTCTTCAAATCCCATACTTTAACTGTTCTATCATCACTCCCAGATACAATCATCTCATTTCCAGTAAACACAGCTGTAGTCACAGGTCTGAAAATATAACACAACTAAATACATGTTTAAGGTAACAAACCACCAAATGCCTACGCTGACCAAAATCAGATACACTCAAGTAGTCCTGTAAAAAACTTTGATTTGGCTGGAAATGGTGGTATGTATCGACAAATCAGCATTAGAATCATGTTATTGGGTTAAATGCTTTGTACACATGTATGTGATGTAGTGAAACTGTTTTATTTAGAAAATTTTGATATTCTGGCTTAAATATGAAAGTGAAAGTAGGGTTGTGGGTAACGGACTTCGAATCAGTCCGTGCGTGTGAGAAAATATATTCACCGTGTTTGACAAACCAAATTTTTCTTATATGATATGCCACAGGCCTAAGAAATTATATCACAAAATACAGAGTTTTGAAATTCCCCATCTTCCCGTCATTACTTTATATAATATTATATAAAGTAATGACGGGAAGATGGGGAATATATAATATTATATAAAGTAATGACGGGAAGATGGGGAATTTCAAAACTCTGTATTTTGTGATATAATTTCTTAGGCCTGTGGATATGCAATCCCCTGATTTTTTTTCATTTTCTTAAGGCTATATGCTATTTCTATTAATTGGTGGATTTTGAGAGGTCCCCATGGACAAAAGTTTGACATTTTTTGGGTCAGCAATTTGTCACTTTACATTGAGTTAAAGAACAAATTTATTTGGTGGTTTGTTACCTATAATGTGCCAGTAGTTACTTGGAACTCAGGAATATTGCATACCTAACAAATAGTTTTCTGCGGCCAGATAATTTACCAACCAGTATTACCGACTTTATTAACGGTCAATCTAATCTAACCAACTCTATTTGATCCTGTATGTTAAGTTTATGTACAGTTGTACATGGTGTTTACTGCGCTTCCGGGTACTGCTTATGTACAGTAGATAGTCTAAAAATAGACGAGTTGAAAGCCAGAATGAGACATTACCAATCGGGTTCAAATCCGGGTGGAGGTACACATATGTACCTGCCATCTTTCAGCAGAAAGCTGACTGGCAAATAAAGGCCATGCTCAGCAAAATAAAAGCTATGCTCGGCAAAATAAAGGCTATGCTCGGCATTGATAAATCACTTCAAGCGTTTAATAGACCTGCAGGGGCCTGTTCGGAACGCTGTTCCGCACATTCCGGACAGTGGAACACACTTACGAACAAACCGGAACACTGTTCGGAACATTGTTCTTTCTGTGCCCCCCACAGAGGTGGTGCAGCCAGAACAGTCACGTGATTACAGCAAGAACAATGGTCGCTTGTGTCATAAAATGGAATATAATAAATTTATTTTCCAATTATGGGGCATTGCGGCCAAACAGTCACATTCAAATATATTGTTATGCATATTTTTTCTCCAATATTACGGCTGCAACTACAATGTTGGTCATCTTAAACATTTTACTTTCTGTTCCGTTTTGTTCGTAAGGTGTTTGGAGTAGAACATTCGGCACACTGTGCAGGACAGTTCCGTTTTGTTCGTAAGTTGTTCGGAGTAGAACATCCCGCACAGTGTTCGGAACAGACGCTACGAACATGCCCCAGGCCTCAGGTAATATGTTTCAGTCACCCAAGCATAACCAAGCATCATAGGTTTATTACAAGTTTGTTGTGGATTAATTGAAACTTTTTCAATTACAATCCATGGAATATACACACAAACATACTGCTGAGAATTAACACGCTATACAGACAACATAGGTAAACTTTCTGATTAGAGATTTACTATAACGTACACATCCCATGTTTAGCTTGTAGTGACAAATACCAAGAATTATCTCCCTTTTTTCTGTGAAACTCAGTTATAAATAGGGTAATGCGAAGACTTTCAAATGATGGCCAACATGCACTTAGGATATTTGCTTGTACGTGGCCTGCATGTTGATATACCAAATAAATGTATGCATGTTGATTATCTGTGAGTTTACTAGCACTTATTATACACCATGGTACTGTTTTATCAAAGCACTTACGGAAATCTTAAGCTTACGATCAAATTTGAATCCTTTATAATTTGCTTACAATAATAAGGTGTGGCAAATGGAGCTGTAATTCTTATAATGATTCAGTTAATTGACTCCTACAAACCATATCCGTCAACCACTTTGCAGTTGTTAATGAATTATAAAGAATTTAAATTTGATCGTAACTTTAAGATTTTCTTAAGTGCTTTTAAAAAAACAGTACCCATATGTACAGTTATCCATTGTGTGTCGGCTTTATATCTTGAACTATATGATGTTGTCTTATGATATTCAACTTCATGCACATTACGTCATTTGTTGTATAAGAAATCGTGTAAAAATATTAGACCCGTTATGATCTTCATAAATCTTTATAAATATATAAAGTCAATTGTATGTTGATTATCGTCATACGTTGCATTACTCAGGCCTGGTAATTAGCAATTGTTCTTAGGCCTGAAAATCCAAGATTCAAAGCCTGAAATTCTATTTTTCAATATACACAAAGAAGGATAATTCAGTATTCAAAAACCGGAAATCAGGCATGGGTCTGAAAAATATCAAGCCTGATTACTACATGCGGATGAATATTGAATTCTGGGATGGGCCTTGTATTTGCCATACACATCTCCTATGTTGAAAGTGCATCAAAGAACCATTGGAGTTTAGTCACAAGACCCTAATATTGACTATTGCTTAAATCGGACACTGTGTCATATACATGTATGACAGTAAATGCAGTATTTTATATGACTGTAAATGCAGTATTTTATATGACTGTAAATGCAGTATTTATTATGACTGTAAATGCAGTATTTCATATGACTGTAAATGCAGTATTTTATTACTGTAAATGCAGTATTTTATATGACTGTAAATGCAGTATTATATATTTTATTGAACAGTATTTTACATAGTTGAATAAAACTTTATTTACAGATTTTCGATAATGCTGTGATTTTGTCAAGTTAGCACATGCATTTCATTTTCTTGTGCAAATTTTTCTTTCTGACTTTCTGTACATATAGTGCAAAATAAGAAATCTTCATTTAATACAATTTGTTTTCCTGCAAACGACCTATACAGCATTTAAGTCACCATCTGTGCCAATATAATCATACAAATCATCTAGTGTTAATTTGAATATTTTATAGATATGTTGATAGATAACCATCTGACCAACTATAGCAAGTCTGTCAATAGGGCCAAATTAAAAATCCTGAAAATTGTATGCAGCCAAACATTTTGCCAAACAAGTGGCTTTAAATGGTGTTGTTTCCATAATTAACCCAAATTGTATTAAAGACAATCCTTCAGAGCAGATTAAATTTACCATAACTTTGCCATTTCTTGAGATATTTTCATCAAATAACTTTTATTATGGTCAGTAACCATTGCTCTTTCAGGAATGATAAATCCGGAATTCCGGATGAATCGGGAGAATTGACATCCCTGACCATGACCAATCATAGCAAGTCTGTTACTATACTGTACCGTACTAACAGAGTGTATAGAACAATATGTACGCTAACTTTGCACAATTCACTTTTATTCACACTCAAAAGTCATGTATACTATATGATCGAATGCAAAATACCGGTATTCGATTTATATCAGAAACCAGTATGCCGCCCAAATGTATAGTATGGAGAATTTGACACAACTCTAGACTTTCTAATAGCATAATTCAACAGCTGATATATTGTCTTTCTTTATAACCCGGGTTGTCTGTTTTCATAAGCGGGAAGTTTTACGGAGACACTCCACGTGTAATACCAACACAAATCTAAAGAACCGATATTGCACGATTTGCTCGCCGAAATTTATATATTCAACGCAAGAACCTTGTAATATATTCATGCATAAAGGTCAGGATCAAGTCAAATTCTCCGTGCTTTATCAAAGTATTAACTACAGTTGGTAAATTTTTGTTCAACATTCTCCATCACTGCCAATAGTTGAATTGCAGGTGAAAATTTATGTGTTGTTAAATTGTGACAAAGTTGCTTCAAGCTAAACCTCCTGCTTTAATAAATAACAAAATTTCACATTTTTGCACAAATATTTATTGGTTTACCATATTAAAATCAAGCAGAAGGAAATGCTATCCCCAATTATTAACCACAATGCTGTAATTTATAGTAAATACATAAAACATCATATGTGAATTTTATGTTAGCGTGGTAGGGTAACTTCCATCGTAACCATAGCAACAACGATGCTTAACCTTCAAGCATCAGGCACTTTATGATTCTTATCCTTCAGTGCATCGTCAACAGCAACCTTAACTTTTATCTCAGCATCTGTACTTGTTCCGTCATCAGGTTTCTTTTCCTTGACAACACCATCAGTCACCTCTAAATTCCGCACCTTTCTAGCAGACGCAACCATTACCATAGCAACCATTGTAATTATAAACAGCTTCATACTGGAAGAAATAAATTGAAAAGTATTCAGAAGGAATACATGTTATGTTTTATACATGTGTATATATCGCTGGCTTAGAAGAAGAAGGCCGTAAGTATAGTCCAGAGAATTTGACACGACTCATGACCTTCTACTAGCATAATTTCACAGCTGATTTATTGTCTATATTTATGACCCCGGTTGTATGTTTTCATAAGCGACGAGTATCACGAAGAAGCTCGAGGTTTAATACCCACGCAAATCTAAAGGATTGATATTGCATGATTTGCGGACATTATATATTCAACGCAAGAACCATGTAATATATGCATGCATAAAGGTCAGGATCATGTGCTATACTACTTACAACTTCATAGGATCCATACTTATTTTGATTCTGCATCCTTGGCGCTTCTTATGAACCTATTTTCATGAAAATCAGAAAAGGTCACGTTTACCATATTGAAGTAGAAAAAGCTTGTTTTACCATAAGAAGAGAGCAGTTTTCAGACAGTTTTTTCATGTTTTCTCAAAAAAGCATTTTCGTACTTGCAACCTTATTCTTTTATTCGTTATAATAAATTATACAAGCACCTGTAGAACCAAAGGATGCTACTCAAACTTAAGATAAGTGTCAACAAACTAGTATTCCTTGCCATATTGCATTTGGTAAGTATAACCGAGCAACGTGGTACAAATATTCACCTAGTCTGCTGCTAAATAATTCAGGGGCGTCAACAGGGCCAAATTAAAAATCAGGAAAATCATATACGGCCGACCATTTTTGCCAAACAAGCAGCCTTCAATGACATTGTTTTCATACTTAACTCAGTTTAAATTAAAGAAAATCCTTCAGACCAGATTGAATTTACTATAACTTTGCCATTTCTTGAGATATTTTCATCAAGTAACATTTATATTGGTCAGAAGCCATTGCTCTTTCAGGGATGATAAATCCGGATAAATCAGGAAAATTGAAACTAGTATTCCTTGCCATCTTGCATTTGGTTTGTATAACCGAGCAATGTGGTACAAATATTCACCTAATCTGCTGCTAAATAATTTTAAGATTATGCCATGCATTTGGAATATTACGTTGACAAAATGTCATAGTTGTTCTGGTACCTGATAAGCGAACCAACTGTGGCTCAAGCGGTAAGAATATCATGAAATATTTTTTATGCTAAATAATGAAAAGATTATGCTATGCATTTGGAATATTGCATTGACAAAATGTTACCTTCAGCTTGTTACATTTTAAAGTCAAATTTCCAAACCACACACTTTTCAAATTCACCCTAGTGTGTGGAAATACACGAAGAGGAATAAGCAAGTTAGTACACTTCAACAGGGTTCCCACAAAATCCCCTGACTTTTCCCTGATAAAAGAGCAGTTTTCATGTCTTTGGTACTTCCTTAAAAGGAATTGACACTTATCGACAGCTATGCTAAAGAATTTCTTGACTTTTCCCTGACAAAAGAGCAGTTTTCATGTCTTTGGTACTTCCTTCAAAGGAATTGACGCTTATCGACAGCTATGCTAAAGAATTTCTTGACTTTTCCCTGACAAAAGAGCAGTTTTCATGTCTTTGGTACTTCCTTCAAAGGAATTGACACTTATCGACAGCTATACTAAAGAATTTGTTGACTTTTCCCTGACTTTTGCTCAATTTTCGGATTTCCCTGATTAATTCCAAAATTCTTTTTTCACGAACCTTGAATTTTATTGTTGTTCACTGACTTTTCCCTGACCGTGGGAACCCTGTTTAAATAATATAAATCTTAATACAATGTAATAATAAACAAGACTGCGTTCACTAAACGCTTATGCCCCCTGTGGAAGCCTTGTCCATAAATAAATCTAAGTCCAAATTTAGGTCAAGGTGAAGGTCAAAATGGGGTTAGGTGGTACAGGCGTGTGGAGAGTGTTCATACACAACATCCAAGCAAGTATGAAAGCTTTGTAGCAAGCCATATTAATGCTAGAAGAAACGGTCAATTTGGGTTAACCAGGACGGACGGACGAATGGACGAACAGACGAACGGACGGACAGGTGAATCACTATATGCCTCCCCATCTATCGATAGGGGGGCATAAAAAATGTAGTAAATTAAAAACCTTACCTTAATAAGTGCCACAGGTACACAAATAAGAATTGCAACAGTATGGATTTGTACAACGTTGATTGGAGACGCAGAAGATGTGAGTTGACAACTGCCACCTCAACTATTTATACATGTATAAAGTGATCACTTCAGTGTATGTGCCATTTAATGGTGACTCATTTGAATATAATTGACAATAATTTAAGTACATATCAACAAAAGATGTAAAGTTCTGATATGAAATTGCTTTTATTAGCAACACATGGCATGGTAATTGACTATTAACTGACAGACTGTGAACTAGAAATCAATCCAGAAATTCTACTTTACAGACTTTATGTACACTGAAATTTGAATCACGTTAGGTTTGGTCATCGGATCCTACAACCATGTCCATCTTTTCATCCTATTTGGAGACATATTTTGGCAATTCATAGAAATAACTTTTATCACATAAATACTGTGATATTTCATGTGAGAACAAATGACGGAACAATGCTCTCCACACGTGTGGTAACAAATGTGTGACGTCACCAGTTTTTCGGCGCAAAAACATAACGTCGCCGACTTAAATACGTTCTAATTGAAGTTTTATTGACTCGGTTACTATGGTAATGTGATAAAAAGAATCCGTCACTCGTTATCTTTGAGATCAACATTTCTTAAACTCGTCACGAAAACAAATTATTAAGGCTCACTTAAATATCTGTGTTTTCTAGACTCGTTTAAGAAATGTTGATCTCCAAAGAAAACTCATGACGGATCCTATATATCTAGCACAATCCAAATCAGCAATGTTTGAGTGGGTATGTTAAGACAGATGTCAGTATTTTTTTCCGAAACATAGACGTACATCGTATATGACAGGAATCAGCTCCCTGGAAATGAACCGTCTGTTCATTTGGGATGAAAGAAGTCAGTACACCCGGAGCCTACACTGGTGATCATTTTATTGTCTCGCCCGATTTACAATGCATTTAAATACAATCCAATAATATTTCAATCCAATGTAACAAGTTTTGTTTCCAGGTCCATACATGATTTTTAAGCACAGATCAAACAATGGTTTCTGAACTACCATTAGTTTGTTGTTGCTACCATTGTTGTTGTTGTTGTTACCATTGTTGTTGTTGTTGTTACCATTGTTGTTGTTGTTACCATTGTTGTTGTTACCATTGTTGTTGTTGTTACCATTGTTGTTGTTGTTACCATTGTTGTTGTTGTAACCATTGTTGTTATTGTAACCATTGTTGTTACCATTGTTGTTGTTATCATTGTTGTTGCTGTGGTTACCATTGTTACCATTGTTGTTGTTGTTACCATTGTTGTTGTTGTTACCATTGTTGTTGTTACTATTGTTGTTGTTGTTGTTACCATTGTTGTTGTTGTTACCATCGTAGTTGTTGTTATCATTGTTGTTGTTATCATCGTGTTGCTGTTACCATTTGTGTTACCTTTGTTGTTGTTGTTACCATTGTTGTTACCGTTGTTGTTACCATTGTTGTTGTTACCATTGTTGTTGTTGTTACCATTGTTGTTGTTGTTACCATTGTTGTTACCATTGTTGTTGTTGTTTTTACGATCGGTGCTTCCACTGTGTTGCTCCCCCCTACTTTGTTGGCCAAATTATCACATCAGTGAGTTCATTATTGTTGTTAATATTCTGCTTGTTGTCATCATTGTTGTTGTTGTTGCCAATATTATGGTTGTTTCCACTGTTCATATTCACATCTATCCCCTCTTTACTCAGAATGTGTGATTGTTCAGTATCAGCCATCTCGTTGGACCTCATATATATTGCTGGTATCATGGCAACAAGAATATAAATGTATAGCCACATTCTGAAAATGAATTTAATTATTTGTTAACCATTTGAACAGTACCGGATTCAGCTATATTATACCCCAAACATCTTTGACTTTGAACTACTTTAAATTAAAATAACTGACAGATACAAAGAATATGGGGGCTATATTGGAGCCATGCTTGAGATCGGTTGTTTGGTCCGTTGTGTAGTATTGTCAGATTATGACAGGTTGACATGACATTAACATACTTACATACCTACTGGACGACTAACACATTTATTGTCATGTATAACTTTATAATTACACCATAATTAAGGTCCGATGTACAGATGTCACATAAATACATACGTGGGTACAATATACATGCGTGGGTACAATATACATGTCAAGTTATTATACAGTTATTGTTTTGGACGTACATGTATAATTAACTCTCTCGTCTATATTTCAGAATCTTGACTGATAGACTGACATGATTAATTACTAAACGACCCACATTCGTGAGCTGGTAATTAGTGCGGACCCTAATATATACTGGACGGCCGAGAGGACTTGTTCAGAGAGCCACCCAGGAGTAACTGGAATATCATAATGCTATGTCTAAATTACTGTAAATAAATATATTGTTGGAACTTAAATACACTTGTCAGTTTCTACCAGTTCTAAACATACACCATTTTTTTTACTGTATAACAGGGATCCCGTCATGCCAATAGATAATTTGCTCAAACCTAGGAGAAAATATCAAGGGGAAGAACTTCACAAAGTCACACTAAATGAACAACACAAGGCTTTTATAGAAGTAAGACGTCACATTAAGAAATCAAGGCGTAGACAAAAACAAAACGCAGACAAAAACACACGAGCGATCACATTTGAGGTAAACGATCCAGTGTACTATAAAAATTTCAGACGCACAAGCAAACTTAGCGCTAAATGGGGACCCTATTACCGTATCATAGAGAAAAGGAGTCCGCTTACAGTAGTGATTAAAAGCCAAATAGACAACTCCATTATCAAAACACACATAGAAAACATCAGGTTAGCTAATATTGACGCATGGGACATGTCGCTCATTAATACACAAAACATACAAGATGGGAACAGACCAATTAGGCGTACAACACTAGCTTGTCAAAATAGCTCCAGTCAGTCACAAACAAGTGATAGTGATATTTACACACCACAGGTAGCCGGGGGGCAAAGACAAAATAATACAAGTTATTGGAGTGAAACAGACGACATTCCTTTAAGTAGGTTACAGCAAAGTATGAGGGCGAACCCTCGTCAAAAGTTCATTGACTTGGACGATGCAACGTCAAGGAGTGACAGCGACAGTTCGTTGTCAGATGCGTCGCAAGGCACGATAAATCAGATATCGCAATTAGACAAATGTTTTTATGAGCAAATACACAAATTGGCCCAAAAACATGTTCATAGGAAAGAGAAATTGAGGGTATTACGAGTCAAGTAATATGTATTAAATTTTGATTTATACAAGGTTGAGTAGACTTCGGATAATGCCCTATTGTCAGATTATGACAGGTTGACATGACATTAACATACTTACATACCTACTGGACGGCTAACACATTTATTGTCATGTATAACTTACCGTTATAATTTCACCATAATTAAGGTCCGATGTACAGATGTCACATAAATACATACGTGGGTACAATATACATGCGTGGGTACAATATACATGTCAAGTTATTATACAGTTATTGTTTTGGACGTACATGTGAGTAATTAGCTCCGCATGTATGTCAATACCTAAACACGTTTATTACTTTAGGCGTACATGTATAATTAACTCTCTCGTCTATATTTCAGAATCGTGACTGATAGCTTGACATGATTAATTACTAAACGACCCACATTCGTGAGCTGGTAATTAGTGCGGACCCTAATATATACTGGACGGCCGAGAGGACTTGTTCAGAGAGCCACCCAGGAGTAACTGGAATATCATAATGCTATGTCTAAATTACTGTAAATAAATATATTGTTGGAACTTAAATACACTGAGTTAGTTAATACTTGGAACCTACAGTACTACAGTTGTTTGATTTGTTGGGCTGTTTAATTTTTTTCAGGGCTATTTCTCTGAAACTTGGCATGACTCATATCGTCAACCGGATTATTTTTCATGAAGTTATTGCCCTTTGTTTTTTTAAACTTATAAATTCGTCCAGGCTATTTCTCTGTAACCATTGGTTCAAATTTAACCAAACTTGGAATGACACATCAGTACCAAGCCTAGTTTCGCATACCGTCGGCCAGATCATTTATCATTGAGTTATTGCCCTTTGTTTTCATACTCATACATTTATCCCGATTATTTCTCTGTAACCATTAGTCAAATTTCAATAAAACTTAAAAACTTGTCAATTCTCATAAGTACCAAGCCTAGTTGTGCATATCATCAGCGCATGTCGGTCACATTATTCTTTATTGAGTTATTGCCCTTTCTTTATTATACTTATAATTTTGTCCCCCTTCATCGTAGGGGATTAAAAAGAAAACAAGAAATATGACAGATAATTCTTACCTTAAAATCAAGTCGAAAATCTCAGCAGGAAAATTAATGTGTACACGATGTAAACGCAAGACGTGTTGTGAATATTGTCGTAATAATGAGTGAGCTGGTAAACCACCTGTTACACATGACTGATGTCAGCTACTAATAATAATGAGTCATACATCCAACATGTGTCGTAAAAAGTATTATTATTATTATACCGTATTTATATAGCTCTTTTTTCATGTGTGTGTATACATGTTCAAAAGTGCTGTACAATCACGATTAAGACATGGTTAAAAAAAACAATATACATAACACATACAACTATGGACTAATTTATAAATCAAGGGTAAAACTAAAATACGAAAAGGAAATTTCCCGACGAAAAAGGACGAAAAGGAGATTCCTCAGTTACTGACAATGACTCGCTGGTGTTTGATCACAATTCAAGACATTTTGTTTTTTGATGACTTATTTCCGGTGCGCAGTGCGCCAGGTCCATCGTATGGCCACTCCTGGATATGTTATGCATTAATGTTAGTCCAATGAGTAAGACACTGTTTACTAATGTACTAATAAAACAGCATATGCACATTGAACAGATTCAATATTTTAATTTGTCCCATTCTTTTCAGGGTCAGGCAATCTACCCTTTGATTACTAGGTGTATCATTATAACAGCTGAGTACAGTCAGATCTCGATATAACGACACTCGATATACTGACAAATTCATTATACTGACATCAAATTTGGGGACAAAAAAATGCTCTTTGTATCAATTCAGTATACTGACATATTCGTTACAACGACATTTTTCTTGGAAACAAACAGCGTCGTTGTATCGAGATCTGACTGTACCTGTAATTTTAACGATGATGTAATCACTTACTGTGTATGACCTTGAAAAACTGTTACGGGCATATTAGGGTCACGGAAATCCCATAATCTGAATGTTGTATCCTTTGATGATGTCACCACAAGACTCTGCGTAGGATGGGCTCTGACTTCAGTCAGCTCCTGATCATGACCTGTATACAGTTACACACGTATTTATGTTAATTATGTCAAGATGGGTACAAGTTCAAATATACAACAACAACAACTTTTATTCGACAATATTACTTCTAGTCTACTTCTATACACAAGGGATATACACCATGGCAGCCCGATAGTCAGAAATGGTAAGGTCACAGTGACCTTGAACTTTGACCTACTGACCCAAAATCAATAGGGTCATCTACTGTTAATGACCAACCTCAATGTAACGTTTGAGGATCCTAGGGTCAAGCATTCTTGAGTTATTGAATCAATAGATAAGTCAAATTTTTTTTCATTTCAGAGCTTTTTCAAAAGCTTCTCACATATGAAAAAAAACAAAGTGCATTAAGCCCAGTTGTCCTGCAAAAAATAGCTCATATATACAAATTAGAGGTTAATACACAACACAGCCGGGCAGGGAGACGATAATCCGCCCGGACAATGAATAATCACCTTGAGGGCTTCAGCCCAAGGGTTATTATTCATTCCCGGCGGATTATCAACTTCAGACAGGGCTCTGAAGAGTATTAAAGTCTTTAATACAATTGTTCGATTTCATAATATCTATGGAGAACAAATAAGGTTAATTTTACTGAAGTAGATATACATTAAGGTTGTAACCAATAAAATGCGCTAAGAGTAAATAAAATTGGCAAAGAAATCTTGCATATGAGCAACGTAACGTAATTTTGGCTCCAATGAGACTTCATGTTTACATGGATAACGTAACGTGCACCTGTTCAACCGGTCCGATTATGACTTTGCGTATCAGGCAGATAGGCGATAATCAATCACGTGATGGCCATAATCAGCCTCAAATAGGCTCATTTTTGTTACTATATAATTTTTATAGTAACAATTTAGTGTATTAATGCAATATATATAATTTTGTTTCCACTGTACCTGACAGAGTGGAAACATTTTCACCAGTTTCTGCATCAAACAAGATGGCCGTTCTATCCCAGGATGCAGTGATCACCTGCTCTCCTGTATTCAACCAATCAGCTGAAATCACAACACTGTGATGACCAATCAACTCTCTTGTTGGTGTTCGAAGAGAAGATTTTACAAGAATTTCAGGCATATCTGAAAAAATAAATAGTTAAGCACGTGTTCAATTTAATATGCATCGAAAAATATTTGGTAAACAATAACTAACTTAGGATATATCTAGGCTCAATTGCAACAAAACACTACTTTAGTATTATTTGTAGAGGATATTGGTTGATTTTGGTGTAAGATCGAATTTTATTTCACCGAGTGATCACAGATAACCAATATTTTCATGAGTGGCATAGCCACAAGTGAAAATTTTTATTTTCTGTGACCACAAGTGAAATAAAATTTGAACTGTCACCAAATATCAACAAATTTTCTGGGGGATTTTATGCTTCAATTTCTCTTACTGTAATTTTGAAAACTTTTAGCACAAATATTTATCATCAAAAGTCAAAGAATAATTTGACTTAAAAATTTACTCTATAATGCGCGCTTCGATATTTTGTATATCGATTTGAATAAAAGGCTGTCAGCCTTTTATTATTGACAACAACGATATTTAGTTATTCTTGAAAAATTATTTTTTTAAAAACTAGCAGGATATTTCTTAACTTTTTACAGGGTTTTCATTATTTGACTTAGGTATTACAATGATACCAATTTGATTGCTATTCACGACACTTCAGTTCCAGGGCATGCCCCTTTAATGTAATAATCTTTACATTTTTACAACTGAGTATTTAAACGTATTTTGATGTCTTTGAAATTAAAGGATATATGATCAGCTATGTTTCATGCTCAAAATTAACATACATTAACTGGTTACTATAGCAACCAAACATTACAATACCGGTACAGAGTACTACATACCATCAGCCATGTCCTCTTTCTCTGACATGTCAAGGTCATCTTCTCCCGACGAATGTGATCTCTGTAAATGGTAGAAAACACAACAAAATGTACATGCACTATTAGTGATGTACCGATTTTCGGATAACATCGATTAGTAGTGTGCAGAAGTCAGCTGATTCCCGATTAGTAGTGTGCAGAAGTCAACTGATTCCCGATTAGTGGTGTGCAGAGGTCAGCTGATTCCCAATTTGTGGTGTGCAGAAGTCAGCTAATTCCCGATTTGTGGTGTGCAGAAGTCAGCTGATTCCCAATTTGTGGTTTGCAGAAGTCAGCTGATTCCGATGATCGATGTCATTCATCCATAATCGATAATTGGATAATTATATTGAAATGTTAAACAATACTTCTTTAATCAAATATTTGCTAGGAAAATTCAAAGCATGGAAGTTTCAACCAATTCTAACAATTTCTTCAAAATCAGATATTAAAACGTTTACCGAAAATCATCGATTTCCCCTTTGTAACCCTTTTTCGCGACTTGGGAAGTAGGAAAACAGGCATCAGCACACTGCGTATTCAGTCACTGTCCTGCCGATTATTAATCGGAAAAATCGCATCGGATGTGCCAGTCGATTCTAGCTGATGATCGATTATGATTTGCAACCGATGTCCTATCACTATGTACTATGTCAGTAAGGTAAATTCGACTCAATCAAGGTGTGTACTGATGTTATCCATCGCCACGAGAGTATGAGAGAAGAGAAGCCAGTTTCCTTTTTATGCTGAGCATTTAGCAAGGGAAATACTGGTACCTTTTTTATTTCGTCTTAGTTATGACATGGTCTTGGATCGAACCTGGGACCCCCGCGCTCAAAACAGACACTCTACCACTAGGCTAGTGAGGAGGCAAAGAACAAGATAAAACATTTACCATGGATTCATGAGGTGGAAGGTTGACCTGTGGTGACCAGATGTGTGACGTGCCATCTCCAGATGTCGTAACAACCAGATCTTTAATGGGGTTAAAACGTATGGCATTCACTGAACCCTGGTGTCCAATATATTGCATCAGGCAGTGACCCGTGTCGATGTTCCAAATTCTGGCCGAGTGATCTACAACAACAACATCAAGTTTGCTTTCATTGTGATATTTATAACAGTGTTTGCCGTAAGTTTACCGTATTTACATCAACAGTTCCTAAATTGGGAATTTTGAAAAAAAAATCAGTTGAATTTCTGATATATACAGGGTGTTAAAAAAGTTTGATCTCAAAATTTTAATTCATACTAACAGTGTTTGCCATAAGTTTACCGTATTTACATCAACAGTTCCTAAATTGGGAATTTTGAAAAAAAAATCAGTTGAATTTCTGATATATACAGGGTGTTAAAAAAGTTGTTCTCAAAATTTAAATTCATACTAACATTTATCTGAGCTATGTACGCAATTTTAATTTCTTACTCAAATAGCTTCATTTAAAGTCAGAAAGATAACAACAATGGTAGAACCCTCTGGATTTCAACTTGAACATTTTACATTCTTCTTACGTCAGTTTAATAAACTATGAAAACTTAAACATTGAGAACAAGCATCTTTAACACCCTGTAGTAATGTAGATATAATTGTTTACAGATTTACCCCCTACACCATGTGTGGTCCAGTTAGGATATTGTGACAGTGACGTTGCAGTTTATGTGTACGCAAAAAATCACAACCATTGTCTAAACAGGTAGAGCGAAGATTATTATGTTAGTTTAGCATTGAAATTATAGCTGTTTGTACAGTATAAGCCTTTATAATGGGTTTTACACCGTTATAGTGGACTCGACCGCTGCGTCAGTGGACTTTTATCCTGACTGGACCATACCGGTATACCACTTTTTGTTTAGTTAACACAGCATATTTTTGCATACATTTAACCAAAGATTTGTAGTTATTTCTTTTATAAACCACATTCTATACCTAATTGATGAACAATAACATTTAACAAACTACTATCAACAAAAAAGATGCTAAAGAATACAATACAACAATATTTAAGTCAAATAAAATTCATTGAGAATTTATCCGATTACCAAATTTTGACTACGATTCTTGATTGATAAAAGTACAGCAATACTTGGAGGAATATCACACTGTTTCAAACATTGTTCTCTTGTTAAATTCAGCTTTAATACTTAAATGATCATAACTTTGTTAATACTTTTTTAACAATATTTGTTTCATTAAATAACTTTTATTTGCCTCAGAAAAGTTCATCAGGGGTCCTATACTGAGGCATAATGTTAACATTCTGATTGTGGAATTTCAAATGACCACAACTTTGTCATTTCTTTGAGTTTTTTCATCAAATTTTTTTTATTTTTTGCAGAAAAGATAATTTGTTCTAATGGCTTATGCAGCAAATCCGGATTTCCGGATTATTCCGGAATAGAAGGACCCCTGAGTATGGTCATCAAACTTACCAGCCGATGCTGTCCCAATAATATGATGATCCATCTTCGATACATTAACTTCCCATACGCCATCTTTGTGTCCTCGGAAATTCTTCACCATAGAGTATGCTGGAGTAGCTTGTCGGAAACTCGACACTAATTTACTGGTCGAAGCAATATATGACTTCTTAATCTTCTGAGATATGTGGCTTGCGGCTGAAGTAAAACAAGTCATTAAGAATTGCAAGCAATACAGAAGTCCCCTACCGTTTGAAGCCATTTTCAATGTTTCTGTTGCCATAACAATCACAATTTTTGTCACAATCAAAATATATTTAGATGTGCATGATCCCCCTATTGCCCCCTATCCACATAAATCTAGCATAAAACTGTTTCAGTTATGGCAGGATCCAGATTTTTTGACGGGCAGACGAAGGGAAAACCTATAGTCCCCTCCAGTCAAAAACCGGTAGGCCTAGGGGACTAATTACTTATTAGGTTCTGCATGACCCATTGGCATATGCATAATTATTTTACAAGGTTATTGCACAGAAAATTATTAATTTCTACAAGAAATTCATGCTTTATCAGTTCCTACCACAAAAACCAGCCATTTTGTCACATGTAGAGGAAAACTACTTTATCCCTGAATAATTGGCCAAAACGAAGACCTCTCAATGGCTTCTAGGGAGGAAATTTGAAAAGACCTGCCGGACTGGGAATCAATACCGTATTGCCAAGTCCAGTTTGTAAAAGTAGCACAGTGTTCAATCTAAAACATTCCAAATTACACAACAAGAGGATCATAGATCCTGGGGCCCTCACCTGCTAAACATGGCCAAACTTTGAACTTGACCTTAAGGTCATCAAGATAAACATTTTGACTAAACTTGATGAAGGTTAAAGCAAAACTGAGGTCTCAGAGTGTTAAAAAGGTTTTGCTATTATTTGACATATTGACCTAGTTTTTTAGCCACATGACCCAACTTAAAAGTGACCTTAAGGTCATCAAGATAAACATTTTGACCAAAGATGATGAAGATTAAAGCAAAAATATGGCCTCAAGAGTGTTAATAAAGTTTTTCTAATATTTGACCTATTGACCTAGTTTTTTGACCCCACATAAACCAACTTCAAACTTGACCTTAAGGTCATCAAGATACACATTTTGACAAAACTTCATAAAGATTGAAGCAAAAATGTGGCCTCCAGAGTGTTAACAAGGTTTTCCTATTATTTGACCTTTTGACCTAGTTTTTTTACCACACATGACCCAACCTCGAACTTGACCTTAGGGTCACCAAGATAAACATTTTGACCAAACTTAATGAAGATTAAAGCAAAAATGTGGCCTCCAGAGTGTTAACAAGGTTGTCCTATTATTTGACCTTTTGACCTAGTTTTTGACCCCACATGACCCAACTTCGAACTTGACCTAGATTTCATTGAGATACAACTACTGATCAAGTTTGGTGAAGATCAAAGCAAAAATGTGACCTCCAGAGTGTTAACAAGGTTTTGCTATTATTTGACCTATTGACCTAGTTTTTGACCCAACATGACCCAACTTCGAACTTGACCTTGATTTCATTTAGGTACAACTACTGACCAGGTTTGATGAAGATCAAAGCAAAATTGAAAGTGCTAGAGTGTTAACGGTGAAAAGTCTAACGGACGGACGGACGGACGACAGACAAAAAACAATCACAAAAGCTCACCTTGCCACTTTGTGGCAGGTGAGCTAAAAAACAAGACTGCGTTCAGTAAATGCTTATGCCCCAGTGGAAGCCTTGTGCATTGTTCATAATAACTAGCTAAGTCAATCAGGGGCCATAATTCTGTAGAAATGTTGGATAGTGATACATGGTGTTGATAATCATAATGAAAAGCATTTATGATGGTTAACATATGGCCAAGTTTGAAAGCAATGCCTAGATGAACTTTGAAAATATTTGAGTTTCAAGAACTTGTTGGTTTTATTTAACATTTTTAATGGAACAAACAAACGGACGAACGGTCAGACAGGACTATCACTATCAGTAGATGCTGGGGCATAAAGAAACAAACAGCAAGCTTACATCTTTTAGCTTTTCCGGCACCATCAGGAATATCTAGAGATTCCACCGTTTTATCACCAGCTATATAAGCATCAAGTCTTTCCTGTAAACCTTCAACCTTGTCTTGTACTGTAAACAAAGGGAGACAACAATTGCTTACAATGTAAAATCAAATATAGATTTATCTCCCCTGTCTCGGAAAAATCACAGAAATAATCATGTAAAAGTCATAGCTGTATTATATTGAAATTCTGTTATCCCTTACACCTGGTGATGCAAACTGACAATAATCAGGGGTTCCACTAGCTTCTGAATCTGAAGGGTCATTTTGATACTTTTGACTAAGTTTTACCACTTCATAGGCAAAATACCCATGATTTTAAGAGAAAATGACCCATCAAACCAAAATCTTGAGGGTCAAAATGTGACTTATTGAAACTTTTTCGAGATTCTAAACCCCTCCTCCCGAGTCAAATGGAACCTCAGAATATTTAGAGACATTTTCAACATTATAGGTGGAAAAAAGATTTACACTGATAATTGGAACTTTGATAAAACCTTTCTACAGCAACAATATGTAGCGTATTTCATTAACTGGTGTTAATGAGAAGTAGACAATTGTAACTGAGTACCATAATGTAACGGACAATTGTAACTGAGAACCAGGGAAATAATAGGTTGGCCCCCTTTTTCCCCCGTGGAAAAACTGGCTTGGGGGAAAAAGGACCGCTACACCGGTATTGTCATGGCAGTAGGGAGATTTAATTTTCAATAAAAGAATGAAGATTTTTTTTCACAACTTTTACAATGCAAACGATCGACAGCGTGAAAAGTTTGTGTAGGCTTGCACAATTAGTAAACAGACCTCTACCATTGTGCCGGTATGTAGGCATATCATGAACATGTAAGCCTCGACAATATGCACTATATCCTGTATTAACCTGGGAATGATAAGTCAGTAAGGCCAGAGCTTTTTAATTTTTAGTTACTCAGACATTTTTCAGAAAAAAAGTCCACAGGAGGAGGGAAAAAATAAAAATAAAAACTCCCAAAATAAAGCTTCCACGAGCTGCTGTTGGTAGAATAGTCAATGACGGTCCTATTGAAAGCATTCAACACTCAACAACAGTGTTAGTTTTCAAGAAAACAGCAAATTTATCTTAAGACTAAGGACACTGTAGTGAAACACTAATATAATAAAACTTATTATTAACAAATTAATGAAATAATAATACAAGGCTGGTCCATTTAACATCAAAACATTATATGCAATTTTGTTTTTTCCAGTTTTTCAATTTTTTTTTTTTGAAAATGCCAAAAAATTGGACAGGAGGGTCCGAGTAATGAAAAATAAAAGAACTCTGGCCTAATGTTGTATGCAGACAATAACTGCCAGGGATGATACAAGTATCAGTACAGCAACATGCAACAGGTTGATCAATATTGCATCCAATTAAATCTGAGGTAACAATAATTATATGTGATTATGATGTCATCATAGCATATCATAATATATAGCATGTTGATATTATTGGCTGCAGTTATAACTTGTAAGGCATTCTATTGATAATGCACCAGTCAATATTATGCCCGCCTGGGGGAGCGGCGGGGATCCCGAAAGGCGCAAATTAAACGACCTTATCGACTCCAAGTCCCAGGGAATAGACTTTAGTCCGGGAATTTCTACACCGCGAAAGACGACTTTGATACTTTTATTGGTGTTTTTTTTTTAAATTACCCGGATGAAAAACTATGCCCCATGGTGGGGATAAAGACAGTAAGCATTATCTCTAGGGTGGGAATTTAGGCATATAAAAAATGAAAATGTCTAATTCCCCCTGGGCGGGCAAAATATTGACTGATGCATAATATTGTTATAACTCGATTATTCAGGTCAGATTATTATATCTGATTAATTTTGAATGATTTCTGATATTTTGTGAGAATGTTTAATTTTGCCATTTTTTTATGAAATTCGAAATCCTTGAAATTACGTCCCCACGAAATGGTCTTTTTCGCCAAAACCATAAAATTTTGTTCCATTGAAATTAAATGATTTAACAGTTTCTGGTTTTAAATCTAAATAATTAACCAACTTAAAGTTTTTCAGGTTCTACCTGTAAAGAGAATTCATCATACAAGTTCTAAGTATTGTGTGAAAAAGATTTTTCTTTAAAAATAATGAAGCGTGGAGTTACCATTCTCAAACCTCCAAGCATTGTCAGAAGATCATTATATTTATTGAACACGGTGAAACAAACCCCTTTGATTGCTTTATTAACTGTGTTTACTAATTGGTAGGTTAGATGCCACTAAATTATTTACTGAAGTGCTTACATTTCGAGCAGGTTAGATGCTACTAAATTATTTACCAAAGTTTTTACATTTCAAGCAGGTTAGATGCCTGTCAGAGCCAGAGTATGATTGGGTCATTCCAAATTTTATTTCTGTTTAACGTCAACTCTTTTTCCCAAAACCTATCTACCCTCCAGAAAAAAATAAACCAACCATGAAGAAAAAACATACTTATTATGATCTATAAATAGTTTGAAATGTATAAAACAGATCTGTTTCAAGGTTTAATTTCCTATATTTTCTAATTGCCTATCGACAGCTGTGTTACTATTAAGCGAATTTGATCATATTCAACAGAATGGGCGAAATGTAAATATTCAGTTTGGGACTTGCGCATGCAACTTCTCTTTTATTTCGGAACAAATATAGTGAATTTTTTTTTTCTTTTACGAGTTCAAAACCTACCAGCCCTCGGACACTGAACAGAATTTGCAATTGGGATGGCCTTGGGGTTTGAAAGAGAGACAAGGGGCGTTACTAAGCTTGGAGGAAATAAACGTGTAGGCCAAGTTAGTGTTGGGGAGTCTGGGGGCAACAGTTATCCCCGAAATGTTTTTGAAAATATAATATATCCTGTCATAGGTGTTCTCTGTAACAGTTACTGTTCTCAGTCTAAAGTCATGAACTTGGACACTGCTATACCCCCTACCCCAATTGATTTTTATTGCATATTTTTGGCATTTTTAAAAAAAATGTTTGACTTTCTGGAAAAAAGTGTAGACGGTGTCCTACACTACCTATAGGAAGCTACGTCACTGTTGCTGGGTGGTGGTTCAGGTGAGGCCTTGGAGAGAAGCATGGAAGCAGCTGTATGTTGCGTACACATAAACTGCAATGTCACTGTCACAATATCCTAACTGGACTGTAGTGGATAATTTTATGTTTTCTCATAATTTTTTCATGACATTTTAGGGCCAGTGCTTAATGTATTCGTCACCCAATCAGATTAATTACAGTCTAAACAATTATTTGGATTCACCAGACAAATAATTACATTACAGTTTAAACAATTACCTAACAGACTAATCAAGCATTTGAAAAACAAAGTACAAGCCATCATTGATTATTGTACTACTGGATTATGAAAAGCAGATCTATGTGATTTTTTTTCTCAATTTTTTGCTCTTTTGCGTTCAACTGAGTCAATTGTAGTGCGTGGCCATTTGGTTTTATCCCTGCCTAATTGGCCAATGACCTCCGGCTTCGAGGGATGAACAATTTTTAAAAAGCATGATCAAGTGAAGAAATTATTTTATCTCCAAATGTGCAATAATTGGTGGGCATACAAAGTTTGCTATGTACCGTAAAGTTATTAATATTCACAGTGGATTAGCTTTCATTGATGTCCCTGGTAAACTAGATTGCAAAATTAAATCCCCTCGAATAATTGACCTCAAACATAATTATGTAAAAGAGATTTTTCTTTCAATATTTAAAATCCACAAATTTAAGAAACCACCAAATTACCATTTTACAAAAATCTGCAAAATTTAATCCCACGAAATTTAATTATTTTAGAGTAATCATTACGGTACTTACACATTAGATTTTCCGTATATAATGTTTCAAACTCTTTCTCTACCTGTCCAAATAAATGATGAAGTCTGGACCTGAAAACAATAAGTAAACAAGTCATTAAGAATTGCAAGCAATACAGAAGTCCCCTACCGGTTTGAAGTCATTTTCAATGTATCTGTTGCCATAGCAACCACAATTTTTGTCGGAATTAAAATATTTTTAGACGTGCATAATCCCCTTATTGTCCCTTTCCGCAAACTAAGTTTCATAAACCTAGCTTTGAAACTGTTTGAGTTATGTCAGGATCAAGATTTTTTGACGGATGGACGTTTCACTGACTTGACATTGTGGGGTTTTCTTTTGTTCATCCCCTTTGTTTGTAAAACACCATAAGCAAAATTTTGCACCCGGTAAGCAATGGAATGAATAAATCTAAATATAGCCTATAGTTCCACACCCTACAACTACATGTGGATGAGTAAGGACTGACTGACGGCAAACCTATAGTCCCCTCCAGTCAAAACCGGTAGGGGACTAATTAATAAATTACAACAGTGAAAGTGAATGGAAACATATTTGAAACTGAATACTGTACTTGTACATTGCTTCTTCTAAAATTGATAGAAGATTATAAATATCTCCCAAAGTGGAGTGCCCAGTGGACTCGCTGTTTGATCTTAAGGTGCAGACTTAAGGAAGTACAGACTTGCATGTGACTTAAATTTTGACAAATTTCGAGAAATGAGATTTGTCTGTGATTTAACTGTAATCTTTGAGACACATTCTCGTATAAATGTCTAACTGTCCATGACAAAGAAAAAAATAATTTCATAACTGATGACAAACATCCAAATATTTCATTCAATGTGCAACTACTCGATAGCTGGCTGATTAATTTTCTTAGTTGGCAGTGTGTTGGGCACTTCTTTGTTTCAGGATTTCTGACAGCTAAAACTAGGCATTATAGTCGTTTTGCTGTGGAAACTGGGTCATTTAGCTAGTTATAATTCATTATACTTTTCGACAGCTTGGACTTGGGGGGAACTTTGCTTGTTTAGTTGGGCATTGTGCCTTGTATGTGTTTTATGTTTCCTGTGCTCGGTTGGTCCAGTTGGGCATTGTACTTTGTGTGTTTTTAATGTTTTCTGTGCTTGGCTGGTTAAGTTGAGTGCTGCCTTCCCTGTCTGACTTAATATAATATTTTTGGACTGACAGTTGAATCCATCACAATAATACTGTATAGAGACAAACCAGTCAATTAAATTGACCTTGAAAATATCCTTTAAAACAATTTCAAGTACATAATTGTAAACATTAACTGCACAAAACCATAGAAACACCAAGTTTTCATCAATTATTTATTTGTTAACAGCTACAGACAGTTGATTTAATCAATTACGCTAACACATTCATCATGTTTATTATAATACATGCAGTAAAACATTTCCAAATGAATTATCAGAAAAGTATAACCTGGTACCACATTATTGATAAAATATGGGGTATTAAAGATTGATATGTGTTTTTGTTGCTACTGGTGCTGTTGCTATTGATGTTGTTGCTGCTGCTGTTTCTTGCGTTGTTGCACCTATGGTTGCTGTTGTTCCTACTGGAGATGTTGCTGTTGCTGCTACTGTTGTTGCAGCTATTGTTGCTGTTGTTCCTACTGGAGCTGTTGCTGTTGCTGTAACAGTTGTTGTTGTTGCTACTGTTGTTGTTGCTGCTGCTGTTTCTGGTGATGCTGCAACGGTTGTAGTTGCTGTTGTCACTGTTGTTGTTGCTGCTGCTACTGATGTAATTGTTGCTGCTGATGTTGTTGTTACTGTTGTTGCTACTGATGTTGTTGTTGCTACTGATGTTGTTGTTGCTACTGATGCTGTTGTTGCTACTGATGTTGTTGTTACTGTTGTTGCTGTTACTGTTGTTGCTACTGATGTTGTTGTTGCTACTGATGTTATAGTTGCTACTGATGCTGTTGTTGCTACTGATGTTGTTGTTACTGTTGTTGCTGTTACTGTTGTTGCTACTGATGTTGTTGTTGCTACTGATGTTATAGTTGCTACTGATGTTATAGTTGCTACTGATGATGTTGTTGCTACTGATGTTATAGTTGCTACTGTTGTTATAGTTGCTACTGATGATGTTGTTGCTACTGATGATGTTGTTGCTACTGATGTTATAGTTGCTACTGATGATGTTGTTGCTACTGATGATGTTGTTGCTACTGATGTTATAGTTGCTACTGATGATGTTGTTGCTACTGATGATGTTGTTGCTACTGATGTTATAGTTGCTACTGGTGTTATAGTTGCTACTGATGTTATAGTTGCTACTGATGTTATAGTTGCTACTGATGTTATAGTTGCTACTGATGTTATAGTTGCTACTGATGTTATAGTTGCTACTGATGTTATAGTTGCTACTGATGATGTTGTTGCTACTGATGATGTTTTCTACTGATGTTATAGTTGCTACTGTTGTTTCTACTGATGTTGTTGATACTGGTGCTGCTAATGTTGTTGCTATTGTTGTATTGTTGTTGTTACAGTTCTTGATGTTGTTGCTGCTATTTGTTGATGTCATAAAAAATACAACATTTTGACAGAATTTATCTTTTTCTCAGGTAATAAACAAAAGATAAATAAATAAAATAGTGCTAAATATGAATTAAAGTACAATGATCAAGTATAAGACCGAATAGAAAAGACAGAAACAACACCCTTCTCCAAAGTATGGCAAAAGTCCAGTATTTTAACGTACATGTATAAGACAGAATTTAGTGTTAAAGCACAAAAGTACAGTAACTTCTTCTTCCTGTTTAGTACAGATCCCACTCTGGGGGCAATATCGTAACATGAGACAAAATTCATTAAAATATAATAAAAAACAAAATTCATTAAAATGGGTTAAAAAACAAAATTCATTAAAAATAAAATGTGATAAAAAACAAAATTCATTATAATGTGATAAAAACAAAATTCAGTATAATAATAAAAAGTCATAGTTTTTTAATGTTTAGTTTTACAAGTCATTATAGAACTAACTGACATTATTTTCAATGTTCTCATAATGTTCCTGAACACAGGGGTGTCAACAGGGCCGAATTAAAAATTAGGAAAATAATATGGGCTAACCATTTTCTACAAAGAAGGCCTTCAATAACATTGTTTCCATAATTAACTCAGTTTGTATTAAAGAAAATTCTTCAGAGCAGCTGAATTAAATTTACCATAACTTTGCCATTTCTTAAGATATTTTGATAAATAACTTTTATTATGGTCAGGAGCCATTGCTCTTTCAGGACTGATAAACACGGAATTCAGGAAAATTGACACCCCTGCGAACTGTATACACCAAACAATGAGACTGATCAATTATTCAGCCATGGACACAAATTTTACAATTAACAATATTTATAATTGATTAAAAACCTTTACAACAGTGTTATGTGATATAGTACAGAAATTTAACCTGGCACTAATTAATCCTCGTGACTTGTAAGCATGTTTCGATTAGTTAAAATAACAACTCTGATTGGACAATGGATAAGCAAGGATATTCAAGGATGCCATGTTAAATGTTCTGAGCCATAACAATACAGATTAAAAAATTAATATGAAATTACCGCTATGCAACCAATTAATTTTTAAAAAAAATTACAATTATAATAAAACAATTTTTGCAAACCTGGACAATGGATAAGCACAGATATTCAAGGATTCCATGTTAAATGTTCTGAGCTATAACATTACAGATTAAAAAATAATGTGAAATTACCCCCATGCAACCAATTAAAATTAAAAAAAAAATTACAATTATAATAAAACAATTTTTGCATACCTGAAAGCCGCCGGAAGAGGACTATCTGTATCGGAATCATATCTTCCAGCCATCCCTACTGTATGTTGTCGATGTCCTAGGCCTTTACTCTTACTTTTGCTTATGTTGTCAACTGGCATCGTCACACACCAATGTAACGTCTAATTAATAATGTATCAGTCAATTACCGTCCCAACAATAATCACTGGTTATCAGTAAATATCATACAGCCCCTGCAAATACAATGTTCACCTAGCGATGATATAACATACAACAATACAAGAAACAAGGCAGACCAGTTCTACCATACATTGGAATTGGGGTAATTAGAAGATAATGGAATATATTTATAGAGAAAATCACAGCCGACCAGTGACAGAGAAAGAGAGAGAGAGAGAGAGAGAGAGAGAGAGAGAGAGAGAGAGAGAGAGAGAGAGAGAGAGAGAGAGAGAGAGAGAGAGAGAGAGAGAGGGACAGAGAGAAAGGGGGATAGATACTGGTGAATGTAGACATTAGGCTATATGTAAGTTATACTATCAGAAACAGAATAATTAGCTAAGAGGATACAGTTATATAAAATCAATGGTTACACAGATGTATGCCAATTAACAGTGCTTTTAAACATCAAGAGTTTCAGATCAATGCAGGAATAGAACAGTGCCAATAAAACGGTTGTTACATAATAATGTATGTTGAACCAGGATGCATGAAACTCTGTTTCTCAAAAAGCTGACTGTATGTAAGATGTGTGGCTGCAGTGTACAAACACACATTCTGTATGTATGTATGTAGGATGTATGGTAGTGTACAAACACACAGTCTGTCTGTATGTAGGATGTATGGTAGTGTACAAACACACAGTATGTCTGTATGTAGGATGTATGGTAGTGTACAAACACACAGTCTGTATGTATGTAGGATGTATGGTAGTGTACAAACACACAGTATGTCTGTATGTAGGATGTATGGTAGTGTACAAACACACAGTCTGTATGTATGTAGGATGTATGGTAGTGTACAAACACACAGTCTGTCTGTAGGATGTATGGTATTGTACAAACACACAGTCTGTATGTATGTAGGATGTATGGTAGTGTACAAACACACAGTCTGTATGTATGTAGGATGTATGGTAGTGTACAAACACACAGTCTGTATGTATGTAGGATGTATGGTAGTGTACAAACACACAGTCTGTATGTATGTAGGATGTATGGTAGTGTACAAACACACAGTCTGTATGTATGTAGGATGTATGGTAGTGTACAAACACACAGTCTGTATGTATGTAGGATGTATGGTAGTGTACAAACACACAGTCTGTCTGTATGTAGGATGTATGGTAGTGTACAAACACACAGTCTGTATGTATGTAGGATGTATGGTAGTGTACAAACACACAGTCTGTATGTATGTAGGATGTATGGTAGTGTACAAACACACAGTCTGTCTGTATGTAGGATGTATGGTAGTGTACAAACACACAGTCTGTATTATGTAGGATGTATGGTAGTGTACAAACACACAGTCTGTATGTATGTAGGATGTATGGTAGTGTACAAACACACAGTCTGTATGTATGTAGGATGTATGGTAGTGTACAAACACACAGTCTGTATGTATGTAGGATGTAAGGTAGTGTACAAACACACAGTCTGTATGTATGTAGGATGTATGGTAGTGTACAAACACACAGTCAGTCTGTATGTAGGATGTATGGTAGTGTACAAACACACAGTCTGTATGTATGTAGGATGTATGGTAGTGTACAAACACACAGTCTGTCTGTATGTAGGATGTATGGTAGTGTACAAACACATAGTCTGTCTGTATGCAGGATGTATGGTAGTGTACAGACACACAGACTGTCTGTATGTAGGATGTATGGTAGTGTACAGACACACAGTCTGTCTGTATGTAGGATGTATGGTAGTGTACAAACACACAGTCTGTCTGTATGTAGGATGTATGGTAGTGTACAAACACACAGTCTGTCTGTATGTAGGATGTATGGTAGTGTACAAACACACAGTCTGTCTGTATGTAGGATTTATGGTAGTGTACAGACACACAGTCTGTCTGTATGTAGGATGTATGGTAGTGTACAGACACACAGTCTGTCTGTATGTAGGATGTATGGTAGTGTACAAACACACAGTCTGTCTGTATGTAGGATGTATGGTAGTGTACAAACACACAGTCTGTCTGTATGTAGGATGTATGGTAGTGTACAAACACACAGTCTGTATGTATGTAGGATGTATGGTAGTGTACAGACACCCAGTCTGTCTGTATGTAGGATGTATGGTAGTGTACAAACACACAGTCTGTATGTATGTAGGATGTATGGTAGTGTACAAACACACAGTCTGTCTGTATGCAGGATGTATGGCAGTGTGCAAGGCAGAAAACAAGTAAGCATAAACAGAACAAAAACAACACACAGCCCCACAGGTTTATGCTCAGTAAATCAACAATAGCACATTTAATAGAAAATAACAAAGTAAAGAAAGGGAAGTAACAAGTTTAAATGATAAAATAGTTAACCAGAGTTACATCCCTTGAACATGATGCCAATTAAAAAGACCCAAGGAACTGTATCATTGATAAAGAGTGAAAAATAGTTTAAGTTTTATAAAATTTATATTTAAGATAACATAAATTTTATAAAAAAAATTTTACTCTATCATTGATACAGTTACCTGTGTTTTAGATTAACATAATATGTAATGCAAAATGTACCATAGTTGAGTAACATATAATCTACATAGACTATAAACATCAGATGATTTGGTCTCATTTATCATCATACTATCTATAGATAAATACATTGTATATCACTTGTCAACATTTGTGTAATACAAAATGATACAAATTCAGTGTAATTGAAAACAATAAAGATGTGAGAGGAGCTAACGACTTACAATAAATCTGTTTATCTAATTTATTTCAAACTATGGTATGTTTCGGCTAAACATTAGCATTCATTTAATGTAAGATTTAACTACAGTAAAACCTTGTTATCGAAATAAATAATCGTATTCCACAGATGTGATTTACATAATATTATAAACTTATATCAGTACACAATGTCATAGCATCACTTTTGGCTTAGTACTTATGCACCTATCAATGTTTTCCCCCAGGAGGGGAGCGGCGGGCATACACCGGACTTTTGACAGAAGGCTGTTCCCGATAGGTGGGAATTTGACAGACCGAATGGTGCCGAGTCCTGGGAAATTTTGACTTTGGTCGAAATTTTGATCCCGGGAGGTATGTAAAGCATCTCCCAGTGAGGAATTTTGACAAATTGCCCTTGCTCTAGGGTGGGAATTTAGACTTTGAAAAAGTAAAAATGTCAAATTCCCCTGGGTCAGCTCGCCGCCCCCCTCCTGGGGGAAAACATTGATAGGTGCATTATTCTTCACTTACTTAGAAGCAATTCCACTCTAAATGTGTCATCATATCGATTAACTGATACAATATCAATGTTTGTTAGAAATGATAAAAAATTTATATATATATTTATTGACATACTTTCTCTGTATTGTATACATTGTTGATTTTCATGAAATAAACGGACCACCATAAATGGTTCAAAAAAGAAAAGAAAAACTCGTTATCTCGAGGACCCATCGGGAGAAGCCAAATGCTTGAGATAAGCCAGCTGCTCGAATAACATTGTATCAGAATCCAGTGATGAATTGTTGTAATGACTAAGTATAACTGTGTTTTACAACGTATGCGTCTGATATGTGCATTATGGTTGTAACTACGAATATTGTCATTATTTATCAAGTCTACACGCATTTTGACCTTTGTACAATGTTCTATTTGAGCTGATTAACAACCATTAAATGATCAAATATTCATTGTTTTGTGCTTGTTTCACTGGCCATTTATTTGGGTGAATTGTAAGAGTTACACATGGCGTGAACATTACTTTCACTAAACAAATGTTGACTCGTCATTAAATTCTCATAATTAACGCCTCGTTATTGATTTGTAATATTCAATAACGCCCATTGTACACAAACAACCGATTTAAGTGTTGGGGGTTACGCTATTGTCATAAATTTTGATTATCACGATGTGTTAACATTACAGACCACAACAAAATTAAATCTGACATTTTTTCTGAGGTGTGAAATTTTGCTCAGATGATTGCTTCCAGATTAAGTAACTAATTATCGTCAAAAGTTATTGAATGGACCGGATGCTCATAATAATTTTACTAACTTGAATTAGAGGGATAAGTTAATGAACATTATAGAGCAAATTCGTCGGGACTTTGAAATTTGCTTAAAATAGGCCGGTTGCTTGAATAATCACTGCTCGTATTACCGAGGTTTTTCTGTACTCCACTGAGCTTGATCAGGACTATAGTATAGTTCCTTTTTTCTCACCATTCCATTGGGTACTTAAGAGTCTAAAGAACATTTATTAGTCTAAAGAACATTTATTTTATCAGTTTTATATCAGTTGTCAGACGCCAAAACTTTTGTCAGAAAATCTCATAAAACACATGAAGTTCTATAGTTTAGACATTCCTTAACGATAACTTGCCAATTCCCCCTTCCACAAAAGGCTGTGGACCCGACCCTTTCCCCAAAGTAGTGTGAGGAGGCTATCAAAATGTATTCTGTATCGCTGCTTTGTATTGCAATACATATTGTATAGAAATATTCTGAGAAATACCCAGCAGTGACTACTGACTAGTAACAGATAACACATTTATCGAATAATCACACAATGTATATATTAAGAAGGCTGCTATGGTTATTTGATTGTGGGACAACATAAACATAGACCTATGTATGGTCATCGCTATTTACGCTGATAAGTTTTGTTTTATTTATATAATATAATGAAAATGATACTCAGTAATGCACACGCTTTGATGGGCTTCTTTTGCGCATGCACAACTTCAGAGGGTCTGTCACTTTCGATAAGTAATACATGTTTAATGAAATTTAGCAAGATTTCAGAAGACTGCGGCTAGACATTGTGAAGTAAGTAATTAACTTGACTTCATTTTAACATTTGGTTTCCCAGGTGAAAGTCTATTAGGTAAATAACAAGTGTGACAAACTGAAAACATAGTAGGGGTTACTATTGAGTCCATTTTTGACTATTGCAATACTATTGCTATTGCTGAAAGTACTATTGTGATACTATTGTATTGCTGGAAACTATTGCGATACTATTGCAAAAAAGTTATTGCCAAGATTTGAAAACCAGAGATTAACTTGTAACTTTCTGCAAATTTGCACTGTGTAAGATATCACTTTGTTGTACAACATACTTATCTACTATATGTGGAAATGATTTAAAACAAATTGGACAGAATAACATAAAAACTTTTTTATCGTGTTCAATGGAAGAGAGTATTCATGCTTTTGGTTATAAGTTGAACGAATGCGATATTGCCTCTGTCCTTAGCCGTTGGTCGCTGCGTCTCTAATCTGTGGGGCCCTTAAGGGAGTTTATATGTTGAATGAAATAAACTTTATTTATAAAAAGGAACATATCATAACTATCGATAGTTCAGCTAACTATGGGTGATAGTTATTGGATCAAGACTTTTACTATCGATCCATATTATCTGGACACTCAGGATCGCAATGCATCGATATTTCAATGCATCGGCCCTTCTCTATAACATAGAGCCTAGAGTGTAAGATTTGGTACATCTTTCCAAACATTGTATTTTTAGATCTTTGTATAAAATAAAACTAAATCTTTCACACTAATTGCAAACTGGACAAGTTATGCACCAGTCAATTAAAACCACGCCACCCCCAACCCTAGGGAAGGGCGGGGCTTTTTACTTTTGCTTCTTCAAAACCCTGGTAGAATCCTTGCAACCCCCATGGCCATACAGATGGTAAAACTCCTGCAACTTGCCCCGTCCTTAACCTTGCGGGTATAGTCACGGCTATATTTCCCCACTACTTTGGGGCGAAACAAAAGCCCCACATCCACACAGCAGTGCGGGGACATTGGAAAGGTTAAACACGGGCAGTACCCCTGCTATCCCCAGGGTTGGGGTGTCGTGGTTTCGATTGACGGGTGCATTATCTCAGCACAGGTAGCTTAGTGTTTCAGACAAGAAAGACATATATGACAATAATTAATGAGATTCACAAGCAATCAAATCACGCATCACACAAGTAAACAAATTCAATTTTATTATGTACACATTAATAACCATTATATGCGCACAACATGCAGAAAAATACCTTGAACTTTAGAATTATAACCAGATAATTAATTAAAAACAAAAATCACTTACATTTGACAAGACATTTGTAATATTATGAAAGGGGAATAACTCTTTTAAGTTAGGTGGTGTATAAAATCACGTACTTCGTATATGGGGAAAGTATAAAACACGGCACCCTTACGAATTTCAGTACAAAACATGGTTCCCCCTATTTACTTTTTTTAAACAATACTGGTTGGACATAAATGATTTTATATCATATTAAAGCCAAATAATACAGGAGTATGATATTTGTTAAACCTAACAATCTCACACTATAACACAGACATTTCAGTTTGAGAAACATGGCTCCCCCTCTTGACAGCAGATGCAAAAAATAAAAAAATGATTGCGGAAAACGCTTTATTTTATACACTCTCACTATTAGTTTATACTAATTTATTTAAGGTCGATTGTGAAACTTACATTGTATATACAATATATATAAGTTCTGAGTATTGAATTCGACTCATGTTTTTATTTGTTTTCCTCACTCGTTAAAATCTTGTTCGGAAAACGAGGCGTCCAATTGATATTTTTCATAATTAAAAATATATAAAATATGAAAAACCGTAGTATATGACGCGTGCATAGGATCTGGATCAGACTCAGGATGTTTACACTGCAGGACCTTTCGGTATATACGCAGCGGGAGAGAGATGTGTTATTAGCACTTTGTTTGTTAATTGCTCCGCTGGTGAGCTTTTTTGAAGCGCTGAACTGTCTATGCACGCACAATATCACTATTGAAATTGTTCCAATCGATAATTGTCTCTGGAGAGAAAGAATGTTTGTTCTGTGCACTTTTACATACTAATGGCTTAAAGCATTAATGGTGGTTTATTGCTAGGTCTTTTACAATGTTTTTACTTAGATGATATTGCAAAGAATACGTGTGTATGATCTTTGGATGATTATCAAATTGTTAAAATGGTCTTATTAGTCGTTTACCACGAACTGGGATAAGTTGGCATCGCTGGCACCAGCCCCTTATGCAATAGTCAATATTTTGCCCGCCCTGGGAGCGGCGGACGACCCAGGGGGGTTTAGACATTTTCGATTTTTTGATGTCTAAATACCCACCAGGAGACAGTGCTTACTATATAGGCCTATATCCCCACCGTAGGCCCTTTTTTATTATGGTACTTTAATAAACTCGTATAAAAGTATCGATGTCGTCTTTCGCGATGTCGAAATTCCCGGGCCGAAGTCTATTTCCTGGGACTCGGAGTCGATAAGGTTATCAAATTCCCGTCTGTCGGGAAGATTCGTCGCTCTAATTCCCCCTGTATCCCCATCGCTCCCCCGGGCGGGCATAATATTGACTGGTGCATTAGCCACCTTGTAGAAGAATACCAGTCACGCCATCTTTCTTCTATCCTGTAGATCAAGGTGGTCGGTTGAGTGTCTTCAGCTTATTAATTAGTGACAAAGCCCAGGGCTGGTATTCACAAAGCATCTTAAGTGAAAACTTACATATTTTGACTTAAGTCAATAATTTGTGCAGCTCATATGTCCCGCGATTCGAAAAATAATCCATGTTTTCTAAGTGATTATTGTAGCTGTTTACACCATGCTTCAAAACTATGTAAAATATTAAGCGTGTTGATTTTCTTGCTTAGCTGATACACTTTAGAAAAAAAAGATTTTAAGAATGTTCTAAGTTTTCTGCTAAGATGCTTTGTGAATACCAGCCCTGCTCTATCGATTTGTAATGTCCAGAGATGAATCTGGCCACACGGCGTTGAACCTGTTCGAGTTTGTTGATGTCTTTTTGTAGATATGGGTCCCATACAACAGAACTATTCTCTAAGGTAGATATAACTAGCGATAATAATGTAGGCTGTTTTTACAGGTTGGTGGGCAATGCTTGAGGTTCCTATTCAAGAATCCAAGGGGTGAGCTAGCCTTTTTGGAAATCTTTGAGATGTGGTTGGTTGCCATGGAGAATTTAAGATTGTCGGTAAACGTGACACCTAGGTATGGATTATCTTCTACTTGTTGGAGAATATGGTTGCCTAGTTGGTAGTAGTTACTGGATTTGTTGATTTTCTAAAGCCTGGAGGTCCGATTGTAGCTGGAGGTAGTCCTGTATTGATGATGTTTTGATTTGTCTGTGTATGAGACAATCGTCTGCAAAGAGGCGTCCAGAAGATTTCACGCAGTCCGGTAGGTCGTTGATGTGGCAGAGGAAAGCTAGTGGTCTATGCACTATTCAATGGGGAACTCCAGAGTCGACTGTATTAGGCTCGGATGATTCACCGTCTACTACTACCTACATGGTTATGTTGGTAAGAAAATCTCGTAGCCAGTTGTTTATGTTGCCGTCTATTCCATATAAGGACATTCTCATGTGGTACTGTGTCGAACGCTTTAGAAAAATCAAGACTAATCATGTCGGTCTGGGATTTGTTGTCATTCTGTTGTATGATATCATGTACTGTTCATAGTTACAAGAGCTGGGTTTCGCAGGTTTAGCCAGAACTGAAACCATGGTTGAGAGATGTAAGAATATTCCGTTCAGGGTGGTCGATAATTTACCACGAAGGATGTTGCTTAACCAAAGGTATGCTACGGATTTTGAATATTTTATTTCGATTCTAACTTTATTAAAACGCGCACTTATATATTAATCCAGTGTTACTTTGCGAGAGTATATTGTTTACTTTACTTGTTTACCTGCATGGTGTCATTAATGGAATACCTGCAGGACGTGACGTCACTTCCATCGGTTTATCAAACGTTGTACAACCCTATTCTTGTTATTTGTCTGTATAGGCAAACTCGTTGGCCATGTTAGAATAAAAATTATATGGTTGAAAAGGTTATGGTATTTAAATTTCATAGGTATAAGGATTTTAAAAACTTGATCGAGTAAACAGCGGTTTACGTACGTTGACGCATTTAAAAAAAAATCAAGCTGACGATGATAGCTCAGATAATTGGTCGATCTCACATGTGTGCTAAACTATGGACAGGAATACTTTGTGTAAGTTTAGGGTGTTCCTATGTACTAGCAAACATTGACTTTAAAAAAAATAAAAATATATTAGACTTGAAACGTGTTCTTTACGTATAAACATTAGCTGTTCTATAAACATGATAATAGTACATTTTTTGTATAGTACAATTCCTGGTACATTTATCAAAAACATATCCTTGGGGTCAAATAATTATACTTATTATACTAGTTATAGACAAGTCAAATAGTTCCTGCGAGCAAATGATGTACCGACTTCATTTGACAGATGTTATCCGCATGGAATAATGGAATTAGTCTGGTTCACGACATTCTTACAAAATTCATCTTTTTTTTAAAACATTTTTTGAAATCGTCAACCAGCGAGAACAGGTCACGTGCCCCTCCTTGGACTTTTTACTTTATGCTATCCAGTATACATGCTCGCTCAAGGCTCGCAGGTAAGACATTGTGATTATTTCCACAGGTAACTGTATCATTGATAGAGTAAAAACAATTATTTTATAACATTTTTAAAATATGTTATCTTAGATAAGATATTATAAATTTTATAAAAAAAAATTGTTTTTGTTTACCGGTACTCTTTACTATTGATACAGTTACCTGTGATTATTTCATCACATAATGCCAACGCATAGTGCAATGGTTTTTAAATTATTGGCATTATAAAATGCATTATAGAGAATGAGAAAGTACAAAACAATAAAATAACGTATTCCTGACATTTGTGAATTTATCTTACAGAACATAATTATATCGAAATTGATCTTGTTTCATTCGGCTTTTAGAGCTACATAGTGTATATGCTTGTTTGTTTGTGCATTTGAATGCTTGTAGTTATTTTATACATGCTAATGTTAAAGTTATTATTATTTAATAATTGTTTGATATAAATGTAAGCATGTAAAATGGAGTATTTCCAATAAAGCGATTGAAGCCGAAACGTCGTCAAGTAATAATTTTAAACTTCCGAATTTGTTATTGCTGACACTCCTTTGATTATTCCAACATGTGATGGTAATACTAAATGTCACGTTCAGCAATTTTATCATTGCAGTTCCTACATAAAAGGCTTTGATGTACATGATTGTCTTTAGGGAAAATGTGTTATTTGCAAAAACCGCGCGATTGTTAAATAACGGTATAAATTGGGAAGTCCAACAATGCAAACCATTAAACTTTTTAAATAAACAAAATGTAGTGGCATTAAACTGTCATTCGTGTTCCGTTGACTCGATTGTTTACAAGTGAAAACTGATCAGGTCACAGAAAAAGTAGTCTGACGTTAATAGACGCCGTTTGTACACTGACTGACGCTTCAGTGGCATCCCAGTAATGCCACACAATTAGACGGTATGATTTATCCAGTTGTAACAGAGATATTGACATTTTTTATAAGGCTAGTAATGTAAAATAGCAGTGTGACACGTCTATGTGATACATGGTTTCTATGACAACGTTTTGTATGAATATTCCCAACAACAACGATAAAATACCCTCGGATTTATCAAGCGGATGTAGGAGAAGCATCCATTCCCAGATTGTGTGATAAGTCTAAGAAAAAAGATCGTAGCTATACCAATATGACGTTGTTTGTTGACAGTTTGGAATTTTCAACAAAAAGGACAGATCAATTTCTGTATCATGTTTATGTATACACTCATTGAGCACAGCACTGTTGCAATTTGTTTGACCTTATTTACTAATTTAACTGGACTAATAAGTCCAGTTAGGATATTGTGACAGTGACGAGGCAGCTTATGTGAACGCAAAAAATCACAACCATTGTCTAAACAGGTAGAGCGAAGTTTAGTATGTTAGCTTAGCATTGAAATTATAGATGTTTGTACAGTATAATTCTTTATAATTGGTTTTACACCATTAAAGTGGACTCGACCGCTGCGTCACTGGATTTTTATCCTGACTGGACTATATCTTAAAGCTTGCTTGGTGCGCGTGTACTCCATTGAAACACTTGTTTTGTTTACATCTGATGTCATGATGACGTCATGGCGAAATTAGTTCCAAAATGGCGACGTTCTATTTACACCCGAGAGTTGATTCGTAAGAAATTGTCTGAGGTGTCCCGATGGGGTCATAGGGTCTGTATCGACTCACCGGTCTCTCTTTCACTTATATTATAAACGGTTTATAATTGAATGCATTAGAGCATTCAGCTGTCCTACTAGAGTTAACTCTAATGACGTAAGAATTTAAAAATAAACTAACTCTTGAAGCTCATCAGCAAAACGAAAATAGTTAAACTACAGAGTAAACAATCATGTGATTCGTAAGAAATTGTCCGAGGTGTCCCGATCGGAACTACAGCAGCCCAGCCGTCGCAGCGGGGTTATACTCTAATACACTAGAGTACACTCGAGAGTAGAAACTCGACTCGTTTTGCTGCAACTCTAGTAAATCGAGTTTACCCTCGTAAGTCAGCTGAACACGCTCTTAGTGAATAAAAGAGACCGGTGAGTCGATAAAAAGCCTCATGGTAGCGGCCATAACAACTCAGTAACAAATGTCAAGTCAAACTAGCAACACTTGAATAAGTACACATGACAATCGATGACAATCCTTTCGGTTTTATTTTACTTTTATATCGTAATGGGCCTTAACTAATAGAAATGAAAATGCATGTCCATACACAGTGGGAGATAGTGCAGTGAGTCAGTGTTCTCAACACAACCCCTGTAGTAACATTCTTGGAGATGTAGTCGAGACATATAACACTACCACGTAATGAGTATGGTATCTAGTAGGTATACACGTTGATACATTCAAGAATTTTCTTTCAAATGAAGTGAACTCGGGCTATACTTGAGCATGTACGAGCAGCTAACAGTCCAATATCAATATTACAGCTTTGCTCAAGGCGAATATCCCACTTTTTTATTAATATTCTAATTGATTGATGCTGTCGCCGCGAAAGTGCTAAAAAATTTATATGGACACTGCAGGAAACTTAAAAACGCGAAAGTTTGTTTTCGCGAACATGTCCACGATCAGCAAAACGCGAAAATTAGTATTCGCGAAATTAAATTGGTTTACAGTTTTTTATGGTGTCAGTGTTGGTGCCGCCTTGTATATAATCTTGTGGATATCTGCGGGTGCTGGATGAATCTGTAGAAACATAGGATAATGTGCCACGCCTACTGTATACGGTACATTCTCATACTCGACACCATCAACATAACTCTGTAATTAAAAAAGAATAGTGACATATTAACATAGCAAAATCACAGGTAACTGTGTCATTAGTAAAGAGTAAACAAAAACATTTTTTTTAATAAAATAAATAATATATTAGAAAGTTTTATAACACGGGGAAATCGACCACACAGTCACTGAGTGCAGTTTGTTTTAAGTAAACATTTCATTAATACTGGTATTATTTCTGTTACTCTGTAATTAAAAAAGAGTATTGACATATCAACATAGCAGAACCACAGGTAACTGTATCATTAGTGGAGAGTAAACAAACAAAATAATTTTAATAAAATTTATAATATACGTGCATTAGAAAGGTTTATAACACGGGGAAATTGACCACAAAGTCACTGAAGTGCAGTTTGTTTTAAATAAACATTTCATTAATACTGATGTTATTTTAAATATTATTACATAATCGGAAACTAGAGAGCTTCGTCTTTCATTTTATATCAATATTTGAAAAATCCGTCCATTAATAAGAATATAAACCCATAGGGCGTGATATCACTTTCTTTTTTCTTGTTTAGAATAGCATTGTCGTTTCTATTAAATGCACCTCAGTGATTGACTGGACACCGTTGTATACATTTCATGGTATAACTTTTTAACTAGTTGATCAATTTCCATGGGAATTTGCATGGAGGTAGTTCAAACGATGTTGTCTATGAATGTAATTACTTAATGAAGATATCGAAAGCAAAGCAATTTCTTGTTTTTGATACCATGAAAATCTTACCACTTTAGTACAAATGCACCTTTCTAAGATAACATAAATTTTACAAAATATTTGTTTACTCTTTGATAATACATCCTTCAAAAATGCAAACGTACCCCATGCACTTGCACATATTATGAAGTTGTCTTAAGTATGTGGTTGTTTGTGTGTTGTAATAAGTCTTAGCAGACCATTCAGTAATCATAGCTGTGATGTTCTTGTTTTTCGATTTCGAATAAGATAGTCACACTATGTGAGTCTGGATTTGAATTATGTTTTTTATGAAAGCAACAGTTTAACTATGCAACAATCATTCGACCTTTCTTATATTTCGCTTTCGAATAAGATGGTCACAATATGAATATGCTGCTTACAAAGCTTGTAGTTGTCATGTGTATTATGTGGGCTTCAACGATCCTATATAAGTATCTTGTAATACATTGTTTATATTGTATACATGCCATACCATGATGATATGCATGCATTATAATTATATTAGTGTATCGTATAATAATTGTAATATGTAGACGTATATTTGTGTTACTGTCACTGTAAATATGTTTTGCTCTCCGATTCTGGAGGAAATAAAAGCTCTATCTATCTATCTATCTATCAATGATACTGTTACCTGTGAGCAGAACAGAACATACATTACATTGAGCTACACATGTATACGAGTACATACTACTCAGGCTTTGAATACTTTTAAAAATCATACATTTCGCATAAACATACACAATCATAATGACAACAAGTTTATAACAATTACAAAATAACGACTCGTATATAAAGTGTGTCTTTCTTGCCCTGCTGTTTCTTTTGTGTGTTGCTTCTGTCCTTAGTTTCGTATTTTTGTTTAAATTATAAAAATATGGTGATGAGTTTATTTTAAGCTCCAATGCCGTTTATTGTGAAGTCTGTCTTTCAATCTTCATTAATCAACAAAATGTTATAATTTCTAGGTCTGTGAAGTTGGCATGTATGTCGTACATCGACAGTCAGATGTTTACATATTTTTATTTGAAATGAATACATAGCTATTAGCTCATTCCTAGTAGCACGCTGGCAGCAGCACGTAGGTCGTTAGTCGCAGCTCGATGGTCGTTAGTCGCCGGTGTTAGCTCGTTGGTCGCAGCTCGTATGTCGTTGGTCGCAGCTCTATGCTCGTTGGTCGCAGCTCGAAGGTCGTAGATGTTTACTCGTTGGTCGCAGCACGTAGGTCGTTAGTCGCAGCCCGTAGGTCGTTGGTCGCAGCTCGTAGGTCGTTGGTCGCAGCACGTAGGTCGTTAGTCGCAGCTCGATGGTCGTTGGTCGCAGCTCTAAGCTCGTTGGTCGCAGCTCGAAGGTCGTAGATGTTTACTCGTTGGTCGCAGCACGTAGGTCGTTAGTCGCAGCCCGTAGGTCGTTGGTCGCAGCTCGTAGGTCGTTGGTCGCAGCTCGTATGTCGTAGATGTTTACTCGTTGGTCGCAGCCCGTAGGTCGTTGGTCGCAGCACGTAGGTCGTTAGTCGCAGCACGTAGGTCGTTAGTCGCAGCTCGATGGTCGTTGGTCGCCGGTGTTAGCTAGTTGGTCGCAGCTCGTAGGTCGTAGATGTTTACTCGTTGGTCGCAGCTCGTATGTCGTTGGTCGCAGCTCTAAGCTCGTTGGTCGCAACTCGAAGGTCGTATATGTTTACTCGTTGGTCGCAGCACGTAGGTCGTTAGTCGCAGCCCGTAGGTCGTTGGTCGCAGCTCGTAGGTCGTTGGTCGCAGCTCGTAGGTCGTAGATGTTTACTCGTTGGTCGCAGCCCGTAGGTCGTTGGTCGCAGCCCGTAGGTCGTTGGTCGCAGCACGTAGGTCGTTAGTCGCAGCTCGTAGGTCGTAGATGTTTACTCGTTGGTCGCAGCACGTAGGTCGTTGGTCGCAGCTCGTAGGTCGTAGATGTTTACTCGTTGGTCGCAGCACGTAGGTCGTTGGTCGCAGCTCGTAGTTCGTAGATGTTTACTCGTTGGTCGCAGCACGTAGGTCGTTGGTCGCAGCACGTAGGTCGTTGGTCGCAGCTCGTAGGTCGTAGATGTTTACTCGTTTGTCGCAGCACGTAGGTCGTTGGGTGCAGCTCGTAGGTCGTAGATGTTTACTCGTTAGTCGCAGCACGTAGGTCGTTGGTCGCTGCTCGTAGGTCGTAGATGTTTACTCGTTGGTCTCAGCACGTAGGTCGTTGGGTGCAGCTCGTAGGTCGTAGATGTTTACTCGTTGGTCGCAGCACGTAGGTCGTTGGTCGAAGCTCGTAGGTCGTTGGCCGCAGCTCTTAGCTCGTAGATGTTTATTGGTTGGTCGCAGCTCGTAGGTCGTTGGTCGCAGCTCGTAAGTCGTTGCTCGTAGGTCGCAGCTCGTAGGTCGTTGGTCGCAGCTATTAGGGCGTAGATGTTTACTCGTAGGTACCAGCTCGTAGGTCGTTAGTGGCACCTCGTAGGTCGTTGGTGATAGCTCTTAGCTCGTAGGTGTTTACTCGTTAGTCGCAGCACGTAGGTCGTTAGTCGCACACTTAGGTCGTTGGTCGCAGCTCGTAGGTCCTTGATCGTAGCTCTTAGGTCATGGATGTTTACTCGTTGGACGCAGCACGTCGGGTGTTAGTCGCTCGGGCGTTAGTCGCAGCTCGTAAGTCCTTGGTCGCAGCTCGTAGGTCCTTGATTGCAGCTTTTAGCTCGTTGGTAGCAGCTCTTATGTCGATAGACGCAGCTCTTAGCTCGTAGATGTGTACTCGTAGGTCGTTAGTGGCAGCTCGTAGGTCGTAGCTCGTAGGTCGTTGCTCTTAGGTCCGGCGAATAAACGGCAAGTTTCGCGATGAAATGTCTTCTATACATTTTCACGTAGGTAAGACATTGTAGTTCACGAATCCGCGTGATGGATTCGTGATGCCACATTGTCATCATTAGGCAACTCTCATAATGAGGCCCTTACTTTTTCACAATTTCAAGACCAGAATCAACGACGTAACTCTCTACTATGTACCAAAACTGGACAATAACTCTACAACAATCTGCCAAGATGAAAACACAGACGAAGAAACACAGAAAAAGGAAATATTTATTAATATTTATTTACTTGATCTACAACATTTTTTAAAAAGACCTACCTACCTACCTACCTACCTACCTACCTACCTACCTACCTACCTACCTACCTACCTACCTACCTACCTACCTACCTACCTACCTACCTACCTACCTACCTACCTACCTACCTACCTACCTACCTACCTACCTACCTACCTACCTACCTACCTACCTACCTACCTACCTACCTACCTACCTACCTACCTACCTACCTACCTACCTACCTACCTACCTACCTACCTACCTACCTACCTACCTACCTACCTACCTACCTACCTACCTACCTACCGGACAAAAGTGACAGTGACAAAATATAATTCCCAAAATGAATATCATTAAATATGCCAAATACGCCCCACGAAATGTTATTTTTACCAAACCCACGAACTTTAGTCCCAATGAAATTAAATGATTTTACAGTATGTCGAAACTATATAATGTTTTATCTATTAGTCTTTTCGTAATTTTATAACTTCTGCATTAAATTTTTTTTTTTATAAATAAGTAATTATTATAAGATAAAATGTCACTTTTATACAAATACGACATAGAAGGTGAATATTTTAAGGGGATCGGACAGGGAGCGTAGCATGACCGTGCGACCACATACACGCGCCAAGGGGGCTTGTTTGTCCCTAACAAGAGACAAACAGAAAAAAAACGTAAGGCGATGCTGCTGAGACAAAGACGAGCTCCATGGCCACCCCTTCTTATCTAGGAGGGAAGAAGGGGTGTAGGGAAACAACCACAGAGCAAGCAAAGCAAAACAGACTACGCCAAACGCTTGAAATTTGGATGACCCATTACGAAACATACACTTTATATATGACTGCTAAGTGACTAAACGTGGATTTCATTTCGTGAATGCATTGATAAATTTATGTATGTCAGATAATTCGAACTTTGCAATAAATGAGATGAAATTTAATGAAACGATTACGCCTGAATTAAATACTATATTGTCCAAATTTCGTTACACTTGGCTATAAATTGAATTAGATATATCATAAATTAGCACTGACCAGATTATGTTTTCATCTTCCCTTTGTTATATTTCCTACCCCGGGGCATTTAACGTAAACTAAACGTAGCCACATAATAAAAATATATTTGCACAGCAATTTTCACACCATTTCACACGTGACGATACCTGTCCAAAAGACGCAGTGACCTCCCCATACTGAGGTCGGATAGGATTGTCTCCACGTTTTCCATTGTTTCATATAATATCAGGAGTGTTACAATATTCTACGAGCGACTGCTGTCCGTTAAAGTGACACAAGCCCTAACACCAGAGGCACCATGCAGCTCCAAAGCACTTTCATGGTTTAAAAGCCTGATAATCTCACCACCCTACACACTCTAACGGTGGTTTACGCTCTGGACCCATGCGCAAAGATCGAGATACATACATTTTAATATATCTATAGTACAACCTCTGTAGATCAACACCCTGTGGGTGCTACAAATATTGGTCATTGTTTCGAGGTTGTTACTGTATAGAGGTTAACTGTATAGTAAATATCAACTTAGGGAAATTTCGAATTGTTATACAGAAGTTGTTGCTATTCAGAGGGCCGCTCTGGAGAGGTTGTACTGTAGACGCTCCGAAGATAGCTTTGATTTCTACTAACGTTAAAATGCATGCATTTTGAATATGAAGGCCCTAAAGGGACGGAATGTTATCGACCGAGGCAAAACAGAGTTAAAAATGTAGAGCTCTTCAATGTATGCACATTGAATAGATTGTTAAATGCCAATGATGTAATGAATATCACTCATACATACAGTTTCAATCACACTATTATTTAAAATTAAGTCTTGCATGACTTCTAGTATACGTACATAACCTTTGACCTCTATGTGTGACCTTGACCTTTGAACTAGGGACATTGGTCTTGTGGACGACACACCGTCTTGATGTGGTAAACATTTTAGAATCTAGTAAGAAACAACAAAGTTACAGAGCGGAGCAAATTCAATGAAGTTTCGGAGTTTGTTTACGCTCAGGTAAGTTGATTTTTTTAACAAACATTTGGTAGATTAAAACATGTTCGCGACTTCATTATAATTTTTAGATCATGAATGCCGCGTATCATATAGATGTAGAAAGAATGTCCAAACTATGAATATGCATAGCCTTACCAACTTGCTAGTTAGCGTGATTTTCACTAGTCACAATACCTCTTTAGGCCAGAGTTTTTTTTATTTTTCGTTACTCGGACCCTCCTGCCCAATGTTTAATCATTTTCCAAAAAAATATATGAAAACTGGAAAAAACAAAATTGCGGATAATGTTTTGATGATAAATGTACCAGCCTTGTTTTATTATTTCATTATGTTGTTAATAATTTGTAATTTATAAAATGTATTATATATAAGTGTTCCACTGCAATGTACTAGTCTTAAGATAAATTGGCTGTTTTCTTGAAAACTACGCTGTTGTTGAGTGTTGATTGCTTTAAATTGGACCGTCAGAGACTGTTCTACCACCAACAGCTTGTGGAAGCTATATTTTGGGAGTTTTTATTTTTATTTTTCCCCTCCTCCTGCAGACGTTTTGCTAAAAAATGTCCGAGTAACAAAAAATGAAAAATCTCTGGCCTTAGATACCCGTATGAAACTCATATAACTTGCCTGAAATGAGTCAGCTTGAACGATGATGATAATGTTGCTTGTCACACCATCTACCAATGGTCCCGACACTGGATCAAATATCAGGTGTAGCGTCGTAGTCCAGTCATTCTTGAACAATTTCACAGCAAGCCTGTCACATGTAATGGTACAATGTAAACACATATAGTATATATTAGCGTATAACTTTATAATACAGTCAGGGTAAGAATCCAGTGACGCAGCGGTCGAGTCCACTATATCGGTGTAAAACCGATCAGTAAAGGCTTTTACTGTACAAACAATTATAGTTTCAATGCGAAACTAACATATTTGCTCTACCTGTTCAGACAATGGATTTAATATTTTTGCGTACACATAAACTGCAACGTCATTGTCACAATATCCTAACTGGACTGTAAGTGCGTTATCGGGAAAACATGAAAGTTGTGTATGACTTCAAATTTAGTGGTCGTAATAGGAGAGATCATGTTTGTATACGGAGGTATTCATATGCAAATGTGCCCATCAGCGAGCTATAGGTGAATAGCAGATGTTCATTGTCATTAATCCAATAGACGACCGGTTGTCACTTTGCATTTGCATAGTTAATGTTCCCTATAGGAGAGATCATGTTTGTATACAAAGGGATTAGTACCACCAGCTAGCTATTGGTGAATGGCAGGTTTTTATTTCATTCATGCAATAGATATGCATACGGTGATCTCTCCTATAGCGGGACGGTTATAAAGTCGCCCAGTCTTACTCGTAGATGGAAAATAGCTGTACAACAGATCGACTACCGTATAGCTGGTTATTGCGTGTATGATATTTTGTGTTTTTGCTACACAAATGGGTGTTGTTTTGACTCCTGTTTTTAATTTCTGCTGATTTGCAAATTGGCGGGAGGAGAAATTTCTTCTGTTTATTAAATGGCATTATGAAGAAAGAAACAAGCTTAACTTGTCCACATTTAAGGTTTTACTAATACATTTATTATGCTCACTTTTCCATTTCAAACATGAAACATGCACTACGATGCATTATCAACGAAAACGTTTGCAAAATCTAACAAAGTCAAGTATAACTAATATCGTTGTCGAATATCACTATGCAATTCATTCATATTGTTCATTTTGATAAATTGTCTTTGAAAATTCATACAAAGAGTAAAATTAATTCTGAAATATGGATGGAAGTTGTTGTTTTTGTTGAAATCAGTAGTGTAACAAAATTGCTTATAACTCCACAAATATTAAAGCTAAAATGCTGAAATTTCTGTTATGTGTACAAAATGGAATGCCTTTCCCCTAAAAATGCCTAAAATACTATATGGACTCTTTTTTGCTTGAAATGGCTCATTACTTATGTAATCCTTTTTACTTATCATAGAAAAGATCACATTAAAAGTTAAAATCTACTGAAAGCACATTTTTATAAAATGACTTACGAAGTCCATCCTGTTCGTGGCGTGAGTTGCATTTCAAAACTACTACCGGTTTCGGCGCACACTGGTATATACGAAGCGAAACCCCAACTCTTCACTTGCTGAAAAATTAAAATATGATAACGTTAACATTTTTAATATTATTGTCAAAAAATGGTCTGGGGTGGTATTCAATATAGTTCTTACTTGTCTTAAGGATAAGGACAACCAATTAACTCAAACCATATTGAACTCTTGGTCAGTAACAGGCCATATGATTTGCTATCCTTATTCTCCAATTAAATAAGATCACTATTGAATACCACACCTGATTAAAGCCAGAGAAATCGCAGAGCTAACTGCTAAGTTCATGTATACGAGTATGAGACATTTAGCGATTGCTGTACTAGCTCAGTTATCTCTTCTGTGTCAAAAAGATTATATTAAGTCAGACAGGGAAGGCATCACTCAACTTATCCAGTCGAGTACACAAAACATTAAAAACACTCAAAGCACACTGCCCAACTGAACCAACCGAGCACAGGAAACATAAAACACATACAAGACACAATGCCTAACTAAACAAGCAAAGATTCTTCCAAATCCAAGCTGTCGAAAAGTAGAAATATACATTAATATTTTCAGAAACCAAAAGACTGAATGACCCAGTTTCCACAGCAAAACTACTATAATGCCTAGTTTTAGCTGTCAGAAATCCTAAAACGAAGAAGTACCCAATACTTTGCCAACCAAGAAAATGTCCGAATGCCTACGCTGAATGACCTAGTTACAACAGTTAAACTGCCGAACCACATAGTTATAGCTGCCTTTAGCCCCAAACAGCGTTTAAATGACTGTATGAAGCAAAACTGGTCAGCTGAAGTATGTGAAACATATGTAACATTTAAATCCTTAATCGAATATTGAAAAATATCTATGCATCGATATACCATTCTCATTAAGAAAATCACTTGCGCACTTCCGATGCTCAAATCATAAACTAAACATCGAACTAGGCAATCATTACGGAATAGAAAGATCCGATAGAATACGTATGTATATACATGTACAGTAAAATCTCGGTAATACGAGCAGCGATTATTCGAGCAACCGGCCTAATTCGAGTAAAACACAGTTACACTTAGTCTTAACAACAATTCATCATATAATTCTGATAATTCGAGCAACTGGCTTAACTCGAGCATTTGGCCTGTCCCGATGGGTCCTCGAAATAACGAGGTTTTACTGTATATAGTTTTAATCACTTCAATCGTTTAAAATAGAAAAACGAATACCATGCATTCTTCATATGTCCAAAATATACTGAAACAAGAGAACGATACTTGTTTAGTTGGTATACTGGAAGATGTGATACTTTTGATTTTGAAAATTTAATGAGACATGAGAATCATCTTGTTTTAAAAGGAATAGCACTATATGTATCAAACTTAATGCAATGCATTGAAAATTTACAATGGAAAATTATTATTATAGCATAAAAACGGTAATTTTATTTCTAAATACAAAGGCATAACTTGATGTTTTGTATGCTATAATAGCGTTTACGCATGCTTTTTCGTGCTATAACATCTGCAGAGTCCCTGACGGGCTTGGGCACCAACCGTCCCTCGGGACTCTGCAGATGTTATAGCCCGAAAATGCATGCGTTAACCCTACATTATTGTCATTAAATTGGACACCTTTACATTGATAGAATCGTACGTCATTTAAACTTGTTTGAGAAAATGTTGATACGTTTCCTTTTTCATGATATCATGGTACATCGTTATACTAGTATACTATTATTAATCTGGTTCAGTACCCTTGACTTATTCACGGTGGGGAAACCACGTGACCAAAGGTGGTGCAGTGCACGATTTTCGACCGAAAACAGCGTCGATTCATGTAGGTTTTTTCACTCTAACTTCTTTGATACACCCTTGTTTTTAGTCAGATAGCGCGCATAAACCCCGCGATTGAAAGCGATTTCATTGGCTTTATGAATCTTGATGCAATTCTACTCCGTTTTTACGTAATCCTTGCCCAACCGATTCCAAATTTGTGAAATGTTTAGATAACGTACACTTCAGTTCGCAGATTATGCATCTAGCACAGCTTCTATGGCAAATATTCTGTCAAATGATGGATTAAATGGAAGCTAGTTAATATTCTAAGCAGTGTGTGAAATATAAAATATGTCTCTTAAGAAACCTTGGAAATATCACCATACGAAGGGTTTGGTAACGTGCACTTTGCCATCTTTCTGAAGGTAACGTACACGTAAAATGTTTCATTTCTAACAATCGAACTGAATACTACCATTGAACTCGTCGATTAATAAATAGTTTATAGGTAAGCCCGACTGAATACAAACAAATAATCTATACCCACATAAACATGTTGTTTATTCACAAATACATAGATTTTGAAGTCATATATTTGCAATAACAAATAGGCCTACTCGTGGATTTAGGTTAAATGGTCATGCTCGCTGACAAGTACGAGATGTTCAAGAATGATCGCTTGTTTTGAAATGTGGACTGTTTATATAGAGCGGTTAAAATAGTTTGTAATATTATAACATGGTGAGATAAACATCACTAGTTCTATAGATAGAAGTATTCACTGTATAAAGTTATAGCTAAAAGTGAAGTCAAGACTCAATACTCGTCTTCGATCTATAAACATCAATACTGACTAGTAGATATATCTATAGTTGGCCGACGACAACACTACAGTAACCTTTGTTTGCAAATACAAAATGTATTGTGGTTTATGGTCATTTTCGTTTGAAAACAAAGGATTTTGTTAACATCGGACTATATAGATCGGAAACGAGTATTGCGTCATGACTGAACTTTTATATAGTGTATACCCAAAGGTTACTACACAGAGAGGCCATATTCTATAGATCTATACCTCTCTCCGAGCTATAGTCCACCTATGATAACATTAAGTTTATTAGGCTTGTTTACAAATATAAGTTGGCAATCAAATACAATTCAGACGTCGAATTTTGTTTGCTCTCCTGCTTAATCACTTTCAATAGGTATAGGCCCACTCTTCATTGATATGTTTATACACAGTTTATTGTAAACAAAAAAATATTTTGGTTAACAAGTTGTCATTCTTCATCTCAGACTTTCAACCTAGGACAATACTATTTGAATCTATCGACATCAAAAGCATCCTATATATAGAATGACCAGAGTCAAATTTATTAATTGGCTTTTGTAAAACCGATAAAGCGGTTGTTTAGATCTAAGTCAAAAGACTAAAAGATACGTGTGTTATCACATAAAATACGCTCAGTGATTTTAATAAACCTATTACATAATACCGTAATACACACGAGTAATAAACATGCAAAGGAGGCATATACAAGGGCGAGTCACTTTATTTATGTATGTCCAGTGCTGTGGGGTAATTCTGCGCACCTAAAGGAGGTATTCGTCTTACATATTTAGAACTATTTTATCCGTAGAATGAATAGTGATGATTTTTGAATAGAAACAACATTTATTTCATATATAAACAATGCAAAAGGACATATACGTATGCTAAACTAGGTCAAATGTCGTCCTAAAACAAGATGGCTGCTGGTTTAAATGACGATATATAAGCACACAATAACAGATGTACACGAACATTAGATATAACAGTAATTAAACATGACGGTGGGTGCTTTAACCGCGGGTACGAATAAGATCGGGACGAAATGTTCTTACGGAACCTCTGACAACTACACACATACGATATCAGATGTTGATTGCATTGTATAAATTTATACGTTAATTTTCAGTATTAAAGACGATTTTCCTTGCTAAACAAGAACTTGCATCGTGTACAATCAGTTATTTAACTGATATCGGCTATTCAAACGAATAAAATCACGCGGAAAACCTAGTTACTTTCCCTGTCCCCTGAGTGTTACTAACCCAGAACGGAACACGGAACGGAACAGAATACGTTGTCGCTTCGTTCCTAGATTTGTTTATTTATTTTGTAAAGCGTATTTTAAATATATTTTAGATATCCTAAAAATATTGTTTTCAAAAGCAGAAAAAATAACATATTGGAGTAAACATCGTTGCACTATTTTCATAGCCCATTTCAGGAACCGCTTTACTCCTATGGAGTTAACTTGCTGAAGGGAAATTGTGTACATTCTTTTATTGTGTATTTAGTTTGTATGATAAAAAGAATCTTACATTCGTGTCATTCCTTATTGAATTAATTAAACTCGTTAATAAAAATGATATCATTGTATTCAAATCGTTTAATAAATTCAATATGGAAAGACACTCGTGTAAGTTCCTCTATATATTAAATGTCAAGGACAATCAGTGATTGCTGCCCTACATGCCAGAGGGCATAACGGGCAGTAAGTAAGTAAGTAAGTAAGTAAGTAAGTGAGTACAATCAGCGCTGATATACAGAAATGAATTTGTAAGTGCACGTTACCTTCTGAAAGATCGCGTGTACGTTACCTTCAGAAAGATGGCAAAGTGCACGTTACCAAACCGTTCGTATGGTGATATTTCCAAAGTTTCTTAAGAGACATATTTTTTATTTCACACACTGCTTAGAATATTAACTAGCTTCCATTTAATCCATCATTTGACAGAATATTTGCCATAGAAGCTGTGCTAGATGCATAATCTGCGAACTGAAGTGTACGTTATCTAAACATTTCACAAATTTGGAATCGGTTGGGCAAGGATTTCATAAAAACGGAGTAGAATTGCATCAAGATTCATAAAGCCAATGAAATCGCTTTCAATCGCGGGGTTTATGCGCGCTATCTGACTAAAAACAAGGGTGTATCAAAGAAGTTAGAGTGAAAAAACCTACCTGAATCGACGCTGTTTTTGGTCGAAAATCGTGCACTGCACCACTTTTGGTCACGTGGTTTCCCCACCGTGTTATTGATTTCTGCATGGTGCGTAAATATGTAATTTTATATTTCACAATTGTGTTATTATTTTGTAAATTATGTATCCCTTCTCCGCTGTATGACCTAGCTAACTATCTTTCCATGCTTTCATCCCCCACCTGCATGTCAATGTCCTTTTTTCTTTTCCTGACTGTAACCTGTGGCGTTGCCATCCATATGTAAGGTTATTCTATCAATATGACTGTTGTAAACAAATTGTTTTTCACCATTTACCCTTCTCCGCTAAACAACTGCTCTCTCTCTCTCTCTCCCTCTCTTTATCCGCGCATAATTCGCACGTCTACAGACTGCTTTTCGCCTTGTCTCACTTTGTTTTTGTTGTCGTTTTATTTTCATACGTACATTTATACTTGCCGTTGCCATGTTTGCTATATATGTGTTGTAGTAATGTGTGTATATCTGACAGGCCTTTGGCCTACAGATACTTTGAAAATAAACTTACTTACTTATTTTTAAGACATTGCTGTGGACACAACCTTATTGTTGTACGGCGACCGAAGTCGTCGTACTACTGGAATGCCTTTTTCTAATTTACAATGCATTAATCGCAACTTCTTGCACCGAAGCACGATACTGCCCGAAATATCCGCAACAATGATCACATTTAAACTGCGGACCCCTGCGGGCCTATTTGCGGGCTATCAACTTGCGATTACCGAGAACTAAATGAACGTAACGCATGTTTTCATCAACCAGTTATCAAAATTAATAATAGCATATAAAATAGCATCTATTGGTATCATTTATAAGATCAAATAAATTGACAATTGATACACTGTTCCTGCCTCCGCCGATGTATAAAAATAGCGCCCCGTCGTATTTCTCCTCGGGGCGGATGCACTTTCTTTCATATATCTGTCCATCCTTCTTTCTATCAACAAGTGTCTCCTGACTGGAACTTAATAATTTATAAATTGGCAGAATTTTTCACTACATCAAATTTGGTCCTGCACATGGCATAATTCTTCAGGTCAAAATTACATTCTACAAACGCATTTTAATTACAACAAACCGTATGCTTCATCCGACCATTCAACTGCCTGATACAATTTTTCGCCGTACAAACATTCAACTTGTAATTATATGGAATTACTTTGTGAACATGTATATGTATGTATTTTGTATTCAAGTTTAAAAATAACTAAAACTATATGTATGTATTTTGGGTCGGTGGCATTTATTTACATTATAAACTTGATTGAAAATTTGTAAAAACTTCAGCCGAGAACTACTAAGTTACATAATTACCGTCACTATGACCTCGTCCTTTAGCATGTAAATATATCCCGCTTCTCTTGATCCAAAGTCGCACCAGTCCTTTGCAATTAATAGCTCCGTAGAGAAATTATTTGAATTAATACGAGATCCACAATATTTCAAATCATTGGCATTCCGCGCGTCTCTCGTGCGCTGTTGCTCGGGAATCAGCGACATGTCCTTGTACATTGTGTGAACATACGAGGCCGTACATACATATACATTAATACTTTCGAACAGTAGAAACAATGTAATAATTTCCATTTCTGCTATATTCCACTTTGTCAAACCTACATCAGCCAATCTAGCGGTTCCAATTGACAATGTACTAGATTTCAACAAAGTACTTATTGTATAATAAACGCATGCTTGAGCTAACGGTAGAATAAAACAAATGGTCCAATGAATTCACTTCGAAACGTTCGACAAAAACTCTTTGACGAATAATAAGACAGAACGAATCTGTACTGGCGTAACGACATTTATTCAATAGTTTATATTTTAATATACCGAGGATGACAGGATAAAATCAATGATCACAAGAAAAAAATATTTGTCCATTCAAAGATGGTATGAATTTAATACAATAAAGCAAAGCCCGTATCGACTGAAAGCCGATAGCCGTATTCTGATAACTAAGATGATTCGAACCATTATTGACATTTTAGCAGAAGAATCTAAGCCACATTGAATGGCTAATTGCGGACTATTCATTCAAGTTTCCTGTCGCCCTCGTGTTTGTGTTTACAAAAAACTACAGTGTACTTTAATAGAGATATGACAACACCATAATATTAGCACATTAAATAATCAACTCGGTAAATAGATATGAGCCGTTCTTTAGGAAAACTGGGCCGTATGTACTGATACGAGGGGTATGTGAATTGGAATGCAACTAAGCACATAAAATGTATCCTTGTTATATTTCAATAGTTTATACTAATTTATTTAAGGTCGATTGTGAAACAAGTTTTTCCAACTTATATTAATCACTATCGACACCTCATTCCTGATGTAATTCATCGCCACGAGGGTACGAGAGAAGAGAAGCCAGTTTCCCTTTTATGCTGAGCGTCTAGCAAGGGAATTTCTGGTACCATTTTTATTTCGTCTTTGGTATGACGTGCAAGGGATCGAACCCGAGGCTGGTCTGCCATTATCAAAGTCTTTCTACAATTTGTGAAGGAATTTCCTTTGTTTAGCTTGGCATTTATCCATTGTTCATAATATACTTCAAATTGAATGGTAGATACCCTATTTTAAAGAAAACGGCGTACATTCTTACTGGCACACATGGTGCGTTTTGCAATGCAAACTTTTATTCATATTTGGTTATGGATCTGCCGGTTTGGTTAGGGATCATTGTGGCGTGAGCTTATGCTCCGTGCTTTTTGTTTTCCTTTTTGTGTACCTTTCGTGTTCTGTGGCTCCCTAATAACTCCGCATTGTAGTAAATTATAATTTTACATATTTGTTTATGTGGAGTGATTGTTTATTATCCTCGTCAATAGATGTGCCTGGGTCAAGGGCATCCAAGTACACACCTTACAAATTCTGAATTAGTATATATAGTTATATAAATGTGTATTAGTAAACAAGGTATTATATAGTATATACAAGAGCTTGAAATGAAAATCACGTAGTTATAATATTTAGTAAACACAATCTCCAAAATATTAACAATTTTATACATTGAAAATTTGAAAATATATTGTTATATAATGCCAGAATATAGATGGAACTTGTGTTACTTATAAACAAAACACTATCCTCAGTTTTATAGAAACAAATGACAATGTGACATTCTCAAATAGTATACTGGTTCCGGTTTGGTGGGGTATCTTAAATATTTGTAAATATAAGTGTCTTATCTGGAAATTCAGCTAAAAAGGTCGGTTATTTCATTCCAAGTATCATTGAAATGGCTGACGGTGTGATTTTTAATAGCTATTTCTTTTAATATATTGTATTACTTTTACTTTGCTTTAATTATGATAGTGTTTGTATGTACAGTGGTGAATGTAAATACAGACTACTAGTAAAACTACTTTGTGATTTTGAGAGATCGTTTTGTTTCCTGCAACCATCGATTTCGATTTTTATGTTTAACTTTTCAAACATACGATGTTACGGTGCCAATGAAATAGAATCTTTATTAAAGAACATTTTGTTTGAACAATAATGTGTACCCAAATCCGTTCTTCCGGTTCTAAAATTGTTGTGTTTATATATTGTGCTAATAATAGGTCACCCATTGTAAGACATGTTGTTCCAGGAAACAGCGATGTAGTTATATATAGTTCTCAAATTGACAAAATAAATATGCCTTTTGCCGCTGGTGGTTTTATTATTGAATAGTAGTATTGAATTAGGTCACATAACATATTGGCAGGTAGTCCAAAATGCTGCAATTTAATATTGAGATTTTTACACGAAGCTCGCCGATCAATTTCCAGATCTTGAATCAAAAGTTTGATAGTTCAGTGTTGTTTTTTAGCTCACCACAGCGCGAAGAGTCCGTCGTCCGTCCGTCGTCCGTCCGTCGTCCGTCCGTCGTCAATAATTCAACAACTTCTCGTTCTAAACTACTTGGCCAATTTTGATGAAACTTTGCTAGAATGGTGCTAGGATGGTCCTCGTTCAGGTTCCTATTTTTTTTATCACGATTCGATAAAAAAACATGATTCTGAATCTGCTTGCCCGATTTGAATATAATTCCACTGGAATGTTCCTCTACCAAATTCCTTATTGTAATGCCGGCCAGATTTCAATATGAATTCACAGGAATGTACATTGAGTCACCCTCTGTTTGTTGATTTGTCGAGAAATAATGGCTGCCAGGGGAGGGCCTTGTACATGTTTACATAGGTAGAGATGGTGATCAGGCGAGCGATCTAGGGCCATCATCGATCTAGGGCCATCATGGCCCTCTTGTTTATAATTTATTCAATGACAGCACACCGACCATAACCATAATTGACCACCTTCCATTTAGTATGCAACTTCTTGTCAAGTGCATTCTTACAAACAAAAGGGGCATTGACCAAAAAGCACTTAATGAGCAAAACTAGTACATCCTTATGGTACGACATACACGTAGTATTTGACCCCAGATGCCCTAATTGCAGACGTGGATTTTACAGTGTCAACCATTTTGACCAGATTATGCCAACTCTGTGACCTTGAAAATATAAAAATGCTTTTCTTTTATTTAAGGCTGTGAGTAAGTGTGAGATTAGGTGCACCGTAAAACGCATTACTCACCATTGATATTTGTCACTGTCAGTACTAAAACGTAAGCCCTACAGATAATCTTCGTTCATGTATGTAATGTCCACTTTATAGTACAAAAGAGAAAGACAGAAAACATCACTGTGCTTTTTGTTGCACAGTTTTTTCTATGTGTCCCTTTACAACTTTGAAGATCAGTTTAACGCTGATTCATTTCTTTCAATCAGGCATGTACATACATGTACAGGGTGTTAAAAAAGTTTTTTCTCAAAATTTAAATTCATACAAATTATATGTGAGCTTTGTGCGCAATGTACAATTTCATTTTCTTACTATAATGGTTTCATTCAATACCAATGATATTACATTTGTAGAATCTAGGTAGAAGCATCTGTAATTTAACCCGAACATTTTACATTCTTCTGGCGTCAGAAAAATAAACTATTCAAACTTAAACATTGAGAACGAATTTTAACACCCTGTACTGTTTCTGTTGGTTGATACTTTATGTGTTGTGTTTGTGATGTGTGATCGTCCGTGTGGCTCGTTCTTTAATCTTAATCCGGTAGTGTTTGACTTACTTAGACCAGAGATTTTTAATTTTTTGGTTACTCGGACATTTTTTAGCAATAAGTTAGCAGGAGGAGGGAAAACAATAAAAACGATTGGATGCTGCTTTCGGGGATGTCATTGGCATGCGTGGTCGTCCTTGTGTTCCTTACTGTGTTCAGACTCTTACCCTTGTTGTGTTTAACTAATTGAGGCGACTGTGAGGCAGCTGGAAAAGGTTGTCGTTTTATAGCTGCCACGTTTTATGTTTATATGTTCAATTATATGTTTGTTATTGTGGCTTGTACTTCAGTGTAGCAATACCACGTGACTTTTGGCTACAGTTACAAGAAGAAATTTGTAAACATTGGAAAATTAAATAGCCATAAGTATTTTATTTCTTTATCGATTAATTTGAAATATAAGCCACGCTAAGGGGAACATTATTGCTTTTCATGAAGTATAAGACCTTTATCAGCAGCTTTACCGATTTTTTCATTACCCCGTGAAACCTACACGTTTCTTTCCCCCTTAGCGTGACGTATATTTAAGAAATAAAATACTAATGGCTATTTTTATGGCTATATAATCTGGAGATCGGCTCTACAATATGTTTCATTATAATTGAATTATTAATTGAATTGAAATAGTTATATAAAATAAATAGACAAAAATATGATTTATGTTTTATTGAAAAGCTCAATCAAATATGTTAGAACATAATGAACAAAACTATCATATCATGCCTATAGAATGCTCGCTAGTTGTTTCCATCGTAAAGATATTGATATTTATACAATAATGATGCACGACTTATGTCACACACCCTCTAGCTAACTATATACAGGGTGTTAAAAAAGTTCGTTCTCAAAATTTAAATTCATAAAAAGTTTCATTTGAGCTATGTATGCATTAGACAACGACAATTTCTTACTGCAATAGCTTCATTTAATGTCAGAGAGATAAGAACAATGGTAGAACCCTCTGAATTTCAACCTTAAAATATACAGTCTTCTGAGGGCAGAAAAATAAAATATTGAAACTCAAACATTGTGAACGAACTTTCTTAACACCCTGTAGTATCTATAATCACCGCTGGTACTGGCTGTCCACTGGATTTGCAGTATCCGCCGAGCAGTTGAAAGAAGCAATTAATATTAAAGGTGCTGCCTCACAGATCGGGCTAAATTTTTGTATAACGTAATTTTCCTACCTAACCAAGTATTTATACAATAGAAAGTCACTGGTGGTTGCTTTATGAAAGATTTATGGCATATAAGCAGTTTAAATCACTCTTGATATTTGGCACTCAGTATTTTTCTGTTTGAAAATATCGCCGAGTTTCCTTCCAAAATGTTCTGTGAATTATGTAATTCACACATGATCAAACTGTAACTTCAACAAACTAAAGCCGTAACATCTGTGAGGTATTTGATTCGTTTCGCAATTCGTTTTCATTGAATGGAAACGAATTTCCGTCAATTTAAGTGATAGTAGTGCTAATTCTATAAGGTATTAATACCCTAAAGAGTTTTGGGTGTAAAATGCTAAATTACTACAAAATGCCGATGTTTCCCAAGCTATATTTTATGTCAATGTGGTTGTTTATGGCATATACAGGAAACTACAAATGTATACCAAAATTACATGAATATTTGACAATTTAATTTTTGCAATACACCAATACGTGAGGCAGTCCCTTTAATATGAAAGAACCCAACGAGACCAACAAAATGATAACAAAAACCCCTTACAGAATTGACAAAAATTTACAGTTTGTTATTATTTATTAAAGCCCTATATAAATGGTACATTCGTTAAGCGTACATACATAAAGCATTCATCATTACTGCATTTATAATGAACTACAATACAAAAATGTGAATCTTTTTGCATCGGTAAACATTGTACTGCAAATTTATCTCCATTCACCGAGAGACCATTTCATTGCATATATACATAAACTCTACTCAAACTGAGTGCTTCATTATTAATTCATTTCATTTCTTCAAAGAATTTACAACCCTACCCATTTGTGTTGGGCCAACATGTATTCCCAATGATACATATACACTGCCCACCAAAAATAAGTTTACATATGTTATTTCCCTATTTACTTGTCTGTAATAACACTTACTTGCTAAACAGTGAAGCAACAATTTATTTGAAAAAAAAGGAATATTGTTGTTTATTAAATGTAAAGGCCATTCATTAATTGGTACCCTAGGAGCAAATTCTTAAGTTTCTTTATCTCTCTTGAATGGTAACTTTGTCACAAAAAGATGGAAAATTCAGCTTTTGGGTCACATGGTTATTTTATTTAAGAACATCTTTATCTTTATTTCTATCTCATTTTTTACTCATATTGTAACTGTAGTTTCAGAAACAAGTATTATTGTGACCGTCTGATATACAGATATTGAATTATTTAACCAAGTCTAATTTTGGCAACAATTATTTACTGTATACTTTTTTGGTGGGCACTGTATAGTCCGTTTACTCAAGATTTGTCACTTGTATGCATACAAACATTGCACTATCATAACGTTGTATTTTATTGCTTTAAACATTATACTAGTAATTTTGGAAAAGTCGTACGAAAGACATAAAAAAGAGAAATGGCAAGGTTTATGTACACAATGTGACGCAAGCCATTGACCGACTTGAATAATCGATTTATACCTGTATACTAGAATTATAGGGACATTTATTTCTTTTTCGAAAAATCACAGTGCCAAATAAAGCCATTAATGAACTTTGTCCATTAATTACCTGAAAATGGAGATACTTTAAATGTCACGTATGTATCTCTAACATTTCCACACGAACGCCATGAATGAAGTAATATACTATGCTCTTTCTAAACACTATTTTACACTACAGTGACTAATTTTGGACGGTTGAAAAGCTATATAGTTGTATGTATACTAATAGAAGACCAAAATTAGTTAATTAATCTAAAGAGTTTATTAGTACTCTTTAATTAATCTACAAAACACTTAGGAGAGTATTTTTTACACAATATCGACTACGTACTGAAGTCAGGTATCCGTTCCAGTTCAGAGTTATTCAATCGGCCATTGATTGCCACAAGATGCATATCGAGCGGTTGAATAGAACATGGATTACACAACACACGCCCTCTGTTTTGATGTACGTCAACAATGGCGTTTCAGGTTCTTGATTAGTGCTTTGCTCTTGTACATCATAAATCACTTTTCTACCTATGCTTCGCCCTAGCACAAAAGTTCCACTACGTCACACGTCACGTGGTCATTGGCACGCGGTATTCGTTATCCATTATTCCGGGTACATTGAATACATCATGTGTTACACAATCTTCAGGGTTCTCGTCCCCCCTGTCTTGCTATCCGCGCAGCATTTCACATACAAATACGTCTGAATTACATTGCATTTTATATAAATGTCAGGACAGAATTCCGTTGTAAAGCATTTCATTAATGTAAAATAATGTAAATTACATCAACCCGACCCTGTTTCATCTCGTCCCACTTAATAAAAGTAATTCATAAATTGAAATTATTGCACTTAATAGCAGCAAAGTATGTGAGAAGTACAGGGCATTCTGGGAAGATACCGCCGCGTGTTTCTCTGTTGTTGTTGCTGGTGTGGTTGTCGTCTGGTATGGGGTAGACAACAGCAGACGATCTACGACATGTATGATGCCGTTTGTTGCTAGGATGTTAGGACGTAATATTCTCGCTTCAATGCGATCCCACTTGAGGTAAAAACCTGTCAATAGAACAATGTCAGAGATATATACGCCATAAGGCAATAAGCATGATTGTGGCATTAAACAAGGCAATAAGCTTGATTGTGGTATTAAACAATGCAATAAGAATGATGGTGGTATTAAACAAGGCAATAAGCATGATTGTGGTATTAAACAAGGCAATAAGCTTGATTGTGGTATTAAACAAAGCAATAAGCATGATTGTGGCATTAAACAAAGCAATAAGCACGATTGTGGCATTAAACAAGGCAATAAGCACGATTGTGGTATTAAACAAGGCAATAAGCATGATTGTGGTATTAAACAAGGCAATAAGCATGATTGTGGTATTAAACAAGGCAATAAGCATGATTGTACTATTAAACAAAGCAATAAGCATGATTGTGGTATTAAACAAGGCAATAAGCATGATTGTGGCATTAAACAAGGCAATAAGAATGATGGTGGTATTGAACAAGGCAATAAGCATGATTGTGGTATTAAACAAGGCAATAAGCATGATTGTGGTATTAAACAATGCAATAAGCATGATGGTGGTATTGAACAAGGCAATAAGCATGATTGTGGTATTAAACAAGGCAATAAGCATGATGGTGGTATTAAACAAGGCAATAAGCATGAGTGTGGTATTAAACAAGGCAATAAGCATGATTGTGGTATTAAACAAGGCAATAAGAATGATGGTGGTATTGAACAAGGCAATAAGCTTGATTGTGGTATAAAACAAGGCAATAAGCATGATTGTGGTATTAAACAAAGCAATAAGCATGATTGTGCTATTAAACAAGTGCGTTTTTAATTAAAACACATTATAAACAAATGAACAAACAATACGAACCATTTCCTTACCAATATTACCACATAAAGATGCTTTCATTTTTCAGCTTAGGCATTACTGCGTCTATTAACTTACGACGTACACTAACTTGTTGGCCATAATACTAGTAATACTCGGCGTATGTTACAACTTTGTATAAAACGCTGGACAAGAACATTTATTTTATACTTTATTTTTTGAAATTGTTAATCGTCGACGAATTAATGAACCCACGCAGTTGTTGTTTAATCAAAATGCATGTGTCAATGAATATATCACATAATTTGACATGATATTTATATGTAGCGATACATACCGTCGGTTTTAGAAATAACGGTCATATTTCTGTTGTTTGCATATGCTATGTATCCGCCATCCATGATTGATGTATATTCTACAGCCATACCTTTAACAATATGGCGTCGAACGATCTGTAATACATATAAAGATTTATACATTAATTATACTTCTATTAATTAATTAATTAAAAGAGAAATTAATGACCATGTTGTAAAGCTATGTGAAATAAGTATGGATTATTAAATAGGAACGGCGGGATTCGGCATACTAGGTTAGGTTTTGGCTCGAGGGCTTCAGCAATTTTGTTACTATATTTAGTAACACATGCGATAAACACACAAAGAATGCGTCATCTACTAATTGGATACATATCAGCCATGAACATATACCAACCTGTTTAATAATTATGGCTTGTACAAACTATAAGCATAACATGAAACATAAAGGCTAATGCTAACTACCAGTCTATCGATTTTACATTCGCTATGCGCCCACACAATTCCAAAAGCTATACTGTCCTGGGACAAACATCCTAGGTCACATGTGACCGAGGTATGAGCGTTACGGGCTCGAACATCACCGAAGATATTTATGACACACAAGACTACGGGTCCAACAATGTTGGACAGTGGTGGGGATCACAGAGCACACTGAAACATGGACAATCAAGGAGTTGGCTCGTACGGGATTCGTAAGTAGTAACACGAAAGCATTAAGTGATCTAAATTTCGGGGATGTCAATTTTCCTGATTTATTTGGAATTCCGAATTTATCATTGCCGAAAAAGCAATGGCTTCTGACTAAAATAAAAGTTATTTGATGAAAATATCTCAAGAAATAGCAAAGTTATGTTCAATTTAATCTGCTCTGAAAGATTTTCTTTGATACAAGCTGAGTTTATTATGGAAGTTATAGTTAGAACATATTAAGTAAATTTTAATGATTAAAAAGGGCGGAGCGAGCGAAGCGAAGCGAGGCCTTTTTAGTCATTAAAATTTACTTAATATGTTCTAACTAACTTAGAATATAACATTCTGCATTCTGATTGGCCGATAGAAAGTAGCGCCAACGCATGACGTCAAGTCTGTGAAGAGAAAATTTTAATTATTAAATTTTCATTTAACCGCCAAAATGCGGCGTTTTCATTGGCTCATAATGTAGGTTATATTCTAAAGAATGTGAGTGAAGGCCTCTTGTTTGGCAAAAAAGGATGAGTGCATACGATTTTCCTGGTTTTTAATTTGGCCATGTTGACACCCCTGAAGTTTAAATCGCAACAATTGATATTAAGTATATGAGTAACAAAAATAAGTATAACTGAATAGACACTAAACTCTACTAACCTCCATTCGTTCTGTATAACTGAGATTCATATTGATGTAGTTGATATCATTCCTTGTTAGGTAATGGAAGGAGTTATCAGCTGGAGCAAACACAGTATACATGGTGTCACGTGATGCAAGGTCTATACTAGAATTACTGGGAATTAACTTCAGTAGTTGATCAACGCCGATACTGTCAAATACAAATAAACAAATAGTTGTAAAAATATATATAACTAAACAGTAATTATTTACTAATAAAGCAAACAGAAGGACAGACAAAGGGAGTAAAGTGGACATATTTTCTTATCAATAATGGTGATCTCGGTATTCTAACAGAAGATCTCGATAAAGCTCCTGGCGTATAGATTCCTCAATACAACACCGAGAAACGATCCAGTGAAAAACATGTTATTTGGAGTGTGAATGTATAATCACAGATCACGCAATACCCACCTCCTTCCAAGCCAAAGGTCTTTGGTGAATTAGTCCGGGAAAACCGAATGGCCACACAATCACAATAAACCAAATCACTGTACTCATTATTGCAATCCTATGTAATTCAACATGTACTCATTATTGTGATTGAAACATCCGGGGATTTTCCATCACTGTACTCATTATTGCAATCCTATATAATTCAACGTGTACTTATTATTGCGATAACCGGAAGTTGACTCGTTTATACATTGTGACAATTACATCTGTCTCAGTCGAACTATAAGAACCCATAACAAATACAACAAAAAACCCCCCAAAATATACACACCCTATTTCCGGCTGTCTCTTTACTTCAGTAAGTGTGTCATACAGTGGATAGCTGAGGAAACCCTCAATCACGTAAATAATTCCATTACTGCATGCGATACCGTCAGAGATAAGATCAAACTGTGGTCGGAGATTTGTATATCCAGTATCAACAGTCACAACCTCTGAATGAAAAAAAATGTAGACATTAAGATACTCGTACGCACAAAGATGTATTTGGGCTACAGTTTAGAGCGAGTTCAGCTGTCCTACTAGAGTTAACTCTAGTGACGTAAGAATCTAAAAATAAACTCTTGGAGCTCTTTAGCAAAACGAAAAGAGTTAAACTACAGAGTAAACAAACATGTGATTCGTAAGATATTGTCCCAATTGGAACTACAGCAACCCAGCCTCGCAGCGGGGTGGAACTCTAGTACACTCGAGTACACTCGAAGGTAGAAACTCGACTCGTTTTGCTGCAACTCTAGTTAATCGAGTTTACCCTTGTAAGTCAGCTGAACTCGCTCTTTATGCTTCAAAACCACAAGGGTTCCAGTCACGTATTAATAAGACTGGCAAACACTATCGTAAGGCTTGCTAAAACCAAACTTCGTGATAGAATGTTGGAAAATAATAAATGCGAGAGGTGCCACAAATTTTAAGGCCAAATACTCCTTACGAAGCCCCAAGAAGGTGTTAATACATCGGGTTAGCATGAAAGTGTCGGATATTCAACGGTGTTCAAATATAAGTGTCGTATATAGCTACCTGATCTGTTGTATGGATCCATTTGTAGAAAGGTGAACGTATAATTGTATCTGTTTTCTACCACGTATATTCGACTGTTCTCAAAACTGTTGTCCATATATTTCTCTGTAAGGGACACTGAAGGGATCATATGACTCTCGTACAGCTGTAAGAAAAGGGTTATCCTTTCAATCCCCTTTTTTGAATAGTTTGAACAGAAAATCCATTCCAACGTCACATCAGTGAAACATGGACGCGAAAACGAATAAAGCTTACTACAAAAATATGCTATAGACTATTCTCCACATATAGCTAAACTACGTATTTCGGCCATTTTACTGTTGGAACTTGGTCATTCAGCTTTGGCATTCAGCTTTTTTATTGCTGAAACTGGTTCATTTAGTATTTCGACAGCTTGGACATGGGAGGATCATAACTTGTTTAGTAGGGCATTGTGCCTTGTATGTTGTTATATTTTCTGTGCTTGGCTGGTTCAAGTGGGCATTGTGCCTTGTATGTTGTTATATTTTCTGTGCTTGGCTGGTTCAGGTGGGCATTGTGCCTTGTGTGTATTTATGTTTTCTGTGCTTGGCTGGTTCAGGTGGGCATTGTGCCTTGTGTGTATTTATGTTTTCTGTGCTCGGCTGGTTCAGGTGAGCATTATGCCTTGTGTGTATTTATGTTTTCTGTGCTCGGCTGGTTAAGCTGAGTGCTGCCTTCCCTGTCTGACTTAATATTATCTCTTTCCACATATACATCAGAAATATACTAAATATTTATCGACCAGAAAAGATTGCAAAAATAGAAGCAATGCAAAGAGAAGGACTAGATAAAGTAAAGTGTGAAGAAAAGAAGGTGAAGATGTACAGGACATGTTCTTAGAATATATCCAACAGACATACAAAGGATGGAGAAAAAGAGGTAGGCGAAGGAAATCTCATCACAGAGTAGAGAAATGTATAGAGCTCATTGGTATCCCTATTCTCTACACACAGAGAAGGAACCAAGTCAAGCATGTATACTCAGAAACAAAAAAACCCTCTATATCCACAAGTAGAACTAACTGTTGAAACCGGGTCATTCAGCTAGGGCATGTAGTATTTTGGTGGCTGGAACTAACAATTTATCATACTTTCGACAGCTTGGACTTGGGCGGTTCTTTGCTTGTTTAGTTTGGCATTGTGCCTTGTATGTGTTTTATGTTTCCTGTGCTCGGTTGGTTCAGTTGAGCATTGTGCTTTGGGTGTTTTTAATGTTTTCTGTGCTCGGCTGGTTAATTTGAGTGCTGACTTCCCTGTCTGACTTAATGTAATCTTTTTTTATTGGTATGTTTTATTACTAGTATATGACACACGACTAATATAACAGAAAATAGTCAACTAAATACATTTGATTAATTAAAACATACATGTATATTACACACTGTATTGCCTTACCATTTTGATCATTCCTCTTTCAGAATTGATGCGTGTTTTGTGAAAATCAGACAAACTGGTGAGAAATTTGGAGCTTGGTACAAATAAGGTCTGGTTGATATTGAATGTTGTAGACCACGTGTGATAGTCATCGACTTGGTGTATCAGTCCGAGGAATGGTCTGAAACAGAATACTAGTATACAAATTGTACCAACTTGACAAAGAAATTCTCTTTAAAAGACTAAAGTCGTGTGTTGCCCTTTTAATACCCATACCTTTTCTCAAACTTCATCACAATGCCATCGTATGAACCTATTTTCATGTCATAGTCATGTTTGAAAAAGCTTGTTTTTCCTAAAGTAAAGAGAAGTTTTTTCTTAGTTTCTCAAAATGGCATGTTTGCCTAACAACTTTTTTCATCTTATGCAGCGATTGTAAGCAACAATAATAAACAATACTGAAACAGCAACAGAAACATCAACGCTCGTGGCGCGTAAAAATTGTCCATAATATATGTGTCTATTATACATGTACAAATGTATGTTGTAAAACTGTTGACTTCACAGTGTAAGATACGCGGGAAAAACGCTTTAATATTGATGATAAGATATCATTAAATCACAATTAAATGTGGCATCATTTGAAGAGCAGCATAAAGAAGTTGATGCTAGTTTTATGCGGTAATATTTGGCCACATCATTTGTTTTAAATTGTCAATGTTAACTAACCATTTTAGTAACGCGTTCTGAATATGAGTCTTTAAACTCTTTTACTAGCCATGGGCTACTAGATATTATTCGTATATAATTCTCATTAAAATGTCTACGTTAAAGCAGGATGCGTGAGATAGCATCTTAACTGATTGTTATCCGATACATTAAAGTCAACCTCATGTTGTCATAATTTCAATATTGGTAAACCCTTTGTTTTTGAAGTAATTATGCAATAATGTTGTAGCCACGTTTTAATTGGCTTACAAATTATATAACATGACATTTGATTGGCTAAGAACGTTTTAAGTATTTTGTAACGTGTAATTTGATTGGTCAAAAGCTTTTTAACATATATTTTCTATGATTTGAAAATAATGTATATTAAGTAAGATTTGATTTAGACTGAATATACAAAAAAAGTAATGATGTAGGACTAAGACAGTTATGATGTAGGTTTTTAAAAGTTAGGAAAAGTGGAGTTCCACTACGCTTCGTTAAGTTACTAACTCTGTGTGTTAAAACATAAATATTTGTTATTGTTAAACTATTTGGAGAAACTACAGAATAAAAATAGTAAAACTGACTGTGGATTTGTCATAACTTATTTAGTTGAGACTTTGTTATCATATTTGAAATTATACTGGAAAAACGCATTGGACGTACGACGTTAGCAGAGCTAAACTGACAGCTCACACAACGAACGACACAACGCTGTTACATACGAGCGAATTCCCAAAACAACAGACATAACACTGTTGGTCTAACAACAATCGGAACTCATCATCAACACATGGAAAATGAGCTCAATTCCCAAATTGGATATCAACGACATTTTTCAACGGCATTACACTGGCGGAGAAGAGAGGCTAAAATTTGCGGTACCTCACAGCATCACAGCCAAGCGAGTGAATTTCAACAAGCGAGTTACTACTACCATGTTAATTATACCAAACGAATAATTACAGCCAAGCGAGTGAATTTTAATCAGCGAATAAATACAGCCAAGCGAACTTCTACACGTGAGTTATTGCTAATTAGCGAATTTCAACCAGTGATAAATACAGCAAAGTGAATCAGTGCATATTTGAGCAATAGAAGTATTATATTAAATTTCATCAGTGTGAGAATACTTCATCTCGGGAATTGGGCAAGTTCGAATTCTACTAGAATGAACAATCGGCGATATTCGGTGAGTTTCCAGCATCAACCGATTATGAATTCCATATTGATTACTACGTATACCCATGGACTCATTAAATCACGATCTCCAAAAGGACGGTGGAAACATGCGATCTACAAAAACAGTAGACATTAAACTTTGGATGTGTAATTATCAGTGCACCTTCTGTGTCGATGAATTTGTACTTATTTTATGTAAATTTTGGTACTTTTATTATATTCACGTAACAGTTAGTTAAAAACTGTATTTATTATCATTGACAATGTTTTTAGTCTAACTTTATTATGCATTTGTATTAAATGCGCGTAATTGTTTCCATGCGAAAAATTTTCTAAACATGTGGTCGACATAATAATGATATCATTAATTTTATTTTTACAATATCAGATGAGATTTCGGATTTATAAGTATATGGTCATCTTAGACATTTTGCAGTTTAGCTAAGATTTATGCGAAAATAGAGAAATATGTCAACTTGAATTTGAAAGTGTAGGCATAATCGGCAACACATGGCATTAAAATGTATGAGAGACATTTAATTAAGTTTACAATGAGTTACATTAATTCTAAAGGGGGTATGAGTCAGCAATATTAAAAATAATTTATTAACTGTTTTAGGCGGTAATAATTATTTTGTTACTGGTAAAAATGGGTTAAAGCAGCAATGTTCTTGGTTGTTAAGAGCTCACAAATACTTCTAAGTTTGAATACATGCTAGGTCCTTTAAAATTTATTAAATATCGAGGAATTCTTGTATTGCTAACAATTTGGACCACAGAATTAATATCATATGATAAATTAAGGAAATGCAGGCTCACTAAGCTCTATTTCAGTCAATCTATTTATGGTGCTACAGTAGCACTTAATATTGGTCATTGGTTATCCCAATACCATTACAGGTGTATATTTTTTTTGTGAGAAAGGTGTGAGTGTGTTATATAGTCTATCTATTAGTGTGAGTAAGGTATTTTTAACACCTGGTACTGGTATATGTAGACTGCAATAGTTCGAAATGTTGCTTCTATGGTAGATAACAGTCAAATTCTTATATTTTAGTTGACTGGAGTAGACTGGTGATGTTTCTGCTTTCCATCGTTCTGTGTCTCCATACGGTATTTTGGAATCAACCTTAAGTGGGCTGCAGTTTAAGAACTTTATAGCTGTCTTTAATTCACGGGATATATCCACGGGATATAATGCACTCAGCTATTGTGAGCGGGTAGCATAGGCATAAATTAATTAATTGTGCATTTACCAGAACATTGGGAAATGTAATTATATAGGATTACATAATATTGCTGATCTCAAAACCCTAGGGACGTGAACTGCATGTATAAAGAATGGAGTGTTGTCCGATATTAATCAGTTTATAAAAACAACAGGAGACAAGTAAACTAAATAATTGTCTGTGTTATTTACATGATTCTTGAAAAGATTTTACATTGCCACTTTGAATATGTTGGTAGCATTACTAACTGAAAACGTCCGAATGTTAGGACATGGTTCCAATGAACTGTTGAAATTTGGAAAACTTCAACACTTTCCGGTTTCAGCCTTGCTGAACACTATGTTTATTAACTCTAACATTTGTGGAATAGGCACAATATATTCAATGGCTAATAGATAATGTGACCGTGTACATGACTTTATTTGTAACTGCATATTTTTTTATATATTTAAGTACTGTTGATAAAATTGGATGACCACTTCATAGGAATGAAGTTAAATACGGGAGGGGAAACTTTTATGCGGTAATATTTGGCCACATCATTTGTTTTAAATTGTCAATGTTAACTAACCATTTTAGTAACGCGTTCTGAATATGAGTCTTTAAACTCTTTTACTAGCCATGGGCTACTAGATATTATTCGTATATAATTCTCATTAAAATGTCTACGTTAAAGCAGGATGCGTGAGATAGCATCTTAACTGATTGTTATCCGATACATTAAAGTCAACCTCATGTTGTCATAATTTCAATATTGGTAAACCCTTTGTTTTTGAAGTAATTATGCAATAATGTTGTAGCCACGTTTTAATTGGCTTACAAATTATATAACATGACATTTGATTGGCTAAGAACGTTTTAAGTATTTTGTAACGTGTAATTTGATTGGTCAAAAGCTTTTTAACATATATTTTCTATGATTTGAAAATAATGTATATTAAGTAAGATTTGATTTAGACTGAATATACAAAAAAAGTAATGATGTAGGACTAAGACAGTTATGATGTAGGTTTTTAAAAGTTAGGAAAAGTGGAGTTCCACTACGCTTCGTTAAGTTACTAACTCTGTGTGTTAAAACATAAATATTTGTTATTGTTAAACTATTTGGAGAAACTACAGAATAAAAATAGTAAAACTGACTGTGGATTTGTCATAACTTATTTAGTTGAGACTTTGTTATCATATTTGAAATTATACTGGAAAAACGCATTGGACGTACGACGTTAGCAGAGCTAAACTGACAGCTCCCGACACACATACGACAGAGGTGTTCACCAACAACACACAGCATTGAACTTGAGCTAAATTTCCACACTGGTTATCAACGCCAAAAACAACGGCATTACACTAGTTATATGAACGTTAATGTTGTATTCATACAGCCCGTTTCATAAAGAATCATAAGTCTTAAAACTTATGACAGACTTAAGACTGACATAAGTTTTGACATAAGACCGTTTCAAAGAAGCTGTCTTAACTTTGTCTTAAGCTTCAGACCGATATCGGTCATAAGTCCGATTTAAGAACGATTATTGACATCTTCAAATGGAGTTAGAAAAATATACACGTGCAGTTTACCGCCGGACGTCGCTATACGGGCACCTGCACAAAAAGGAGTATCTACACAGTGTGTGCTGACGTGATAAATTTAGATCTAGACATCAATAAAATATAGCTGATAGAAAAAAAACTTATAGCTTTACTGTAGGTCTAGATCTACCCGAGATATCTTCATCCAAGCTCCAGTGTTAGGCACATGGTCAATGCCGACTTCCGTACGCTCACTGAAATCACTTTCTATTAAATATATCTACTTACGGTAACAACCAAACATAATCTCTCATACCCTCGTAGCGATGGATAACATCAGGAATGAGGTGTCAAGAGTGATTAATACAAGTTGGAAAAACTTGTTTCACAATCGACCTAAAAAGTAATATAGTATAAACTAAACCAAACATAATTAACTAGATACACAACAATCAAAGTTTGGAATCTTGTGACTTACTTTAGTTCTGGAACTGTTTCCATGGTTTCAGCAACAGTACGGAATGGAAAATTTAACAGCGTGTCAATAACATGTATAATACCATTAGTACAACGTATATTCTTCTTGACGACCAGACCTTTCATGTTGTTCACGGTTGCATATACTGAAATGAAAATACACATTGCAGATAGAAGATGACTAAATTTTAAGCCACATTAAATAGAGGATCTTGCATGAGTGCTCATTACATACGAGTTTTATTAAACGAGTGGATAAAATGATAAGACACGAGGCTTTGCCGAGTGTCAAATTGTTTTTGTCGACGAGTTTAATAAAACTCGTATGTAATGAGCACGAATGTAAGATTCTGTTTATCACATAACATTAGAAAACGATCATTATTGTTCAAAAGGATGATGTACGCTGCATATGTTTCAGCCAAAATTCGGCGGTATAATGAGCGTGACGTCATGGTGACGTTGATATTATCCTTACGTCATTGACGGATCAATACATGGATTTGTTAACGTCACGTCAAGCTAATTTACATATTTAGTGCACAGTCTGGGAGTGCCGAACGATATTTACGGCACGGCTTTATGGCACTCCTGGACCACAGGTTATGTGATAAAATAAGCATTGACGTCATCATTGGCCAAATTGACGTCACGTTGAATATATGACATAAAATACAATTCCATTTGTAGACGTAAATATACATGAAAGTATGTTTTATTGTATATCAAATAAAACTTTGAAATGTAAGTGTTGTAGATGTGCAAACTACTTGTGGTTATACTTAACATATAAAAACTGTTTCATTTGAAATGTGTAACAGATACATGTATTATGAATCACCCTGTACATGAAAATGTAATTGTAGTTATCGAAATCTTACAGTTATAATCCGTTTTAAACACTGAAAACTGTAAGAATATAGAATCATCTGGTGAGAACTGTGCACTGTTTCTGTTGGCTGTGATAATAACCAACCCTGGCCCCGATCTCCCGAAGCATCTCAAGTAGAAATCTCAACTCAAATTGAGATTTTGCTCAAGTCAAGAGTATAAATTAGAGATCATGCTTAAGTTTTGTGTTCAAAATATTTTACTGTAATAAATATTGAACAATGTATCTGTTTTGTGATGCCAACTTTCAAGCTCTGGCATCTCATGGAAATGATCTCAAAGACACATGACAATATATGAGATTTATCTCAGCTCAGATTGAGATGCTTCGGGAGATCGGGGCCTGGTGGTGTGTTTGGTTGTCTTTGTGATGCATTTTTGACTGTTGGCTACTAATTGAGGCGAAATACTGTGTGAGTAGTGTGTAGATATATTGTCGCTGAGCGTTTAAATTTTATTGATCATTTGTTGTTTTTGTCCTTGTGGCTATAGTGCGCCCAGGATAATGTGATGTTTACAAACATGAATCGGTTTGGTCAACTAAAGAAAACAGGTCAGGTCAGTTTTATTCTGAAAACATCACGGATAAACATGCACACCTGATTAATCCACCTAAATGGATTATACCAAAATTTTCCGCCTTTCATGTTATCCTGAGCGCACTATAGTAATGTGTCATGTTTGTTTTTGTGTGTTTGTTCTATGCCTTCCCTGTTCCTGTTCTGTATGGCGTATTGGGTGCCATTTGTGCTTTGTTGGTTCTACTGAATACTGCGTTCACTGTCCAATATAGCATTGTCTATTTTTAGTGGATTTCTGTCAACTTGTTTATAAGATCGGTTACATTGAATATCCGAATATTATTATAAAAATAGTAACCTTTTGTGAAACCAGGACCACTGATCGATGGATAAAAAACAAATACCATCTACGCATTGAAAGCGGACATTGGTCTCCTATACGGTACTTACTCATCGATCCCGATATTACGTTTGTTAGACTAAATCAAAGGTATGATCGGTTGTTTCTATTTGCACAGTTAACTAGCATGTTTACCAAATGAGACATTAAACTAGAACAAGGTATTGATGTTATTCTAAATAAAGATTGCAGTTGAAATCCAACAACCTATTTTTCAGATCACTTTACAACAAGTTCGGTACAGGAATGTTGTTATTACAGGGTAAGCAACATTGGCCAGATTATTATACATATAGGATCCGTCATGAGTTGTCTTTGGAGACCAACATTTCTTAAACGAGTCTAGAAAACACAGATTATTAAATTGTGTCGAGTTTAAGAAATGTTGATCTCAAAGACAACGAATGACGGATTATTTTTATCACATTACCATAGTTACCGAGTGGCGTTACATTTTTGCGTCGAAAAGCTGGTGACGTCACGTATTTGTTATCACATGGAATATCACGTAGTTTTTTACAGTTTATTTCAGAATTTAAGGCATAATGCCCATGGATCATGTTTACAACAATACAACAATGTATATTTACATAATTATATAAGTACGCATACAAGACAAGCACATCAACACAAACACACACATCCACACGCATACCCACGCATGCTAACACACACGCGCACACGCACACCCACACACATACACGTATTTATGTGATAAATCACCTTCCACACTATTTCTATGGATAAACCAAACATTCAATAGAAATGAAACATAAGAGCAACGGATGTCTAAGGACAACACTTATTTGAAAGGGAAGGAAATACGCAGATAGTAACACATAGCATGGTAATAGGAGAGATCATGTTTGTATACAAAGGGATTAGTGCCACCAGCTAGCTATTGGTGAATGACAGGTTTTTATTGTTCATTCATTCAATAGATTGCTGGTGGGCATTTTGCATATGAATACGGTGATCTCTCCTATAACAGTTGTTACTTACATCTATCCGTTATTCTGGTGACATACAATGGCAAGCCGACCATAGATACGAGTCTTGTAAAGTTCCCATACTCCTCAGCAAACCGTTTAGTTCCGGGTACCACATGAGCTTTCACAATCTATCAAATATTAGAGCTTAATTATACCAAATACCAAAACGTGTTTTATATTTTTTTAAATGCCGAGCATAGCCTTTATTTGCTGAAATATGGCAGGCATATATATATATATATACATGTATATGTGTGCTTCCACCCGGATTTGAACCCGGGTCGCCAGATTAGACGACAAGCGCGCTAACCATTGAGCTACGGAGGCCACTATAATGCCCTCTCGATGTGTTTACGGTGAATTATTATTCGGGGAACCCTTTGTGTTGTGATAAACTGATGTTATTGTTACGTCACATAAAATACGAATGTATTCAAATACATGTTATATGAAGACATAATTCTTGAAACTAACGAGACACAAGGAAGAGGTAACGAGCAAAAAATAAACGTAATTATTGAATATTTTACCAACTGATTTCGTCTAAAATCGTCCGAGTTAAGCTACGTCACTCTTAAGGAGGTCGGAACTACCTTGTGGGCATGCGCGAAATTTATAAATCGCATTAGTTCACCAGGCAGCCGGAATTGTGACTTATGTCAATAGGAATGACCATTGAACACATAAAATATCATGCATTGTTTAAAAGTGGTTTCATATACATTGTTATTAAAATCTTGAAAAGAATATAATGGCGCCATAAATGCAGGAAATAGATACATTTGTAAAATGAACAAAATACAATGGTAGGTCATTAGAAAGCCATGTATCTCGAACACGAGCCTGGACATATAATTTTAAAGATTTCAATGTTTTTCTAGAAGATTGTTCTGCCATTTTAAGAAGTTTCAAGGAAAAATCGATCGTAAGATCAAGGGTGTGCGTACCACCTTAACTGTGTATGTTTTCAAAATGCTTACAGATGCTTGTATGAAAACGATAAATGGCTCTCACTTTATGGAATAGGTCTTGTGTAACACTCAGTGTTCTCGCTCGATGTGTAGGCATGTATGAGAAAGCTTCATCATTAGGTACAAACATTGTATATTGTCGAGTTATATCTTGTAGGTCTGCTCGCAACGCAGGGAAAGCGTCCATCAGCATGTACATCACTCTAAAAACAGAAAATATAACACAATCTTTGGAACAATCAAATAAATAGATAGTTGTAGACGAATCGCCGGCATGAAGGATAAATTAACGTTTGGAACAAGCTGAAGAAAGTTAAACACCAATCGCCGGCATGAAGGATACGTTAACGTTTGGAACAAGCTGAAGAAAGTTAAACATCAATCGCCGGCATGAAGGATAAATTAACGTTTGGAACAAGCTGAAGAAAGTTAAACACCAATCGCCGGCATGAAGGATAAATTAACGTTTGGAACAAGCTGAAGAAAGTTAAACACCAATCGCCGGCACGAAGGATAAATTAACGTTTGGAACAAGCTGAAGAAAGTTAAACACCAATCGCCGGCATGAAGGATAAATTAACGTTTGGAACAAGTTGAAGAAAATTATAGACCAATGACTGACCTAAAGTATAAATTAACGTTTGGAACAAGTTGAAGAAATTTATAGACCAATGACCGACATAAAGTATAAATTAACGTTTCGAACAAGTTGAAGAAAGTTATAGACCAATGACCGACATAAAGTATAAATTAACGTTTGGAACAAGTTGAAGAAAGTTATAGACCAATGACTGACATAAAGTATAAATTAACGTTTTGAACAAGGTGAGGAAAGTTAAACACCAATCGCCGGCATGAAGGATACATTAACGTTTGGAACAAGCTGAAGAAAGTTAAACACCAATCGCCGGCATGAAGGATAAATTAACGTTTGGAACAAGCTGAAGAAAGTTAAACACCAATCGCCGGCATGAAGGATAAATTAACGTTTGGAACAAGTTGAAGAAAATTATAGACCAATGACTGACCTAAAGTATAAATTAACGTTTCGAACAAGTTGAAGAAAGTTATAGACCAATGACCGACATAAAGTATAAATTAACGTTTCGAACAAGTTGAAGAAAGTTATAGACCAATGACCGACATAAAGTATAAATTAACGTTTGGAACAAGTTGAAGAAAGTTATAGACCAATCGCCGGCATGAAGGATAAATTAACGTTTGGAACAAGCTGAAGAAAGTTAAACACCAATCGCCGGCATGAAAGATAAATTAACGTTTGGAACAAGCTGAAGAAAGTTAAACACCAATCGCCGGCACAAAGGGTAAATTAACGTTTGAAACAAGCTGAAGAAAGTTAAACACCAATCGGCGGCATGAAGGATAAATCAACGTTTGGAACAAGCTGAAGAAAGTTAAACACCAATCGGCGGCATGAAGTATAAATTAACTTTTGATAATGGAGTAGAAATTCATACACTAATCGCTGACAAAAAGTACATGTATAAATTCACGTTTGGAACAAGCAGTACAAAAGTGATTGTTGTTACTATGTATACATATATATCGCGGAGTAGAATACTGGGGTATTTTGTTAGGTCCGTAATATCTCTTAAAAGAAAGCTCGAAGTTTTACCTTAATGACGGCTGTACTGACATTTCATCAATGAGATTGCGAGTGGGTAGATGAATTATGTTATCTACGATATGTAATATACCGTTAGAACACCATACCTTAATGACGGCTGTACTGACATTTCATCAATGAGATTGCGAGTTGGTAGATGAATTATGTTATCTACGATATGCAATATACCGTTAGAACACCATATATCCTCAATCACCACATTGGCTCGAACTTTGCTACCTATCACGTATAAACCTGCAATAAAACAACATACTTCTAACAACATATGACCATTATAATGTGATCCCAAGTTGCCTTTTACCTATAAAACTGCGAGTTAGATAAATGAGATTTCGCTCACATCAGAGTCGGAGGTGGAGGAAAATTTATAATTGGAGCAAATTACACATTGTTGTAATAAAACTCCTTTTATTGTTTATATTTTCAGGCAGCGATTTTGAGTCCGACTCGTAATATTTTAGGGCCTGGTCCCGATCTCCCGAAGCATCTCAAGTCAAAATCTCATCTCAAATTGAGATTTTTCTCAAATTCGAGTCTGAATTTCGAGTTCGAGCTGTTTCAATTTTACTGTAATCAACTACGAATAATGTTTTCTGTTTTGTGATGCGAATTTTGAGTCTTGCATTAATGGAAATTATCAAAACGACATATGAATATATTTGAGATGAGATTTAACTCAGATTGAGATGTTTCGGGAGATCGGCGCCTGGTTAAACAACATTGGTGTCAGCTATCTAGGATTTAACGCCTTAATGCTTAAGAGCAATTCTCTGAGAGCACCAAATTTTTTCTCTCAGCTTTTGATAAAAATGTGTTAGTTGTGTAGATCGACCCCATATTTTATTTTCCTTATTTTTCGTTTCTTGAAATTCCTCTCCGTTTCCATAGCAATGGGTCTTAAAGTAGGGAAAATGTGAAAAAACGTGAAAAAGAGGCCTGTTCTCGAAATGTTAATTATTTTTCCAACAATTGCTATAACAACTGATTTTCAAAGTTATAATCATAAATGTATGTTTTGATCAAGTTTAAGACAGGAACCGAGAATAAGTGTTGCAGATGTTATATTGTATATTACTGTGATTTTCACTCAGAAAGAGCCATTTCTAGGACGGATTTTTTAACAGGAAGTGACGTCATTATTTTACATATGGTGTTATTTCCTGTTTTTTGCGGACTTACGTCGAAAATTTCATCATTTGACAAGACATTGTTGTATTTATTTACATGCCGACCCCAAATGACATCTCAGGTGTCCCATATTCAAGGATAATGGATATGCATGCACTAGTGTTCATCACATACAGGAAACAGATTAACCATAAGTCTCATGTCCGAGCTATATCTAGGCCATGTGCCCTAAGGTTTGAGTTCAAATGTCAGTACTTTTTGTGAAGTATCATGTTTTTGTTGTAATAAGTGGTTTCTGCTTTCTTATAAATGCTGACACAGTTAATGACTCTGATATATATCAATGAACTGTTTATTTTGATAAAAGTTCACCTTATTACCTTTTGCTTCTATCTAAGCTCTCTTGTTGAGTGTTCTCAATAATAATAACTTAATATTGATATTTTGCTTCTTTGCTGAATGTTAATGAATATTTTGAAGGTTGCTTACTTTCCTTTTTTAAATAAACTCACCATTTTCTCCCCCTTTCTTTATTGCATTGCAAAGTTCTTAGATTTTCACAAAATTTTCATCACCTCTGTGACTTTAAAACCTCGTTTTTCTCAAAATGAATGTTCAGACAACAATGTTTTATCAAATGATGAAATTTTCCACGTAAGTCAGCAATGAAAAACAGGAAATAATACCATAGGTAAAATGATGACGTCACTTCCTGTTTTAAAGCAAAACATATTATTAAGTACCAATTTTAGAAGTAGAGATCACTTTTATACACTCTCACAAAAAATGAGTCAAATTCATTATAAATTAAATAAGTTATTAGGTTTTAGGCGGGTCCCCGTTTTTTTGGGACACACTGTAGTGCAGGTTGTAAGATCAGCATAGTAGTGTGCAGGTTGTAAGATTTTCATGGTATAGTACAAGTTGTAAGATTATCATGGTATAGTACAGGTTGTAAGATTTTCATGGTATAGTGCAGGTTGTAAGATTTTCATGGTATAGTGCAGGTTGTAAGATTTTCATGGTATAGTGCAAGTTGTAAGATTTTCATGGTACCGTGCAAGTTGTAAGATTATCATGGTATAGTGCAAGTTGTAAGATTATCATGGTATTGTGCAAGTTGTAAGATTATCATGGTACCGTGCAGGTTGTAAGATTATCATGGTATAAGTGTTCTAGTGTATATCCGTGAAGAAAAACAGAATTTTTTTTCAAGACTAAGCATGGCATTTTGATACTTTGACTTCTTCTAATGTTTGGCGTTTTGGGCGACCAGACGCAGTTCACGTAACTTAACCACAGGTAACTGTATCATTAATAAAGAGTAAACAAAACAATTCTTTTTTAAATTTATAATATTTTAGATAACATAAATTTTATAAAAATAGTTATTTACTCATTATCAATGATACAGTTACCTGTGATTTTAACACATAAATATAAAACTTTTAAGAATGGAAGAAAATATACCTTGATTTGTGTTGTACAGAGTAATGGTACGTCCGGCCAGTGTTGGAACGTCTTGTTCATCCGATATTTGACTGGAACTAAGTATGACACCACGTGCTATGGAGCCATGTATTGCCTAGGGGATTAAAACCGCATACAGGGTGTTAAAAAAGTTCGTTCTCAATGTTTACGTTTCAATGGTTTCTTTTCTTGATGTCAGAAGAATGTACAATTTTCAGGGTTATACTATTGCTCTAATCTTTCCAGCATTAAATGGATCTATTTGTGTAAGGAATTGAAATTGTACACTGCGTACATGGCCCAGATAAAATTTCGTAAGAATTTAAATTTTGAGAACAAACTTTTTTAACACCCTGTACAGGTATAAGACTTGGCAAGTGTGCAACATATTTTCAAAAGAACATTTTATGGTATAGCTTGATCAATATTGAAATGCTGACAATGGTCTAATCAACTTCATGAGTATGCATTTTAATCAGTTTTATTTTTTTTGCTGTTTGCTAGCATCATAAATATTGGACGCCATTGTGAATTCAAAAGTGTGGTGAAAGTGAAAAATATGTAAGAAATGGATTTTCTGAATGTTTGATCATATGAGCAAATTTGGAGCAAGTTTAGGAGATGGGCTCAAATATTGAAAAAATTGCCCTCAGCTCTTAAAAATAAATAAAAAATAAAATATACAAGATTTATATAGCGCCCTTTTCATGCGAACGCATGTTCAAAGGCACTTTACATTATTGTGTTGCAGCCACCAGGGCGCAGGTGCATCCTCTACCAGTGCAGATACAGCGTGATCTGACCAGAGGAACAGACTGAGAGAAAGCCCCTGAAGGGAGAGAGAGACATTAGATACAGGCATGTCCGGCGCTGCAGAAGTGCGCCTAGCTCTTATTTCAAATAGACAGCCTGGTTCTTTAATGTGCCCGGTGTATAGCACCGATACACAGCTTCCTGGCACTTCCAGATACTTTGCAAACCACACGGTCAGATATAGCGAGAAATATTATAAATCTTTCAGAAATGTCAAGTTCCGATGCCAGGGATCGAACCCACGACCCCTGGATTGACAGCCCAGTGAGTTACCACTGAGATAAATCCGCTTAGGCTAAAAAATAAGTCTAATAAAGTTGCCCTTTAAAATGGCTAAAATATAAGTCGCTTTAAAATGAGCAAGGGATGTTTACATAATACCGTTAGGGCCATCGTGGTTACACATTAAAATCCAGAGGGCGACAATGCGATGGTGCGATGGCGACGGTGCGATGGCGACAATGCGATGGCGACGGTGCGATGGTGCAATGGCGACAATGCGATGGTGCGATGGCGACGGTGCGATGGCGACAATGCGATGGTGCGATGGCGACGGTGCGATGGCGACAATGCGATGGTGCGATGGCGACGGTGCGATGGTGCAATGGCGACAATGCGATGGTGCGATGGCGACGGTGCGATGGCGACAATGCGATGACGACGGTGCGATGGTGCAATGGCGACAATGCGATGGCGACGGTGCGATGGCGACAATGCGATTGCGACGGTGCGATGGCGACAATGCGATGGTGCGATGGCGACAATGGGACAACGCAAAGGTACGGTGGATCGCACCATCGCATTGTCGCCCTCTGGATTTTAATGTGAAACCACGATGGCCCTAACGGTATTCCGTTGATGTTCGTATATTGCAATTATGGAAACAAGGTACATACATCCAGAAGCTGTTGCGTGTTAGTGCGAAGGTATAACAAGGTATCGTTGGATAAATTATCTAAGGCCGCATCACTGATCAGGAATACCGTCATCGGACCGTTTGATGTTGAACTTAACGTTTCCAGCAAATCTCCATTTGATGATACAAAGTCTTTCATACGCCTGAAAAAATAAGACGAGACAAAATAGGTACAATGTATTTCTGTTTGAATCGGCAGACATTTATATGTTTGTATCATGTGATCAGGTTTGAACCAAAGGGATTCGACCCGGTTAAAAAATATATCACATCTATAATATGAATATCTAATACAGGGATCTGATTTTATGACTGTCCCTCACATATCCAACTCAACATTATGTCCAATATTTTAAACAAGCCGAAGTTGCAAAAAATATGTCCCGCTATCAAATCGTCGTACTAATTTCCTGAGATCATGCGTAAATGGTGTTTTCTCTTCTTTATCGAAGGCCGTTTTCTAGTTTCTGTCGGCTCAAGCGTATGTCCCCAAACCGGGTGTTACACATTTTCTACCACTATATGCTCGACACAGGCGACATTGTGTACGTGTATTGATAAAATTTGTATTTTTATGTATGATATCATATTGTCGTGAAGTGTGTAGTACAAATTGAATGATTGCATTCGGCTTGTTTTAAACATTGGACCTATTAATGTTGAGTTGGGTATGCGAGGGTCAGTCATAAACTCAGATCCCTGTCTTAGATATTCATAGTAAAGATGTGATATATATTTTATCGCGTCGAATCCCATTGGTTTGAACCCGATATATCTCACTTTTAGATTTACTGCACCACTGTACCGCCTAACAGACATATCAGCATACATGTTATACTACATATTTTTCATAACACACATTAATGTACATTCAGAATGGAACGTCGTTTTTTGTAAAAACGTATATTTATCAAGAGCAACTCTATTTAAAAGCAATGGTCAATATTTTGCCCAATATTGGTCAGTATTTCAATATCAATGGAGATCAACGTTTCTTAAACGAGTCAAGAAAACACAGGTTATTAAGCGAGCCCTTGGCGAGCTTATTAATTTTTTTCCGTGACGAGTTTAAGAAATTTTGATCCCAAAGACAACGAGTGGTGGATTCTTTGAATCACATACCATAGTTACCAACAATATCAGAAATATCCAATTGAAGCCTACGACCCGAAAAGCTGGTGACGTCACGCAGTTGTTATCACATGAGTTGGAGAACATTGTTCCGTCATTTGTTCTCACATGGAAGATCATGGTATTTATGTGATAAATTAGAGCTAGTTTTGTTCTATTCAAATATGATATCAAAGTTTGTACCCGATCTGATCACATTCGTTGCAATTGATCGTGTTTTTCAACAAACCTAATATGAATTTATTATCCGTTATTTATAACGGAGAGAAACGGAAATGACCGAACTTTCATGATTGCATTTATACCGAAGACATACTTACGTAAGCTGTGTATGACCAAGAATTGCCTCCCATATAGTAAAATCTCTGTGATACAAGACACTACTAACAAGATGTATGACACCATTGGTACAACCTATATCTGCTATCGTCACCTTAGCTCTGACACCACCACCTTCTACATAGACGTCTGAAATAGTCATACATACATAATAAATTATAGAGAGTCACCAGTGACATATTTATACTATTACTCTCCTTGTTTTTCTGATCGGGTACAAGACGATCAAATTATTCTTCATTCCTAGTACAAGTTGGAATGTCACAAGTTGCCAATCCTCGAGTCCAGTTTCTATTACTTTTGTTAAAAGGGGGTATAGTGGCATCAAATTGCAATTTGACTATATATAGTCAACAGTTATTACTAATGTTTACTCTCATGAAAGAAATGAAGTAATAAAAACAATAGGAGTCGACGTAATTTATCATGATTCTATTTCCCGTGTTAGCTGAAATGTGGTATGCCATTAGTGAAAATACATTGAAAGGGAGGTTACTTGCTCGACGCGATGGTAGTGATCTTGCGAGTTACCTCTCCTGTATTTATACAGACTAACGGGTTCTGTACAAGAATTTGGTTAAGAGTTGTTGTCCAGAACAACGCTCGTATCCTATCAGATTCACACAATTGTAAATGTAAATATATGCACAATTTATAGGTATACATGTGTTGAATAAGACGCCGACGTATATGTACTACGGGAAGCATTGTGCAAGTAGTTTCATAAACCACATTTAAATCGAATAAATTGCGAACAGTTAGAAAACACATAATGTACACGGGCTCTCATCTCTGTCACAATTTTTTTTATATGCCAGTCGAATCTCTATGGGAGTCACACGACGATTTGGTTAACCGTCGAGTCTCTATGCGATTAACACGGAAATGTTGATGCCTTTTGGGTAAGATGTTTGTCTCAACATGTATCCAACGTGTGACTCGCAAAGAGACACGGTAGGCATCGAAGTGTGTATAGAGATTGGACCCTGTGATATAACTTACTTGAGTTCAATATTCTCATTGTTAATATTTCCCCATCTGCTGTCGTAAAAGTCTCGCCATCTTGAAACGATTCCAACTCACGATCTACATACGTCACAAGATGATTACGAAACAGCTGCAAATACGTACAAACAAATCATGAGATAATTGAAACATTGACAAATCATAGATATTTGATGTTTGTTAGGTTAAAGTCACAGGTAACTGTATCATTGATTAAGAGTAAAAAAAAATGTTTTTAAAATTTATTAATCATATCACATAGTAGATGTATGAATATATAAATTTCACAAACTTTTTAAAAAAATTTTTGGATCTAAATTCATGATACAGTTACCTGTGGTTAAAGTTCCTCCGTAGTTCAATGTTAAGCGCGCTTGCCGCCTAATCTGGCGACCCGGGTTCAAATACGGATGGAGGCACCCACGTATCTGCCATATTTCAACAGAAAGCTGACTGGCAAATAAAGACTATGCTCGGCACTAACAAACAATTCTAAAATTGACAAAGTATGAGTGTTCTTTTTAAGCATGGATACTATATAGGTAGACACAGTACGGCACCGGAACAATCCTGTTTTGAAAATTATCTGTGAACGCTAAGTGCCAAGTCTGGAGCCTTTATATCAATACACGTTTAAACTACATTTGTACTCCATTATGCCGAGCACTGGAATTGAACACACACCGTCTTACCCCCGAGACCAAAGCATGGGGTTGGTTGAACATCTGAATACATATACAAAAACTAATACCAGAGCACGTTACTTTTTGTGAACGAGGTGAATTTTTGTGTTACTTTCTCACCTATACGAAGTACATGTGTTGTATATATTGTAGAAATCTTACAATGTCGTATTGCAAATTTTTACATTGTGTCATTATGGTCATGGCTTTATTAAAAGCCCTTTAACAACATTTATTGGGTATGTATTTATTTTGTCTTACAAGCTTCAAAAACTCTCAATTCTCATAATAAGAGCACTTGATGACCATTAATAACACGATCTCCCATCAACCATACAAATATTCCATTCGTTGCAAGCTTTATTATGATCTTCTCATTTTCTTAGAATTGTTTATTATTTGAAATGATTTTTTTTCATGTATGATACTTTCAGCACTTTGATAATTTCAATGTGAAATTATCGGATAATATTAATGCACCGTAATAATCGAAGTAAGGCAACCGGAAAGCATTAAAAGCAATTGCCATATTGCGTCATGTTAATTAATTATATAATGTATTACTGGCTTTTATAAGATGAGACAAAAGAATGTGAAAACCATCCCATTTTACTTTTCTTAATAAGAATGCACTCCTCAACTCAAGAAATGTCCAATATCTAGTATAACGTCACGAACCACGTGACCTAATACAAGCCAGTAAGAGACGGACTTAATGGGGAAAAACTCTTTTTCATGTTTTTTCTATCCATTTCTCTTATAGCCATAAACGAAAGCTTACTCTGCTGCTGATAATTATTATACAATAAACTATTTAATAAACGCGACACCTTTTACCAAAATGAACGGCGTTTTCTACTCCCGATTTACATACTTGTCAAAATTTGGTCAACAATTACTTATCTGTGTATGAAGGTGTATTCTTTAAAATTGAGCAGTGTTGGAATTATAATGTAAAGCTGTCTTTCATGCACTAACAATAATTAAGAAACGCAGACAATAACTGAAAATATTGACTAAAAAATAAGCTTAGGTCCTTTCATAGACAATGTCAAAGATCATAGTTATTACACACTCTAGATATCGTATTCTTTGACAATGTGTAATCCCCGTTGATTCGTAGGCCTTTTGGACTGGGCTGTTTCCGGAGCATGTTGTAGTCTGTTTCCTGCACACAATATTACAGTATTCCTACAGTGCTTCTACTGTAATATTAGGGACGGGAACCAGACTATAAACTGCTCCACGAAACTGTCCAGTCGAAATTTATATTGTGGAGATGCACACATACTAAAAAAAGAATTGGCCTTTTCGACTGGGCTACTTCGTTGGACAGGTTATAATCTGGTTCCCGTCTCAAATATTACAGTACTACTATATTACTACAACAGTAATATTGGGAATGGGAACCAGATTATTACCTGCTCCATGAAACAGCCCAGTCAAAAAAGGCCAGGAGTCCGTTGCCTAAGCAAAGTGCTACCGAGCGCCTTTATTCAGTTACCTCCCGTTCAATTATGTAGATATAGAAGGCAAGGAATACCTCCCGTGGAAAGCGCTACGCAGCGCTCGCCCATGTTAACGGTCACCAGACATTTCCTACCTTTACGGATATTACCGAAGTGTTGCAATTTTTACTTACCTTGGATAGTCGGGTTGTATTTGTGTCTAACTGTAATTGTTTATTTGTTGGAAGTTTTGCCAAAGCTTCATCTGTAGGTAAGAAGAAAGTCATCTGTTTTCCTACATCTGACATCTGTTCTCTTATATCCTCATCTATACTGAGTAACCCCGATTGAATAAAACTGCAAGTAAACGTGAATCATACTGAATACTGTTGGCCAGTATTATCGCATATGTAACTAAATATAGTAACACAATTGCGCTGTATTGGGTGGCACTAACAAAACAGTAAGCTAGCTTAATTTTTTGCATGTTTTTTGCCGGGTAGAAATTGAGCATTTTAGTAGATACAAGATGTTTTAAGAGCTTTTTGGACAGGAAATAATTTATGGAGAATGGTTTTGAGGGCTGATTTTAATAACTTGATGTTTTTATAAAATTTTGACAAGCGTCCAAATGACCCTGGTAGAAGCTTTTGGAAATAGTGAGTGAACATACGAAACTATGGCTTCTCTGACTTTACATTTATTTCCATAGCAATATACAAACGTTTGTAAATCTACATGGCAACACATGCTACGCATCCATTGTTCGGGAACACTTGGTTGTTTGGAGGTTCTTAGCATTGATAGTAATGAGTAACTACTTGTAACAGAAATAATGATTATGTTACAGAGGATAGGTTGTTGCTCAAAGATTGGTCTCTTTAGAGAGATTGCCTTGTATATAGGGAATAATTACAAACTACAGTAGCGCACAAACAATCCAAAGCCACACGAAAAGGGCGGCCGCGTCTAACCACCCACGCAAGAGTCAGGCATAGAACGAACCATCAATATCCACAAACAGAGAGCAATGTTTAAACATTCACATACCTTGCCTTCTCTAATATTTCAATACTTTGTTTCATATTTCTGTAGACATAGAAGAGTAAATCATCTACCACGTGTATAACTCCATTCATCACAGGAATATTAGACTCCACGATACGGGCTCGTACCTTGTTACTGGATACATACACTGTCAATAAAAAACAACAAATGTCTCAATATATTGGAATTAAAGACCTAAAATATGGCACTGGTCCAATAAAATTTGGTCTTTATTTTCTCAGCACGTGGTCTGTAATTTGCAAGATATGTACCATAACATTGTCTCAATATGTTGGAATTAAAGACCTAGAATATGGCACTGGTCCAATAAAATTTGGTCTTAATTTTCTCAGCATGTGGTCTGTAATTTGCAAGATATGTACCATAACATTGTCTCAATATGTGGGAATTAAAGACCTAGAATATGGCACTGGTCCAACAAATTTGGTCTTAATTTTCTCAGCATGTGGTCTGTAATTTGCAAGATATGTACCATAACATTGTTTCAATATGTTGGAATTAAAGACCTAGAATATGGCACTGGTCCAACAAAATTTGGTCTTAATTTTCTCAGCATGTGGTCTGTAATTTGCAAGATATGTACCATAACATTGTTTCAATATGTTGGAATTAAAGACCTAGAATATGGCACTGGTCCAACAAAATTTGGTCTTAATTTTCTCAGCATGTGGTCTGTAATTTGCAAGATATGTACCATAACATTGTCTCAATATGTTGGAATTAAAGACCTAGAATATGGCACTGGTCCAACAAAATTTGGTCTTAATTTTCTCAGCATGTGGTCTGTAATTTGCAAGATATGTACCATAACATTGTCTCAATATGTGGGAATTAAAGACCTAGAATGTGGCACTGGTCAAACAAATTTGGTCTTAATTTTCTCAGCATGTGGTCTGTAATTTGCAAGATATGTACCATAACATTGTTTCAATATGTTGGAATTAAAGACCTAGAATATGGCACTGGTCCAACAAAATTTGGTCTTAATTTTCTCAGCATGTGGTCTGTAATTTGCAAGATATGTACCATAACATTGTTTCAATATGTTGGAATTAAAGAAAGTTTTTTTGACACAGTTTGGCATCAATTCACGCATGTGCCAAAATCACCAGCTTCCGGTAGATATAGACAGTGCATTAAAATCTCGTTCTAGACAAACTTGATACCCCGTAGTGGCTGCATTTTTAATGTTTGCCCTTTCATTCGTAGTTTACAGTAAGTGACGGATTGGATCAACTAAACCTCACCCATCCATATATATTAAAGTTTGCGTTGCCGTAAGCATGTTTTCGATATTTTGAACAAATGTTCAAAGCCTGCAAGTTTAACATCATACTCTTTAAAGGTTTTATGAAACTTTGAATAACAATGACATTCTTTCAGCATCGAATCTCAAACGTCTGCCAATACTGATTCCCTTTGTCAAAAAGGTAATAATTTAAGAACCGGTATGGGTTTCCACAAACAATTAAGACGGTAGTAAATATGTGTTCAAAATGTAGCCGTAGACCATCAACAGAATCGGCGCGAAAATGCTTCAAATCATTTCCACACACAATTTATGTTTAATGTTGGATTGTATTGTTTTGTAGACAGATGCATTTTAGCACGGAATATTCTGTGTACATGTATATCCGTGATTTTAGTCATTGTCGAACAAAGTCATAAAAACAATATGTATTTATGAGAAAGAAATGCTACTTTCAGACTGTTTGACAGACAAGACTTAGTGGTGTGGATTCACGCTAGGTGACCAACTGACAGAAACGCACAGACAAGCAGTGTGGATACACGCTATGTGACCGACTGACAGTCACGCAGTGATGGCAATAGAGTAATTTCACCGATTATCGACACCTTAAGCATGAAAACAAGTTAAATCGTAAACTCTTCTTAATTACAATTTATAATCTTGAGATTTTTATAAAACAAGTTTTCGTTGGTCGAAATTCTTAACATGATGTTCCTATTGCAATATATAAACCAATTGTTTGACAGTTTACAAACAGCAGTGAAAATACTGTAGAAAAAAATGTTCCCGAATATCGACACCGATCCCCGATTATCGACACCCTCAAACTTTTTGAAAATTATTCATATTCCTGCATGAGAAACTAGCAAATACAGTTAAATAATCAATTTTAACATCAGAAACACGAAAAGCGTGTATTTAGAAGTAGCACCATCGCTCTGAGTTCCAATTACACACTCGCTAAGGACATGTGTTTTGTGGTGTTTCTACTGACCTTTATCAATGAACAAGACGTATAAATTAGAGTTAATACATTTCGTTGTTAAAAGTGTCAAATTTTACGCATAGATCATCCCTATATTTATGACACAAAATGGGCGCTTTAAAAATAAGACAACTTCAATTTTGGTGTATTAATTTATATTTAATTGGCTGGTGTCGGTATTAGGGAACTATGTGTTTTATATCGCGTATTATTCGCAACTCGAGCTATATTCAAAAACAAGGTGATATGCACCTAAAAGTCAGAAAAAATACTGCATTAAGCCATGGTTACACGAAAATGGTTTTAAACTGAATAGAATCACGAGTTTTGAGGATCTATAAGATTGAGAAAAAAATCGTGTTTCATACTTTACTTGCTAAATTTTGCTGAAAATATTTCAGTCAACAATAACTTGCGCAAACGAGCATCAAAATAGTTGTTGTTGACATAATTTATGACGTCCTGACTATGTGCATCGTTTACTTTGAGAGTTGCAGTATTAATAGGTAATTAAATTGGAATTAGGCAAAGGTGTCGATAATAGGGGGGGGGGGGGGGGGGGGGGGGGGTGTGTCGGCATTAGGCGAGTTTACTCTACTAATACTAAACGATTGGCACCAACGATTCTACTATACAGAGAAAAAGGGAGCAAATACTACTTTTCTTTCAAATTTAAAATAAAATACCATTACACGCCTGAACAGATGGATGCATAACAGCAATGTCGACACAAAAATGTAGCTTAAAAGGTACAGTGAAAATGCAAGTATGTACAGTATTGAAATAAGTAAAACCCCGGATAATGTTACTCACATATAAATTGAAAGCAACTGCTCCTTTCAGAGAGAAACAAAGGGAAATACCGGAAGTTCACTAAATATTTCTCAACGGACGAGTTATAATGAAGACAATTTTCTAAAGTTTTAAACTAAATACCATCCGATCCGATCCTCTGAAATTTGAGTGTACCAGCCATGGCAGGAGTATTGGGGATCTCTCCCAGTCGTGGTATAAACAGGATTCCTTCCTCGATCACGTGCGCCCAGAATACCTGTACGTGTACAACGTTCAAACGTATTTATACACGGAATCGCTATTAGGTAATTTTAGTATTTTATTTCCAGAAACAGGGCTTTTGAAAACAGTTCGCGAATAACATCATTAAAATTGCTAGTTGTGGTAATTATGCAACACTATTAACAGAACACTATTAACAAAGTGTTAACATTGCAAGGACATATGCGTCCATGTGTAAATGTTCTTTCCATAAATGTTACGTTAGATGTTACAAATACGCCATCCATTGCTATTACGTCACCGAAAAATAACAACGTCATCGAAATGTAACAAAGCCATAAAATGTAAGGCATCGGCAACAAATGTAACAACGACTTGCTAATACGTTTAATGATTGTACAAATATGTTCAATGTTTGTAGACACAACAAAGGACAATACTAGTATATGGGCAGGTGTTTTTATTAAAGTAGATCATAGAAACAAAGAACTTCAAGGCAATATATATACGCGTATATTATAGTATGATCAATATAGTATGTTACTGTTTTCTACAAGCATGTTACTCACTGTTTTAAGGAGATCAGTATCGTTGAATAAAACATCTTTGCCATAACTTGGCATCACGTTGATAAAGGAATCATTTGGTGCAAACACTGTAAACCTACTGGAAGTTGAGTTTGTTGCCATCTTCAATGCTGGATCGATCACTGATGCCATCTTTACAGACCTTCAATATAATTTTATATTGTTAGGTATTTAGAGAAACTTGCAAACTGATGCCATCTTTACAGACCTTCAATAGAATGTTAGATATTTACAGAAACGTGTACACTGATGCCATCTTTACAGACCTTCAATATAATGTTAGAATGTAACGTATTAACTGAAACTTGTACACTGATGTCATCTTTACAGACCTTCAATATAATGTTAGAATGTTAGGTATTTAGAGAAACTTGTACACTGATGTCATCTTTACAGACCTTCAATATAATGTAAAATGGAAGGTATTTAGAGAAACTTGTACACTGATGTCATCTTTACAGACCTTCAATATAATGTTATAATAGTAATGTTAGGTATTTAGAGAAACTTGTACACTCTTGCCATCTTAACAGACCTTCAGTATAATGTTAGAATGTAAGGCATTTACAGAAACTTGAGCACTGATGCCGTCTTTACAGACCTTCAATATAATGTTAGAATGTAAGGTATTTACAGAAACTTGTACACTGATGCCATCTTTACAGACCTTCAATATAATGTTGTAATAGTAATGTTAGGTATTTAGAGAAACGTGTACACTCTTGCCATCTTAACAGACCTTCAGTATAATGTTAGAATGTAAGGCATTTACAGAAACTTGAGCACTGATGCCGTCTTTACAGACCTTCAATATAATGTTAGAATGTAAGGTATTTAGAGAAACGTGAACACTGATGTCATCTTTACAGACCTTCAATATAATGTTAGAAGGTAACGTATTTTGAAATCTGCACCAAACGGCGCTTCTTATGAGCCTTTTTTCATGAAAATCGGAACCGGTCATGTTGACCAAACTGAAATTGAAAAGGCTTGTGTTTCCATACAGACAGTGTTGTCTGGTGTTTGACCTTTTCATTCTAAGCCAGCGGCATGTACATTCGCACAACCCCTATAAGGCAATACTGAAAATTCATGGCCACTTATTGGAAGACTCAATTCATAGATGATGTACGAATGTTATATCATGATTAAGCGGATTACGATAGTTCTATATCGCTTATTGACTCATTAATCTTACTCATTTTGCTATTTTCAGACTTTTTCTGGTCAATCACATAGTCTATGAAAAGTTCAATAAATTGAATAATGTTATTGCTCGAAACTTTGTCATTACACAGCACACTGGAAAGGAAATGCATGTACTACTAAAGGGAAGATAATGTCACTTGTCTCGTAATAGTCTGACCAAAAACACACAGATGAAATGCCAATATAAACTAAAAGGAATCTAATACGAATACTTTAGTTGGTCTTAATATTGAAAATGTGAAAATAGTTTTGAAAATTACGATCTTGAGGTCTTGATAATCATGGACACGCAATTGATATTCCCTGTTGATATAGATGTAGGGGAGGTATTTAAATGATTCTAGTGCTAGTATTTATCGCAGTGAAAATCACGATTTTAATCTTTGAGGTCTTGATCATTATAGACATACAGTTGATTATCCCTGTTGATATACTTAAACAAAATTATACATGTAAAGGAGGTATAGTCCAGTCTAGGTAAGAATAGAGTGACGCAGCGGTCTAGTCCTCCATTACGGTGTAAAACCAATCATAAATTCTTATCACAGACAGCTACAATGCTAAACTAACATAGTAATCAACAAAACACACCAATAAAATACTGACATAAAATAAATATAACTTTTATAAGCCCAATGGTCTTCCCCGCTAATGAGACCACCCGCTATTAAGACCACTTTTTGAAAGTACGGTAGGTGGTCCTATTAGTGGGGTTTTACTGTATATTCGCTCTACTTGTGCAGACAATGGTTATGTTATTTTATGTACACATAAACGACAACGTCACTCTCACAATATCCTAACTGGACTGTATTTAAATGATATTCTATCGAAGTAATATTATTACTGCATGGATACTTACGTAAAACTATATTTATGTAATTCCGGCGCTTCCAAGAATTCGGCAATCGTTTTATTATATTGCACTGGTACTAGGAATCTATCAATAATATGAACAACACCATTGCTTGCCACAATATCGGAGTCCACAATCCAGGCTCCATTCACTGTATAAATCTGAAACAATATGATAATAGCATATCGTTAATAAGCAGTGACTTACACATTCCATACCATATAGTTACAGTTTCCAACATACAGGGTGGTCCATTAATTCCGCACATTAGTAAATGCTTATAACTTCACTATATCTTTACTTAAACATATACATTTGGTATTGTTGGAAAGGTAATAAATAAAAATTTCTGCTGAAATAAAAAAAAAATTGGCATTGTGCCGTCAAAGTGACGAAATTTGAGTATTTCCAAACTGGAGTCATATAACTTTATTATGAATTGTGAATTGTGTTGAATATCCATTTTAGATCAGAACAAAACTTTCACACATACTCTGTAATATGCATGTTTTCTTTAATATGATAGCTTTAAAGATATTGAAGTTATAAGCATTTACTAATGTGCGGAATTAATGGATCACCCTGTATACTAGTACTGTTCACGCCTCATGTAAAGAAATATAAATGTTCTGTCGCATCGAGTTCCCGACCGACACATGAAGATGTGGACTCGTTCATTCGTTAAATTAACAGGCACAGTCTTCCGACTACGCACCGGACACTGTGGTCTGCAAAAACATATAAAAAGACAGGGTCAGCTGGATGTCAGTGCAGGACAGAGGATCAGACACAATTCCACATACTGAAATCTGCCGTAATCTTGACAAAGCAAGGCAAAAGGTTTGGCCCACATGTCAAGCTGTGAGGAGATGCCAGTAACCTACAAAAGACGTGCAGTTCATCACCACCTCCAAACTGAAGATATAAACTGCCGTAAAAGATGGAACGCAGAAGAAGAAGTCGTTTAATGTGGACCAATCGGGCAAGTTGGTGTACCGGATTCTGCATCCTTTTATAGGTACACTAGAATTCTTAGACACTTAGATTCTTAAATGACAAATAGAGCTTCTCGGAAGTTATTGTACGTTCAAACCAACATGATTCTATAGCTAAGGAGCATACTTATGTCCGTGATATACATGCATTGGAGAATGCGTGGGACAAGTCACATCGACCAAGCTAAAAGACATTACATGTATTTACAAAACATGAAAAAAGTGATGATACCAACCAAATATAAAGAACATTAGATTCGAGAGCATGAATTATATGTATAGATTAGCATATAAATATTATCTTGATAGCGTGGTGACGTCCAATGGAACCGGACCGGCTATTAGAATTACTGTTAAAAATAAACATTTGTTTAAATGCGTCGAGCTTGGAGATGCAAACAATCATGTGAATATACTAAATATAGCATCATTATCAGCATATGGACCAAACAATGTGTTACATCTACCACTGGAAATACTTCACATTTCTGTATACGATTTCATTAACGCTCTAGAGTTAAATAATTAATATAATCAGCTATGTAACACTTTTAGTGGGATTTAATCATCGAAAACAAGCTACAAAAGACAAAGTTTCGTGTTTCAGTAAATTGAAAAGTGATATGCAAGATTCCGTTACGTCTATAGCTTCATATTAATTTTACAGTCTTGTAATTATAACCGAAGTTTGGGACGAGGCTGTAAGTTTTAGCCGACATTTTGTGAGCATTTTCGGAATAGGAACATAAACGTAACTGTAAGGTTTTATATTTTTGCTCACACTTTTTGACTAAAAACTGAAACATTTATGGTTACAATTATTTCACTGTCGTAAAGTAAATTGTAAGTAACACAGGGGGATAATAATACCAGTGGTTTAAAACTGTAAAATTTTAAACAATTATTTTGACAGATAATGACATAATTTTCATTTTAATGACTTCTTTAAACTACCGCTCTTACAGTTGTATCGCGTCTCAATACTGTATCGTATCGATACAATATCTCTGAAATATTGGTGTGCGTACTTGTAGTATTTGCGTGGGTTTGTGAAATCTTGAATAACAATTTCTGATGCACAAATATTATATACGGAGAAGTAGCCAACTAGTATGCCTAATTCATGGATTGGGATATGATTACATTTGCAAAAATGCTTCTCAAAACAGTTGCAATGAGTTTCAGGGCCATGTTTTCAAATACGCTAATATAACTAGTGTGGCCGCATGCCATGGATTTAATAGCGTAAACTGATAGCATTTACAACACAACTACCGTGCTTTTTGATGTGTGCAATTTAGGACAATGAGCGTGAATCGAAACCCTGGCCCGATCTCCCGAAACAACTCAATTTGAGCTCAATTTCAACTCATATTTGGTCTCCTATCGTTTGATATAGTTTCCATTCAAAATTGTATTCTAAATTGGTATAACACAACATAAACATTATTCTGAGTTTATTACAGTAAACTTTCGAGAGCTCGAGCTACACATTTATTACAAATTCAGACTCTGATTTTAGCAAATTCTCAATTTGAGATGAGTTTTCTACTTGAGATGCTTCGGGAGATCGGAGCCTGGTTTCAACATCAACCACCCTACTGTAAGGCCCCATGGTTTGGTGTTGTTTGAACGGACACCATATCATGCATACATTATACAGTGTATAAAATTTAAGAGTCAAACCCAACAAACAGTCGTTCATTTTTTTCTTGCAAGTACGAGAAACGTTCAAATATGGACGTTTTCCGGGTTCATTTTTGTCAGTAGAAGCCAAACAACAGCATAAACCTTAGAAACATTCACCAACACGTGATGTCATGTATACATAATTGTTGTGTGATTATTCAAGTCATTTTCATAATCCTTTCTAGGTTCACCGTGCAGACACTGGGAAGGACACGTACCGAGATGTTCGTGGGTGACATTTTATCTGGCGTCTTTTGGGCCATTGCTCATTAGTACTAAGAGTAAAAGCGGATTTAGCTCAGTGGTAACGCACTGGGCTGTCAATCCAGAGGTCGTGGGTTCAATCCCTGGCATCGGAACTTGACATTTCTGAAATATTTATAATATTTCCCGCTATATTTGGCCGTGTGGTCTGCAAAGTATCTGGAAGTGCCAGGAAGCTGTGTATAGGTGCTATACACCTGGCACATTAAAAAACAGGCTGTCTATTCGAAATAAGACAAAGGCGCACTTCTGCAGCGCCGGACACACCTGTATATAATGTCTCTCCCTTCCGGGGCTTTCTCTCAGTCCGTCCCTCTGGTCAGATCATGCTGTATCTGCACTGGTAGAGGATACACCTGCGCCCTTATGGCTGCAACACAATAATGTAGAGTGCCTTTGAACGTGCGTTCGCATGATAAAGGCGCTTAATATATAAATCTGGTGTACGAGTATTAATATATTTAATTTAAAGGAGGATAGAGAACGGTTGGTCTTCGCGCTTACCTTGGTATCACCGTAGTTGAAGTTGTTATAATACAAGTAGCGTTCCTCTGGATGGTGAGTCCTCACTGTGGTTAGACGCTCCATGTCAACAATGTTAGTGACACCATCAGCTGTAATAATATAACACGTATAAATCAATCATAATACAGTCATGACTCGATACAACGAAGCTGTTGGTTTCCAAGAAAAATGTCGTTGTAACGAATATGTCAGTATACTGACCTGATACAAAGAGGGTTTTAATACTTTTGTCTCCAAAACATGGCGTCAGTATAATGAAATTGTCAGTATATCAGGTGTCGTTATATCGAGATCTGACTGTATCATAAATCAACATGTCAGGTAAAGTTCGTTTATTTGTATACGTCACATGTATACTAAAAATGAAGTAGCACAACATTGTTTTATACATTTTGTCAATGTTTTTGATAAAGTTGTCAAGAACATCCGGATATTCGGATATCCGGGTATTCGGATATTCGTATTCTGTTCCGAGTATTCGAATAGCAAATTTGTATCAGAATATTCGTTATATCATTGGGAAAGTATTCGTATCTCAATACCTTTAAAACGAGAGACCACATCTTGTAACTATGGAGCCATATAACTGCCACCACTTAACTTTAAGAGTTCATGAAAACTTTCGTAAAAATTATGGCTTATTTCATCAAAAAACATAATTATCATGAAGAGTCTTCGTGAAAAATAATACACTTTCGTGAAAAGGTAATTGGTTTCTTAAAACACAAACAGGAATGAAGTGGCAGATCAAAGCAGTGACTGGCAATTTTTCACGTTAAGATATTTATCTTGCATTCATAATATTTTTCTGTTTTCATGAAATCCCTCGGTAATTTCACGAAATATTTCATGAAAATTAATATCTATGTGGTGGCAGTTATATGGCTCCATATGTAACACCTTTAACACTAGAACCAATTTGGTATCGGTGTCACATTGTTTATTGTGGGGTATTAGACGGATATAAAGACAGTGAATATCAACACCTTATTAACTGAGACACACACTCTAACATAGTATTTGTTACATTAAGAAATTTACAAGAGATATTGCAATGTTAATGTGTATAATCCAGTTAGGATATGGTGACAGTGACGTAGCCATTTATGTCTACACAGAAGATTACAACCATTGTCTATATTGGTAGTGCGAACATAGTTTGTTAGTTTAGCATTGAAATTTTGGCTGTCTGTTTAAATCTTTATAATCGGTTTTATACCGTAATAGTGGACCCGACCGCTGCGTCACTGTATTCTTACCCTGACTGAACTATACTAGTCTGGCTACTCGACTAGATAATATTTTGTCAATCAATAATCATACATTTATTTTCATTTTTAGCTATATTTTATTTTGGGCTTGATTATCTATGTTTGATGGCCCAAAGAGACATATTTTATGAAACAAGAGGGCCCATAGGGCCCTAGGTCGCTCACCTGTTGTATTAGTGCATGCACACCCCTATGGTGACCCTACACATTTTCTAAATAAAATTTTAGAACATTCAGCCTCTATTGCAAGTTTTTTTTATGATTTGACCATGTGACCTAGCTTTTGACCCCAGATGACTTAATTAATATCAAACTTAACCTAGATTGTGCTGAGATGATCATTGTGACCAAGTTTCATAAAGATTAAGTCAAAATTGTGACCTCTAGTGTCTACACAAGCCAATTGTTGACGGACGGACGGACGACGGACGGACGACGGACGAAGAGTGATCACAAAAGCTCACTGAGTCACTTTGTGACAGGTGAGCTAAAAAGAGTAGGCTGATGAGTTGTCTCCTTCAATTAACATAGTGTCTGTATAGACAGACTAGGAATATACATGTATGTATAAGCGATCATAGAACTATGATGCCGAAATTGCTATCACACAAGGAACGTTCGTTCTTTTGGTGCAATAAGCATAATAATTACACATGTTCACGTTACGAAATATACGACAATATCACAGAAAACGTATTGGTTCAAATATTTATCATAGCAATCAAATAAAGTTCAATATAGCCATTATAACATATAAGTGTCCCAAATTTGGCTTATCAGCCAGGTTTGTACGACGGAGTTAATCTCGAGATTTATTGTGATAATTATGTATTGGATGTTATCATTTATATTAAAAATCCAAAAAATCGAAATAATTAATGGACCATAATAAAAATTGGTTTGCCAATTATGTTATCCACAGAAAATAAAGAAGTTATTATCACTGTTATTATTATTATTATTTGAGGCTGCTACTAGCATGAGTAGCTATTTTCATACATGTACGTATACATGTACATTGTTACTACAAGTACTCTAAAACAGATTAACATGAGAAATAACCACGTAGGCAGAAACAGGCTATCGATTAACTGCTGTATAAAACTAATTGTAATTAGCGTATGGCCATCATTACACAGATTGGACATAGTAAAACAATCCATTAACGAACGAACTACATGACTTGACCAGACTGGACTGTATTTTTATCACACGGTGCAAATGTGTGGACATGTATTGGGGGGGGGGGGGGGGGCAGGGGAGCCGCGCTGGTCTGGGTAGGTACTGAGGACAGGGGAGCCGCGCTGGTCTGGGTAGGTACTGAGGACAGGGGAGCCGCGCTGGTCTGGGTAGGTACTGACGACAGGGGAGCCGCGCAGGTCTGGGTAGGTACTGAGGACAGGGGTTCGTGTTGGTCTGGGTAGGTACTGAGGACAGGGGAGCCGCGCTGGTCTGGGTAGGTACTGAGGGCAGGGGAGCCGCGCTGGTCTGGGTAGGTACTGAGGACAGGGGAGCCGTGTTGGTCTGGGTAGGTACTGAGGACAGGGGAGCCGCGCTAGTCTGGGTAGGTACTGAGGACAGGGGAGCCGCGCTGGTCTGGGAAGGTACTGAGGGCAGGGGAGCCGCGCTAGTCTGGGTAGGTACTGTGGGCAGGGGAGCCGCGCTGGTCTGGGTAGGTACTGACGACAGGGGAGCCGCGCAGGTCTTGGTAGGTACTGACGACAGGGGTTCGTGTTGGTCTGGGTAGGTACTGACGACAGGGGCGTCGTGTTGGTCTGGGTAGGCACTGACGACAAGGTGGTCGTGTTGGTCTGGATAGGCACTGACGACAAGGTGGTCGTGTTGGTCTGGGTACATACTGACTACAGGGGAGCCGTGCTTGTCTGGGTAGGTACTGACGACAAGAAAGCCGCGCAGGTCTGGGTAGGTACTGACGACAGGTGGTCGCGTTGGTCTGGGTAGGTACTGGGGACAGGGGAGTCGCGTTGGTCTGGGTAGGTACTGAGAGCAGGGAGCCGCGTTGGTCTGGGTAGGAACTGACGACAGGGGAGCTGCGCTGGTCTGGATAGGTTCTGAAAACAGGGATCCGCGCTGGTCTGGGTAGGTACTGAGGACAAATGTGAGGTCATGGTGTGGTAAGGTATTAGGACAAGGGCATGGCAATGTTGTTTGCAGGTACTGTGAACAGGGATATGACAATGTTGCAGAGATGTATTGTGGACAGGGGCATGGTAATGTTGTAGGCAGGTATTGTGGACAGGGGCATGGTAATGTTGTAGGCAGGTATTGTGGACAGGGGCATGGTTATGTTGTAGGCAGGTATTGTGGACAGGGGCATGCCAATGTTGTAGGCAGGTATTGTGGACAGGGGCATGACAATGTGGTAGGCAGATACTGTGGATTAGGGCGTGGCTATGTGGTAGGCAGGTACTGTGGACTGGGTGCGACCATCTCGTAAGTGATTGAGCACCTCGTGCATAGTGTTATGTATGACAAGATGAATGCATGCAGAATTAGAGAGATGAGATTCAGACATCGCAGTATTTCTTAGTTTCGTTTTCCTAGAATTGTAGATATTGATATATTGCAACTATCTACAATTCTACAATTTTGAACGACTGTTGAACTTGTCTCACATTTCAGAATCTAGTTTATGTGGTTTCTATTCACATGTTAATACATGCCATGTTTGTGATAGTTAACACATCTCAAACAATACAAGTATAGGTCTAATAGCAACTATTATCTTATTATAACAAGATTTAGCACAATACCTTCCACGACTACAACGTTAAAACGAGAAAATAATTGCCTTCTTCCAATGGGAAAGTTCCGATTCCTCGCCTTTTGTGCATTAGTTGTCCAATTTTTGCAATACATTTCCCGTTGGTTGTATAATAAATTTGAAACAATTACATGAAATCAAAAGCCTAGTAGTTGGCTTCTGCCACATGTATTCAATGAATTTCTGATGAGAAAATGAAACTAATCCAAATTTCGTTGAAACCAGTTTTATATACACACCAATTTCTGAATAAATATGAGCCAGTCTCAAGGAAAACCTACTATTTTGACATGATGTAATTACTACATGTAACAAGGTTTTAAAATAAGAAAAAAGACATATCTATAGATTCAATTTTAAATAATTTATCCATATATTACTATATCTTAGCTTTAAAATTTCTTATGAATTATGTCGAAATCACTTACTACGTTGCTATGGTGACCAATTTCAGAAAAGTACTCTGATTAAGAAAAAAGAGGAGTTAGTTGTTTAAAACAGTATTAATTTAGCCTTTCACTAAATGTGAACATTTACAATTTGGATATATATTTTAAAACTTAAAACATCATTTTAAAACGTGATACCATTTTTAACAGTTTAGGTCAAGAATTGATCAAATGCTGTATTTATAAAGTACTTGTTACAACGACGTCGAATAACGTTTGAGTGACGTTTGTGACGTCACGCAAAAAGCTCTGAATAGGGTTTCTACAAAACAGCTGTAACTTCCTTAAAAATCAAGATACTAACATAATTTCTTTTGCATTTTGCTTCATTAAGATTACTCTTTTAAATAATAAAAAATCTCATTTTTTTTGTCAAAACAGCAGGTTTTCATGGAGACTGGCTCATATGTATTTCATTGTAATACAATATTTAAGCGAACGAGGACTGTTCGCTAAGTTCGCGAAAATGTACACTATTTATTTATTTATTAATAAAAGTTTATAGTAAAAATGCATATTAAATGTACTTGGTAAATAGATAAAAAATACACAATTTATTGGTTATATCACACCGTATAGACGCTATTATAGGGATTTTAAGGATCTTTTTCGACAAAACGTTTTGAATATTCTCATTCAGTTAATAACTAGCACTAAATGAGGGATCGTTATGTAAAAATGACATGTTTAAAGAAACAATTATAAAGAATATATATTGTGAGATGAGTGGAATCGTGGCTGACTGCATGGTCAGCGCTCTCGACTACCAATCCTAAAGTCCATGGTTCGAATCTGGTTCGAATCTCGGCCGGGAAACTAGACATTTCAGAAACGCTTTTCAGTGTATCCCAACCAACAAGATGTGAACAGGTTGGAAATAGAGGTAGTCCTGCGAGTATAGGTGCTATATACCGGGAACGTTAAAGAACTAAGGAACGTGACCGGATTCCTCGTATCATACAAAAAGATTATACTAAATCAGACAAGGAAGGCACTCAACTTAACCAGCCGAGCACAGGAAACATAAAACACATACAATACACAATGCCCAACTAAACTAGCAAAGGTCCACCTAAGTCCAAGCTGTCTAAAAGGATAATGAATTATTAGTTTCAGCAACCAAAAGACTGAATGCCCTAGCTGAATGACCCAGTTTCCAAGCAAAACGACTATAATGCCTAGTCTTAGCTGTCAGAAATCCTAAAAAGAAGAAGTTCCCAACACACTGCCGATCAAGACAATTAATCCGCCCCTAGTCCCAGCTGTTAAAAAGCTGTTCGGAATAGTTTCAGCAAACAAAAGGCGGAATGCCTACGCTGAATAACCTCGTTACAACAGTAAAACTGCTGAAATATATACATGTAGTTTTAGCTGCCTTAAGTAACAGTATAAACTTTCTGTCTCTTCTCTCCAATCCGTATGTGATTGACCGACCTATTAGGCAGGGGTAAAACTGACTGGCCACCTGCACACAACGATTGTCTCAGTCGTACGAGACAGTCGTTCGCAAGAAATATTGATTGAAAATTGTATTTAGGGCATGTAACATTAGTCAACAATACATCGCTCTACCAACGGTGATCTATGAGTAGCAGTTGTTGTTTGTGTACGACTGAGACTGTCGTAAGTGCGAACGTGGATGTATAAGACGGTCGTTTAAGTAACAAGAGGGCCAAAAGGGCCCTATGTTGCTCTCCTGTCGTTACAGTTCATAGAGGCTCACACGGCAACGTAAGGAATCATTTTCAACGTCAAAGAATCAAGTTAATGCAGCCTCAGTTGCATGTACAAGGTTATCTCAAATTCAAATAAGTAAGAACAGTGTTGAACAACCGACTGGGACTTTTGGATACAGTTGTGTTTGAACATGGTTGTATGTACAAGGAGTAACAAGGTTATCACATAGTCCTAACAAGCGACCTTGTTATTTACATCCGATAACTCATGTTGATAGATTAGACTAAAATTGTGACCTCTAGTGCCTATACAAAGTTTTTCTTTGATTTGACCTAGTGACCAATGTTTGATCCCAGTTGACCCAATATCGCACTTGACCTAGATTTCATAGAGACAAGCATTCTGACCAAGTTTCATGAAGATGAGGCCATAACTGTTGCCTTTAGTATGTTCACAAGCTCTTTCTGAGATTTGACTTAATGACCTAGTTTTCGACCCCACATGACCCAGTTTCGAACTTGACCTATATTTCATAGAGACAAACATTCTGACCAAGTTTCACGAAGATTAGGTCCTAACAGATACCTCTAGTGATTTCACAAGCAATTGTAGACGGACGGACGGACGACGGACGAAGAGTGATCACAAAAGCTCACCCTATTACTATATGACAGGTGAGCTAAACACATTACGGCCAAACCCAAATAATATTGAGATTCTGGTAAACCTACTCACCCTATTTTGCCCCTACCACAAACATTGCACTGGTATTTTGATGTCAGTCACAACCGATCGTTGATTTGCCAGTGCATAAAATCAATAAAAAAATAAAATAAATATGTTTTTCCTACCCACCTTATTTTTACAGCATAAATTGTCACCAGAACTCCAATATTAATTGGTATTGGCCTAATATGAAGAAAATCCAATAACATTTACCAATATGGTAGAGCATAATTCTCTTGACAGTTTCATGGTCTGAAAGGTTATACCCATACATATATGCCTCATCGAGATATTTATCAAAGGCGGAAGATTCTGGCACAAACACTGTGATACCGGGACGATCAAAGTAGTGGGTGAGGTTGTGAGAAAGTATCAGCGAGGAAAACTGAAAATATACAAACAAAAACACATTTTAATGAATATAAAAAAAACTGCGACAAGTTTTTTGGGTGTGTAAACGTCCCTCTGGACATCTGGAGACTACCCAGTCATATTATCCTGATCAAGACTGCGTTCCAGTCAAATGATGAGTACCGAGTCACATTATCATCACACTGGCCGACAGAGTCCTGAAAATAGTGAAAACCAATGTCATATTAAGGATCTCTAAAGACAGAAAAAGAGCTGGGACGGGAACCGCAACTTCTCATTCCAAATCGAGACTGGTACCCACAACCTCCCATTCCCAAGCGAAACAATATAACCACTAGACCTTCTGGTGGAGGGGGTATGCCCTTTAAAGGTTAAGATCATTTTCTCGTTCAGTTATGTTTTGGGCATTGTGTCTTGTAATTGTAGTCTGTTTTGTTTTTTTATGTTTTCTGTGCTCGACTGTTTAAGTTGATTTCTGCCTTCCCTGTCTGATTTTTATGATCGTTTTATACACGAGAAACACTTTGTATTGAACGAACAGCTTTTCTGGTAAATGTAGGTATACTGCGGAACAAAACATACGTTAACATCAGCGCGTATATCAGCTAAGGTGAGCAACTGACCCCTCTGTCAATCAAAGACATGTGGTCGCTATAACTACCGACGGAAAGTGCTCTTGAAAGAAGACCGAAAATACGCGCGAAAGCACTGGTTGAATCACTGTTAACTGTTATAAATGTAATTACTTAATTATATTGAGCTTCATTTCTATGTTTTACCGAAAGTATTCTATTTGAAATCAATAATCAAAGTTAAACCCAATTCTATCTTGACTTATTTTTAGATATGTGCTGCCGGAATTTTGACAGACCAATTTCACACAGTAGGTTTTTCGACATTGACTAGTCTCAAAATATTAAGCTCTTCAATTCACAACTACTTGTATATTCGAATCTGGTAAACAAACGACAAGTGACAGACGACATTTTGGGCGAATAAGAGGCCAAACATGGCCGTGTACCGTTCACCGCACGCAACACGTGAAATGGACGCATTTCGTTGTTGGGTAAAGCGCCCTCACAAATCCACTTTATGTGGCTGAAAATGTCCCATAAACCTCATCTTTAAGAATTTCTGGTTTTATGTGGCTTTTTTCAGTTTATGTGACTTATTTTGTCACATAAATACCAATTATCTTCATTCCGTAGCGTTTAGTTACATAAAACCGTTCTGTTAGAACGTCCGTTCGCAAAGTCACTCAAGATTAATTGATTTTATTTCGATTTTTTTTAATTTGCACAATACACGATTTCAGAAAATGGCCTTTTTACCAAATTTTGAAATTATATCCTTAATTACTAGTATATAATTATGTAGTTCTCTAAAAAAGGGCTTAGATGATCCCAGATCGCTCGCCAAGTTTTGACCCCAGTTGACCAAATGTCGAGCGTGACCATGACGCAGTTGCTGAATTCTAGGTGCTGAATACTCTAGACTCGACTATATAGTATAATTATGTTTCTTTTTTTGCAAGAATGACACACTCGTATGGCCAGACGCACACACGAACGGACGCGCATACGGACGTTAAGACGAAGAAAAAGTGCAATCATAATACGAACAATCGTCATCTATACTGGTATACTGGCCAGTTTACTAACTAAGTTCTTTAAACAATACCAGTATCGTCTGAACAGTCACTTATAAACTATGTTGAGTAACTGTCAATTCCGATCATCCAATTTACACATAAAACAATATTCGTGTCTGTCGCATTACGTCATAGTAAGGGAATGGCGGAATGGCTACGGGACATTTCTTCAACATAGTTATACTAGTAAATCAGACCAGCAGGTTCTGGCAGGAGATTCAATGTTATAATCCTATAATGGGAGAAACGTGTCTACCGTCTCCCAGGCTGCTACGGTAACAAAACAAACGTTCTACCGTCTCTTAGGCAGCCAGGGTAACAATACAAACGTTCTATCGTCTCACAGGCAGCCAGGGTAACCAGACAAACGTTCTATCGTCTCACAGGCAGCCAGGGTAACAAGACAAACGTTCTACCGTCTCACAGACAGCCAGGGTAACAAGACAAACATTCTACCGTCCCACAGACAACCAGGGTAACAAGACAGACGTTCTATCCTCTCACAGACAACCAGGGTAACAAGACAAACGTTCTACCGTCCCTAGGCAGCCAGGGTAACAAGACAAACGTTCTACCGTCTCCTAGGCAGCCCGGGTAACAAGACAAACGTTCTATCGTCTCACAGACAGCCAGGGTAACAATACAAACGTTCTACCGTCTCACAGACAGCCAGTGTAACAATACAAACATTCTACCGTCTCCTAGGCAGCCAGGGTAACAAGACAAACGTTCTACCGTCTCACAGACAGCCAGGGTAACAATACAAACGTTCTACCGTCTCCTAGGCAGCCAGGGTAACAAGACAAACGTTCTACCGTCTCACAGGCAGCCAGGGTAACAAGACAAACGTTCTACCGTCTCCTAGGCAGCCAGGGTAACAAGACAAACGTTCTACCGTCTCACAGACAGCCAGGGTAACAATACAAACATTCTACCGTCTCCTAGGCAGCCAGGGTAACAAGACAAACGTTCTACCGTCTCCTAGGCAGCCAGGGTAACAAGACAAACGTTCTACCGTCTCACAGACAGCCAGGGTAACAATACAAACGTTCTACCGTCTCCTAGGCAGCCAGGGTAACAATACAAACGTTCTACCGTCTCACAGGCAGCCGGGTAACAATACAAACGTTCTATCGTCTCACAGACAGCCAGGGTAACAAGACAAATGTTCTACCGTCTCCTAGGCAGCCAGGGTAACAAGACAAACGTTTTACCGTCTCACAGACAGTCAGGGTAACAGGACAAACGTTCAATCGTCTCACAGGCAGCCAGGGTAACAAGACAAACGTTTTACCGTCTCACAGACAGTCAGGGTAACAGGACAAACGTTCAATCGTCTCACAGGCAGCCAGGGTAACAAGACAAACGTTTTACCGTCTCACAGACAGTCAGGGTAACAGGACAAACGTTCAATCGTCTCACAGGCAGCCAGGGTAACAAGACAAACGTTTTACCGTCTCACAGACAGTCAGGGTAACATGACAAACGTTCAATCGTCTCACAGACAGCCAGGGTAACAATACAAACGTTTTACCGTCTCACAGACAGTCAGGGTAACAGGACAAACGTTCAATCGTCTCACAGACAGTCAGGGTAACAATACAAACGTTCTACCGTCTCACAGACAGCCAGTGTAACAATACAAACATTCTACCGTCTCCTAGGCAGCCAGGGTAACAAGACAAACGTTCTACCGTCTCACAGACAGCCAGGGTAACAATACAAACGTTCTACCGTCTCCTAGGCAGCCAGGGTAACAAGACAAACGTTCTACCGTCTCACAGGCAGCCAGGGTAACAAGACAAACGTTCTACCGTCTCCTAGGCAGCCAGGGTAACAAGACAAACGTTCTACCGTCTCACAGACAGCCAGGGTAACAATATAAACATTCTACCGTCTCCTATGCAGCCAGGGTAACAAGACAACCGTTCTACCGTCTCCTAGGCAGCCAGGGTAACAATACAAACGTTCTATCGTCTCACAGACAGCCAGGGTAACAAGACAAATGTTCTACCGTCTCCTAGGCAGCCAGGGTAACAAGACAAACGTTCTACCGTCTCACAGACAGTCAGGGTAACAGGACAAATGTTCTACCGTCTCACAGGCAGCCAGGGTAACAAGACAAACGTTTTACCGTCTCACAGACAGTCAGGGTAACAGGACAAACGTTCAATCGTCTCACAGGCAGCCAGGGTAACAAGACAAACGTTTTACCGTCTCACAGACAGTCAGGGTAACAGGACAAATGTTCTACCGTCTCACAGGCAGCTAGGGTAACAAGACAAACGTTCTACCGTCTCACAGACAGTCAGGGTAACAGGAAAAACGTTCAATCGTCTCACAAGCAATCAGGGTAACACTTTTTGCTATATTTGACAATCGATTGTTTTATTTTTTAAACTTCATCAATTCTCAGATAAGTGGGAAACACATACTTAATATAACAAAATATTGTAAATGATGCAATTTTCAGCAAAATAATATAGTGTTAACATGCATTTGACTATGTTATCTGTTTTTTTAAATGTACATGTATCATAAATGAAAATAAACGGGGTTAACCAAAAGGGGTCTCACATGAACAAGGAAATAAACATTATATTTAACAACCATACAAACCTTTCTAAGTCTGTTCCAATATTGAACGTGTTCAACTACAGATCTATGGATTTTCCTCGGTCGATAGTAAGCCAGGACAACCGTCAATGATGAGAATATCACCACTAGAAACAGCATCCTGCTCAAACATTTCTTCATGAACCGCTCACTCAGATACATTTTCACCACATGTAAGTTCAAATCTCATTTCACTGTCAACACTTTCTATAACCAGTATTCGTTCAATATGTCCATTTTAGGTAATATCCTCTTGATTACTATATATGAATGTACATAAGGTAACTGGTTTCAAAATGTTTTCAGCAAAGTCATCGACACACCATCAAACTATATTAATTATATTCCATGTTTCAACTCCGAAATTAATATATTGGAAACAAATTACGCGCAGTTACTGTACAAAATGTATATTGTTATTTTGTCTATTTGTACGAGAACACCAAGTCAAACACTGTGAAAAAAATCAAATCACATAATATACTATTCACAGTTTGATACAGATGCAGACCAACAAACCAATACTACTGGATATTTTTTCACCAACTTTAGAAAACTCGAGAAGTTTTACCCTGTTGTTAAACGTTCTCTCCCTTATTATAGACCCGGATTAAGTATGATTTCGATATTTAGATTGTTCCCCTTCACGCCAATATTATGATTCCGACATTTAAATAGTTCCTCTTCACGCAGATATTATGATTCCGATATTTAGATTGTTCCCCTTCACGCCAATATTATGATTCCGACATTAAGATTGTTCCCCTTTCACCGATATTATGATTCCGACATTTAGATTGTTCCCCTTCACGCCGATATTATGATTCCGACATTTAGATTGTTCCCCTTCACGCCGATATTATGATTCCGACATTTAGATTGTTCTCCTTCACGCCGATATTATGATTCGGACATTAAGATTGTTCCCCTTCACGCCGATATTATGTTACCGAGAGTATTTGGGCAACTATATCAAAAACACGTTTGTGGATTGTGATGCTAAACTTCGTAAATATCTTTACATGCAGACGTACAATGTCATGAATATCTAGCTATCCGACTCGAATGACAATAACTACGTGGAAACTATTTGTCCTATTGTCTATCTCATATATGTTACATGACTCAAATTGATACCAAAGATAGACACGTACCAGTGTTTGACTGGCTTGTTATTTCGCCCTAACATTCGTCTAATAGTCAAGAGTGACGGAGTCAGCGTAAAAATGTGGTTGTTGAAAAACATCCAATTGATACCATCAGGAATGAAGTGTACAGAGTGATTACAACGTTTTAAAATACGTCAATATAAAGTTTTTATGAATTTAATAATACATGCAGTCTAACATAATTGTCCGGAAACTCATCGTGTTACTTCGGCAATTTCCGCCTCTTAAAAAACTGCCAGTTTTTTTAATTTTACGAATATTTAAAAAAACATTCTGTTACATGCAAGCAATTTTTTTTGATTTTATTGTTTCATTCTGTCTTATTAGTAATGAATTACTGTCTGAAAAGCGTTTTATTGTCGTTCATTGGTGTTAAATATGCGCCAAATATATCTTTAATGCAACATGAACATTTTGGTGTTTGGCTGCCTATCAGCCATATACATTCATCTGAAATATCGCATTATTATGCAACTTGATTTTACCGAACACCAAACATCCAATGAAATGCTAAAATGTTGATCCGCATCAGACGTAAAGTAGTATATTTGTATATACCATACTTGTACATTGTATATATACATGTATTTAATATATTTCGTTCATAAATTCACTGTTCTGATCAAATATCAAAATGAATACATATCGTCGTTTTTAAACCCGTCTATGTTACCTCACAATAACACTACAATGTCGATATAAAATTAATAAAGAAAATAATAAAAAAGAACATTCTATCGTTAACTCCTCTCCTTTCCTATCCATAAACGTTCACATCTATTGATATAAGACATGATAAACGAACAAAAAAAGACAAGCTAATATCAATAGATAGCTGTACGACATTAATCTCCAAGAAAACCAAACTTTCCGTGACAGCAGACGACACAAAGTGGAATAAGGCGACATCCGGTCGTAACATTTTAAACAACCAACATTTTTTCCCATAAAATAACTCAAACCGCTAACACCACAAACATACCGTTTAAAAAATCTTCGTATTTCCAATCTTTAAAAAAAATCTTAAACTACTTTCACCTCTCTAGGTCAATTATCCAAAACCTTTGTTGGATTCAGAAGACTACTGAAAGAGCAAGCACTGTCAACACATGATATACTAAAAATACTAGACGTAGACTTCAGACTACAAGAAAACGGAAATAAAATCCAATGACACTTTAGGTACTGTGAAATAGTTTGTATTCGTTTGAGATGAATGTTCGTCCATTTTGTGAGTGAACTCGACCATCAATTCCTTGTGATAACTTTTTGTTTCTATTTTTTTAAATTAAAATCTATGAATTTCCGTACAACTAATATTTCTTTTTCCAAGACTCGATAAATCTTATACCAACAAATATAAATGAATATACAACACTAGTTTTGCTAGTTTTATGAACTTAGGTTACTGGGAATGAAATATAAACTACTACTTGTTATTTTCTTAATAAATGTCTTCCTCTTTCATTATTTAACAATTCTTACCCCGATTCCCGAGCTTTAACGACACATAGAACGTTTTATGTTGAAATTCGATAATGTCGTAAATGAAGAAATGTTGTAACTGAAATTGAACGATTTTTGGGATACAATATAAATGCAATACCTCGATTACATCGCAAGCAAAGCTATCAAAACTCAAACAAATAATTTCATAAAATCCAAATGAATTATTTTGCTACCACATTTCAACATTACTTTTCACATACTGAATTTAACGACGTACGCAATGTGCTAATACTGTTCGCTAAACTCGTTGTTAGCTTAAGTGTGTCACAAAATTAGTTAGAGAAAAATCAAACTCTTCACCAGAAAGATAGCCCCACGCATCTCCTTCGCGATTGCAAACTACCACAATAGGCAATGCATACCGGCAAACGTATAATTATATTAATTCCTAGGTTTCGTTGCCTGTTTCAGGAATCCTCTAAAAGTCTCCTATGTACGAGAAATATTTCTCCAGAATTATCCAGTTTGTATAGCAATTATTGTGATCTATCTTGCTTATAGGTCACAAACTCTCATATCGTGTGTTAACCGGACATGCAAATTATGGCACTGTTCTCACAAATGCTCCTTCACAACATTATGACGACGAAGCAGAATCGTCGAACAACAGTTTGCCAGATAAAGCGGAGATTCCTCATGAAAGGACTGGGGTCTTATCCAATAAAAGTTAACATGAAAAATAAGTGTCTAGAGTCCGTATTGAAAGCTTCGAGTATAATAAGATTAGATTGGCCGCTTTACAAATCACAACAAACAGAGCAGAAAATTAATTTAAGTTTGAATTTGAAAATTACTAAATGTGCACAGCTTTGTAAGGAAGTTTCAATCTGACGGTTAATGCTTTGATACAAATTGCTATAAACAAACCAATACACACCAGCAGTGTAGCTAGACGAACTAAACACACTTTATCCGTATAATTCTACAGTTAGTAACCAGCATTTAGACTTTTCTAACACTACGGATATAAGATTTGGTGTTAGTGTGAGCAAATAGTCACGTCATTTCTCAAATACTAGCAGACAATGGCTGAATTATAGTCATTGCTGCACTTTTTTTAAAACAAATAATACAATATATGCCCGCACAGTCGCTACGACAGATCATCTGTTGGCTTTTACCAATAATACTAATACCATTGGTAACCATACAATGTAAGCGTGATCAATGCTAGTTAGACATGTCGTTAGACAATGACCACTAGTAAAAGTTAAATTGACACCGGGCAGCTAATATGGCGCGGTCGATACGAGACAGACAGTGTAACGCCTCCTGAAAGTCGCCAATGACCGCTTCATCAATAACAATAGGTACAAAAACAATTTACGTTTTATCTAAATTAATTGTTTCCATGCAGATTAAAATGGCAATATTTACGACAAGAATATAAAAACCAATCACAAATCTCTCCATACGAGTAGTGTTGTCTATTATGCCAAGGTTATCCATCATCAGTGATATTTATGTAGACAATCCTGTCAGTCATTCACCTATAATCCCGCCACTAGATCAACCGCTCCTAAAACAACCTGTTTACACCGGATATCAAACAAATGTACACTAACAGCAGTATTTTAACATCTATGATAAATAGTTGTTTGTGAACGAGTAAGTAAACCCCTCCTCCAGTTCAAGAAGCCAGTGTTCTAACTAAAACACAACGTTTTGTCACCTACACCAAGCTATATAACTTTTAACTAAACCGTGTACGTAACCAAATCCGTGTACATGACCAAAACCGTGTACATAACCAAATCCAAGTACATAACCAAATCCGTGTACATAACCAAATCCGTGTACATGACCAAAACCGTGTACATAACCGATCCAAGTACATAACCAAATCCGTGTACATGACCAAATCCGTGTACATTTATTAACCAAATCCGTGTACATGACCAAAACCGTGTACATAACCAAATCCAAGTACATAACCAAATCCGTGTACATGACCAAATCCTTGTACATTTATTAACGAAATCCGTGTACATGACCGAATCCGTGTACATGGCATAATTTGCGCACATGACCAAACCCGTGGACGTGTCATATTCATTTTAGTTTGAAATCATGACATCGTGTCTTAAGAGTGTTGCAATTTGAACTTTGGAAGACAAATTAGGACATTCGTGAAAATTAAATGATGTGGAATTATGTAATCGTGATCCTGCTATTTGATCAAATGAAATTCGTGAGACGTTGAAATGACACCAGACGACATTTGATGTACATGCAATAGAAACTTTCAGGAACGTTTGAAAAAAGATAATATAAAGAGAATGCACCCCTCAACTTTAAAAGCCGAGCACAGAAACATAAAAACATCACATACCGCAATTGCACGACACAATGCCCCACTCATAACTGAACGAAAAAATGAACTGACCAAGTCCCTGCTGTCAGAAAGCCGATTGACCTACATGTACTTTCATCAATAAAACACAACTAATGCCCTAGCTGAATGACATAGTTTCAACAGTAAATTATAAGCGGAGATGGCTCAGTGGTAGCGCACTGGACTGTCAATCCAGAAGTCGGCATCGGAACTTGACTTTTCTGAAATTCTATTCGTAGTAATTTCCCGCTTTATCTGACAGTGTGGCCTGCAAAATATCTGGTAAAAGGTATCAGGAAGCTGTGCACCGGACACATTAAATAACAAGACTGTCTATCCGAAATAATAGCTAGGCGTACTTCTGCATCGTCTGACATGCCTGTATCTAATGTCTCTTTCTCTCTCCCTTCGGGAGCTTTCCCCCAGTCTGTCCTCTGGTCCGATCATGCTGTATCTGTACAGTCTATTTAAAGTGCCTTTGAACATGCGTTCGCATGAAAAGGGCGCTATATATAAATATGGTGTTTAAAAAAAAAAAGAATTGAAATTTTCTATTTTTTCAGCGTCTGGATTTTAGTAACCTACTTGTGACGTCAGAAACCGATCTGTGTCGATAGACGCTCATTAAAATGTGAGTGACACGTTAGTGAAATTACATTAACGAATTTGAAGCATGTGAATTATGATGTACGTGCGACAGACATTGAGGTGGAAATGTCGAATATAAATAATGGAAATATTGACATCTAAATTCGATATTATTACACCAAGAGTGCGCTATAGATAACCTACGTCGCGCCTAGCTGCATGATAATCTAAACACCTTCCTCAGGAAAATTTCAGCAGACGTCACATACATGGAACTTCCAAATACGATTATTACAGCTGTATGTGCGATACATATATCATACCCCTATAGCCCCGCATACCGCTTCATTTAAACATAATAACTCCGTATTATACTATATATATTTTTTATTTACGATCATTAAGACAAAATTCTGAACTAAACTATCAAGTAATCGTCTTCCGCGAAAGCAGACGAAGATTTACACTCTTAACATTAATCACACCGGAACGTTTATAACTTAGACTCCAACATAAACTATCCCGCTTATAGAATAATAATTCTGAGTTAATTACACGGCGTCTGGATGTAGAGATCTTTTCCATTAACACTCTAGAATTAGAGAGAATACATGGGCCATCTCGTTCCTTTAATACGCTACATTGCAAACATAGGGCATACGCAATACGTCGAGTTTAAGGTAATAAGTACACGTTTCTAAGTACAATACTATTGCCTCTCATACAAACACTATAAATACAGAGGTTTCTGTAATCAACTGATTTATAAGATGTTGGTTTCTTTAACATCAACACATCGATAAAGTGGTGTAGTTCATGATTTTAGAAAGTCTGTATTATACAAAGTGGTGTAGTTCATGGTTTTAGGAAGTCTGAATTATACAAAGTGGTGTAGTTCATGATTTTAGGAAGACTGTATTATACAAAGTGGTGTGGTTCATGATATTAGGAAGACTGTATTATACAAAGTGGTGTAGTTCATAGTTTTAGGAAGTCTGAATTATACAAAGTGGTGTAGTTCATGATATTAGGAAGTCTGTATTATACAAAGTGGTGTGGTTCATGATATTAGGAAGACTGTATTATACAAAGTGGTGTAGTTCATGATATTAGGAAGACTGTATTATACAAAGTGGTGTAGTTCATAGTTTTAGGAAGTCTGAATTATACAAAGTGGTGTAGTTCATAGTTTTAGGAAGTCTGAATTATACAAAGTGGTGTGGTTCATGATATTAGGAAGTCTGTATTATACAAAGTGGTGTGGTTCATGATATTAGGAAGACTGTATTATACAAAGTGGTGTAGTTCATGATTTTAGGAAGTCTGTATTATACAAAGTGGTGTAGTTCATGATATTAGGAAGACTGTATTATACAAAGTGGTGTAGTTCATGATTTTAGGAAGTCTGTATTATACAAAGTGGTGTAGTTCATGATTTTAGGAAGACTGTATTATACAAAGTGGTGTGGTTCATGATATTAGGAAGACTGTATTATACAAAGTGGTGTAGTTCATGATTTTAGAAAGTCTGTATTATACAAAGTGGTGTAGTTCATGGTTTTAGGAAGTCTGTATTATACAAAGTGGTGTGGTTCATGATTTTAGGAAGTCTGTATTATACAAAGTGGTGTAGTTCATGATTTTAGGAAGTCTGTATTATACAAAGTGGTGTAGTTCATGGTTTTAGGAAGTCTGTATTATACAAAGTGGTGTGGTTCATGATATTAGGAAGTCTGTATTATACAAAGTGGTGTAGTTCATGATTTTAGAAAGTCTGTATTATACAAAGTGGTGTGGTTCATGATATTAGGAAGTCTGTATTATACAAAGTGGTGTAGTTCATGGTTTTAGGAAGTCTGTATTATACAGCGTGGTGTACTTCATGGTTTTAGGAAGGTTGTATTATATATGGTGGTCTAGATCATGGTTTAAGGAAGTTTGTATTATACAAAGTTGTGTAGTTCATGGTTTTAGGAAGTCTGTATTACATAAAGTGGTGTAGTTCATGGTTTTAGGAAGTCTGTATTACATAAAGTGGTGTAGTTCATGGTTTTAGGAAGTATGTATTACACAAAGTGGTGTAGTTCATGGTTTTAGGAAGTCTGTATTACACAAAGTGGTGTAGTTAATGGTTTTAGGAAGACTGTATTATACAAAGTGGTGTAGTTCATAGTTTTAGGAAGACTGTATTATACAAAGTGGTGTAGTTAATGGTTTTAGGAAGACTGTATTATACAAAGTTGTGTAGTTCATGGTTTTAGGAAGACTGTATTATACAAAGTGGTGTAGTTCATGGTTTTAGGAAGTCTGTATTACATAAAGTGGGGTAGTTCATGGTTTTAGGAAGTGATAAAGTTCATGATTTTAAGTATTATACCAAGTAATGAAGTTCATGATTTTATGTATTTTACCAAGTAATGAAGTTCATGATTTTAAATAGTTTACCGAGTAATGAAGTTCATGATTTTAAATAGTTTACCGAGTAATGAAGTTCATGATTTTAAGTATTTTACCAGGTAATGAAGTTCATGATGTTAGGTATTTTACCAAGTAATGAAGTTCATGATTTTAAATAGTTTACCGAGTGATGAAGTTCATGATTTTAAATAGTTTACCGAGTAATGAAGTTCATGATTTTAAATAGTTTACCGAGTAATGAAGTTCATGGTTTTAAGTATTTTACCAGGTAATGAAGTTCATGATTTTATGTATTTTGCCAAGTAATGAAGTTCATGATTTTAAATAGTTTACCAAGTAATGAAGTTCATGATTTTATGTATTTTACCAAGTAATGAAGTTCATGATTTTAAATAGTTAACCAAGTAATGAAGTTCATGATTTTAAATAGTTTACCAAGTAATGAAGTTCATGATTTTAAATAGTTTACCGAGTAATGAAGTTCATGATTTTAAATAGTTTACCGAGTAATGAAGTTCATGATTTTAAATAGTTTACCGAGTGATGAAGTTCATGATTTTAAATAGTTTACCGAGTAATGAAGTTCATGATTTTAAATAGTTTACCGAGTGATGAAGCTCATGATTTTAAATAGTTTACCGAGTAATGAAGTACATGATTTTATGTATTTTACCAAGTAATGAAGTTCATGATTTTAAATAACTTACCAAGTAATGAAGTTCATGATTTTATGTATTTTACCAAGTAATGAAGTTCATGATTTTAAATAGTTTACCGAGTGATGAAGTTCAGTCATATGTGATCTAGCACCAGACATTACTGAGCGAGTTCAAAGGGAATACAGAGTTAGAAATACAAAGCTTAACACGACAGTCTAGATTATATAACATTTATTGCCAATTTGGGAGAACATACGACATTATGTTTTTTGTTATTTGTGTACTAATACACAATTCCAATACTTAATCACTTTCTAATGTATAAATAGTTAATACTGTACACAGCATCGCTATGTGACTATTGGAACCTAAAACTTTGAGAATGAATTTTTTAACACCCTGTAGATACACCAACTAGTAATTTGTATGAGACCACGAGAAAGCAATCATATGATATGCTATTAGGCCGAATCATATAACAAAGACATTCATGCACGTTGCTTTGATACAAGAGAACTTTTCTTTAAGACGATATAAAAGATTTCTGAAAACTTCAAATACGAAACTCAGCACGTTTTGTTTGATATCAATTGGTTTTGAAATGAAAAAAGGACGAATTCCAAATTCTGACAAGATAAATTTAAAGATAGGGACCATAAAACGAATCGTAATCTCTTCGTGGACAGGCAATCTGACACTGATTTTGTTAATTAGGAATCAGATATTGCCCAATGGAATAGATAACTCCCTCAGTGGATATTGTTTCGTTCAGTTTTAAATTTGATTTGCACAATACGTTTTAGCAGATGTAACTAATTTGACGTGCTTAAAGCATGTTTTGTTCATGTTTATGCGGTATGTCGACACATATTTCAACATTGTACAAAATGTATCTCTGACATATTTTAAAGGGACTGCCTCACGTATTGGTGTATTGCAAAAATAAAATTAAATTGTCAAATATTCATGTAATTTTGGTATAGTTTCCTGTATATGCCATTAACAACCACAATGACATAAAAAATAGCTTGGGAAACATCGGCATTTTGTAGTAATTTAGCATTTTACACCTAAATTCTATAGTGTATTAATACCCTATAGAATTAGCACTACTATCACTTAAATTGCCGGAAATTTGTTTCCATTCGATGAAAACGAATTGCGAAACGAACAAAATACCTCACAGATTTTCGGCTTTAGTTTGTTGAAGTTACAGTTTGATCATGTGTGAATTACATAATTCACAGAAAATTTTGGAAGGAAACTCGGCGATATTTTCAAACAGAAAACTACTGAGTGCCAAATATCAAGAGTGATTTAAATTGCTTATATGCCATACATCTTTCATAAAGCAACCACCAGTGACTTTCTATTATATAAACACTTGGTTAGTAAGGAAAATTACGTCATACAAAACATTTAGCCCGATCTGTGAGGCAGCACCTTTATTGCTAGATGTCGCCTATGCAATAAAAATGCGCTACGGAGGCACACGTATATACGTAACAGTCCGTTTAAAAATACACATTCACTTTTCAATTCCGTCCTATTCGCGATATTAATCAATCTGACTAAAGTCAATGATCTTCTAACGGTAAGCAAAGGAATGTAAGGACCAGGTTTTAATGAGATAGGATATTTAAAATACAACGAACCATGTTCAGAAGGTAATTCAAAAAATCTATACAAGCATACATCAGTCAGCTTAAAAATACTTTTCACTTTCTTTTCCATCATATTATATCCGCTATATTAATAATTCACGACTCAACTCTTGAGTTATGCGACAATATATTTATGTTTGAGAAGAGTAACGAACGAAGATGTGCACATGTTGTATGAATCTAATTACTGGTTGTTCAGTTTTGAATTAAATTATTACCTATCTGTGTCAAAAGGAGAGATATATTAAATACGGGGTAATTGTACGACGTCAGGAATTGATGTACAACAATTTGGAACGAAACGTCTCAATCTTAATCACAATAATTATGTCTTAAAACCAGACTTGTGCTTTAAAAATGAAAACATGTTTTACCAATATGGTGTTTAAACGATATTGAAACGAACGGACTGCTGATTAAGCAATAGTTTTTCATGGCCCACCGTACATCTTTGCTTGAAAATTTGGCAAAAATGTCGATTTTCCTCCACATGTGGAGAAGTTGCTGGTTCTATGTGAAAGGGTAAGTTAGCACTGGTTAGGATACAGTCCAGGAATACAGAGAAGGTGAACCGGCCGTCGTTTATAACTGACAAATTTGTTCAGAAACAGTGTTTAACGCGATTTAACGTAACATCTTTCTAATTGTATAGAAATCCAATATTGGTATAAAAATATAAGAGCAAACAACAAAATGAGCATTTATCTGAGTCTGAGTTTCTGTGTAACATCAGAAGGTTTAGGAGCAAAATCTCTCAATCAATTCATTCATACGGCCCCAATATTTGATCAATAGTAAATAATTATACAGTCTAAAAACTTATGGCATGTTTAGACAATGATTATAATAACAGACACAGTAGCTACCATTTTCCCCACCAATCTGTCGCAAGTAAATGGTTTGTGGAATTCATTGTTTGATATTTATTTGTGAAAATCTGACTTTTAAAGATTGAAATTGACCTACTTAATCAACGAATGAATAGCTTATAAATTTATATATTTAAATATCCGAACTTTTTTGCTAACAGTGTATGTTCACAAAGGGTTGCGTATCATTTAAATCGTAAATTGCACATAGCCAATGTCTAATGTCTCTTTGCAAGTGGTGTTGTACTAACTAACACACTTGCATGTTTATATATTTAAACATAAACGCATTTCTTCTATTCTATTCTAATCAGACTGTCACATGCAGACATTCAGTGCTAAGATCTTAGTTGGATGTACGATCAACAATATGCTACTTTTATCAAATAGATACGTCATCAACACAAGGTTTTCTGATTCTAAGAACAAATATAACATTAAAGTACAGTTTAATTCCGATGTTTAGTTTGGTTAAATGCCATTTATTCCTTTCAATCTCGTAGTTTAATGTCGCACGTTTTACATAATTACGTCTGTATGACTTTATTTTTGTAAACAGTTCCTTGGAAGATTTCTGGCAAACATATCTAAGAAAAAACTGGGTGTGTTTAATTTTGACGATGTTCGCCTACAGCTAACCTATAGTAGCGGGGCGACAGTCAGAAGATAATTGTGTACAAATCTCTAATTTAAATTTTAAATGTTAAGATAGAGACAAATAAAAAGAAAAAAGTAAGATGTGTTTTGAACTTTTGATAATTACTTGATATTTAAAGTTGCAGTGGCATTAAATGGACCAGTCACCACATTATGCAATACAATGTACAGAACAACTGTCGCCCAAAACAGATATTTATTCAGTAAAATCACATATAATTTAGGTTTAGTTTAGAAGACATATTGAGCTAATATGAATGTCATTTTTAAATAAACCCAAGACTAGACACTGTTAACGTTCTACATGAGGACAAACTAATTAATGTTGTGGTTCTGGTAACAAGCTGGAAAATCGGGTAGGTAGGTAGGTAGGAAAACATTTTATTTTTAAATACATTTTTTGATTTTATGACCTGAAAAATCAACGACCTGCAGTGATTTCCATCAAAATGAATATAGAATGTTTAGTGAAGAGGCAAAAAATAGTATATATATAGAGGATATTTGTTTGTTTTGATTGAATATGGTTTATATCTCACCGTGTAGTGATAAAATTCAATATTTTCAAGAGCGTGTAGCGCGAGTGAAAATATTAAAATGTTATCACTACAAGATGAGATATTAACCATATTCAATCAAAACAAACAAATATTCTATTTATTTAATGCTTTTATAGTGTCAAAACTGGTACTATTTATGCCAAATTACCACGGTGGTTAGGCTACGTATGAATATGTTATTCCATTCATATTTTTCACTTCAAAATCCGCCATCTTGGATTATGCTAAATAGGTGCATTAAATCATACACCAACTTGTTGGAAATGGTCTAACTAAGAATAAAAACCCCCACATGACATGTTTTCGTTCAGTAATAAAAAAGTAACAGACATTTTAGTGTTGAGATTTTGGTAAATTAAAGTAGTCCCTGTGAGGGGGCGGAGCTTATATAAGTCACATTGTAGGTGATAACCAGTGACTGATATAGGTTTTATTTCACTGATAGAACTCCATATCTCATCAGTTAGCATTAAATAAAACAGTATATTGTTTTGACCTAAACAAAAACCAACAGCCATCACCGGCAGAGAAATGGTTATAAAATGTTGAGGGTAGAGACAAACATTAGGATATGTAGCGTTACTAGAACCACACAATTATTTTGTTTTAGCCTAAACTAAACAAACAATCATCACTAAGGTCGGTACAAAATTGAAATCCAGTTATTGGCACCATGCAGACAGAATAACGTTCAGATTGTATGGCATTTAAAACCAAATCAGGACATAATACTGATACAGTTGATCTTTTCTCCCCATCACACAATTCTCCCTAGATAATACAGCCACGTGGCATGACATTTGAACAACATTTAGTAATCAGAATCTCCTAATTGTTTGACAAAATGTATAAAACACGATTGTTTGTAACTCATCATATTAAAAAATCAGTTGTTAGCGACGCCTTACTGATCAGATAAAACTAATTTACTGACAAATTACATTAACCTCTAGTGGTTCATTAACGTCAGGAGACCTGGTTACGGTATCTGTTAGAGAGTGAACACGGTACTAATACCACCGATACACTGCTTTTCAGTTCCGTCAGAGAAGTGTCCTATTTTCGTATGGCTCTGACGAAACTGATAACCGATGTAACGCTCTGACGGAACAAATGATACATGACACTGAGCTCCGTCCGAGCGTTACATCCGTTTTCAGTTCTGTCAGAGCCATATGAAAACAGATCTAATCTCTTACGGAACTAAGAACCGGTGCATAGAGGATTAGTACTGTGGTGAACATTGCTGTATACGAGCCGCCAACTACGATGGTAACAACCATACTTGGTACAAGTACTTCGTTGGGACTGACCGATTGAAACACAAGCTCATGCTTTTAAATTGTAATTTTTGTGATATAATTTCAGCATATCAAACATAATACTGTTCAATTATTTTATCTCCCAATCCCATGTTCAAAAATATAGGTCTACAAGAGTCTAGATGCCGTGCTTTCATACAATTACGAATAACCTGAACTTTCATTTCATAGGCAAGAGAACATAACAACCAACGGCCACAGTAAGTCAGTTGTGAAATGGACACATTCTATACACAGCGATAAATGGATATCGTGTCCCCTGTGTGATAACTGTAATGTCATCGGTGCCTACGTCATGGTACCATGCCTTCAATGTGGGGACTACGTCATTACAAGTGATTATATACGCTCTATGAATTATTACGCAGACGGAACTGGTGTTTTTTTCCTAAATAGAAAGCAGCAGTATATCATATTACAATACACTTGGTTTGTATACGGATGCGGTGACAGTCACTGTTGTAGACATGAAACAATAAGCTCTACAATGCCAAAGTAAAACTTAATTAAACATTTACTGGATTTTTAAAATTGTTACTGCAAGTAATCAATAAGCTATGACGTACTTGTATTGCACATGTATTATTACTAGGTTATGCGTACATTGCATCTTACACCGATCTACTCTACAACAGAATGTTTCAACAACTATACTATGCCAAGTAAACGTTTGGTTAGCCAAAGCTTTTATGAAACACATATAAACTAATTAGTTAAACAGGTGAAATAACTAAGAATTTTAATTTATTATAACAAAATCTCGTTATACCATTGCACAGTATCTGGAGTTTAGACTATAATCGTGTACAGAACCTGACTTGGTTACTAGTAGTTGACATTCTGTATTATAATGGGACGCGGCTTTTGATAAATGTCGTAACGTCACGTTAAAACGTACTTGACGTTTAGATGACACCTATGTCGGATTAAGGGTTCGTTTTTTCTAGTAAAATAAAATAAATAATTTAGTACATCGTATATTCATATGAAGTACAGTCCCTTTGTTCAGGTTTGTCACTTGTATACAAACATTGCAATAGCATAACATTGTACTTTGTTTACTTTAAGCATTTTTAATTAGAGAAACATACAGTGAAGACAAATACCTTATTCAATTAGCTACATACTAACTTATACTAACTGATATCTATTAAATAAGACTTTAATAAGAGAAATTGCAATGTTTATGCACACAATGCTATACGTATAATATATGAATAATCGAGTTTTATAGTATAAAAGAGGTTCGATTCTTAGAAAGGCTGAGATATATGTGGCACTTCCAAAATGAGTATATACGACATGAGTACCACCTATATCTAGTGTTGCAGTCCACTTATATAAAACATGCATTTTAAATTGTTATAAATAAAAGATTCTAGACGTCTGTGTCCATATATAGACTGAAACAATTCATCGTCAATTGGATTAAACAAATAATGATTTACGAGAGGAAGGTTGTCTGTAGGAAAAAGTCCGGGAAATGAAATGAGCAGACGATAACTTGATGCAGCCATTCTTCTGCCTGTCAAAGTCACACAATACTTGCTGACGACACTTAGAAACGTTCACAATGAACGTATCATCACACGAGTCTAAATAAGTAGATCTAATGCCAAAAAAACTCCGGTAAAAATGAAAACAATTTTTCGCTGCCTGCATTCGATAAATGTGAGGTCTATTATTGGACAGCTGTTATCGTGTGTGAAGTGTATTCTGTAAAATTATTTGTAGTCGCGGGTACAAAAGTTCGTGGCTTTCGATGTAAAATGAATTTCCGTGAGTCCGTAAAGTTTTGTGGATACCTATTTCCAAAAACGGATTCACTTTTGTACCAGAGAAAAATAAGTTAATTATAGATAATTGATTTCAAGGTCGAATGCATCAGCAAAATCCACGAAAAGTGGTACCTAACCGATACACACGATTGTACAACATACAGTTATTGTTGTATGATGAGTCATGTAAAACACAATCGGTCTTGTAACGTCTTGTGATCATAAAATCATATAAAAGAGACATTTTGAAGCTATCTGTGCATCAACTATGTGACAATAAGCAACGTAAGGAGTATGTTTTATTACCATAAGACTGGTATCTAATCTGGTATCAATCTCAAGTGTGCATAAAATCATCGGCATATGATTCAGAGCCAAAGTGTTGTCATTAGATTATCTCCCCCTACTTACTCTCCTATCCGCCATTTAAAACAACATAATGTTATACATACGTGTCGTCTGGGTAGGTGATAACCGTACTCAGCATAATGACAATACACCTACACAGAACTATATCAAACGGCTATATTAAATAATTATGTCCCCATCTTTGATTCTTTGATGAGGGGGTATATTACTTTGCACATGCCCGTCGGTTCATGTATCTGTCCGTTCGTCACAAAACTTCTAAGATATTTTTGACCAAGAAATAAATAAAAAGAAGTTAAGCTTGTTGAATCGAACATTCGTAGCTTTTCACGGTCAAAGATATAACACAAATCAATTGTTAAACAGGCATGAATGTAAAAGAAAAGTCGCCATGCAATATACAAAGTTGGAAATATAAATGCCGAGCACAGCCTTTATTTGCCAGTCTCTGCTGAAACGAGTGCCTTACGGGACCCGTACTTGAACCCGGGTCGCCAGGTTAGTCGACAAGCGCGCTAACCAATGAGCTATGGAGACACACATTTATATCAGTCAGTTTATAGGTACACATTCACTTTTCAATTCCGTCATATTCTCTGACTAAAGTCAATGATCTTCTTACGGTAAGCAAAGGAATGTAAGGACCAGGTTTTAATGAGATTGGATATTTATGATACAATGTAACATGTTCAGGAGGTAAGTAAATCTATACAAGCCTACATCAGTCAGCTTAAAAATACACTTTTCACTTTCTTTTCCGTCATATTATATCCGCTATATTAATAATTCACGACTCAACTCCTGAGTTATGCCACAATATATTTGTGTTTGAGGAAAGTAACGGACGAAGATGTGCACATGTTGTATAAATATAATTACTGGTTGTTCGGTTTTAAATTAAATTATTACCTATCTGTGTCAAAAAGTGAGATATATTAAATACAGGGTAATTGTACGACGTCAGGAATTGATGTACAACAATTTGAAATGAAACTCGTCAATCTTAAACACAATATGTCTTAAAACCAGACTTATGCTTTAAAATGCTAACATGTTTTACCAATATGGTGTTTAAACGATATTAAAACGAATGGTTGTTCATTGCCCACTGTACATCTTTGCTCGAAAATTTGACAAAATGTCGATTTTACGGTTTAGGAGCTAACTCTCGCTATTAATTCATGCATACGGCCCCAATATTTGATCAATAGTAACTAATTATATAGTCTAAAAAACTTATGGACATGTTTAGACAATGTACAAAAAAATGACATACCGCTCTGGTTTATAATAATAGACACAGTAGCTACCATTTGGTTTGTAGAGTTCATTGTTTGATATTTATTATTTGTGAAAATCTAACTTTTAAAGATTGAAATTGACCTACTTAATCAACGAATGAATTGCTTGTAAATTTATCGGTACTTAAATATCCGAAATTTGCTGGCAGTGTTGTGTATCATTTAAAAAGAAAATTGCACATAGCCAATGTCCAATGTCTCTTTGCAAGTGGTGTTGTACTAACTAGCACACTTGCACGTGTATATATTTCAACTGGAACATCAACGCATTTCTTCTATTTTATTCTAATCAGACTGTCACAAGCAGGCATAGAGTGCTAAGATCTTAGTTAGATGTACGATCAACACTATGCTACTTTTGTCAAATAGATACGTCATCAACACAAGGTTTTCTGTTTCTTAGAACAAATATACATTAAAGTACAGTTTAATTCCGATGTTTAGTTTGGTTAAATGCCATTTATTCCCTTCAATCTCGTAGTTTAATGTCGCACGTTTTACATAATTACGTCTGTATGACTTTATTTTTGTAAACAGTTCCTTGGAAGATTTCTGGCAAACATATCTAAGCAAAAACTGAATGTGTTTAATTTTGACGATGTTCGCCTACAGCTAACCTATAGTAGCGGGGCGACAGTCAGAAAATGATTGTGTACAAATCTCTAATTTAAATTTTAAATGTTAAGATAGAGACAAATATAAAGAAAAAAGGAAGATGTGTTTTGAACTTTTGATAATTACTTGATATTTAAAGTTGCAGTGGCATTTAATGGACCAGTCACCACATTATGCAATACAATGCACAGAGCAACTGTCGCCCAAAAGAGATATTTATTCAGTAAAATCACATATAATTTAGGTTTAGTTTAGAAGACATATTGAGCTAATATGAATGTCATTTTTAAATAAACCCAAGACTAGACACTGTTAACGTTCTACATGAGGACAAACTAATTAATGTTGTGGTTCTGGTACCATGATGGAAAATCGGGTAGGTAGCTAGGCAGGTAGGTAGGTAGGTAGGAAAACATTTTATTTTTAAATATATTTTTTGATTTTATGCCCTGAAAAATCAACTATCTGCAGTGATTTCCATCAAAAAGCATATAAAATGTTTAGTGAAGAGGCAAAAAATAGTGTTTGCTAGTAGGATTATAAGACCCATAATAGTATATTGTTTCGGCCTAAACAAAAACCAACAGCCATCACCGGGGTCGGTTCAAAATTGAAATGCTGTTATTGGCACAATCCAGATGACCCACGGCTCTTTTCAGCAACATGGTTATAAACTGTGGAGGGTAGAGGCAACAATTAGTGAATAGGCAAAACATAGGGTATGCAAGTAGTGTAACTATTACCACAATGGTATACTGTTTAAGCCTAAAGAAAAACAAACAGCCATCACTGGTGTCGGTTAAAACATTGAAATGCTGTTATTGGCAAAATCCAGACAACCCCACGGCTCTTTACAGAGAAATAGTTATAACATGTTGAGGGTAGAGGCAAACCTTAGGATATGTAGCGTTACTAGAACCACACAATTATTTTGTTTTAGCCTAAACTAAACAAACAATCATCACTGAGGTTGGTACAAAATTGAAATCCAGTAATTGGCACCATGCAGACAGAATAACGCTCAGATTGTATGGCATTTAAAACCAAATCAGGACATAATACTGATATAGTTGATATTTTCTCCCCATCACACAATTCTCCCTAGATAATACAGTCACGTGGCATGACATTTGAACAACATTTAGTGATCAGAATCTCCTAATTGTTTGACAAAATGTATAAAACACGATTGTTTGTAACTCATCATATTAAAAAATCAGTTGTTGTTAGCGACGCGTTACTGATCAGATAAACTAATATACTGACAAATTACATTAACCTCTAGTGGTTCATTAATGACAGGAGACCTGGTTACAGTGTCTGTTAGAGAGTGAACACGGTACTAATACCACCGATACACTGCTTTTCAGTTCCGTCAGAGAAGTGTCCTATTTTCGTATGGCTCTGACGAAACTGATAACCGATGTAACGCTCTGACGGAACAAATGATACATGACACTGAGCTCCGTCCGAGCGTTACATCCGTTTTCAGTTCTGTCAGAGCCATATGAAAACAGATCTAATCTCTTACGGAACTAAGAACCGGTGCATAGAGGATTAGTACTGTGGTGAACATAACTGTATACGAGCCGCCAACTACGATGGTAACAACCATACTTGGTACAAGTACTTCGTTGGGACTGACCGATTGAAACACAAGCTCATGATTTTAAGTTGTAATTTTTGTGATATAATTTCAGCATATCAAACAAAATACTGTTCAATTATTTTATCTCCCAATCCCATGTTCAATCATATAGGTCTACAAGAGTCTAGATGCCGTGCTTTCATACAATTACGAATAATCTGATCTTTCATTACATAGGCAAGAGAACTTAATTACCAACGGCCACAGTAAGTCAGTCGTGAAATGGACACATTCTATATACAGCGATAAATGGATATCGTGTCCCCTGTGTTATAACTGTAATGTCATCGGTGCCTACGTCATGGTACCATGCCTTCAATGTGGGGGACTACGTCATTACAAGTGATTATATACGCTCTATGAATTATTACGCAGACAAAACTGGTGTTTTCCAAAATAGAAAGCAGCCGTATATCATATTACAATACTAATGTTTTGTATACGGATGCGGTGACAGTCGCTGTTGTAGACATGAAACACTAAGCTCTACAATTCCAAACTGAAACTTAATTAAACATTTACTGGATTTAATTGTTACTGCAAGTAATCAATTAGCTACGATGTACTATATTGGCACATGTATTATTATTAGGTAAAGAGTACATTGCATCTAACATCGAAGAATGTTTCAACAACTCTACCATGCCAAGTAAACATTTGGTTAGCCAAAGCTTTCATGCAACACATATAAACTAATTAGTTAAACAGGTAAAATCACTAAGAATTTTAATTTGAAAATTCTATCAGTGTTGAAGGATTTCAACTTTGAAAATACAATATTACAAAATCCTCGTAATACCATTGCACAGTATCTTGGAAAATACATTATATCACAATCCACGTTATACCATTGCACAGTATCTGGAGTTTAGACTATAATCGTGTACAGAACCTGACTTGGTTACTAGCAGTTGACATTCTGTATTATAATGGGACGCGGATTTTGATAAATGTCGTAACGTCACGTTAAAACGTACTTGACGTTTAGATGACACCTATGTCGGATTAAGCGTTCGTTTTTTCTAGTAAAATAAAATAAATAATTTAGTACATCGTATATTCATATGAAGTACAGTCCCTTTGTTCAGGTTTGTCACTTGTATACAAACATTGCAATAGCATAACATTGTACTTTGTTTACTTTAAGCATTTTTAATTAGAGAAACATACAGTGAAGACAAATACCTTATTCAATTAGCTACATACTAACTTATACTAACTGATATCTATTAAATAAGACTTTAATAAGAGAAATTGCAATGTTTATGCACACAATGCTATACGTATAATATATGAATAATCGAGTTTTATAGTATAAAAGAGGTTCGATTCTTAGAAAGGCTGAGATATATGTGGCACTTCCAAAATGAGTATATACGACATGAGTACCACCTATATCTAGTGTTGCAGTCCACTTATATAAAACATGCATTTTAAATTGTTATAAATAAAAGATTCTAGACGTCTGTGTCCATAGATAGACTGAAACAATTCATCGTCAATTGGATTAAACAAATAATGATTTACGAGAGGAAGGTTGTCTGTAGGAAAAAGTCCGGGAAATGAAATGAGCAGACGATAACTTGATGCAGCCATTCTTCTGCCTGTCAACGCCACACAATACTTGCTGACGACACTTAGAAACGTTCACAATAAACGTATCATCACACGAGTCTAAATAAGTAGATCTAATGCCAAAAAAACTCCGGTAAAAATGAAAACAATTTTTCGCTGCCTGCATTCGATAAATGTGAGGTCTATTATTGGACAGCTCTTATCGTGTGTGAAGTGTATTCTGTAAAATTATTTGTAGTCGCGGGTACAAAAGTTCGTGGCTTTCGATGTAAAATGAATTTCCGTGAGTCCGTAAAGTTTTGTGGCTTTCGATGTAAAATGAATTTCCGTGAGTCCGTAAAGTTTTGTGGATTCCCATTTCCAAAAACGGATTCACTTTTGTACCAGAGAAAAATAAGTTAATTATAGATAATTGATTTCAAGGTCGAATGCATCCGCAAAATCCACGAAACGTGGTACCTAACCGATACACACGATTGTACAACATATAGTTAATGTTGTATGGTGAGTCATGTAAAACACAATCGGTCTTGTAATGTCTTGTGATCATAAAATCATATAAAACAGACATTTGGAAGCTAGCAGTGCATCAACTTTGTGACAATAAGCAACGTAAGGAGTATGTTTTATTACCATAAGACTGGTATGTAATCTGGTAACCATCTCAAGTGTGCATAAAATCATCGGCATATGATTCAGAGCCAAAGTGTTGTCATTAGATTATCTCCCCCTACTTACTCTCCTATCCGCCATTAAAACAACATAATTTTATACATTCTTGTCGTCTGGGTAGGTGATAACCGTACTCAGCATAATGACAAGTTACATACACAGAACCATATCAAACGGCTATATTAAACAATTATTCCGCCATCATTTGATTCTTTGATGAGGGGGTATATTACTTTGTACATGCTGGTCGCTCCATGTGTCTGTCGGTTCGTCACAAAACTTTAAAAGACATTTTTGACTAAGAACTAAAAAAAAAAAAAGCTTGTTTAATATCTTTCTTGAGAAAACTCGTTGCTTTTCACTGTCAAAGATATAACTAAATCAATTGTTACACAGGCATGAATAACAAAGACAAGTCGCCATACATTATACCAAGTGAGAAATCTAAATACCGAGCATAGCATTTATTTGCCAGTCTTTGCTGAAATGAGTGCCTTCCGGGACCCGTTTTTGAGCCGGTGTCGCCAGGTTAGATGGCAAGCACACTAACCATTGAGCTATGGAGGTACACGTTCACATTCACTTATCAATACCGCCATATTCGCTATATTAATCAACCTGACTAAAGAACAATGGTCTTCTTACGGTAAGCAAATAGTTGTAAGGACCCGGTTTTAATGAGACTTAATATTTATAGTACAATGAATCATGTTCAGGAGGTAAATCAGTAAATCTATACAATCATACATAAGTCATCTTAAAAATACATTTTCACTTTTCTTTCCGTCCTATTATACCCGCTGTATTAATAATTCACGACTCAAATTCTGAGTTATGCGACAATATATTTATGTTTGAGAAGAGTAACGGACGAAGATGTGCACATGTTGTATGAATCTAATTACTGGTTGTTCAGTTTTGAATTAAATTATTACCTATCTGTGTCAAAAGGAGAGATATATTAAATACAGGGTAATTGTACGACGTCAGGAATTGATGTACAACAATTTGGAACGAAACGTCTCAATCTTAATCACAATATGTCTTAAAACCAGACTTGTGCTTTAAAAATGAAAACATGTTTTACCAATATGGTGTTTAAACGATATTGAAACGAACGGACTGCTGATTAAGCAATAGTTTTTCATGGCCCACCGTACATCTTTGCTTGAAAATTTGGCAAAAATGTCGATTTTCCTCCACATGTGGAGAAGTTGCTGGTTCTATGTGAAAGGGTAAGTTAGCACTGGTTAGGATACAGTCCAGGAATACAGAGAAGGTGAACCGGCCGTCGTTTATAACTGACACAATTGTTCAGAATGTCGTTTGACGTGAATTAACGTAACATCTTTCCAATGTTGTAGATTCCAATATTGGTACATGTATAAAAATATAGGAGCAAACAAAAAATGAGCATTTATCTGAGTCGGAGTTTCTGTCAAACATCAGAAGGTTTAGGAACAAACTCTCTCAATCAATTCATTCATACGGCCCCAATATTTGATCAGTCGTAAATAATTATACAGTCTAAAAACTTATGGCATGTTTAGACAATGATTATAATAACAGACACAGTAGCTACCATTTTCCCCACCAATATGTCGCAAGTAAATGGTTTGTGGAATTCATTGTTTGATATTTATTTGTGAAAATCTGTCTTTTAAAGATTGAAATTGACCTACTTAATCAACGAATGAATAGCTTATAAATTTATATATTTAAATATCCGAACTTTTTTGCTAACAGTGGTGTGTATGTTCACAAAGGGTTGCGTATCATTTAAATCGTAAATTGCACATAGCCAATGTCTAATGTCTCTTTGCAAGTGGTGTTGTACTAACTAACACACTTGCATGTTTATATATTTAAACATAAACGCATTTCTTCTATTCTATTCTAATCAGACTGTCACATGCAGACATTCAGTGCTAAGATCTTAGTTAGATGTACGATCAACAATATGCTACTTTTATCAAATAGATACGTCAATAACACAAGGTTTTCTGATTCTAAGAACAAATATAACATTAAAGTACAGTTTAATTCCGATGTTTAGTTTGGTTAAATGCCATTTATTCCTTTCAATCTCGTAGTTTAATGTCGCACGTTTTACATAATTACGTCTGTATGACTTTAGTTTTGTAAACAATTCCTTGGAAGATTTCTGGCGAACATATCTAAGAAAAAACTGGATGTGTTTAATTTTGACGATGTTCGCCTACAGCTAACCTATAGTAGCGGGCGACAGTCAGAAGATAATTGTGTACAAATCTCTAATTTAAATTTTAAATGTTAAGATAGAGACAAATAAAAAGAAAAAAGTAAGATGTGTTTTGAACTTTTGATAATTACTTGATATTTAAAGTTGCAGTGGCATTAAATGGACCAGTCATCACATTATGCAATTTAATACACAGAACAACTGTCGCCCATAACAGATATTTATTCAGTAAAATCACATATAATTTAGGTTTATTTTAGAAGACATATTGAGCTAATACGAAAGTCATTTTTAAATAAGCCAAATACTAGACACAGTTAACGTTCTACATGAAGACAAACTAATTAATGTTGTGGTTCTGGTAACAAGCTGGAAAATCGGGTAGGTAGGTAGGTAGGTAGGTAGGAAAACATTTGTTTTTAAATATATTTTATGACCTGAAAAATCAACGATCTGCAGTGATTTCCATCAAAATGCATATAAAATGTTTAGTGAAGAGGCAAAAATTAGTGTTTGCCAGTAGGATTATAAGACCCATAATAGTATATTGTTTTGACCTAAACAAAAACAAACAGCCATCACTGGGGTCGGTTCAAAATTGAAATGCTGTTATTGGCACAATCCAGACGACCCACGGTTCTTTTCAGCATAATGGTTTTAAACTGTTGAGGGTAGAGGCAAACATTAGGATATGTAGCGTTACTAGAACCACACAATTATTTTGTTTTAGCCTAAACTAAACAAACAATCATCACTGAGGTCGGTACAAAATTGAAATCCAGTTATTGGCACCATGCAGACAGAATAACGCTCAGATTGTATGGCATTTAAAACCAAATCAGGACATAATACTGATACAGTTGATCTTTTCTCCCTATCACACAATTCTCCCTAGATAATACAGTCACGTGGCATGACATTTGAACAACATTTAGTGATCAGAATCTCCTAATTGTTTGACAAAATGTATAAAACATGATTGTTTGTAACTCATCATATTAAAAAATCAGTTGGTAGCGACGCATTACTGATCAGATAAAACTAATATACTGACAAATTACATTAACCTCTAGTGGTTCATTAATGTCAGGAGATCTGGTTACGGTATCTGTTAAAGAGTGACCTCGGTACTAATACCACCGGTACACTGCTTTTCAGTTCCGTCAGAGAAGTGTCCTATTTTCGTATGGCTCTGACGAAACTGATAACCATGTAACGCTCTGACGGAACATATGATACATGACATTCGAGCTCCGTCCGAGCGTTACATCCGTTGTCAGTTCTGTCAGAGCCATATGAAAACAGATCTAATCTCTTACGGAACTAAGAAGCGGTGCATAGAGAATCATTACTGTGGTGAACATTGCTGTATACGAGCCGCCAACTACGATGGTAACAACATGACTTGGTACAAGTACTTTGTTGGGACTGACCGATTGAAACACTAGCTCATGATTTTAAATTGTAATTTTTGTAATTTAAACATAATACTGTTCAATTATTATATCTCCCAATCCCATGTTCAAAAATATAGGTCTACAAGAGTCTAGAGGTCGTGCTTTCATACAATTACGAATAATCTTAACTTTCATTTCATGGGCAAGAGAACATAACTACCAACGGCCACAGTAAGTCAGTCGTGAAATGGACACATTCTGATATACAGCGATAAATGGATATCGTGTCCCCTGTGTGAAAACCGTAATGTCATCGGTGCCTACGTCATGGTACCATGTCTTCAATGTGGGGGACTACGTCATTACAAGTGATTATATACGCTCTATGAATTATTACGCAGACCAAACTGGTGTTTTCCAAAATAGAAAGCAGCCGTATATCATATTACAATACACATGTTTTGTATACGGATGCGGTGACAGTCGCTGTTGTAGACATGAAACACTAAGCTCTACAATTCCAAACTGAAACTTAATTAAACCTTTACTGGATTTAATTGTTACTGCAAGTAATTAATTAGCTACGATGTACTATATTGCACATGTATTATTATTAGGTAAAGAGTACATTGCATCTAACATCGAACTTCTCTTTAACAGAATGTTTCAACAACTATACTATGCCAAGTAAACGTTTGGTTAGCAAAGCTTTCATGCAACACATATAAACTAATTAGTTAAACAGGTGAAATCACTAAGAATTTTAATTTGAGAAATCGTTCAGGGTTGAAGGATTTCAACTTTGAAAATACAATATAACAAATTCCATTGCACAGTATCTGGAGATAAGAGTAGAACCGTGTACATAACCTGACTTGGTTACTAGTAGTTGACATTCTGTATTATAATGGGACGCGGCTTTAGATAAATGTCGTAACGTCACGTTATAAAACGTACTTGACGTTAAGATGACACCTATGTCGGATTAAGCGTTTGTTTTTTTCTATTAAAATAAAATAAATAATTTAATACATTGTATATTGATATGAAGTACAGACATTTTGTTCATGTTTGACAATTGTATACAAACATTGCAATAGCATTACATTGTACTTTTATCGCTTTAAGCATTTTAATTGGAGAAAATAGAGTGAAAACAAATAGTTTATTCAATTAGCTACATATTAACTCATACCAACTGATATCTATTAAATAAGACTTTTATAAGAGAAACTGCAATGTTTATGCACACAATGCTATATGTATAATATATGAATAATCGAGATTTACAGTATAAAAGAGGTTCAATTCTTAGAAAGGCTGAGATATATATGGCACTTCCAAATAAGTACATACGACTTGAGTACCACCTATATCTAGTGTTGCAGTCAACTTATATAAAACATGCATTTTAAATTGTTATAAATAAAGGATTCTAGACGTCTGTGTCCATACATAGACTGAAACAATTCATGGTCAATTGGATTAACAAATAATGATTTACGAGAGAAAGGTTGTCTGTAGGAAAAAGTCCGGGAAATGAAATGAGCAGACGATAACTTGATGCAGCCATTCTTCTGCCTGTCAAAGTCACACAATACTTGCTGACGACACTTAGAAACGTTCACAATAAACGTATCATCACACGAGTCTAAATAAGTAGATCTAATGCCAAAAAAACTCCAGTAAAAATGAAAACAATTTTTCGCTGCCTGAATTCGATAAATGTGAGGTCTATTATTGGACAACTGTTATCGTGTGTGAAGTGTATTCTGTAAAATTATTTGTAGTCGCGGGTACAAAAGATAGTGGTTTTCGATGTAAAATGAATTTCCCTAAGTCTGTAAAGTTTTGTGGATTCCTATTTCCAAGAATGATTCATTTTTGTACCGAAAAAAAAACAAGTTAATTATAGATAATTTATTTCAAGGTCGAGTGCATCTGCAAAATCCACGAAAAGTGGTACCTAACGGTTGCATGCGATTTTACAACATATAGTTAATATTGTATGGTGAGTTATGTAAAACACAATCGGTCTCGTAATGTCTTGTGATCATAAAATCATATAAAAGAGACATTTGGAAGGTAGCAGTGCATCAAATTTTTGACAATAAGCAACGTAAGGAGTATGTTTTATTACCATAAGACTGGTATCTAATCTGGTATCCATCTCAAGTGTGCATAAAATCATCGGCATATGATTCAGAGCCAAATTGTTGTCATTAGATCATCTCCCCCTACTTACTCTCCTATCCGCCATTAAAACAACATAATTTTATACATTCTTGTCGTCTGGGTAGGTGATAACCGTACTCAGCATAATGACAAGTCACATACACAGAACCATATCAAACAATTATGCCCCAATCTTTGATTCTTTGATGAGGGGTGTATATTACTTTGCACATGCCGGTCGGTCAATGTGTCTGTCGGTTCGTCACAAAACTTCAAATATATTTGTGATTAATAAATAAATAAATAAATAAGCTTGTTGAATATCTTTCTTGCGAAAAATAGTAGCTTTTCACGGTGAAAGATATAACCAAATCAATTGTTCAACAGGCATGAATGTAAACGAAAAGTCGCCATGCAATATACCAAGTGGGAAATGTAAATGCCGAGCACAGCCTTTATTTGCCAGTCTCTGCTAAAATGAGTGCCTTACGGGACACGTACTTGGAACCGGGTCGCTAGGTTAGTCTGCAAGCGCGCTTACCAATGAGCTACGGAGACAAACATTTATATCAGTCAGTTTAAATGTACACATTCACTTTTCAATTCCGTCATATTGACTGACTAAAGACAATGATCTTCTCAGGGTAAGCAAAGGGGTGTAAGGAGCGGGTTTTAATGACATTGGATATTTATAATACAATGAACCATGTTCAGGGGGTAAATAAAAAAATCTATACAAGCCTACATCAGTCAGCTTGAAAATACACTTTTCACTTTCTTTTCCATCATATTATATCCGCTATATTAATAATTCACGACTCAACTACTGAGTTATGCGACAATATATTTATATTTGAGGAGTGTAACGGACGAAGATGTGCACATGTTGTATGAATCTAATTACTGGTTGTTCAGTTTTGAATTAAATTATTACCTATCTGTGTCAAAAGGAGAGATATATTAAATACAGGGTAATTATACGACGTCAGGAATTGATGTACAACAATTTGAAATGAAACGTCTCAATCTTAATCACAATACGTCTTAAAACCATACTTACGCTTTAAAATTGCAAACATATTTTACCAATATGGTGTTTAAACGATATTGAAACGAACGGACTGCTGATTAAGCAATAGTTTTTCATGGCCCGCTGTACATGCAAATTTGGCAAAAATGTCGATTTGCCTTCACATGTGGAGAAGTTGCTGGTTCTATGTCGAAGGTTAAGTTAGTACTGGTTAGGATACAGTCCAGGGGAACTTAATAGGTGAATCGGAAGCCGTTTATAACTGACAAATTTGTTCAGAAACAGTGTTTAACGCGATTTAACGTAACATCTTTCTAATTGTATAGAAATCCAATATTGGTATAAAAAATATAGGAGCAAACAACAAAATGAGCATTTATCTGAGTCTGAGTTTCTGTCTAACATCAGAAGGTTTAGGAGCAAAATCTCGCAATCAATTCATTCATACGGCCCCAATATTTGATCAATAGTAAATAATTATACAGTCTAAAAACTTATGGCATGTTTAGGCAATGATTATAATAACAGACACAGTAGCTACCATTTTCCCCACCAATATGTCGCAAGTAAATGGTTTGTGGAATTCATTGTTTGATATTTATTTGTGAAAATCTGACTTTTAAAGATTGAAATTGACCTACTTAATCAACGAATGAATAGCTTATAAATTTATATATTTAAATATCCGAACTTTTTTGCTAACAGTGGTGTGTATGTTCACAAAGGGTTGCGTATCATTTAAATCGTAAATTGCACATAGCCAATGTCTAATGTCTCTTTGCAAGTGGTGTTGTACTAACTAACACACTTGTATGTTTATATATTTAAACATAAACGCATTTCTTCTATTCTATTCTAATCAGACTGTCACATGCAGACATTCAGTGCTAAGATCTTAGTTAGATGTACGATCAACAATATGCTACTTTTATCAAATAGATACGTCATCAACACAAGGTTTTCTGATTCTAAGAACAAATATAACATTAAAGTACAGTTTAATTCCGATGTTTAGTTTGGTTAAATGCCATTTATTCCTTTTTCAATCTCGTAGTTTAATGTCGCACGTTTTACATAATTACGTCTGTATGACTTTATTTTTGTAAACAGTTCCTTGGAAGATTTCTGGCAAACATATCTAAGAAAAAACTGAATGTGTTTAATTTTGACGATGTTCGCCTACAGCTAACCTATAGTAGCTGGGCGACAGTCAGAAGATAATTGTGTACAAATCTCTAATTTAAATTTTAAATGTTAAGATAGAGACAAATAAAAAGAAAAAAGTAAGATGTGTTTTGAACTTTTGATAATTACTTGATATTTAAAGTTGCAGTGGCATTAAATGGACCAGTCACCACATTATGCAATACAATGTACAGAACAACTGTCGCCCAAAACAGATATTTATTCAGAAAAATCACATATAATTTAGGTTTAGTTCAGAAGACATATTGAGCTAATATGAATGTCATTTTTAAATAAACCCAAGACTAGACACTGTTAACGTTCTACATGAGGACACACTAATTAATGTTGTGGTTCTGGTAACAAGCTGGAAAATCGGGTAGGTAGGTAGGTAGGAAAACATTTTATTTTTAAATATATTTTTTGATTTTATGCCCTGAAAAATCAACGATCTGCAGTGATGTCCATCAAAATGCATATAAAATGTTTAGTGAAGAGGCAAAAAATAGTGTTTGCCAGTAGGATTATAAGACCCATAATACTATATTGTTTCGGCCTAAACAAAAACAAACAGCCATCACCGGGGTCGGTTCAAAATTGAAATGCTGTTATTGGCAAAATCCAGATGACCCACGGCTCTTTTCAGCAACATGGTTATAAACTGTGGAGGGTAGAGGCAACAATTAGTGAATAGGCAAAACATAGGGTATGCAAGTAGTGTAACTATTACCACAATGGTATACTGTTTAAGCCGAAAGAAAAACAAACAGCCATCACTGGTGTCGGTTAAAACATTGAAATGCTGTTATTGGCAAAATCCAGACAACCCACGGCTCCTTACAGAGAAATGGTTATAACATGTTGAGGGTAGAGGCAAACATTAGGATATGTAGCGTTACTAGAACCACACAATTATTTTGTTTTAGCCTAAACTAAACAAACAATCATCACTGAGGTTGGTACAAAATTGAAATCCAGTAATTGGCACCATGCAGACAGAATAACGCTCAGATTGTATGGCATTTAAAACCAAATCAGGACATAATACTGATATAGTTGATATTTTCTCCCCATCACACAATTCTCCCTAGATAATACAGTCACGTTGCCTGACATTTGAACAACATTTAGTGATCAGAATCTCCTAATTGTTTGACAAAATGTATAAAACACGATTGTTTGTAACTCATCATATTAAAAAATCAGTTGTTGTTAGCGACGCGTTACTGATCAGATAAAACTAATATACTGACAAATTACATTAACCTCTAGTGGTTCATTAATGACAGGAGATCTGATGACGGTATCTGTTAGAGAGTGAACACGGTACTAATACCACCGATACTCTACTTTTCAGTTCCGTCAGAGAAGTGTCCTATTTTCGTATGGCTCTGACGAAACTGATAACCGATGTAACGCTCTGACGGGACTCATGATACATGACATTTGAGCTCCGTCCGAGCGTTACATCCGTTTTCAGTTCTGTCAGAGCCATATGAAAACAGATCTAATCTCTTACGGAACTAGAAGCGGTGCATAGAGGATTAGTACTGTGGTAAACATTCCTGTATACGAGCCGCCAACTACGATGGTAACAACCAGACTTGGTACAAGTACTTCATTGTGACTGACCGTTGAAAAACAAGCCAGCTCAAGATTTAAAATAGTAATTGTTTTGATGTACTTTCAGCATATCAAACATTATACTGTTCAATTATCATTTCTTGCAACATCATGTTCAAACATATAGGTCTTCAATAGTCTAGATGGCCTGCTTTCATACAATTACGAATAATCTGAGCTTTCATTTCATAGGCAAGAGAACATAACTACGAACGGCCACAGTAAGTCAGTCGTGAAATGGACACATTCTATACACAGCAATAAATGGATATTGTGTCCCCTGTGTGATAACTGTAATATCATCGGTGCCTACGTCATGGTACCATGTCTTCAATGTGGGGACTATGTCATTACACGTGATTATATACGCTCTGTGAATTATTACAAAACTGGTGTTTTCAAAAATAGAAAGCAGCCGTATATCATATTACAATACTTCTGGTTTGTATACGAGTGTGGTTACAGTCGTTGTTGTAGACATGAAACAATAAGCTCTACAATGGCAAACTAAAACTTAATTAAACATTTACTGGATTTTTAAAAGTGTTACTGCAAGTAATCAATAAGCTATGACGTACTTGTATTGCACATGTATTATTACTAGGTTATGAGTACATTGCATCTTACACCGATCTACTCTACAACAGAATGTTTAAACAACTATACTATGCCAAGTAAACGTTTGGTTAGCCAAAGCTTTTATGAAACACATATAAACTAAATTAGTTAAACAGGTGAAATAACTAAGAATTTTAATTTGAAAATTCGTTCAGGATTTCAACTTGGAAAATACGATATTACAAAATCCTCGTAATACCATTGCACAGTATCTTGGAAAATACATTATAACAAATTCCTCGTTATACCATTGCACAGTATCTGGAGTTTAGACTATAGCCGTGTAAAGAACCTGACTTGGTTACTAGTAGTTGACATTCTGTATTATAATGGGACGCGGCTTTAGATAATGTCGTAACGTCACGTTATAAAACGTACTTGACGTTTAGATGACACCTATGTCGGATTAAGCGTTCGTCTTTTCTAGTAAAATAAAATAAATAATTCAGTACATTGTATATTGATATGAAGTACAGTCCCTTTGTTCAGGTTTGTCACTTGTATACAACCATTGCAATAGCATTACATTGTACTTTTATTACTTTAAGCATTTTTAATTAGAGAAAAATACAGTGAAAACAAATACCTTATTCAATTAGCTACATACTAACTAATACTAACTGATATCTATTAAATAAGACTTTAATAAGAGAAATTGCAATGTTTATGCACACAATGCTATATGCACGTATAATATATAAATAATCGAGTTTTACAGTATAAAAGAGGTTCGATTCTTAGAGAGGCTGAGATATATGTGGCACTTCCAAAATGAGTACATACGACTTGAGTACCACCTATATCTAGTGTTACAGTCCACTTATATAAAACATGCATTTTAAATTGTTATAAATAAAAGATTCTAGACGTCTGTGTCCATACATAGACTGAAACAATTCATCGTCAATTGGATTAAACAAATAATGATTTACGAGAGGAAGGTTGTCTGTAGGAAAAAGTCCGGGAAATGAAATGAGCAGACGATAACTTGATGCAGCCATTCTTCTGCCTGTTAAAGTCACACAATACTTGCTGACGACACTTAGAAACGTTCACAATAAACGTATCATCACACGAGTCTAAATAAGTAGATCTAATGCCAAAAAAACTCCAGTAAAAATGAAAACAATTTTTCGCTGCCTGCATTCGATAAATGTGAGGTCTATTATTGGACAGCTGTTATCGTGTGTGAAGTGTATTCTGTAAAATTATTTGAATTCGCGGATACAAAAGTTCGTGGTTTTCGATGTAAAATGAATTTCCGTGAGTCTGTAAAGTTTTGTGGATTTCCATTTCCAAAAATGATTCATTTTTGTACCAGAAAAAAATAAGTTAATTATAGATAATTTATTTCAGGGTCGAGTGCATCCGCAAAATCCCCGAAAAGTGGTACCTAACCGATACACACGATTGTACAACATATAGTTAATGTTGTATGGTGAGTCATGTAAAACACAATCGGTCTCGTAATGTCTTGTGATCATAAACTCATATAAAAGAGACATTTGGAAGCTAGCTGTGCATCAACTATGTGACAATGAGCAACGTAAGGAGTATGTTTTTTACCATACGACTGGTATGTAATCTGGTAACCATCTTGAAAGTGTGCATAAAATCATCGGCATATGATTCAGTGCCAAATTGTTGTCATTAGATTATCTCCCCTCCTTACTCTCCTATCCGCCATTAAAATAACATAATTTTATACATTCTTGTCGTCTGGGTAGGTGATAACCGTACTTAGCATAATGACAAGTCACATACACAGAACTATATCAAACGGCTATATTAAATAATTATTCCGCCATCTTAAGATTCTTTGATGAGGAGGTATATTACTTTGCACATGCTGGTCGGTCCATGTGACTAAGAAATAAATAAAAAATAAGCTTGTTGAATATCTTTCTTGCTAAAAATAGTAGCTTTTCACGGTGAAAGATATAACCAAATCAATTGTTCAATAGGCATGAATGTCAACGAAAAGTCGCCATGCAATATACCAAGTGGGAAATGCAAATGCCGAGCACAGCCTTTATTTGCCAGTCTCTGCTAAAATGAGTGCCTTACGGGGCACGTACTTGGAACCGGGTCGCCAGGTTAGTCGGCAAGCGCGCTTACCAATGAGCTATGGAGACAAACATTTATATCAGTCAGATTAAATGTACACAGTCACTTTTCAATTCCGTCATATTCACTGACTAAAGACAATGATCTTCTCACGGTAAGCAAATGGGTGTAAGGAGCGGGTTTTAATGACATTGAAAATTTTAATACAACGAACCATTATCAGGGGGTAAGTCAAAAAATCTATACAAGCATACATCAGTCATCCTAAAAATACACTTTTCACTTTCTTTTCCATCATATTATATCCGCTATATTAATAATTCACGACTCAACTCTTGAGTTATGCGACAATATATTTGTGTTTGAGGAAAGTAACGGAGTGTAATAAACGAGTATGTGCACATGTTGTATGAATCTAATTACTGGTTGTTTGGTTTTGAATTAAATTATTACCTATCTGTGTCAAAATGAGATATATATTCAATACAGGGTAATTGTACGACGTCAGGAATTGATGTACAACAATTTGGAACGAAAGGTCTCAATCTTAATCACAATATGTCTTAAAACCAGACTTGTGCTTTAAAAATGAAAACATGTTTTACCAATATGGTGTTTAAACGATATTGAAACGAACGGACTGCTGATTAAGCAATAGTTTTTCATGGCCCACCGTACACCTTTGCTTGAAAATTTGGCAAAAATGTCGATTTTCCTCCACATGTGGAGAAGTTGCTGGTTCTATGTGAAAGGGTAAGTTAGCACTGGTTAGGATACAGTCCAGGAATACAGAGAAGGTGAACCGGCCGTCGTTTATAACTGACAAATTTGTTCAGAAACAGTGTTTAACGCGATTTAACGTAACATCTTTCTAATTGTATAGAAATCCAATATTGGTATAAAAAATATAGGAGCAAGCAACAAAATGAGCATTTATCTGAGTCGGAGTTTCTGTGTAACATCAGAAGGTTTAGGAGCTAACTGTCGCTATTAAATCATGCATACTGCCCCAATATTTGATCAATAGTGAATAATTATACAGTCTAAAATACTTATGGACATGTTAAGACAATGTACAAAATAATGATACACCGCTCTGGTTTATAATAATAGACACAGTAGCTACCATTTTCCCCACCAATATATCGCAAGTACATGGTTTGTGGAATTCTTTGTTTGATATTTATTTGTGAAAATCTAACTTTTACAGATTTAAATTGACCTACTTAATCAACGAATGAATTGCTTATAAATTTATCGGAACTTAGATATCCGAACTTTTTTGTTAACAGTGGTGTGTATGTTCACAAAGGATTACGTATCATTTAAAACCTAAATTGCACATAGCCAATGTCTAATGCCTCTTTGCAAGTGGTGTTGTACTAACTAACACACTTGCATGTGTATATATTTAAACTGGAACATAAACGCATTTTATTCTATTCTATTCTAATCAGACTGTCACATGCAGACATTCAGTGCTAAGATCTTAGTTAGATGTACGATCAACAATATGCTACTTTTACCAATAGATACGTCATCAACACAAGGTTTTCTGATTCTAAGAACAAATATAACATTAAAGTACAGTTTAATTCCGATGATTAGATTGGTTAAATGCCATTTATTCCTTTCAATCTCGTAGTTTAATGTCGCACGTTTTACATAATTACGTCTGTATGGCTTTATTTTTGTAAACAGTTCATTGGAAGATTTCTGGCAAACATATCTAAGAAAAAACTGGATGTGTTTAATTTTGACGATGTTCGCCTACAGCTAACCTATAGTAGCGGGGCGACAGTCAGAAGATAATTGTGTACAAATCTCTAATTTAAATTTTAAATGTTAAGATAGAGACAAATAAAAAGAAAAAAGTAAGATGTGTTTTGAACTTTTGATAATTAATTGATATTTAAAGTTGCAGTGGCATTAAATGGACCAGTCATCACATTATGCAATTTAATGCACAGAACAACTGTCGCCCATAACAGATATTTATTCAGTAAAATCACATATAATTTAGGTTTATTTTAGAAGACATATTGAGCTAATACGAAAGTCATTTTTAAATAAGCCAAATACTAGACACAGTTAACGTTCTACATGAGAACAAACTAATTAATGTTGTGGTTCTGGTAACATGCTAAAAAAATGAGGTAGGCTAGGCAGGTAGGTAGGTAGGAAAACATTTTATTTTTAAAGTTATTTTTTGATTTTATGCCCTGGAAGATTAACAATCCGCGGTGATTTCATTCAAAATGACTGACAATAAAATGTTTAGTGAAGAGGCAAAAATTAGTGTTTGCAAGTATGATTACAAACACAAACAGCCATCACCGGGGTCGGTTCAAAATTGAAATGCTGTTATTGGCACAATCCAGACGACTCACGGCTCTTTTCAGCAACATGGTTTTAAACTGTTGAGGGTAGAGGCAAACATTAGGATATGTAGAGTTACTAGAACCACACAATTATTTTGTTTTAGCCTAAACTAAACAAGCAATCATCACTGAGGTTGGTACAAAATTGAAATTCAGTTATTGGCACCATGCAGACGGAATAACGCTCAGATTGTATGGCATTTAAAACCAAATCAGGACATAATACTGATACAGTTGATCTTTTCTCCCCATCACACAATTCTCCCTAGATAATACAGTCACGTGGCATGACATTTGAACAACATTTAGTGATCAGAATCTCCAAATTGTTTGACAAAATGTATAAAACACGATTGTTTGTAACTCATCATATTAAAAAATCAGTTGTTAGCGACGCGTTACTGATCAGATAAAACTAATATGCTGACAAATTACATTAACCTCTAGTAGTTCATTAACGCCAGGAGGCCTGGTTACGGTGACTGTCAGAGAGTGACCACGGTACTAATCATGATACACTGATTTTCAGTTCCGTCAAAGAAGTGTCCTATTTTCGTATGGCTCTGACGAAACTGATAACCGATGTAACGGTCTGACGGAACAAATGATACATGACATTTGAGCTCCGTCCGAGCGTTACATCCGTTTTCAGTTCTGTCAGAGCCATATGAAAACAGATCTAATCTCTTACGGAACTGAGAAGCGGTGCATATAGGATTAGTACTGTGGTGAACATTGCTATATACGAGCCGCCAAGTACGATGGTAACAACCAGATTTGGTACAAGTACTTTGTTTTAACTGACCGATTGAAACACAAGCTCATGATTTTAAGTTGTAATTTTTGTGATATAATTTCAGCATATCAAACAAAATACTGTTCAATTATTATATCTCCCAATCCCATGTTCAAACATATATGTCTACAAGAGTCTAGACGCCGTGCTTTTAAACAATTACGATTAATCTGAACTTTCATTTCATAGGCAAGAGAACATAACTACCAACGGCCACAGTAAGTCAGTCGTGAAATGGACACATTCTATACACAGCGATAAATGGATATCATGTCCCCTGTGTGATAACTGTAATGTCATCGGTGCCTACGTCATGGTACCATGACTTCAATGTGGGGACTACGTCATTACAAGTGATTATATACGCGCCATGAATTATTACGCAGACGAAACTAGTGTTTTCCTAAATAAAAAGCAGCCGTATATCATATTACAATACACTTGGTTTGTATACGGATGCGGTGACAGTCACTGTTGTAGACATGAAACAATAAGCTCTACAATGTCTAAGTAAAACTTAATTAAACATTTACTGGATTTTTAAAATTGTTACTGCAAGTAATCAATAAGCTATGACGTACTTGTATTGCACATGTATTATTACTAGGTTATGAGTACATTGCATCTTACACCGATCTACTCTACAACAGAATGTTTAAACAACTATACTATGCCAAGTAAACGTTTGGTTAGCCAAAGCTTTTATGAAACACATATAAACTAATTAGTTAAACAGGTGAAATAACTAAGAATTTTAATTTGAAAATTCGTTCAGGGTCAAAGGATTTCAACTTGGAAAATACAATATTACAAAATCCTCGTAATACCATTGCACAGTATCTTGGAAAATACATTATAACAAATTCCTCGTTATACCATTGCACAGTATCTGGAGTTTAGACTATAGCTGTGTACAGAACCTGACTTCGTTACTAGTAGTTGACATTCTGTATTATAATGGGACGCGGCTTTAGATAATGTCGTAACGTCACGTTATAAAACGTACTTGACGTTTAGATGACACCTATGTCGGATTAAGCGTTCGTTTTTTCTAGTAAAATAAAATAAATAATTTAGTACATCGTATATTCATATGAAGTACAGTCCCTTTGTTCAGGTTTGTCACTTGTATAAAAACATTGCAATAGCATTACATTGTACTTTGTTTACTTTATGCATTTTTAATTAGAGAAACATACAGTGAAAACAAATACCTTATTCAATTAGCTACATACTAACTAATACTAACTGATATCTATTAAATAAGACTTTAATAAAAGAAATTGCAATGTTTATGCACACAATGCTATATGTATAATATATGAATAATCGAGTTTTACAGTATAAAAGAGGTTCGATTCTTAGAAAGGCTGAGATATATGTGGCACTTCTATAATGAGTACATACGACTTGAGTACCACCTATATCTAGTGTTGCAGTCAACTTATATAAAACATGCATTTTAAATTGTTATAAATAAATGCTTCTAGACGATTGCGTCCATACATAGACTGAAACAATTCATCGTCAATTGGATTAAACAAATAATGATTTACGAGAGGAAGGTTGTCTGTAGGACAAAATACGGGAAATGAAATGAGCAGACGATAACTTGATGCAGCCATTCTTCCGCCTGTCAATGCCACACAATACTTGCTGACGACACTTAGAAACGTTCACAATAAACGTATCATCACACGAGTTTAAATAAGTAGATCTAATGCCAAAAAAACTCCGGTAAAAATGAAAACAATTTTTCGCTGCCTGCATTCGATAAATGTGAGGTCTATTATTGGACAGCTGTTATTGTGTGTGAAAATTATTTGTAGTCGCGGGTACAAAAGTTCGTGGTTTTCGATGTAAAATGAATTTCCGTGAGTCTGTAAAGTTTTGTGGATTCCCATTTCCAAAAATGAGTTAATTATAGATAATTGATTTCAAGGTCGAATACATCCGCAAAATCCCCGAAAAGTTGTACCTAACCGATACACACGATTGTACAACATGTAGTTAATGTTGTATGGTGACTTATGTAAAACACACTCGGTCTCGTAATGTCTTGTGGTAATAAAATCATATAAAAGAGACATTTGGAAGCTAGCAGTGCATCATCTATGTCACAATAAGCAACGGTAGGAGTATGTTTTATTAGCACAAGACTGGCATCTAATATGGTATCCATCTCAAGTGTGCATAAAATCATCGGCATATGATTCAGAGCCAAATTGTTGTCATTAGATTATCTCCCGTACTTACTGTCCTATCCGTCATTAAAACAACATAAGTTGATACATACGTGTCGTATGGGTATGTGATAACCGTACTCAGCATAATAACAAGTCTCCTATGCAGAACCATATCAAACGGCTATATTAAATAATTATTCCCTCATCTTTGATTCTTTGATGAGGGGTGGGGGTCGGTCGGTCCGTGTCGGTCGGTTAGTCACAATACTTCTAAAGCATTTTTGACTAAGATAAAACTATTTTAAAGCTTGCTGAATAACTGTTTCACGAAATATCGTTGCTTTTCATTGCCAAAGATGGTCTACCCTGGTATTTCGGTATAAAAACAATTAGAATTGTCAAAGATTACACTTGAGATTTTCTATTTCTAAGTGACATATTTTTCGTCTAAATAATTCTCTAGAAATATCTAATTTGAATACAGGCCATGTACATGTAAAGCTGAACCAAGTGATTTAGAAAGCAAAGAGAAGTATTCAAAGACTATGTGTAAAGGCTTACAAAACTTGGACTGATAAGGCAGCACTCAACTAAAATAGTTAGTGTAAAGCATACACTGAATTGGCTAGGTTTCTTTTTTTAAGTATACATAAAAATATCCACATTGACCCTCTGTCAGTAAAATTTCTTTAACGACTTGCAGTTTTACTGTTGTAACTAGGTCATTCAGCGTATGCATTCTGTCTTTTGTTTGCTGAAGCTTTTCTATTCAGCTTTTAAACTTTGCTGTGAAAACTGGGTCATTCAGCTACTTATAATTTATTATACTTTTCGACAGCTTGGACTTGGGCGGACCGTCGCTGGTTTAGTTGGGCTTTGTGTCTTTGTGTTTTATGTTTCCTGTGCTCGGTTGGTTCCGTTTGGGCATTGAGTTTTGTGTGTTTTTATGTTTTCTGTGCTTGGCTGGTTGGGTTGAGTGCTGCCTTCCTTGTCTGACTTAATATAATCTTTTTGCAGCATCTCGTCTTTAGATGATAGATCAGTAGACTAGTACACATTAGCCATGAATAAACAGGGAACATGATATCCTTAAGTAAAGATTGATAAATTATTCTTTACAGCAATAGAAACACAATAATTGAGATAAAATACCGCCAATTTTCGCGTGCACATAGTTTTACCCATTCACAGACATGAATTGGATACCCGTATATTTACATCTATATTTACACAGGATTTTATAATTACTAGTTCATCGTGCCGTACTAATGTTATAAGTGTGCTACAGTTACCCAATATCTCATCTAAATCTACAAATTATCTTTTATCGTTAATTAAGCCTCTTAATTAAACTGCTCTAGAAAGATAATCGGGTGAATCAATACATAAGGCATCAAGAATGGATACGCTTTTACCGAAAAACAACTACAAATATACTGTAAAACCAATATTTTTCGTTGGGGTTAAAGGGACTGTCTCACATATTTGCGTATTGCAAAAATGAAATAAAATTGTCAAATATTCGCGTAATTTCGGTCTAGTTGCCTGTATATCCTATAAACAACCACACTGACGTCTAAAATAACTTGAGGAACTTCGGCATTTTATAGTTATTTAGTATTTTTACATCAAAAAATCTATAGGGTATTACTACCCTATAGAATTAACACTTCTATTACTTAAATTGCCTGAAATTTGTTCGCATTTGATGAAAACGAATCGAAAAACAAACCAAAAACCTCACTGATGTTTACGCTGTAGTTTGTTGATGTTATAGTTCAATCATATGTGAATTACATAATTCACAAAGCATGTTGGAAGGAAACTTAGCGATTTTTTCAAGAAAAAAATACTCAGTAGGCGATATCAAGAGTGGTTAAAATGGCTTATCTGCACCAAATATTTCATAAAGCAACCGTCAGTGGCTTTCTATTACATAAATACTTGGTTAGGTTGGAAAATCATGATATACAAAAGTTTTAGCCCAATCTGTGAGGCAGCACCTTTAAATGTTCGTTGGTTTCGTATTTCAACTCGACCACGGAATATAATCCCTACGATTGATCGATCACCAAAATAGGAAACAAGTACTATACTGTACTATCATTTTGTAATCAACGAATTTCCGACCCCACGAAAACTCATTTTACCAAACTCTACGAAATTTAATGCCCACGAAAATAAGTGATTTACAGTATCAGATAACTGTAGGGCGGGTTTGACTATAAAGTCATGAACAAAGTTGGTTCTAAAAATACAACACGTTCTAATACGACCAACTAAACATTTGAATAGATTGCGCTGAATTTTCGATAGACTATCCCTGGGTTTGTTTAGCTGTACAGTTCTCATTGTAAAACCCGATTACCATCTTAATTCAACTTAATTTACTTTTTAATTATTATGTTAAATTTGTTTGTTAAGATTTTGCTCATTTTGCAAATGTTACAGCGAATGTTACAAATGTTATAATCAATGTTGAAAATGTTACAGCCAATTTTGCAAATGTTACAGCGAATGTTGCAAATGTTACAACCAATGTTGCAAATGTAACAGCGAATGTTGCAAATGTAACAGCGAATGTTGCAAATATAACAATAAATGTTGCAAATTTAACAGCCAATTTTGCAAATCTTACAACCAATGTTACAAATGTTACAATTAATGTTGCAAATGTTACAATTAATGTTGCAAATCTTACAACCAATGTTACAAATGTTACAGCCAATTTTGCAAATGTAACAGCCAATGTTGCAAATGTAAGAACCAATTTTGCAAATCTTACAACCAATGTTACAAATGTTACAATTAATGTTGCAAATGTTACAATTAATGTTGCAAATCTTACAACCAATGTTACAAATGTTACAGCCAATTTTGCAAATGTAACAGCCAATGTTGCAAATGTAACAACCAATGTTGCAAATGTTAAATCGAATGTTGCAAATATTACAGCCAATGTTGCAAATGTTACAGCGAATGTTGCAAATGTAACAGCCAATTTTGCAAATGTTACAACCAATGTTACAAATGTTACAACCAATGTTGCAAATGTTACAGCGAATGTTGCAAATATAACAGCCAATGTTGCAAATGTAACAGCCAATGTTGCAAATGTAACAACCAATGTTGCAAATGTTAAATCGAATGTTGCAAATGTTACAGTCAATGTTGCAAATGTTATATCGAATGTTGCAAATATTACAGCCAATGTTGCAAATGTTACAGCGAATGTTGCAAATGTAACAGCCAATTTTGCAAATCTTACAACCAATGTTACAAATGTTACAGCCTATGTTGCAAATGTTACAGCCAATGTTGCAAATGTAACAGCCAATGTTGCAAATGTAACAACCAATGTTGCAAATGTTAAATCGAATGTTGCAAATGTTACAGTCAATGTTGCAAATGTTAAATCGAATGTTGCAAATATTACAGCCAATGTTGCAAATGTTACAGGGAATGTTGCAAATGTAACAGCCAATTTTGCAAATGTTACAATTAATGTTGCAAATGTAACAGCGAATGTTGCAAATGTAACAGCCAATTTTGCAAATGTTACAATTAATGTTGCAAATGTAACAGCGAATGTTGCAAATGTAACAGCCAATTTTGCAAATCTTACAACCAATGTTGCAAATGTTACAACTAATGTTGCAAATGTAACAACCAATGTTGCAAATGTTAAATCGAATATTGCAAATGTTACAGCCAATGTTGCAAATGTTAAATAGAATGTTGCAAATATTACAACCAATGTTGCAAATGTTACAGCGAATGTTGCAAATGTAACAGCCAATTTTGCAAATCTTACAACCAATGTTCCAAATGTTACAACCATTGTTGCAAATGTAACAGCCAATTTTGCAAATGTTACAACCAATGTTACAAATGTTACAGCCAATGTTGCAAATGTTACAGCCAATGTTGCAAATGTTAAATCGAATGTTGCAAATATTACAGCCAATGTTGCAAATGTTACAGCCAATGTTGCAAATGTTAAATCGAATGTTGCAAATGTTAAATCGAATGTTGCAAATGTTACAGCCAATGTTGCAAATGTTAAATCGAATGTTGCAAATATTACAACCAATGTTGCAAATGTTAAATCGAATGTTGCAAATGTTACAGCCAATGTTGCACATGTTACAGCGAACACAATGCTTTCCATAAACTTTTGTCTCTACAGTCGGCTGATGAGTACAGACGAGTACTTCCGTCTCCCACATCGTTCCAAATCGCACCAGTCTAAATGCTAGGCAGACATTTTTGGTATTTCGATATTCATAAATTATTAATCATTTATCCATAGAGAATTGCAATCATCAAAAACTTATATTATTGGGGTACAGTACATGTATAGTAGGCATTTCAGACTGACAAGCTGTGTATATTTGGTATTTATGAAACTTGGGGCGATTTGAGCGATTATGGTTGAGCTGCCAAATAAAATACAATGTAATATGTGCATATTGTTACCTAGGGGCAAGGGTTATGATATTTATTCCACATCTGATCATTATTAATATGTTTAATGTATACTGTAAAATTGCAAATTGTTGTATTCGCGTGGGCATTAAATTGGGTTTCTGAAAAAAGCAATTCCATGAGGTTGTAAATTCGAAAGAGTTCACATTTATCTCATAATAAAATTGAAACAAAAATCGTAGGATTTGTTTCCGGTGTCGAGTTCACTTAAACATGTTCACATCGGATTTCCAAATCTTTAACCAAACTCGGATTAAGGCCAAACATAACCAAATACAGTAGCGCACAGACAACCCAAAGCCACTAAGGAACGGCGACAGCGCCTAGCCATCCACACAAGAGTCAGACATCACGAGAACGAACTATCCATATACCCAAACATTGGATACTTCCATCAAGCCTATATACTGACCCCGCAATGAATGGCAAACGTGATGAAAATGCGAGAACAACCAGCAAATTAGAATTAACAACAACAGCTGCTTACTGAGAAGAAGTAGACGCCTTTACCTATCTGGGAAGTATTGTGAACAATGAAAGTGAAACTGGTGCCGAAGTAAAACATAGAATCAACTAAGCAGACCTGTCTAAAACATCTTAAAATATACGGATGCCCATAACTATATTCGGAAGAAACGAAATATTAGATAAACAGCTTAGTTGTTAGATCTCTTATATGGATGAACAACCAAAGTCATGCTAACCAAATTTCAAAACTGCACCTACTACAGTCTATGGAGAATGGAGAATATTGAGTATAAAATGGACAGAGAAAGTACATATTGAAGACCTTTGTGACATCACCAACCAAAAAAACTCAACAACATTGAAATAAAAGGACGAACATGGGGAACGGTAGAGCACACACTACAACAATCAAATCAGTGTCAAAAATAGCCTCTACATGGGATACAAGGAGTAAATGGATAAGGGGGCGTCCACACAACACCAGGATACTGTTTTATCAAAGCACTTTCAGAAATATTAAACTAACATACAAATTAAAACCCTTATAATGCTTTTACAACAACAAATAGGGGAAAATAAACGTTTTGTAGGAGTTCATTATTATCTGAAACATTATTAAAATTGGACTACAATTAGCAGTTATAAGACCATCTATTACAAGAATCTCGATTGGTCTTCAAAATCACACAACTAACATTCTGTTACATTTGCATTAATTAATGCGATCATAGACAAAATATCCAAATTGAAAGTAAAGTGACCTTTGTCAAGGTTTGAGCACAATCTATTTACATGTACGTATTAATGTGAAATCAATGACCATGGTCAGTTGCGTTTAAATCAATATGTATGGCAACATAGTCCTGGTCCGCCAATATTACTGTTTACTTTCCATCAACATGGCAATTATTTATGTGTACTAATAATCATATATCAAACAATATTAACAATGTATCAAATGACAGACGGTCAACAAAACCAGCATAGACACTTGTGGACAGGACATAAGCTATCAAGACACAAAACCTTCCCACATGAAATAGGTCGAGAGTCAATTATTTAAACCATACTACTGTTGTTTCGATATAACTTGGTATTGCCTACTTACAAAATCAAAAGTATCTATAAACAAATAAACACAATTCAGTGCTGTTGCGCAAAAGGTAATAATTGATTATGTTATTTGATAAACCACTAAAATGTAACAAATTGATCTTTTCGTAGATTACCAAGTAAAATCAAAACGTCTACATGTGCTTCTACTGCAAACACAAGTACACAATAACAGTCCTACATGTTGACTACACATTCACTTTTTCCTCTTTGTTAAACTTCAATGTCAGGGCAACGTCAATAAAAGAATAATTCGCATTGGGCTTCAAACTCGTATACTGTACGACGCTTTTGCCAAGCGATGCGATGTTGACCACTTGGATATCGGAACAACCCCAAATGAAGGTTGCGCAAATGACGAGTATGAAGATAGTTTATCAAGGGTTCAGGAGGTAGCATTATGATTAAGCTTCTCCTGTGTGTTGTCTATTATAGAGTTTATGTTCTTGTATGCTTTTGAAAATATGTTCTTGGTGGTAAAACAAATAATGTACTGTGTTCGTCCTACTAATGCTATACGTGTGTGTGTATACCAGAAAGTGTGTGTGTGTAGTTTGCAGTAAATGTTGACATTTATTTGTCATAAAGAGACGGTGGGTGGCAATTAGTCAACATTTCCATGGTTTTCATTGCATGTAATAATGCTTTAATCCAATACACGCAGCAGATTACAAGGAACCGTTTTTGTGAAGTGATATTAAATGCTTTGCTAGCATCCTACTGATGCACACATAATGGCTTCTATCAAAGGGAGGAAGGAGATTATTGTTCTGACGTTGATACACCGCGCGTAACCAAACTGTATATTGACAATAAAGCTGATGAAATTAGGAATCCGCGTTTTTCCACTGACATTAAACATTCATTTTGCGAAACAATATAGCCGGGATAATTGCGTGGTATGTCTGTAATTTTGTTAAGTATAAATCACTAGATGCTCATCTATCCCTATGTACAAGGTATCCGCGTCGCATATTCATGTACTGCCTGCCTTACATGGTAGAACTTAGAATTTTGGTTTTGATCATTAACAACTATAAGCAGGGCAACAAGAAGTATATTAATAGAAGTTATACGTGAATTACAAACTAGGAAGTGGCAATAAAAACAATGAAAGAGGATACCTCAAATAATGTGTGTTCAAAACGACGGGTTCCGTTTAATTCAACTTCAAGAGCACATTACAAACATAGAATATATTTATTTTAAGAACACAATATATCTACACAACACATGTTTATGATTGACGTTATGACGTCATGATGTCACCAGCAAATCTAGCAAGTGAAGCATCTTTTAATTGATACGGCCGAGAATTTCAAACCGACAAATGTATTTTTGTCATTTGTGTCTGTCATTGCGACTTGTGGGCGTGGTCTACTGGGCATATTCTGTGGGCGTGGTCCACTGGGTGTATTATGTGGAGTTTCTTATGTGCGTGCGTGCGTGCGTGCGTGCGTGCGTGCGTGCGTGCGTGCGTGCGTGCGTGCGTGCGTGCGTGCGTGCGTGCGTGCGTGCGTGCGTGCGTGCGTGCGTGCGTGCGTGCGTGCGTGCGTGCGTGCGTGCGTGCGTGCGTGCGTGCGTGCGTGCGTGCGTTTCTCGAAATACAACAAGTAATACCTGAAACCAATGATCAACACAATTCTATCTATAATCAGTTGTACTGGGAAGGTAGACATGATTTACTTAGTAGGTAGCTTACCAACGAACCTTTACCCTATATCGAACCTTAGAACTTCTGATTCAAACTGAGAGTGTCTTAACAAATCTGCCACTAGATACGGAAATATCACAGAACAAACTCTGTCACAACACTGTTCTATATTGAAACATTATTACTCAGGTTTTTAACAATACTAGAATGACGTCATAGTCGATGTCCAACAGATACAAACTCATGTGTAATTGAATTGAATTAGCCAGGTTCTTCAGAAACTTTGCACGTATTGTAACATAAAACCTGAGTGTTGCCTCTAGCGGCGTCTAGCCCCACCTCTAGATATAGCGGGTCATAGAGTGGAGCCTCATCATGTTTGAGATACGATGATCGGCATGGACACTGTGTGTGAGACAGTATGTAACAGCATCCTGAGGAAGATAAACTTGTGACATAATAGATCTCAGACATCTGTATAGGGGAGGTCACTGCGTGGAAAGAGTGTCCACAGATCAGCACGTAAAGTACGATGTTTTAACACTATCTCATGCCACGTGCTCCCCCACTGCAGTATTACCGCATGCAACACAGACAGGGCATTTTAGAGCAAAACAAACATGTCTAGAATACCGCTTGGATACGTATTGACAGGTTTGACAGATAACATGAGAAGTTCGGAAGTGATGTTCATTTGAGAGTGCAGCTTACAGATCTACTCATTGATAACTGTGAGGGAGTACAAGCATCAAACATTCACAGTGTTCGAGCGTAGTAGCAGCAGTTTTAGCGGAGACTTTTTACATGGGATACCGAGGTGGGAATGCTAGCCTAGGGTGAATATCAAATACATGAATAAGTTACTATACACGTGTATAGTATTGGCTTCCCCGACGTTAGAGAACAAATCTCACAGCAGCAATCTCTCTCGGTAAATTCGATATTAGGCGATTCTCAAAATTATAATCATTTCCATTTATTTAAAGTGCAACTTAATATATTGGTGCAATTAACTTTGTATTTTAGATTTAAAGTACCACGAGAATTTGAGTATTTGAGACAAATGCAATGCCTTCTCAGTCACGTTGCCATGACAGGGGACCAACAAGTCCGGGGACTATAAAATATTATATTTACGCAAGGGAGCTAATAGTATATCGGTATCCATGGAATGTCATTTCTGTGATAAGTGCTCGAAGCCTTCCCAATTCAAAGTATAACTTATCAGCCTGCATGATCGCTATTACGTTACATTAGGAACTGACTGTCGATGAGACTTGAATATGTGGGCGAGAAAATCAAATGGTAATTTGAATAACATATTATTATATACAGTCATGCCTACATGCATATGCACATAAACTGTCAAATTGTACCAAATGAACAGGCCGTGGGGCGACTGTCTTCGTTGAAAGTTAAAATAATGCTGAGAAATGTCTCCAATGTGCCACGATTTTGTCTCTCGTTAACATCATATTAGTCTTGTTTCATGCTATAACCTCTGGGTAATACAGACATTTTCATACTGATATCCAGACTACTTTTATACCGTGCTATGGTAGGTTTATACACAATAAGCCATGGATGGGAATTTAATGACGATTCTATCCGGTGATATCAATGAATGTAGCGTTGTACACGTAAAGGACATCAAATGTAAAGATTTACATATTAGTAAAGTACGGAAAATATGGCTTGGTCCTGACCTTATAATTATGCGAATTTAATTACAATAATCGAGTCTTGCGCTGAATGTATATAAATGTCAGCGAGCGAATGATGCATTATCGGTCCATTAGATTTGTGTTTGTATTACATAACGAGCGTAACCGTGATACCTCTCCGCTCAGTTTTATATGATATTTTTTTTAAACTATACTTCTCCCCGCTTATGAAAACATAACCCGTGTTATAAATATAGACAATATATCAGCCGTTAAAATACATGAATGCTAATATAAGGTCGAGGATCAAGTCAAGTTATCCGCACTATAAAAAATGTATTACACGCTTTCACCAAAATTAGCAACACTACAAAGAATAATACTTCTACTTGAATTCAGTGAATATTATTTTGAATCCAAATGTATGTATGTGGCATCCGTAGCTCAATGGTTTGCGTGCTTGCCGTCTAATCTGGCGACCGGGTTCAAAACCGGGTGGAGGCACACATATATGCCTGCCATATTTCAGCGGAAAGCTGACTGGCAAATAAAGGCTATGCTCGGCATTTATAACTATATAAGTATTACTAATAAAAATACAAATGAAAATGTAGTTTCAATAAATCTAAATAAAGGTGATGTAGAAGAGTAAAGTCTAAATAATAAGACCACCACTGAAATCCCTTAAAAACTGGTCCTTTATCAAGTTGGTCCTTGAAATAAATAAAGACCAAAACAGTGAAAATGGATCTGGTAGTTGTGTTTTTAATTTTGAAGTGGTCTTGATCACAGGTAATGGTCTTGATGTAAGGTTTTACTATATAATGTTTTACCGTAAAATCATCATATTTAGTTTAGTTTAAACATATTTTATTACCCAAACAATGACATACAAATAGATCTATAAATACATAATATATACATACATGGGTAAAAGGGTATTGGAGGTCCGCTGCATACAGTATATCACTGAGATTCGACTACGGTCAACCTTGATATCATATTAAGGAGGTACGAGCTGCCTTGTGCGCATGCGCGAAATTTCAAAATTGTATTAGATAAGAACAAACATGAATTTTAGTTTCAATGATCGCATATGAATGTTAATTAATGAAAATAAACATAATATTATCGCACAAATTAGATATTTTTAACTTTTTATTTTTTGCATGTATGAAAAAGTGGGTGGGGAACGGCAAAATTGTGAATAATATTGGTTCACAATAAGTCACTACAATTGTTCAAATGCACATGCTTATATATAATATGTAGTGCATGGTTTAGTTATAAGAGGTAGCCACATTTTGAAATATTTTTAATAAAAAAATATTTTATTACAATATGCAAATTAGGTTAATTTTATGCAAATTTATTCATAATTAGTTACTTTTTTATGCACAGCTCCCAAAAAAGGCTGGTGACCCCTATTTTTTATTTGACTAAACTGGTGTTCTATGTGATACTAAACTTAGGGCCAATTCTAAATCATTTTCGATCGTTAGGTATTTTTTGACGTTCGTTTGAAATCCTTTGAAAATCACACTTTTTTGCAAGTGGGTGGGGTAACTATTTATCATGTTCAAATACTGAATTTGTTCACCAGGCAGCTGGACTTGTGACTAATGTCAATAGGAATGACCACTGAACACACAAAATATCATGCATTGCTTAAAAGTGGTTTCATATAGTAATAATCTTAAAAAGAACATAATGGTGCCATAAATGCAGGAAATAGATAAAATGTCCAAAATGCAATGGTAGGTCATTAGAAAGCCATGTATATCGAAAACGAGCCTGGTGACATATCATTTTTATGATTTCAATGTTGTTCTAGAAGACTGTTCTGTCATTTTAAGACGTTTCAAGGAAAATTCGATCGTTAGATTAAAGGCGCGCGTACCTCCTTAAGTCAGGACATAATCCCCGTGCATTTCGTGGATGAAGTCGAACACGAAATTACATACACGTGATTTATTGATTGCTAAAGCCCACGTCATTTCAAGCCCATGATCATCCGTATACACGACTTCTAAAGCACAGAGAATTTGACATAATGCTGTCCTTTACGCATGAATATATTACAAGGAGACCGTTAACATGGACGAGCGCTACGTAGCGCTTTCCACGGGAGGTAATCATTGCCTTCTATATTTAATTGAACGGGAGGTAACTGAATAAAAGCGCTCGGTAGCGCTTTGCTTAGACAACGGACCCAAGGTTCTTTCGTTGAAACTATATCAATTTCCGCGAGCAAACCGTGCAATATCGGTCCTTTAAATTTGAGTTTGTATAACTCATCGAGCGCCTTCGTATGAAAACATACAACCGGGTTATAAATATAGACAATATATCAGCTGTTAAATTATGCTAATAGAAGGTCAAGAGTCGTGTCAAATTATCTGGACTATACAATCAGTTACTAGTATAAGTAAATGTATTAAGCGTATTATAGACGCATTATCAACCGTTAGTTAAATAAATATTGGATACAAAATTGTCAAATTTATATCAAAAATAGGTTTAATATCACTTTAAGAAGTCAATATCGCTTTGTGGTACCGATCTTTCGTGTCAATAAATATTTTATCAATAATGTGTACTGATCAAATGTGTAGATAAATTGGTAAAAATGTTAAAGTCCAAATATTTGATTGTTCGTTCGCATGCTAGTGTTTAATTGAACGAGCTACAATAGCGCGCACGGAAGCTAAAATACAATAGCCGGGTATGTTGACATCTTCACATTTGGTCTGGGTATGTATTTTAAGAATGTATGTTTAACTACATATATAAAATGAACAGTGAATCAGAGATAAGTGGGGGAACTATAATAGAGAAACTAGTTTCGACCACTTATTCATATAATAGTAAACTAGATTCGGCGTGTTGTACGTACAAAACTTGCTACAAAACTTCTCATGTTTACACTAAATATTTTAAATAGCCGTTTGTAACACCATAAACAATAGAATAAAATCCAATAGATGAAATCTCTGACAATAGAAGAGTTGTCAATCTGACAATAAGACGGAAGATAAGATCACCGGCATTGTATAGTACAAACTGCTCGAGGTGTTAAATTAGACCCCTTCAATACTAAACTAACCATGACTAAACCTGAATCCTATTGTTGAACAAGATACGGTCATTTTGTTAGAAGGTTAAGATGTTTTGAACGTTATATCAGGATGCAATCAACTTGACCAGGGTGACCAGATGTTGAAGAATTAACAACTATGATAAGTTATCATATTGTTCGAGATAAGCAAACTTAGTAACGTACAATGTATACTGGGGCTGGTATTTATAAAGCATCTTAAGGGAAAACTTAAATATTTTGACTTAAGTTAAAAAATTGCGCTGCAAGATCCTAGGAATAGCTCATGTTTTCTTTGTGATTATTGAAGCTCATTACATAATGCTTGTAAACTATGTAAAAAATTGATAATCTTGATATTCCTGTTGGGCTAATACACTTAAAAGGAAATTTAAGATTTCAAGAAAATTTCCTTAAGATGGTTAGTGAAAACCACCCCTGCATGAGCAAATATTCAGGAATTAGCTATGAAACGTTATCTTAATGTCCGAGACAAGTATACTATGTACAATGTTTACCTGGGCCCAGAATCACAACCAATACTTACACTCAGCACTCAACACTCAAATATTGAGATCATCGAGTCACTCTTGTGAGGTTCATTGTGGCATTAATTTAGAGCAAGACGATGTAATAATGTTAAATTGGTACTAAATATTGTTTTTTGGCTTACTTCCTAGTTTAATTTAGTGTATTTTAAGCTATAATTGCAATTCATCAGTCTAAGTGATGAGTGTGGCACTTAAATTAAATAATTACATTTACACCTCATCAATAGTACAAAATGGCAAAAAGTTTTATCAAATGTTATTTTCAACACTCATTAACTATCTTACACATTTTCCTCATCTAAATTTGCAATCTATGATAAATAATAGCTCATTATATTACATTTTCAATATTTGAGTGTTGAGTGTTGAGTGTTGAGCGTAAGTATTCGTTGTAATCCGGGCCCAGGACATTTATCCAATCGCAGAAGATTACAGCAACATCTACTTCCACAACAATACGATATTTGCCAACCTTTACGACACTTATTTTGATTAATTTCTGCTGCACAGACTGCAGACTGTAGACACAGCGTTAATTTGTATTGTTTCTGACGATAAACACACATACACCGACTTTGATCCTCACAAATACCTTCCCTGAGACTGTTGTAAGACTGCAATCACAGGTAAGTCATTAAGCCAATTATTAATTTAGTGCTAACATCATACATAAAATGTACATGTATATAATAATAAACAACACTTAGATCCTGCCTATTAACAACGCAACTTCTAACGTTTATACTAAATACATTACAGTGTAGTTTTGCATAAACATCATTATGATATCAGTGAAGTTTTTGTATACAAATGTACGAGTATAATAACCAAATAAACAATAACACAAACTACAAACAAACCCCATAAAACTCACGATAAACCACATGCTAGAGTGAAACGAACTAAAAATCCTAAATCCAAATTTATCCGAAATATTGTAACACTTTTAACAAAGCATAGAATAGTATCACAGTTGCACAGAATTCAACACGTTGTCAGAACAGAAATGCTTCTCGTTTTTATCAGTCAGATTTACACGACAAACATTGAATGAATGGAAAGTTGTAGAGATAAACTAGAGAGAGTCACAGGTAGGATTTGTAAACACTTCTTGTCCGAATAGTAAACACGACAGTTAATGTCGAGTTGGTGATATCTACTGAAGGGGATGGCTAGTATGGTTGTATTTACTCACCGTGGGTACAATAAAGCTATAGCTATGGTAGGACAGTGTGAACTGTGCACTTTATAATATTATTATGTCTCGTATAAAATAAAGTATCAATTTCTATTGATACAGTGATCGAGGGGGACATCCTTGACCTGTTTCACAATTGTATGCATTGTCATAGAATTGATGTTCTGAATAAATCTTGAAAACTTGTAAAAGAATCTTGTTTTAGATATACTAGTATACCTAACATATTGAAACAACCATAGGTAAGGAACCGTATGCTATTTCTTCCTGTTCAAACTATTCAAAGTATTCCATTGAAGAACATAATATTATGATTGTTAAATTTTATTGGAGCGGGTTTGTTGTAATCCGGTATAATCTAGGATAACTAGGTCCCCTTGATGCATTAAACGCTAAGCGTAACTTGAATAGACATTTTGTCAAATAAATAAATAAGAGTAAGAATGTTTTGAAGGAGATATTTAAAAAAAACTTATGTCCTTAAATACCCTTTGTACTTGTATATAAAGATCGTTGTTTTTGTGTGTACACAGGTACTGTAGATGTAGAAATTTCCAATACATCGATGAGTATTGATTAGCGTAGTGGTAGAGTGTCCGCTTTGAGTGTGGGGCTCCTGGGTAAAATAACTATAAATAAAATGATTAGAAATTATTTGAAAAAGTTAGATAACATAATATATTTATCTAGGAATATGTCAGAACGAGGGAAATGTGTGGATATATTCTGTATATCTCAAATCATCTGATCGTATAAACAAAATCACTGTATGGTTTATTAAGAAACTATGCAATTCAACCTGTATGCCATATTGCGAGCAAAATCACATATAGCTTCCGGTCGATGTATGGCTTATTGGGAGAACATACATTTCAACTTGTATTACTTATTGTGAGCACAATCACCTGTAACTTCCGGTCACTGCATAACTTATTAGGAGACTATATATTTCAACGTGTATGACTTATTGCGATAATCGGAAGTTGACTCATTCATACACTGTGATCATGTCTAACATTTTATGTAACTTCAGAAAACATTTCTTTTCTGTACGTACTCGCATATAACACATCTGAAGGTCACACTGATTGTAAATCGATCCATCTTTTACAATCACCCCTCTATTCAAATTCGATCCGGTAATTTATCCAGGACGCAAATTTATGAGAATGTTTAGAAACTTGTATAAAGCATTGGTTTCACATAGTTTACCTATCGCACACAGTGTAATTAATTTCTGATTTGCGATCCGGGTCATGAACTAAGTGACGAGGTCCCGAATACACCATGTTAGGCAAGACGCGCTTAAAATGTCAAATTGATAGATGTATACACCGTGAAATTAAGACATGTGTACACATAAAGAAGATCTGAAGAAACTGTTAGTGTTTATTAATTTTTAATTTCAACCTGCAATATCATACCACAGGAACTTGCATTTATAATTTGAAAAAAAAATGAAAAAAAAATTTGAAAAAAATCTTTTTTTTCACTAAAATATATTTTAATAGTTCACTAAAATATATTTTAATAGTACAGTAGGCCTTTTTTTCATTTTTTTTTTTCAAATTATAAATGCAAGTTCCTGTGATCATACACACAACAAAACAGAGAAAATATCGCGAATACCGGAAAGTACATGCATACACATATAGCTGAAACTAGACAGTCTTTCAGCTTTTTGACAGCTGGGACTCGCTTTTTCGGCTATTTCACAGCTGAAACTTGGACTTTAAGCGGTGAAGTTTATTTTCTCGTTCAGTTGTGTGTCACAGTTGACACTGTGTCGTGTATTTGTGGTCTGTTATTTTTATGTTTTCTGTGCTCGGCTGTTTCAGTTGAGGGCTGACTTCCCCGTCCGATATTTTGCTATCTTAACATTATGTAACATTGCATGTTATACTTTACATTTATGTAATATATTGATATATGTATTGTTAAGCCAATTCTTTCATACATTAGATATTATGTAAGATTATATAAATAACTAAATGAGACTAACATGCATAATTATAATAAAACATTACATAAATGTTGACATTAATTAGGTAACTGTTGTCGGTTATAATTGCAGAACATTATAAGATATTTAGTGGATTGGTTGCAAGACTGTTTTGAAAGTATGTCTCACCACCGGGTAAGATTGCCGTCTCTAACAATACATACTATAATTCATAAAATGGAAATAAATCCGTCGTGTATATGCATAACTTCAATTTCATGCTTTTCATATATCGTCGGCCTCAGGGGCAAACGACGTAACTACCTTTTTCCGGGAAAAAATATTTTTTCTTGCAAACCATATTTCAACCCGCGTCTTTTGTTCTAAATACCTATTTGTTAGTCGATTTGTTACATGTTACACCGGTGAAAAGACACCAAATGTGTCCATAGCAACCTTACATACAATGTACGCTGTAACAACACCCCTTCTCCAAGTGGTTAGCATCTGTCATTGAAGTGGGGTGTTGAAGGATTCGATATCAGATGGGTAGTCTGTCTATACATACCCTATGTTTAATTAAAGGAGACAACTCTTCAGTCTGCTCTTTTTTCCTGAAATTAATTCCCTTTGCACCCTTAAACATAGGTCAAGCCCAAAATAAAATCTAGCTAAAATTGAAAATGAAATTAAGATAATTGATTGAAAAAATATATTATCTAGTCGGGTAGCCAGACTATCCGATGGGAAACGTTTTGATAAGGTCGATGGTTGAGTGTGCATGCGCATTCATGGGATCATATAACATTACCTGTTAGAAACTAGGGGCCCGTTTCATAGACATATATTAAGTTAAATCTTATCGTAGCTAGTATAGTAATGTTATAGCAATAAATATTAGAACCAGAAAGTACTAAACTCCTACAATCCGAACGTGACCAGGGGCGTAACTTCCTATAGGCCATATAGGCCGCGGCCTACACTTTTTTCACAGAAACTCTAAAAAAAATGCCAAAAATGCAATAAAAATCAATAGGGGTATGGGGGTATAGCAGCATATTCAACCTATCTCAATTGAGAGTCGCAGTTGTTCTTTTTTTTTTCAGTCTGAAAACGGCTAAGAATGCACCTGTTGAGATATAGAAATTACAAATTTCCGGGGGAGCATGCCCCCGAACCCCCCCTAAAATAACACGGCCTACACATCGATTTCGACTAAGCTACGCCCCTGGTGACCGCCCCTTTAAATACGGTTACTAATAGACGTGACATAATGATAAACAAAAACTTTACAAATAGCAACCACCAGATATTCGAAGATCTGTCATGTATTCGTGCTCACAACAATGATAAATCAACAAGCAATTAAAGATGTGTATACAATAATTACTATGTGGAGATCTGAGGAACTTTATACACATCAAGTGCTCCATAGGGATACTGGAAAATTGAACAATTAAATTCATAGCACAAAGTTATGTCAAATGAGCAATTTGCAACGTTAATAGCTCACTGGCGTGCGTAATTTGTAAATAACGGTCGCGTGCAACATTCAAACGATGCTATTATAAGCCATGTCCACAAATACACATTTTATTATGTATTTATCGTGGAGAGAAAGTCAAACTATAACAAGATTAGTTTTGATGCAATGCATCAAAGACGGTGCCAAAGTTTTGAAGGATGAAACTTTAAACAAATCATCAATATATTAAGGGTTTATAGTGGTTTGTACTTGAACATTGGGAACAAGCATTTTCTTTGATTTGATATAATTTCTGACCCCATACTAACCATGATTGATTGTATTTAAACTGTGTTTAATATAAATCTAAACATTCAACAGTATGATGAAGTTTATCAAAATTACATTACGCTACTTTGAAAAACGTCTTTCATTCTCTCATTTTATAAAAACATGAAAAAAGCGGTACAAATGTTAAACAATACAATCATATAATATTATATAGACAGTTTCCCTTAATCGATAATTTATACCCAAAATTAACAATTTTCCTAGATACGGGTACTTAGAATGCGAAATGATGTCACTGCTACAATAACAGAACTTGTCATATAACCAGTAATTTATCTTTACGAGAAAAATTCTCAATAACAATGCAGGTCATCTATGAATAAATTATGATACAGATTTTGTGCAATAATTATTATATCAAATTATACACCTAAATGATATACATGTACCTTCACGTATATGGCCCGGAGGCATTAAATCAATAAATATATGTTATATATAGTATTTTCTGAAAGGGAAACACGACGACAGCATTTATAATTATTTCAATGTTGAAATATCACTTTGTGAGAGTTACAATAAGCTCACCATCTGTCAATTTTGTATTCTCATCAGCACTGTACTAATCCCGATGTACCGTTAGAGTCAGTTCCGTCAGAGAATTGTTCTGTTTATAAATGGCTCTAGTCTAATCAATTATCAAAATTACATTTTCAATTTTAGCTAAATTTTATTTTGGGCTTGATTATCTATGTTTGAGGGTGCAAAGGGAATTAATTCCAAAAAAAGAGTAGACTGAAGAGTTGTCTCCTTTAATTAAACAAAGGGTATGTATAGACAGACTAAAATGGCTCTGACGGAACTGAAAACCGATGTAATGCTCGTACGGAACTCAGATGACATGTATCCGTCAGAGCGTTACATCGGTTTTCATTTCCGTCAAAGCTATGTCAAAATAGTACAACTTTCTAGCGGAATTGAGAAACGAAGTACATTTGTATCTGGATAAGTACAGTGATAATTCGTTATCAAATGTATTGACTGTGGCAGTATCAGGACAATGATAAGATTGGCCTGGGGTAGTATTAAAAAAATCTTATTTAATTGGAGAATAAGGATAGCCAGTCATATCGCCTGTTACTGACCATGAGTTTAATATGGTGTGATCTGATTGGTTGTCCTTATCCTTAAGTCAAGTAAGATCAATATTGAATACTACCCCGGGTCAGTTCTTTGGTAACTTAACATGAAACAGACAAACAGTGACGTGGTTTTGTTGCAAACCTAGAACCGAAAATTCATGCAAACATGACTTTGCATTTATCTACAGGTTAATGAACAATATTAACATCGACGACAATTGTATTCCTTACAAAAAGATGTGTTCAAGCATCTTTATGTTACAGTTAGTACCTATTGAATGAATTCTTACTGATTAAGAAGGCCGGGACGAGACTATTTAGCGAACGCTTTCTTAATAAATAAACGATTATTTATATATTATTGATAGCCTAGTTGTAGAGCATAGCCTTCGAATGAGGGAGGACCCGGGTCTCAGGCAGCACCATACAAACACCGAAATGAAAATGGAAACTGGCTTCTCTGATCTTATACTTTATTATTAGCTTTCGATGGATTATGGAGATTTTCAGTGAAAATAACAGTGAAAATAACAGTGAAAATAACAGTGAAATTATCATTTTGTTATTTTCACTGTTTTCGAAGCTGGTTCCAGTATCGTCCAGAAAAAGAAACGTAACGTCAACGGCGCCGAGCTTTAAAAAGGACGTTACGTCATAATGACGTCATAATTGTCACGTCGTGACGCTCCAATTTCGACGTCTTTTTTCAAATTAAGTCAATTACGGTACCCTTTTAAGAGAAATTGAAGCATATAATAAACAGAAAATTTGTTGATTTTTGGTGAAAGATCAATTATATTTCACTCGTGATCACATAAAATTAAATTTTCACTCGTGATCACTCGATGAAATAAAATTCGATCTTACACCAAAATCAACAAATATCCTCTATATCTATATATTAGCGAGGTATATCATTAGAAATGATGTGTCTATAGTGGTGATAAATATAAGATGGTATTTCACAATCGAACTAAAATGAATTATTTTTTTAATTAGTATAAATGATATTTTGTTGTAATGCTATTTCTGCATCTTGTTGAAGGCATGAACTCACTTAGCGTGTTTTTGAATTGGGTTGATATTATTAATGAGCTCGTTTGGTCAGAGAGTATAATTATATACATTTTAAATTAAAGAGGGGGCTGATATTTCTCCACAAAAAACACCGTCGCGTTAGTTATACAAATCAATATAACACGGTCTGCGTACTTAAGCGTTTACTACAATCAATCTCGCATTCATTCTGGTGAATTTCTTGTCTTGAAAAAATATACCCTGTCCAAAATATCATTTATATCTTCAAGAAAGTCAATATGTTCTAAAACAACTCACACAATGCTAAAAATGGTTGAACTGTACTAATTTCCCTGACAACTTAATCTACTTAAAGCCAAACAAAGCTTTGTCGATCGTTTACAAAGTTCCTCTCTTTGTTGGACCTTACAATATCCCAAACTTCAATATTTTGTATCTATTGCATTGGAGATAATATAGGAGATTTGAGTCGCACATTCATTAGACAGTGCGTATGTATCCATCACTAGGCACTGTGTTCCCCTGGGACGTAACGCAATCGGGGAATCCGAATATATAGAGGAATATAATAAGAATCTGTAAGATTGTGGATATATTCTTACTCTATAAGCACCGTTAGTGAGGGAATATATCATCTATATGCACGTTTATATATCATTGCAAAGATTGGATAAATAGTGTTTACGTACTGTGACAGCCGAACCAGAACAAACTGAAAACGACTTGGGGTAGTTAAGCAACAACCAGAGCAGTTGCAAAAGCCCAGACGCAATGGAAACGGGGACATTCGGACATTAAACACCAAATAATGTGAAGGAATAGGTGAGGTGATATCACGTAGAGTGAACCAATTCGGTATGGTAGTCATGTCGTAACGGTATATCTTCCAAGTGAATGCGTTTATAAATACGAGTACGGTCAACGACGGTTTACATTATACAGATCATTGTGGCGATCAACTGCATTAAAACAATTTTAGGAGTGAGTCAAAGACCGTTTAGAGGTGTTTCGCTCAATTACTATGGCGTACATGATTAAACCTGACTAAGCCCACTATAATATATTGACAAGAAAAATAAAACATCCCCTGTCAGATAAAGAAAACTTAAAAGGTCCCGATCAGTTGAAAGTATCTGACTTTATCATTCTCCACACAATCTCTGTGCTTATAATTAGGTATCTCCATGTGAATGTCTACAACCTACCAGATGAAAGGCTTGCGATTTTTTTAACACTGAAGTGTGAAAATATTATGCTATATTTGATTGCTATGATTGCAAAACATCTACGATATATGTAGAGTAATCCAAATTGAATTAACGACAATGTTCGTAGAGAAAATGTCAATGGGGAAAATTTTGTTAGAAACAGTATCGATGGTGTTGTGTGCAGGTACAGAACAAGCAGGTGGATCAAGCATACGGGCTTCTGATTTCATAATCACATCACGTAAAAACAACGATGGTATCCAAAAATGGATTATTCCGTGAACGTTTAAAAGACTCGTTTGTGGATAAAACTTATTTATCTAATATATACGATACAAAATTATATTTAAACTGTATTGATATACATATCCCGCATAATGAATATGCAGAGCAAGTGTGTAAGGGATGAACAACATCGTGAACAGTTTGTGCGCATGTTTTCTTTCTGGATTCTAAATTTTGTTTGCTAGTATATATATAGCAGCATGACAGGTTTTGTCTAGAGCTCACAACTAATTCAATCTATGGAACATATGAATGATTGACAGCAATGTTAAACAGATCTTTTCAAAACAAATAGAAAATTAGTAAAATATGTTCTCTTAATATGTGTGACGATGTTTGAAATACGTATACAGGTTATCGTATGAGAGGCATTCTGAAAGTTCTGAGAATTGAGTGATCAGAATGAAAAAGTAATTATTTCTGAAAGATCAATCTTTCAGCGAGACAGTCATAGCAGATTTTATTATTTTAACTCGTTTTTAGTGGAAATAAAAAAAGCATATGTATGCACAAATCAGCCACACGTTATATATCATCATTTAACACTCCCAGCAGTACACTGCAATAACACGTCAAATTGTGTATTTCCGGTAAAAAGGCTATTTCCAAGAGCATTTGAGACGTGGTCTCTTCCATGTACACCTTAAGCCATTTATACTGTCGAAACAATAATTTTCCTTAGATGCACCGTAGTTACAAAATACAAGATATGTGTAAATCCCAAACAAATTGGATTGAAAATATAGAACTTATCAACATTATTGTTATAACTTCCAAGGGCTAAAATGACTCATTGTGTCGACAATTCAATAGGTAATTTATCAACATGTACCGTGGCTTAGAGGTAGATATCAAATAATCTGATATTAATATCATGAGATGTTTTCGGTGGAGAAAAGTAGTATCTTTCAGAAAATGTGGACTTTTATACATTAAACAATTTACAGACGCATTATCAGAACTTTCAAAATGCCCCTCGTACATAATATTTGTGCAATGTTTTTACTATACATGTACATTTTTTGTATTTGCATTTGTATTTTGAATGTTTGTTGTACCAGACTCATTATGTACAAAATTTTATCATAATATTATAGTTTGTACGTGGGTATATCATAAATTAATGTCACTGTTTATAGTGTACATTCATATCCGCGAATTCTAATCGTACGGTAATTCAATTCTGATTAACATGCTGAACGTATTGATTATCATAAATCAATTATATAAAGATTCAAAAATCAAAATATACCAATGACGTCATTTCGTCGCACATGAAAAATACGACCTATTGTTCATAACCATGACAATTTTCTTTCATACATCATGATAAAAATAACTGACCAAATCAGACGACACTTACCTGACTCAACGTAACAACTGTATGTTGTACTTAATATTTAAACCAGCAAATGCGAATAAATAATTCCTAGCTCCACAGAACTTTTGGCCACGGTCAAAAAATGAATACTGAGAAATTATGACATATTGTTAATTATTATAGATTGAAAAACTGGAATACAAATCCAGATACAAGCCCATCTCTTAATAATTAAGCAAAATAGAACAAAAACCACACACAATATACAACGTTACTCGAAAAGGCGCAGACCATGCCCAACATAAAAATCTAGCACAAGAACATGTAATACAAAAAAACGGGCATCCCATTCCGAAATGTCCCCTTCAGAAACTTCACGATACACGTGGTGACATCATATTCTCATGCACATTTGGCATAAGCTTTTAAGGGACTGGGAATATCGAATCATGGTCAACAGATATGTGTTGAATTCGTCAGGAACACCAAGAGCGTTTTAACGCCGTCAATGCAGTTCGACATTCAACAATACAATGGCTGTGTGTAGAGTCAGATTTAGTTGGGGGACTATCCAGAGGACACTTATAAATAATATGAACAATTAAGCAGATAGTGAGTATCGGGCGGTTTTTAAGGACAAGGAAATTGCTGCGAGAGTACATAAGTCTTAGAAGAAAACTAAGGTAGAAATTACCAGGAGAAGTTAGTCGTTGACGCTAAACTTGCGGAGATGTCCGGAGATGTCCGTTACTATGCATCATGTATATGCAAATATCTCAATAAGTGTTACGTGCATTGTTATAAAATTTGGCAGCCATATTCAAAATAGATAGATTTAACTTTGTGTGTAAAATTGCGTTGTTATACTTGTGCACGATTTAATAGCATCAGTGACATTACTTTTGGATATACCCTCGTATAAGTACTATACAAATAAAGACAATATAACTAAAAGTGTCATAATATTATAGCAAAACAAACATGTAAAGATGAACACACATGATATAGATATGTTTGCGCATCATAAAAAGAATTATGTTTATAGCATCTATTCCCATAAGTTCGTTCGTGCTTTCCTAGCTAATATAAAAAATAAATAGATGTTTATGACTACAAAAGAAATGTCGGCGTTCCATAGAAATCAGCTCTAATAAATATGTTACTTTTTACTAAAATCACGATACATATATCTTTATGACAAATGAACACCGTGAGTTAATTCGAAACAACTACGCTCATAGAAAGGTGTTTGTGAAACGTAAGTTTGATTGCCGTACGCAGTTTGTAGAACCAGCGCTACATAATAATACACTGAAATAGCAAATTGGTCATTAAATGAGGTGCGGCGGAACATGCCACTCGATCTGTTAAATTGTGTGTTAGTTAATTCCTCCCAAATATCTACGAAATTTGAATTCCGTTTTGTTTCCTGAGACAGACAGACGATTTAAATCTAAAACAGAGATATTAAACTACTCACAAGTATATATATATATTTATATAGTCGGTTTGAAGAACATTCCAAACGACAATATATTGTTTTTCTGTCTGTTTGTATGCTATCAGGGCCGTCAAAACAGTGAGATAATAATTTACATATTTGCTTACCCAAATCAAAGCAGTTAAAAGATTCTATAAAAGGGGTGTCACCTTAACTGATGAATCTGTTAAATAACGTCTCGGAGATGTTAAAATACAAGACAGATTTTGTCTGGTATAACAGTGGATCTACATACGAGCGATTGCCATGTTGTCTTATGAGATGTTCAACCGTCCAACTAGAATACAATTTGTTGTACGGGTTTATTATAAAATATTCAACCTACATGTATATAACAGACACTCTCAATTTAGACTTCTAATACAAAAAGCAAATAGAAATACCTCGTGCATATCTCGGATGTACTTTGGACTTTATTCAGGGCGAACAACAACAACAGCAACAAAGATGGAGGCATCATCATTTCGACATTGATCGAAACAAAAACACAACTTCAAAAAGGCTGTAATGTTTCAATTCTATGATATTGTATTTCCTGAAAGAGGCACAACGCGCAAGGATATTTATTTCAAGCTTGAAACATTGTGTCTCAAGATATCAATAGAAAATAAAGGTATCTGACACAGATTTGTAGAAATTTTAGGATTTAACTAAGTGCTTTGATAGAAAAGTACCCAGGAGGGTGTATAACCTTAATTAGCCATGTGACCATTAGTATTCTCCGTTTTCGTCTAATGCATTGATTGTGGCACTATTTGGACCATGACTAAACAGGCTCACTCGCGAACGCTAACAACATAACTGAGTTTCTCGTCAATATCCTGCTTACGTAAACGTTGTACTTTTTAAAGTGTTCATCGTTAACTCAAGTAATGATCGGTTACGTAAAGTCGTCGCACCGTTTACCGATTTACGACGTGTAAATAGAAGGCACGTGATCGACAAATAAACGGTATTTGAGGGAATTAGAGCAGTAGATGCCTGCAGCCTACAGAAGACGGTGCAGTTCATCACCACATCCATACTGAAGATATAAACGGACGTATAAACTGGAAGAAACAAACGAAGAAGAAGACAACAGTGAACTCGTATGTAGATGACATACGTACGACAAACGAACGGTCTTAGAGACAACAGTGAACACATATATATATAAGCTTATGTTTGAACATTTATTTTATAAAATGGAATAATTTCATACAAACATGATATAAATTAAATAACTCTTTTGTATAATTAAGAGTTATGTGTCAGGTAACACGCACACTCACTGTTTGGTTTGTTTGCAATTTTGTTAGAACAAAAAAACAGCATTTTATAGAGGATATGGTGTTATGGCTCTTTGAAGGCTAACCAATCCCATAGAAACAGACAAAAGGTGTTGGTTGAGCAAGGTTACTTCATTTATGTGAAGACAATACGTATTTTTGTCAAATGAATAGTATTTTGCGTTCTCTTGCTCTAATTAGTGGAATTACCCACAATATTAAATCGCGCCAAAAAATGACCACGCCTTCAATAATCCTAACCATTGGTTATATTATATCAAAGGCACATCCAAAAACCAAAAGAGGGGCTTTAACAAAGGTAGGAATGTCCAACTGCCAGAATAGTTAAGGCCAAAGTCTGACGATCCTGCACTCATACATTTTTTAATCTTGAGGGCATCACTGGACATGACAGCGTTCATTACATAATAATATATTATGAAAAATGCATACACCATTATCGGATTATTTGGTCCTTAAAAAAGTTAAAAAACAATGCCCCTACAAAATTGTTAATTTTGCTGCTAACTAAAATATAATCAACACTAGTGTACATGTTGCTTAAAACATTATTACACGTATACATGGTTGAATAGAGTCATTTCAGACACATTAGAAACATCTTGTCAGCATGAAAAAATCGGATGTTAAAGACAGATAAAATATAAGTGGGGCGCCGCTTGTATGAAAACGAACGGCTTAAAAAGAAGAAAATCAGACGCATGGTCGGCATAGTAACGGTCAACATTAACCTCCAACAAAGAAGCCGTATACTTCGGTATCAGCCTCACTCCCTAATGTTGAATAACAAGATGTTTCCGTCTATAAAATGTTATAACAACGTTTACCGTTGGTGCAATATTGAAGTTGAAATGTCACAAGAGATCTGTCATTATCATGTGATTGTATTGCCTCAATACATATAAGGGTGACAGAATGATTGCCTGTTCTTTGAATAAACAATACATATAGTTGACGGAAACATACAATATATATATCAATGACCATGATACTTCGCTAGCAATTATAAAAGAAATTTCCAAGATGCGAAATTGAAAAACCTACGTCTCTATATTTTGAAGACATTTAGGATGATGGATTTTCCATGTTCGAAATGTTTAATTAAAACTATATACTCGTACTAATGAGATTGGCCAAGCAATTGATGTGGTAACCTAAACATGAAACAACGCATGTGAAGACTGTCACGTGTTCATTATGTTGCAGACCCATAAATGAAAATACATGCATACTGGACTATTTATACATTGATCTAAAATATTTAAGCCGACAACAATGTCATTCCTTACCAAATATATTTTAGCATTTTTATGTATATCTAATAATTTGTACATATTGAATAAATTCTTACTGATTTAGAACGCCGGGTATTTAGCGATAGTTATGATTAGTATACGGTTGAAAACAATCGAACTTAAATAAATAACTATTAGAATAAAGATTTTTTATTGAAACACTAATTATACATCTTGTTGATGGCATGAACTCTTTTAGCATGTTTTTGAATTGGGTTGATATTAATAATGAGCAAGTTTGGTCGGAGAGTATAATTATATACATTTTGAACTAAATTTCTTCACAAAAACATCGTCGCGTTAGTTATTCTAATCAATATAACACGGTCTACGTACTTTAGCGTTAATTCTTGTGAATTTATTGTCTTGAAAAATATACCTTGTCCAAAAAATCATTTATATCTTCAAGAACGGCAATATGTTCTAATACAACTCACAGAATGCTAAACATGGTTGAACTGTACTTATTTCTCTGACATCTTAATCTACTTTAAACCAAACAAAGCTTGTCGATCGTCAACTAAGTTCCTCTCATTGTTGGGCCTTACAATATCCCAACTTTGTATCTATTGCATTGGGGATAATATAGGAGATTTGAGTCGCACATTCATTAGACAATGCGCATGTATTCATCACTTGGCACTGTGTTCCCCTGAGACGTAACACAATCGGGGAATATATAAAGGAAAATAATAAGAATCTGCAAGATTGTGCTCTATTCCTACATTATTAGCACCGTTAGTGAGGGAATATATCATCTATATTTATATTATTTACTATGAACAGGAAAAAAAGAAAACGGCTTGGTTGGAATAGTTGGGCAACAACAAATAGTAACGGGGTATTAAGACCTTATACACTATACACCAATGTATGTAAAGGGATAGGTGAGGTGATGTGACGTAGAGTGAACAATTTTCTGTCGTAACGGCAAATCATCAATAATAAATACGTCTGTTTTACAAATGAATGCGTTTATACGAGTACGGAAACCGACGGACTACTGGAATACATTCTACATGAAATTTTGGCAATCAACTTTAAAACAATTTCAAGATTAAATTAAAACCCGTATTTGGAAGTGTTCCGATTAGTAACTGTGGCGTACATGATTTAACCAGACTAAGCCCACTATAATATATCAATAAGAAAAAATGAAACAGCCTCTGCCAGATAAAGTCCACGTATAAAGGACACTTAATAGGTCCTAACCAGTTGACGTAATTTTACTTTATCTTTTTTTACACAATCGATGTTCATATACGTACATGTATGTGAATGTATAACACTTAGAAAATGTAAGGCTGGTGTTATTTTGAAAATTTAAAAATGATATAACTAAATTTGAACGATATGGTTGCAAAACAATACAACACAAACACATCTTCGATATAAGCAGAGTAATCCAAACCACATCACCAGATAATATATTGTAATAATGGGGAATAACGCACTTAAAAAATGCTTCAAAAACAGTATCGATGGTGTTGTATGCAGGTACAAAACAAGCATATGGATCAAACATGCGGGCTTAAGATTTGAGAATGATATCCAAAAATGGATTATACAATAAACGTTTAAAAAACCCGTCTTAGAATAAAAACTGATATATCAAATATGTCATACATAATTCTATTTAAAAGAGCACTGTATAGCGGGTATATTTCACGGGGGTCTAATTTTCGCTATATTCGCGGTTTACATCGATAGCGCGAAATCTAAACCCAGCGAAATATTCACCTCGTAAATATACAACTTTTAGTATATTAAGTCAGACAGGAAAGGCAGCACTCAACTAAACCAGGCGAGCACATAAATATTAAAAACACACAAAGCACAATGCCCAACTAAACAAGCGCAGATCCGCCCAAGTCCAAGCTGTCGAAAAGTATAATAAATTATAACTAGCTGAATGACCCAGTAGAAAAGATACAGCAACCAAAAGGCGGAATCTACGCTGAATGACCTAGTAACAACAGTAAAACTGCTGAACTACATAGTTATAGCAGCCTTTAGTCTCAAAAGTTAAATAACAGTATTAAAACGTTGAAAGGCCCATCTTTATTGACATTCAAACCCAGCATCATGAATATACAGAGCAAGTGTGTATGGGATGAACAATACAATGAACAGTCTAGTCTCATGTATTGTTTTTAGATTCGACATTTTGTTTGCCTATTGTATATATAACAGCATGACAGGCTTTGTCTAGATCTCACAACTAATTTAGTCCATGGAACACAAAGATGATTGACAGCATCGTAAACAGATCTGTTCAAAACAAATCGAAAATTAGTAAAATAGGTTTAAAATCCGTGTACAGAATATCATATAAAAATTTGTACAATGTTTTTACCATACAAAAATGAATTTGTATATGCATATTGAATATCAGTTGTATAAAGATGAGACGTAAATAATAAATAAATATATACAAATGTATAGATGATACAGCATAAATGCTACGCTATCTCCTGCACAATGCTACTTATCACGTTTAAATGTACAGGTATATAAACTGCCAGCTCTCTTTTATTTTCGTATTACACGCCAGTAGTCATTGCACGGTGTGACAATGGTAACAATTAAGTAACGGACTCATTTTGTAAGTAATTTTATCATAATATTGTACTTTGTACGTCGGTATATCCAAAAGTAATGTCACGGTTTAAGGTGTGCATTCATAAACACGATATCCAATTGTACAGTAATTCAATTCTGATTAACATGAAACGTGCTGCACTAATTGATAATCATACATGAATCATATAAAAATTCAAACTATATAAAGACGTTATGTCGCCACACGTGAAAAATACGATTTTCATAACCGATATTACCGGCGTTCCATAGAAATCCGCCATCATAAAAGTCTAGCATTTCACTTAAGGTGCATTATAACCCTCGAAAATGCTTGAAAACCCCACACTTGAATAACGGTATTACAAACACAATATGTCATCTGTTTTTATTATATATGATAAAAAACCATCTTAGCACTTGGGCGTGATGTAAAATATGCCATATAATTGCCTAATTCAAATCCTAACACTAAATTAGAATATAACCTACATTATGAGCCAATGAAAACGCCGCATTTTCGCGGTTAAATGAAAATTTAATCATTAAAATTTTCTCTTCACAGACTTGACGTCATGCGTTTGCGCTAATTTCTATCGGCCAATCAGAATGCAGAATGTTATATTCTAAGTTAGTTAGAACATATTAAGTAAATTTTAATGACTAAAAAGGCCTCGCTTCGCTTCGCTCGCTCCGACCTTTTTAATCATTAAAATTGACTTAATATGTTCTAACTATAACATAAAGGCGATTTTCGAATGAAAAATACAATTTTTTTTCAAAATGTCAAACGTTATCATTATTGTATTTTATAATACGAACTCACTGGATATACTTTATAATCAATCGTCGCAAGGGCATGCCAGGCTTGAAATTAGATGCTGGTGTTTTTGTTCACTAGAAAAACACCTTCATGTCTATGTGTAATTTCGACAAGGAGGTCGCCATGTTTGCTGCCTCCTGTAACCGCAGTGAACGTACAGCAACATGTTTTTCAAACATAGTAATCACCATAATCGATTGCCAGATCGAATAATGAACTTTTTGCGTTCATAATATATCAACTTTACCAGTTTACAAAAGATCATACGATAATAACATAGAAATCCATGTATTCATTACAGTTGTCATCTCGTTTGTTTACGAATTTCGCGCTGTGTAGCAAATTTATATTCATGCACCAAAAGATGAATTAAAATAGTGCGGCAGTTTATCGACGAAACCATTATGATAAGATGTTCATAATGCGTCGTTCATAACGAAGTATGACATCGAATACAATATATACTTACGGTTTAATTTAAGTCCCAATGAAACATCAGTTTCGGCATTTTCCTATCCCAACACATGCTGCACATGTTAGCGAATCGATAATCTGAGTTGTGTAACGCGGCTTCCTGTCAAACTTTAGTTTAACTAAATAACAAAAGTAATATACGTTTTTAAATAATCCTTATGTTAATTGTGTTGGTATAATCATTGCAAACACTTTTTTGTAATTCGATTGTCTGGATCGTTCCTCGATCACGTACAGTTTGTGTAAAATCGGTCATTACACAGCTGTCAAACTTATTTCAAATCACACGGACAGTCCGTGCAAATGTTTCAACGTGCTCGGTAAGTTTACGTATGGTGTAAGGTTACTGCCATGCTATATTATCATCTGCAAGCAGTTGTTTCAGTAATATGTAACCATTTTAATCCACAAACTGACCAAATAGAGCAGTTTTCCCATGCCAAATGAAAAGGGCTAACGGACGGAACAAAAGTTATCAGGGACCGGGACGACTAACGCTAAATAAGCCATTTCTTTGGTATATAAACAAATAAAATACAGTGGAAGGGAATCTTATTAAAATATGTTTATTATTGACAGAAATGCTAAAGCTTTAATTAATTTTCCATAAATATGTTTTAGTTCTTTCTTGGCAACTTAAAACTTGTCCAAATAATCGAGTTTTAAGTCTTATAGACCTGATAAAATCGGATTTGGACAAACCAACAACTATCTGGTCCGTCAGGCCCACCATACCCTAAATTATTTAGGTTTTATTAAAAGTAGTCCTTCACAAATACACATGTGATTTATTTTAATTCATGTTGATGTATTTTATTGTTTATAATAAATGCATTTTGACTGTTTTTATTTAAAAAAAAATGGGCAGGCATGACCTTGATCAAATATTTAACAACTAAAATTTTTCTCACATTTTGTTGTCAAATAAATGAGACTGACATTTTAAAAAATGTATACCTTTTATGCAATTATCTTTTAATAAATATATCTTTATAACAAGTGAATATAGAAAAAAACACCCGTTGATATAGATGATTTGAACTTTAAGCAACAAAATGATATATGAGACGTATGTGTTATTCTTCAAAAAATGTATTAAATTCACTGAAGAAACATACACATTTTCGCCCCTCAGAGTGAACCTTAAATCAACTTTCTTCAGAATGTCACGCAGGTGTTTGTAGATTTCTCTTACTCTTTATGACATGCGAATTGCTTAAGTAAATATGTGCGACGTTCATAGAAAGATTTGTGAAACGTTTGCTGGTTTTTTGTACGAAGTTAAGAGAAACGGTTCAGCATGTATTGGTCATTAAAATGATGTGTTGCAGTAAGTGTCACTCGCTCTGTCAAATTGAGTGTAAGTTAATTCCTCCCAAGTATCATCGAAATTTGAATTCCGATTTGATTTCTGAGACTGGCAGACGTTTTAAATCTAAAACAGACATATTAAACTACTCACAAGTATGTATATTTTTATATAGTCGGTTTGGCGAACATTCCAAACGACAATTTATTGTTTTTCTGTCTGTTTGTCTGCAATCAGGGCTTTCAAAACAGTGAGATAATAATTTAAATACTTGCTTACTCAAATTGAAGCAGTAGAAAGATTCTATAAAATAGGTGTCACCTGAACTGATATGTCTGTTAAATAACATCTGCGAGTTGTTAAACTAAAAGACAGATTGTGTCTGGTATAACAGTGGATCTTCTTCGAGCGATTGTCATGGTGTCTTATGAGAATGTTCAACCGTTTATTATAAAATATTCAACGTACATAACAGACAATTCGATGCTAACTACGTTCGATAGTGACATCGCCAACATCAGTTATCTCATAACACTTTTAATCCAAAGTGCAATTAAAAATATCGCGTTCAATTATCGGATGTGCGTCGGACGTTTTTCAGAGCAAGCAACAACAACAACAATAACAACAACAACAAAGAAGGAGGCATCGCCTTTTGACATTTATCAAAACAAAAACACAACTTCAAAAAGGCTGTAATGTTTAAATTCTATGATATTGCATTTTCTGAAAGAGACACAACGCCGAGACAATATATTTATTGCGATAGTGAAATATCATTATGAGTCTCCAGATATCATAAGAAGATCAGGGTTTTATGTTTTATCAAAGCACTGACATCAATCTTCAAATTTAAGTTATTTCTATTTTTTAACATCTACGAACTTTAGTAATGGGATCTGCAATACTATGATTCAATGTATGAACTTATACAGAATATTTGACTTGTAGTTGTAAAAGCATTAAACTGATTTTAAATTTGAGCCTAAATTTACGATTTCCTCAAGTGCTTTGATAGAACAGTACCCAGGTGAGTGTAAAGCCTCAATTTGCCCGCATCATGTGACCATTTGTACTCTCATTATTGCCTGCATTGACTGTAGCCGTATTGGGACTAAGACTAAACAGGCACAGTCGCGAACATAATCAACAGCACTGAGTTTCTCCTCAATATACTGCTTACAAAAACGTTGCATTTTTAAAAGTGTTTATTGGTAATTCAAGTAATGATCGGTTACGTAAAAATCGTGGCACCGATTTAACGAATTTACGTCATGTAGAACTGCATAAACGAAAACATTATAACCCCTACATAGAAGACACGTGGTCGATAAAGGAATAGTATAAGAGTGAATCAGAACAGTGGATTCCTGCAACCTACAGAAGACTTCAGGACCAAATTTGAACTGAAGGTACAAACAAAAGAAACGAAGAAGAAGACAGCAGCGAACTCTTACGTAGATGACATATGCTTGACAAACGAACGGTCTGAGAAACAACAACAGTGAACTCATATGTAGATGACATATGCCAGACAAACGAACAGTCTGACAAACAACAGCAGTGACAAACACCCGACGTATTGTCGGCATAGGAACAATTAACATTAAACTCCAACAAAGAAGCCGTATGCTATGTTGAATAACAAGACGTTTTCGCCTGTTAGATGTTATAAGAAAGTGTGTCGCTGGTGAACTACTGAAGTTCAAATGTCACTAGAGGTATGTCATTATCATGTGATTGTATTGCCTCAAAAACGCGGAAGTCTTATTGCCTGTTCTATGAATAAACTATACATATAGTTCACAAAAACATAAAGTCGATTTCAATGACGATACTACTTCGCTATCATTTACAAAAGAAATTCCAAGATGCGAAATTGAAGTACCTAATTTCTCTATATTTCGGGGACATTTAGGATGGTGGATTTTCCATGTTCGAAATGTTTAATCAAAACTATATAGGGAGATAGGCCAAGTCTTTGCTTTGGTAACTTAACATGAAAAGAAGAAGAAAGTTTATTTACAAAACATTTGGCATTATGCCCATGAGTTTACATACAATACATGAAACAACGCAAAAACAGTGAGGTGCTGATGAAAGTCATTTTGTTGCAGACCTAGAATTGAAATTTGTACATATTGAATAAATTCTTACTGAAATAAGAAGGCCTGACAGAGTATTGACCTAGCTACTTCTTAATCCATCAATGATTGTTTTTGTATTATCGATATTCTAGTTGTAGAGGTCCTTGGACCAAGGCAGCGTCATATCATAGACGAAATGAAAATGGTACCAATAAGTCCCTTGCTAGACGCTCAGCATAAAGGGACAATGGCTTATATTCTCTCATACCATAATGTCGATTGATAACAATAGGAATGAGGTATCGATAGTGATGATTAATATAAGGTTCATAAATTTATTACACAATTAAACTAAAATAAATTAGTATAAAGGGTATTTTATTGTAACACTAATTCTACATGTTTTCGAAGGCATTAACTCACTTAGCATGTTTTTTAATTGGACTGATTTTATTAATGAGCAAGTTTGGTCAGAGAGTATAATTACATACATTTTGAATTGAGGAGGGACTGATATTTCTTCACAAAAACGTCGTCGCGTTAGTTATACCAATCAATATAACACGGTCTGCGTACTTTAGCGTTTACTACCATTAATCTCGCTTTCATTCTGGTAAATTTCGGGTCTTGAAAAAATACACCTTGTCCAAAAATCATTTATATCCTCAAGAACGTCAATATATTCTTAAACAACTCATACGATGCTGAAAATGGTTGAACTGTACGAATTTCCTGACACCTTAATATAATTTAAACCAAACAAAGCTTTGTAGATCGTCTACAAAGTTCCTCTCATTGTTGGACCTTACAATATTCCAAACTTCAATATTTTGTATCTATTGCATTGGGGATAATATAGGAGATTTGAGACGCACATTCATTAGACAATTCGCATGCATTCATCACTTGGCACTGTCTTCCTCTGGGACGTAACGCAATCGGGGAATATATAGAGGAATATAATAAGACTCTATGAGATTGTGGCTATATTCTTATTAATACGGTTAGTGAGTGAATATATCATTGCAAAGATAGGATAAATACTATTTACGTACTGTGACAGCCGTACCAGTACAAAACGAAAACGACTTGGGATAGTTGGGCAACAGCCAGAGCAGTTGCAAAAGCCCAGCTACAATGGAAACGGGGGCATTATGACATTAAACACCAATACAGCATGACTGATTAATAAGCTAAAACAATAACTATTTGTGACAAAAAGACGCTGCGCATAATAATGATTTTCCCTACAAGTTTTGTAAGTCACATTCACGATACACGTGGTGACACCATATTCTCGTGCACATGTGGCATAAGCTTTTATGAGACGGGGAAAATCGAATCAATGTCAAAAGACAGGAACACAAAGAGCATTTTGACGCCGTCAATGCAGTCCGACATTCAACAATACATCGCTGGGTGTAGTCAGATTTAGTTGTGGGACTATCCAGAGGTCACTTATAAATAATTTGAGTATCAGGCGGATTGCATATGTTTAAGGAAAAGGAAATGGCTGCGTGAATAAGGGAGGCTTATAAGAAAACCAAGCTAGCAATTATCAGGAGAAGAAAGTGTCACGGATGTTAACCTCAATATGATATAACGTCGTTAACGTCAGACTTGCGGAGAGGTTCGTTACTATGCATCATGTATATGCAAATATCTCAGTAAGTGTTCAGTGCATTGTTATGAAATTTGGCAACATAGATTGATCTAACTTTGTGTAAAATTGCGTTTTGCACGATTTAATAGCACCAGTGACATTACTTTTGGATATACCCTCGAATAAGTCCTATATAAACGTATAAACATTGAAGTTCGATAAGAGCACGGATATATTTGACCACTACAAAATACTGTAAAGTCATTGCGATTTGGAATTATACCATTTTAAAGTAAAATCGACGATGAACTTAATGTGGTTGACGTTTCAGTTTTAATGCCAGGTTGATAAATGCGTCCTATACCAGTAGACACTACCAAACCGTCAGTGAGGCGCACTGTACATATGTAAAACTGGTATAATTATGATATATTTTATACACTTTGTATTTTTATTTGGCGGCATTAACTATAACAAATGGTGATAACATGAACTCACTCAGGGGTTGATACAGGATCCTTTTGGTTTGATGTTTGTTGTAACGTTCGTTCCTGAAGCCACGAAGTTCATACGATATGCAAGAAAAATGTAAACTATGTAATCTCATGAAACGGCGACTAAACAAAATAAAGTATAAATAAACATCTATAGGTTTAGCAAGTGCACCCCATAAATGTCGAGCATGTTCAACATACGAGTATGTTCAACACATTGTTTCTATAATGTTTATAATGACTTTAAATCATGGAGATGATTTTAATTTACGGATATAAACATTACTTAAAGACGATTATAGATAATATAACTAAAAGTGTCATGATATAATAGCAAAACACACATATAAAGATGAACACATATAATATAGATATGTTTGCACACCATTAAAAGAATTATGTATATAGCCTCTATTCCTATAAGTTCGTGCTTTCCTAGCTAATATAATAAATAAATAGATGTTTATGATTACAATAGATAGAAATTCGATAGAAATCAGCCTTACTAAATCTAGAAACAGTTGTACGTATATTTCTTCGAATCTTTATGACAGATGAATACCATGAGTTAATTCGGAACAGCTACGCTCATAGATAGGTGTTTGTGAAACGTAAGTATGATTGCCGTACGCAGTTTTAGAATCAGCGCTACATAATACACTGTAATAGCACATTGGTCATCAAATGATGTGCTGCAGTACAGTCACGAGTTCTGTCAAATTGTATGTTAGTTAATTCCTCCAAAATATCTACGAAATTTGAATTCCGATTAGTTTCCTGATACTGACAGACGGTTTAAATCTAAAACAGACATATTAAACTACTCACAAGTATATATATTACATTTATATATTCGGTTTGACGAACATTCCAAACGACAATTTATTGTTTTCTGTCTGTTTGTCTGCAATAAGGGCTGTCAAACAGTGAGATAATAATTTACATATTTGCTTACTCGAATCGAAGCAGTTAAAATATTCTATTAAAGGGGTGTCACCTTAACTGATATATCTGCAGAATAACGTCTGTGGGTCGTTAAAATACTAGTCAGATTTTGTCTGGTATAACGGGGGATCTTTATACGAGCTATTGCCATGATTTCTTATGAGAATGTTCAACCGTACAACCAGAATACAATTTGTTGAACGAGTTTATAATAAAATATTCAACCTACATGTATATAACAGACAATTTAAATTTAGACTTTAAGTACAAAATGCAAATAGAAAAACCTCGTTCAGATCTCGGATGTACATCGGACTTTATTCTGGATGAACAACAACAACAGCATCAAAGATGGAGGCATCTTCATTTTGACATTGGTCGAAACAAAAACACAACTTTAAAAATGTTGCAATGTTTCAATTCAATGATATTGTATTTTCTGAAAGAGGCACAGCGCGACAGGATATTTATTTCAAGCTTAAAACTTTGTGTCTCCCGATATCGATAGAAGATAAAGGTATCTGACACACATTTGTAGAAAATTTACGATTAAACTAAGTGCTTTGATAGAAAAGTACCCAGCAGGGTGTATAACCTTAATTAGCAATGTGACCATTAGTATTCTCCGTATTCGTCTAATGCATTGATTGTGGCACTATTGGGACCATGACTAAACAGGATCACTCGCGAACGTTAACAACAGCACTGAGTTTCTCGTCAATATCCTGCTTACGTAAACGTTGTACTTTTAAAAGTGTTCATCGTTAACTCAAGTAATGATCGGTTACGTAAAATCGTCGCACCGTTTACCGATTTACGACGTGTACATAGAAGACACGTGATCGACAAAGAAACGGTATTTGAGGGAATTAGAGCAGTAGATGCCTGCAGCCTACAGACGACGGTGCAGTTCATCACCACATCCAAACTGAAGATATAAACGGACGTATAAAATGGAAGAAACAAACGAAGAAGAAGACAGCAGTGAACTCCTATGTAGATGATATATGCCTGACAAACGAACGGTCTTAGAAACAACAACTGTGAACTCGTAGGTAGATGACATACGTACGACAAACGAACGGTCTTAGAGACACAGTGAACACATATATATAAATTTTATAAAAAGGAATAATTTCATACAAACATGATATAAATTAAATAACTCATTTGTATGGATTTAGAGTTATGTCACCAGGTCATTACCACAAAAACACCATAATGCAGACAAAAGTCTATAACGCTGTACACGCTACAACGGACCGGTAATTGCAATTACTCTATTACCCCTGATTAGACAATGTTTTATCATTGTGAAATGTACCGTACAAGGACAGACTGTTATATGAGAAATGGCCATAATAAAGAGACTCAAGACACAAGACATCACAAAAACACCGTTCGGTACTTTAAGAACACGAATGGGAAGTATATTACGCCAGAATAGTTCAGGCCAAAGTCTGACGATCCTGCACCCATACATTTTTTAATCTTGAGGGCATCACTGGACATTACAGCGTTCATTACATATGAAAAATGCATACACCATTTTCGGATTATTTGGTCCTTAAAAAAGTAAAAAAAACAATGCCCCTACAAAATTGTTAATTTTGCTGCTACCAAAATATAAAACACACTAGTGTACATGTTGCTTAAAACATTATTAGACATGGTTGAATAGAGTCATTTCAGACACAATAGAAACATCTTGCCAGCATGAAAAAACCGGATGTTAAAGACAGATAAAATATAAGTTGGGCACCGCTCGTATGAAATGAACGGCTTAAAAAGAAGAAGATCAGACGCATGGTCGGCATGGTAACGGTCAACATTAACCTCCAACAAAGAAGCCGTATACTTCGGTTAGATGTTTTCGTCTATAAAAAGTTATAGCAACGTTTGCCGTTGGTGCAATATTGAAGTTGAAATGTCAAAAGAGATCTGTCATTATCATGTGATTGTATTGCCTCAATACATATAAGGGTGACAGACTTATTGCCTGTTCTTTTAACAAACAATACATATAGTTGACGGAAACATACAATAGATATCAATGACCATGATACTTCGCTAGCAATTATAAAAGAAATTTCCAAGATGCGAAATTGAAGAATCTATGTCTCTATATTTTAAAGACATTTAGGATGATGGATTTTCCATGATTAAAACTATATACTCGTGCTAGTGAGATTGGCCAAGTGATTTATATGGTAACCTAAACATGAAACAACGCATGTGAAGACTGTGACGTGTTCAATATGTTGCAGACCCATAAATGAAAATACATGCAAACTTGACTATTTATACATTTATCTACAATATTTAAGCCAACAACAATGTCATTCCTTATTTAATATGAACAAAAATGTCATTCCTTACCAAATATAGTTCAGCATTTTATGTAATAGTTTGTACATATTGAATAAATTGTGTTACTGATTAAAAACGATGGAAAGAGAGTATTTAGCGATAGTAATGATTAATATAAGGTTGAAAACAATCGAACTGAAATAAATTACTATTAGAGTAAATGATTTTTTATTGTATCACTAATTCTACATCTTGTTGAGGTATGAACTCTTTTAGCATGCTTTTATTTGGGTTGATATTAAGTATGAGCAAGTTTGGTCAGAGAGTATAATTACATACATTTTGAATTGCGGAGTGACTGTTATTTCTCCACAAAAACACCGTCGCGTTAGTTATACCAATCAATTTAACATGGTCTACGTACTATAGCATTTATTCCCATTAATCTCGCATTCATTCTGGTGAATTTCTTGTCTTGAAAAAATTATACCTTGTCCAAACAATCATTTATATCCTGAAGAACGTGAATATGTTCTCAAACAACTCACACAATGCTGAAAATGGTTGAACTGTACTAATTTCCCTGACAACCTAATCTACTTTAAATCAAACAAAGCTTTGTAGATCGTCTACAAAATTCCTCTCATTGTTGGACCTTACATATCCAAAACTTCAATATTTTGTATCTATTGCATTGGGGATAATATAGGAGATTTGAGACGCACATTCATAAGACAATGCGTATGTATTCATCACTTGGCACAATGTTCCCCTGGGACGTAACACAATCAGGGAATATATAGAGGAATATAATAAGAATCTGTAAGATTGTGGATATATTCTTACTCTATTAGCACCGTTAGTGAGGGAATATATCATCTATATTTATATTATTTACTATGATGGGATAATTACTGTTTACGTACAGTGACAGTCGAACAGGAAAAAAGAAAACGGCTTGGATGGAATAGTTGGGCCACAGTAAATAGTAATGGAGTATTAAGACCTTATACACTATACATCAATGTTTGTGAAGGGATTGGTGAGGTGATGTGACGTAGAGTGAAACACTTTCGGTATGGTAGCCCTGTCGTAACGGTAACAGATTTCACAACTAATTTAGTCCATGGAACACATAGATGATTGACAGCATCGTAAACAGATCTGTTCAAAACAAATCTAAAATTAGTAAAATAGGTTTAACATCCATATACAGGTTATCATATAAAAATGTGTACAATGTTTTTACCATACAAAACTGAACTTGTATATCTATATAGAATATCAGTTGTACAAAGATGAGACGTAAATAATAAATAAATATCTACAAATGCATACATGATACAGCATATATGCTACGCTATCTCCTGCAAAATGCTACTTATCACGTTTAAATATACAGGTATATAAACTGCCAGCTCTCTTATATTTTCGTATTACACGCCAGTAGTCATTGCACGGTGTGACAATGATAACAATTAAGTAACGGACTCATTTTGTAAGTAATTGTATCATAATATCGTAGTTTGTACGGCTGTATATCAACAAATAATGTCACAGCTTAAAGTGTGAATTCATAAACACGATATCCAATTGTACAGTAATTCAATTCTGATTAACATGAAACGTGCTGCACTAATTGATAATCATACATGAATCATATAAAAATTCAAACTATATAAATGACGTTATGTCGCCACACGTGAAAAATACGATTTTCATAACCATGACAATTTTCTTTTATGTACATGTATTATGATAAAAATAACTGGCCAAATCAGACGACACTTACATGGCTTAAAGTAACAACTGTCTTTGGTCCTTAATTTTTAAATTCGCAATAAACGTTTTACGCACTGATTGATAAGCTAAAACATGTAGATTTTGTGAGAAAAAGACGCTGCGCGTACTAATGCATATTCCCTACAAGTTATGCAAGTCACCTTCTGAAACTTCATGATACACGTGGCGACACCATATTCCCGTGCACATGTAGCATAAGCTTTTAAGGGACGGGGAATATCGAATCAATGTCAATAAATTGGAACACAAAGAGCGTTTTGACGCCGTCAATGCAGTCCGACGTTCAGGATACAATAGCTGTGGTATAGTCAGATGTAGTTGGGGGACTATCCAGTGTGTCCAAAAAGTTCGTAGACATCCCAATTTAAAAATTATCCGGCGTCATGACAATTTTTTTTTCACCAGACCTCTATACTTTATTACAAAATACATATTCTGTAGTAATTTGACTCGATATACTATAAAAATAAAAACAATATATGACATTTTATATATCATGGTTTTGCTAAGCGGCGCAGGTCAACTTTGTTAGTTAGTACGTTTGATATAATGTCATGGCAATTGCTTAATTTTGGTCCAAATATTGACGTTTGTCAACGTGACACGAGGTTGTGTTGATGTCACGTCGCCAAATATCATTACAATAGAACACCTGTACGTTGAAAAAATAAACTTTTATTATAAGGACCTAAGGAATTATTGGAAACAAAAATTACGTCTTTTGACGTCGAAGAACAACAGACTATCATTAAATTGCGTGTATCATTGGACAAAACACCGATTCAAACAATTAAAACACTTCGGTCTGCAACAGGCAAGGATGCCGTGTGTAGAGCACTTATTTACAAGTGGCACTAGCGATATTCAGATGGAAAAACGACTAATAAAGGAGACCTACTTAACGGACGACTGAGAATCATAAACAACGTTACTGTGACGTCTGTAGAAGAGATCGTCAATAAGGATAGACATGTGAGCGTTCGTGAGTCTGAATTGAGCTATGGGATAAAAAATAACATACTTAAGCAGCGGTTAGGTATAAACAAGGTATGGGTGCCAAGGTTGACAGATTTCGATAGAGGCAGGCGAAAACATTGATAATGGTTGCTGCTACTTTGAAAGATTGTGACAATTTTAACGTTGTTAATTTACGTTGCGGACGTTACTGACGTCACCACCTGCGCCACTCGGGTACGAGTGAGTACACTTGAATTATTGTAGAAAGATTATTACTCAACGCATTTCGCTGAAATGTTCTGTGTTATATGCAAATGCAATGTTTTTTTGTAAAACTGAAGTTTGATGTGGATATGTTGTTTTGTTTTCATTTGATCACAAGTGTCTACGAACTTTTTGGACATACCTCGTATAAATAATTTGAACGATTATGCAGATCGTGAGTATCGGGCGGATTGCATATTTCTTTGTCCTTTACCAGTAGACACTACCAGTAGGTCCGGGAGGTGCACTGATATATGAAAGATATTGCCGGCGTTCCATAGAAATCCGCCACCATAAAAGTCTAGCATTTCACTTAAATCAACTTTCTTCAGAATGTCACGCAGATGTTTGTAGATTTCTCTTAATCTTTATGACAGACGAATTGCTTAAGTAAATATGTGCGACGTTCATAGAAATATTTTGTGAAACGTTTGTTGGTTTTTTGTACGAAGTTAAGAGAAACGGCTCAGCAGGTATTGGTCATTACAATGATGTGTTGCAGTAAGTGTCACTCACTCTGTCAAATTGTGTGTTAGTTAGTTCCTCCCAAGTATCATCGAAATTTGAATTCCGATTTGATTTCTGAGACTGGCAGACGTTTTAAATCTAAAACATACATGTTTAACTACTCCCAAGTATAAATGTATTTACATAGTCGGTATGACGAACATTCCAAGCGACAATTTATTGTTTTTCTGTCTGTTTGTCTGCAATCAGGGCTGTCAAAACAGTGAGATAATAATTTACATATTTGCTTACTCAAATTGAAGCAGTAGAAAGATTCTTTAAAAGAGGGGTGTCACCTGAACTGATTTGTCTATTAAATAAAGTCTGCGAGTTGTTAAACTACAAGACAGATTGTGTCTGGTATAACAGTGGATCTTCTTCGAGCGATTTCCGTGGTGTCTTATGAGAATGTTCAACCGTTTATTATAAAATATTCAACGTACATAGCAGACAACTCGATGCTAACTACGTTCGATAGTGACATCGCCAACATCAGTTATCTCATAACACTTTTAATCCAAAGTGCAATTAAAAATATCGCGTTCAATTATCGGATGTGCGTCGGACGTTTTTCAGAGCGAGCAACAACAACAACAACAACAACAAAGAAGGAGGCATCGCCTTTTGACATTTATCAAAACAAAATCACAACTTCGAAAAAAGGCTGTAATGTTCAAATTCTATGATATTGCATTTTCTGAAAGAGACACAACGCCGAGACAATATATTTATTGCGATGGTGAAATATCATTATGAGTCTCCAGATATCATAAGAAGATCAGGGTTTTATGTTTTATCAAAGCACTTACATCAATCTTCAAATTTAAGTTATTTCTATTTTTTAACATCTACGAACTTTAGTAATGGGATCTGCAATACTATGATTCAATATATGAACTTATACAGAAATATTTGACTTGTAGTTGTAAAAGCATTAAACTGATTTTAAATTTGAGCCTAAATTTACGATTTCCTCTAGTGCTTTGATAGAACAGTACCCAGGTGAGTGTAAAGCCTCAATTTGCTCGCATCATGTGACCATTTGTACTCTCATTATTGCCTGCATTGACTGTAGCCGTATTGGGACTAAGACTAAACAGGCACAGTCGCGAACATACTCAACAGTTTCTCCTCAATACACTGCTTACAGAAACGTTGCATTTTTAAAAGTGTTTATCGGTAATTCAAGTAATGATCGGTTACGTAAAAATCGTGGCACCGATTTAACCAATTTACGTCATGTAGAACTGCATAAACGAAAACATTATAACCCCTACATAGAAGACAAGTGATCGACAAAGGAATGGTATAAGAGTGAATCAGAACAGTAGATTCCTGCAACCTACAGAAGACTTCACGACCAAATTTGAACTGAAGGTACAAACAAAAGAAACGAAGAAGAAGACAGCAGCGAACTCTTATGTAGATGACATATGCTTGACAAACGAACGGTCTGAGAAACAACAACAGTGAACTCATATGTAGAAGACATATGCCAGACAAACGAACAGTCTGACAAACAACAGCAGTGACAAACACCCGACGTATTGTTGGCATAGGAACAATTAACATTAAACTCCAACAAAGAAGCCGTATGCTATGTTGAATAACAAGACGTTTTCGCCTGTTAGATGTTATAACAAAGTGTGTCGCTTGTGAACTATTGAAGTTCAAATGACACTAGAGGTATGTCGTTATCATGTGATTGTATTGCCTCAAAAACGTGGAAGTCTTATTGCCTGTTCTATGAATAAACTATACATATAGTTCACAAAAACATAAAGTCGATTTCAATGACGATACTACTTCGCTATCATTTACAAGAGAAATTACAAGATGCGAAATTGAAGTACCTAACTTCTCTATATTTTGGGGACATTTAGGATGGTGGATTTTCCATGTTCGAAATGTTTAATCAAAACTATATAGGGAGATAGGCCAAGTCTTTGCTTTGGTAACTTAACATGAAAAGAAGAAGAAAGTTTATTCACAAAACATTAGGCATTATGCCCATGAGTTTACATACAATACATGAAACAACGCAAAGACAGTGAGGTGTTGATGAAATAGTCATTTTGTTGCAGACCTAGAATTGAAATTTGTACATATTGAATAAATTCTTACTGAAATAAGAAGGCCTGAGTGAGAGTATTGACCTAGCTACTTCTTAATCCATCAATGATTGTTTTTGTATTATCGATATCCTAGTTGTAGAAGTCCTTGGACCAAGGCAGCGTCATATCATAGACGAAATGAAAATGCTACCAATAAGTCCCTTGCTAGACGCTCAGCATAAAGGGACAATGGCTTATATTCTCTCATACCATAATGTCGATTGATAACAATAGGAATGAGGTATCGATAGTGATGATTAATATAAGGTTAAAACATGTATTACACAATTAAACTAAAATAAATTAGTATAAAGGGTATTTTATTGTAACACTAATTCTACATGTTCTCGAAGGCATTAACTCACTTAGCATGTTTTATAATTGGCTTGATTTTATTAATGAGCAAGTTTGGTCAGAGAGTATAATTACATACATTTTGAATTGAGGAGGGACTGATATTTCTTCACAAAAACGTCGTCGCGTTAGTTATACCAATCAATATAACACGGTCTGCGTACTTTAGCGTTTACTACCATTAATCTCGCTTTCATTCTGGTAAATTTCTTGTCTTGAAAAAATTAACCTCGTCCAAAAAATCATTTATATCTTCAAGAACGTCAATATATTCTTAAACAACTCATACGATGCTGAAAATGGTTGAACTGTACGAATTTCCTGACAACTGAATATAATTTAAACAAAACAAAGCTTTATAGATCGTCTACAAAGTTCCTCTCATTGTTGGACCTTACAATACCCCAAATTCAATATTTTGTATCTATTGCATTGGATATAATATAGGAGATTTGAGTCGCACATTCATTAGACAATGCGTATGTATCCATCACTTGGCACAATGTTCCTCTGGGACGTAACGCAATCGGGGAATATATAGAGGAATATAATAAGAATCTGTAAGATTGTGGATATATTCTTACTCTATAAGCACCGTTAGTGAGGGAATATATCATCTATATTTATATTACTTGCACGTATATATCATTGCAAAGATTGGACAAATACTGTTTACGTACTGTGACAGCCGTACCAGAACAAACTGAAAACGACTTGGGGTAGTTAAGCAACAACCAGAGCAGTTGCAAAAGCCCAGACGCAATGGAAACGGGGACATTCGGACATTAAACACCAAATAATGTGAAGGAATAGGTGAGGTGATATCACGTAGAGTGAACCAATTCGGTATGGTAGTCATGTCGTAACGGTATATCTTCCAAGTGAATGCGTTTATAAATACGAGTACGGTCAACGACGGTTTACATTATACAGATCATTGTGGCGATCAACTGCATTAAAACAATTTTAGGAGTGAGTCAAAGACCGTTTAGAGGTGTTTCGCTCAATTACTATGGCGTACATGATTAAACCTGACTCAGCCCACTATAATATATTGACAAGAAAAATAAAACATCCCCTGTCAGATAAAGAAAACTTAAAAGGTCCCCATCAGTTGAAAGTATCTGACTTTATCATTCTCCACACAATCTCTGTGCTTATAATTATGTATCTCCATGTGAATGTCTACAACCTACAAGATGAAAGGCTTGCGATTTTTTTAACACTGAAGTGTGAAAATATTATGCTATATTTGATTGCTATGATTGCAAAACATCTACGATATACGTAGAGTAATCCAAATTGAATTAACGACAATGTTCGTAGAGAAAATGTCAATGGGGAAAATTCTGTTAGACACAGTATCGATGGTGTTGTGTGCAGGTACAGAACAAGCAGGTGGATCAAACATACGGGCTTCTGATTTCATAATCACATCACGTAAAAACAACGATGGTATCCAAAAATGGATTATTCCGTAAACGTTTAAAAGACTCGTTTGTGGATAAAACTTATTTATCTAATATATACGATACAAAATTATATTAAAATGTATTGATATACATATCCCGCATAATGAATATGCAGAGCAAGTGTGTAAGGGATGAACAACATCGTGAACAGTTTATTCGCATGTTTTCTTTCTGGATTCTAAATTTTGTTTGCTATTATATATATAGCAGCATGACAGGTTTTGTCTAGAGCTCACAACTAATTCAATCTATGGAACATATGAATGATTGACAGCAATGTTAAACAGATCTTTTCAAAACAAATAGAAAATTAGTAAAATATGTTCTCTAAATATGTGTGACGATGTTTGAAATACGTATACAGGTTATCGTATGAGGGGCATTCTGACAGTTCTGAGAATTGAGTGATCGGAATGAAAAAGTAATTATTTCTTAAAGATCAATCTTTCAGCGAGACAGTCATAGCAGATTTTATTATTTTAACTCGTTTTTAGTGGAAATAAAAATAGCATATGTATGCACAAATCAGCCACACGTTATATATTCTCATTTAACACTCCCAGCAGTACACTGCAATAACACGTCAAATTGTGTATTTCCGGTAAAACGGCTATTTCCAAGAGCATTTGAGACGTGGTCTTTTCCATGTACACCTTAAGCCATTTATACTGTCGAAACAATAATTTTCCTTAGATGCACCGTAGTTACAAAATACAAGATATGTGTAAATCCCAAACAAATTGGATTGAAAATATAGAACTTATCAACATTATTGGGCTAAAATGACTCATTGTGTCGACAATTCAATAGGTAATTTATCAACATGTACCGTGGCTTAGAGGTAGATATCAAATAATCTGATATTAATATCATGAGATGTTTTCGGTGGAGAAAAGTAGTATCTTTCAGAAAATGTGGACTTTTATACATTAAACAATTTACAGACGCATTATCAGAACTTTCAAAATGCCCCTTGTACATAATATTTGTGCAATGTTTTTACCATACATTTTTGTATTTGCATTTGTATTTTGAATGTTTGTTGTACCAGACTCATTATGTACATAATTTTATCATAGTTTGTACGTGGGTATATCATAAATTAATGTCACTGTTTATAGTGTACATTCATAACCGCGAATTCCAATCGTACAGTAATTCAATTCTGATTAACATGAAACGTGCTGAACGTATTGATTATCATAAATCAATTATATAAAGATTCAAAAATCAAAATATACCAATAACGTCATTTCGTCGCATATGGAAAATACGAACTATTGTTCATAACCATGACAATTTTCTTTCATGCATCATGATAAAAATAACTGACTAAATCAGACGACACTTACCTGACTCAACGTAACAACTGTCTTCGTCCTTAACTTTTAAACCAGCAAATGCGAATAAATAATTCCTAGCTCCACAGAACTTTTGGCCTCGGTCAAAAAATGAATACTGAGAAATTATGACGTATTGTTAATTATTATAGATTGACAAACTCCACTATCAACGGAACTGGAATTCAAATTCAGATCCCAGCCCATATCTTAATAATTAAGCAAAATAGAACAAAAAACAACACACAATATACAACGTAACTCGACAAGGCGCAGACCATGCCCAACATAAAAAAACTAGCAGAAGAACATGTAATACAAAACCGGGCATCCCATTCCGAAATGTCCCCTTCAAAAACTTCACAATACACGTGGTGACATCATATGCTCGTGCACATTTGGCATAAGCTTTAAAGGGACGGGGAATATCGAATCATGGTCAACAGATATGTGTTGAATTCGTCAGGAACACAAAGAGCGTTTCAACAATACAATGGCTGTGTGTAGAGTCAGATTTAGTTGGGGGACTATCCAGAGGACACTTATAAATAATATGAACAATTATGCAGATAGTGAGTTTCGGGCGGTTTTTAAGGACAAGGAAATTGCTGCGTGAATAGAGAAGTCTTAGAAGAAAACTAAGGTATAAATTACCAAGAGAAGTTAGTATCATGGAAGTTAACGTCATTATGACGTCGTTGACGCTAAACTTGCGGTGATGTCCGTTACTATGCATCATGTATATGCAAATATCTCAATAAGTGTTACGTGCATTGTTATAAAATGTGGCAGTCATATTCAAAATAGATAGATTTAACTTTGTGTGTAAAATTGCGTTGTTATAGTTGTGCACGATTTAATAGCATCAGTGACATTACTTTTGGATATACCCTCGTATACGTCCTATACAAATAAAGACAATATAATTAAAAGTGTCATAATATAATAGCAAAACAAACATATAAAGATGAACACACATAATATAGATATGTTTGCGCATCATAAAAAGAATTATGTATATAGCATCTATTCCCATAAGTTCGTTCGTGCTTTCCTAGCTAATATAAAAAATAAATAGATGTTTATGACTTCAAAAGACTTCGGTGTTCCATAGAAATCAGCTTTTTACTAAATTAACGATACATATATCTTTATGACAAATAAACACCATGAGTTAATTCGGAACAACTACGCTCATAGAAAGGTGTTTGTGAAACGTAAGTTTGATTGCCGTACGCAGTTTGTAGAACCAGCGCTACATAATGCACTGTAATAGCACATTGGTTATTAAATGAGGTGCGGTGGTACATGCCACTCGTTCTGTTAAATTGTGTGTTAGTTAATTCCTCCCAAATATCTACGAAATTTGAATTCCGATTTGTTTTCTCAGACAGACAGACGATTTAAATCTAAAACAGAGATATTAAACTACTCACAAGTATATATATATATTTATATAGTCGGTTTGACGAACATTCTAAACGACAATTTATTGTTTTTCTGTCTGTTTGTCTGCTATCAGGGCTGTCAAAACAGTGAGATAATAATTTATATATTTGCTTACCCAAATCGAAGCAGTTGAAATATTCTATAAAAGGGGTGTCACCTTAACTGATGAATCTGTTAAATAACGTCTTGGAGATGTTAAAATACAAGACAGATTTTGTCTGGTATAACAGTGGATCTACATACGAGCTATTGCCATGTTGTCTTATGAGAAGTTCAACCGTCCAACTAGAATACAATTTGTTGTACGAGTTTTATAATAAAATATTCAACGTACATGTAACAGACACTCTCAATTTAGACTTTAAATACAAAAAGCAAATAGAAATACCTCGTGCAAATCTCGGATGTACTTTGGACTTTATTCAGGGCGAACAACAACAACAGCAACAAAGATGGAGGCATCTTCATTTCGACATTGATCGAAACAAAAACACAACTTCAAAAAGGCTGTAATGTTTCAATTCTATGATATTGTATTTCCTGAAAGAGGCACAACGCGCAAGGATATTTATTTCAAGCTTGAAACATTGTGTCTCAAGATATCAATAGAAAATAAAGGTTTGTAGAAAATTTAGGATTTAACTAAGTGCTTTGATAGAAAAGTACCCAGGAGGGTGTATAACCTTAATTAGCCATGTGACCATTAGTATTCTCCGTTTTCGTCTAATGCATTGATTGTGGCACTATTTGGACCATGACTAAACAGGCTCACTCGCGAACGCTAACAACATAACTGAGTTTCTCGTCAATATCCTGCTTACGTAAACGTTGTACTTTTTAAAGTGTTCATCGTTAACTCAAGTAATGATCGGTTACGTAAAGTCGTCGCACCGTTTACCGATTTACGACGTGTAAATAGAAGGCACGTGATCGACAAATAAACGGTATTTGAGGGAATTAGAGCAGTAGATGCCTGCAGCCTACAGAAGACGGTGCAGTTCATCACCACATCCAAACTGAAGATATAAACGGACGTATAAACTGGAAGAAACAAACGAAGAAGAAGACAGCAGTGAACTCCTATGTAGATGATATATGCCTGACAAACGAACGGTCTTAGAAACAACAACAGTGAACTCGTATGTAGATGACATACGTACGACAAACGAACGGTCTTAGAGACAACAGTGAACACATATATATATAAGTTTATGTTTGAACATTTTTTTTATAAAATGGAATAATTTCATACAAACATGATATAAATTAAATAACTCTTTTGTATAATTTAGAGTTATGTGTCAGGTAACACGTACACTCACTGTTTGGTTTGTTTGCAATTTTGTTAGAACAAAAAACAGCATTTTATAGAGGATATGGTGTTATGGCTCTTTGAAGGCTAACCAATCCCATAGAAACAGACAAAAGGTGTTGGTTGAGCAAGGTTACTTCATTTCTGTGAAGACAATACGTATTTTTGTCAAATGAATAGTATTTTGCGTTATCTTGCTCTAATTAGTGGAATTACCCACAATATTAAAACGCGCCAAAAAATGACCACGCCTTCAATAATCCTAACCATTGGTTATATTATATCAAAGGCACATCCAAAAACCAAAAGAGGGGCTTTAACAAAGGTAGGAATGTCCAACTGCCAGAATAGTTAAGGCCAAAGTCTGACGATCCTGCACTCATACATTTTTTAATCTTGAGGGCATCACTGGACATGACAGCGTTCATTACATAATAATATATTATAAAAAATGCATACACCATTATCGGATTATTTGGTCCTTAAAAAAGTAAAAAAACAATGCCCCTACAAAATTGTTAATTTTGCTGCTAACTAAAATATAATCAACACTAGTGTACATGTTGCTTAAAACATTATTACACGTATACATGGTTGAATAGAGTCATTTCAGACACAATAGAAACATCTTGTCAGCATGAAAAAATCGGATTTTAAAGACAGATAAAATATAAGTGGGGCGCCGCTTGTATGAAAACGAACGGCTTGAAAAGAAGAAAATCAGACGCATGGTCGGCGTGGTAACGGTCAACATTAACCTCCAACAAAGAAGCCGTATACTTCGGTATCAGCCTCACTCCCTAATGTTGAATAACAAGATGTTTCCGTCTATAAAATGTTATAACAACGTTTACCGTTGATGCAATATTGAAGTTGAAATGTCACAAGAGATCTGTCATTATCATGTGATTGTATTGCCTCAATACATATAAGGGTGACAGAATGATTGCCTGTTCTTTGAATAAACAATACATATAGTTGACGGAAACATACAATATATATCAATGACCATGATACTTCGCTAGCTATTATAAAAGAAATTTCCAAGATGCGAAATTGAAAAACCTACGTCTCTATATTTTGAAGACATTTAGGATGATGGATTTTCCATGTTCGAAATGTTTAATTAAAACTATATACTCGTACTAATGAGATTGGCCAAGCAATTGATGTGGTAACCTAAACATGAAACAACGCATGTGAAGACTGTCACGTGTTCATTATGTTGCAGACCCATAAATGAAAATACATGCATACTGGACTATTTATACATTGATCTACAATATTTAAGCCGACAACAATGTCATTCCTTACCAAATATATTTTAGCATTTTTATGTATATCTAATAATTTGTACATATTGAATAAATTCTTACTGATTTAGAACGCCGGGTATTTAGCGATAGTTATGATTAGCATACGGTTGAAAACAATCGAACTTAAATAAATAACTATTAGAATAAAGATTTTTTATTGAAACACTAATTATACATCTTGTTGATGGCATGAACTCTTTTAGCATGTTTTTGAACTGGGTTGATATTAATAATGAGCAAGTTTGGTCGGAGAGTATAATTATATACATTTTGAACTAAATTTCTTCACAAAAACATCGTCGCGTTAGTTATTCTAATCAATATAACACGGTCTACGTACTTTAGCGTTAATTCTTGTGAATTTATTGTCTTGAAAAATATACCTTGTCCAAAAAATCATTTATATCTTCAAGAACGGCAATATGTTCTAATACAACTCACAGAATGCTAAACATGGTTAAACTGTACTTATTGCTCTGACATCTTAATCTACTTTAAACCAAACAAAGCTTGTCGATCGTCAACTAAGTTCCTCTCATTGTTGGGCCTTACAATATCCCAACTTTGTATCTATTGCATTGGGGATAATATAGGAGATTTGAGTCGCACATTCATTAGACAATGCGCATGTATTCATCACTTGGCACTGTGTTCCCCTGAGACGTAACACAATCGGGGAATATATAAAGGAAAATAATAAGAATCTGCAAGATTGTGCTCTATTCCTACATTATTAGCACCGTTAGTGAGGGAATATATCATCTATATTTATATTATTTACTATGACGGGATAATTACTGTTTACTTACAGTGACAGTCGAACAGGAAAAAAAGAAAACGGCTTGGTTGGAATAGTTGGGCAACAACAAATAGTAACGGGGTATTAAGACCTTATACACTATACACCAATGTATGTGAAGGGATAGGTGAGGTGATGTGACGTAGAGTGAACAATTTTCTGTCGTAACGGCAAATCATCAATAATAAATACGTCTGTTTTACAAATGAATGCGTTTATACGAGTACGGAAACCGACGGACTACTGGAATACATTCTACATGAAATTTTGGCAATCAACTTTAAAACAATTTCAAGATTAAATTAAAACCCGTATTTGGAAGTGTTCCGATTAGTAACTGTGGCGTACATGATTTAACCAGACTAAGCCCACTATAATATATCAATAAGAAAAAATGAAACAGCCTCTGCCAGATAAAGTCCACGTATAAAGGACACTTAATAGGTCCTAACCAGTTGACGTAATTTAACTTTATCTTTTTTTACACAATCGATGTTCATATACGTACATGTATGTGAATGTATAACACTTAGAAAATGTAAGGCTGGTGTTATTTTGAAAATTTAAAAATGATATAACTAAATTTGAACGATATGGTTGCAAAACAATACAACACAAACACATCTTCGATATAAGCAGAGTAATCCAAACCACATCACCAGATAATATATTGTAATAATGGGGAATAACGCACTTAAAAAATGCTTCAAAAACAGTATCGATGGTGTTGTATGCAGGTACAAAACAAGCATATGGATCAAACATGCGGGCTTCAGATTTGAGAATGATATCCAAAAATGGATTATACAATAAACGTTTAAAAGACCCGTCTTAGAATAAAAACTGATATATCAAATATGTCATACATAATTCTATTTAAAAAGAGTATATTAAGTCAGACAGGGAAGGCAGCACTCAACTAAACCAGGCGAGCACAGAAAATATTAAACACACACAAAGCACAATGCCCAACTAAACAAGCGCAGATCCACCAAGTCCAAGCTGTCGAAAAGTATAATAAATTATAACTAGCTGAATGACCCAGTAGAAAAGATACAGCAACCAAAAGGCGGAATGCCTACGCTGAATGACCTAGTAACAACAGTAAAACTGCTGAACTACATAGTTATAGCAGCCTTTAGTCTCAAAAGTTAAATAACAGTATTAAAACGTTGAAAGGCCCATCTTTATTGACATTCAAACCCAGCATCATGAATATACAGAGCAAGTGTGTATGGGATGAGCAATACAATGAACAGTCTAGTCTCATGTATTGTTTTTAGATTCGACATTTTGTTTGCCTATTGTATATATAACAGCATGACAGGCTTTGTCTAGATCTCACAACTAATTTAGTCCATGGAACACAAAGATGATTGACAGCATCGTAAACAGATCTGTTCAAAACAAATCGAAAATTAGTAAAATAGGTTTAAAATCCGTGTACAGAATATCATATAAAAATTTGTACAATGTTTTATCCATACAAAAATGAATTTGTATATGTATATTGAATATCAGTTGTATAAAGATGAGACGTAAATAATAAATAAATATATACAAATGTATAGATGATACAGCATAAATGCTACGCTATCTCCTGCACAATGCTACTTATCACGTTTAAATGTACAGGTATATAAACTGCCAGCTCTCTTTTATTTTCGTATTACACGCCAGTAGTCATTGCACGGTGTGACAATGGTAACAATTAAGTAACGGACTCATTTTGTAAGTAATTTTATCATAATATTGTACTTTGTACGTCGGTATATCCAAAAGTAATGTCACAGTTTAAGGTGTGCATTCATAAACACGATATCCAATTGTACAGTAATTCAATTCTGATTAACATGAAACGTGCTGCACTAATTGATAATCATACATGAATCATATAAAAATTCAAACTATATAAAGACGTTATGTCGCCACACGTGAAAAATACGATTTTCATAACCGATATTACCGGCGTTCCATAGAAATCCGCCATCATAAAAGTCTAGCATTTCACTTAAGGTGCATTATAACCCTCGAAAATGCTTTAAAAACCCACACTTGAATAACGGTATTACAAACACAATATGTCATCTGTTTTTATTATATATGATAGAAAACCATCTTAGCACTTGGGCGTGATGTAAAATATGCCATATAATTGCCTAATTCAAATCCTAACACTAAAATAAAGGCGATTTTCGAATGAAAAATACAATTTTTTTTCAAAATGTCAAACGTTATCATTATTGTATTTTATAATACGAACTCACTGGATATACTTTATAATCAATCGTCGCAAGGGCATGCCAGGCTTGAAATTAGATGCTGGTGTTTTTGTTAACTAGAAAAACACCTTCATGTCTATGTGTAATTTCGACAAGGAGGTCGCCATGTTTGCTGCCTCCTGTAACCGCAGTGAACGTACAGCAACATGTTTTTCAAACATAGTAATCACCATAATCGATTTCCAGATCGAATAATGAACTTTTTGCGTTCATAATATATCAACTTTACCAGTTTACAAACGATCATACGATAATAACATAGAAATCCAAGTATTCATTACAGTTGTCATCTCGTTTGTTTACGAATTTCGCGCTGTGTAACAAATTTATATTCATGCACCAAAAGATGAATTAAAATAGTGCGGCAGTTTATCGACGAAACCATTATGATAAGATGTTCATAATGCGTCGTTCATAACGAAGTATGACATCGAATACAATATATACTTACGGTTTAATTTAAGTCCCAATGAAACATCAGTTTCGGCATTTTCCTATCCCAACACATGCTGCACATGTTAGCGAATCGATAATCTGAGTTGTGTAACGCGGCTTCCTGTCAAACTTTAGTTTAACTAAATAACAAAAGTAATATACGTTTTTAAATAATCCTTATGTTAATTGTGTTGGTATAATCATTGCAAACACTTTTTTGTAATTCGATTGTCTGGATCGTTCCTCGATCACGTACAGTTTGTGTAAAATCGGTCATTACACAGCTGTCAAACTTATTTCAAATCACACGGACAGTCCGTGCAAATGTTTCAACGTGCTCGGTAAGTTTACGTATGGTGTGAGGTTACTGCCATGCTATATTATCGTCTGCAAGCAGTTGTTTCAGTAATATGTAACCATTTTAATCCACAAACTGACCAAATAGAGCAGTTTTCCCATGCCAAATGAAAAGGGCTAACGGACGGAACAAAAGTTATCAGGGACCGGGATGACTAACGCTAAATAAGCCATTTCTTTGGTATATAAACAAATAAAATACAGTGGAAGGGAATCTTATTAAAATATGTTTATTATTGACAGAAATGCTAAAGCTTTAATTAATTTTCCATAAATATGTTTTAGTTCTTTCTTGGCAACTTAAAACTTGTCCAAATAATCGAGTTTTAAGTCTTATAGACCTGATAAAATCGGATTTGGACAAACCAACAACTATCTGGTCCGTCAGGCCCACCATACCCTAAATTATTTAGGTTTTATTAAAAGTAGTCCTTCACAAATACACATGTGATTTATTTTAATTCATGTTGATGTATTTTATTGTTTATAATAAATGCATTTTGACTGTTTTTATTTAAAAAAAAATGGGCAGGCATGACCTTGATCAAATATTTAACAACTAAAATTTCTAATTTTTCTCACATTTTGTTACCAAATAAATGAGACTGACATTGTAAAAAATGTATACCTTTTATGCAATTATCTTTTAATAAATATATCTTTATAACAAGTGAATTTAGAAAAAAACACCCGTTGATATAGATGATTTGAACTTTAAGCAACAAAATGATATATGAGACGTATGTGTTATTCTTCAAAAAATGTATTTAATTCACTGAAGAAACATACTCATTTTCGCCCCTCAGAGTGAACCTTAAATCAACTTTCTTCAGAATGTCACGCAGGTGTTTGTAGATTTCTCTTACTCTTTATGACAGCCGAATTGCTTAAGTAAATATGTGCGACGTTCATAGAAAGATTTGTGAAACGTTTGCTGGTTTTTTGTACGAAGTTAAGAGAAACGGCTCAGCATGTATTGGTCATTAAAATGATGTGTTGCAGTAAGTGTCACTCGCTCTGTCAAATTGAGTGTTAGTTAATTCCTCCCAAGTATCATCGAAATTTGAATTCCGATTTGATTTCTGAGACTGGCAGACGTTTTAAATCTAAAACAGACATATTAAACTACTCACAAGTATGTATATTTTTATATAGTCGGTTTGGCGAACATTCCAAACGACAATTTATTGTTTTTCTGTCTGTGAGATAATAATTTAAATACTTGCTTACTCAAATTGAAGCAGTAGAAAGATTCTATAAAATAGGTGTCACCTGAACTGATATGTCTGTTAAATAACATCTGCGAGTTGTTAAACTACAAGACAGATTGTGTCTGGTATAACAGTGGATCTTCTTCGAGCGATTGTCATGGTGTCTTATGAGAATGTTCAACCGTTTATTATAAAATATTCAACGTACATAACAGACAATTCGATGCTAACTACGTTCGATAGTAACATCGCCAACATCAGTTATCTCATAACACTTTTAATCCAAAGTGCAATTAAAAATATCACGTTCAATTATCGGATGTGCGTCGGACGTTTTTCAGAGCGAGCAACAAGAACAACAACAACAACAACAAAGAAGGAGGCATCGCCTTTTGACATTATCAAAACAAAAACACAACTTCAAAAAGGCTGTAATGTTTAAATTCTATGATATTGCATTTTCTGAAAGAGACACAACGCCGAGACAATATATTTATTGCGATGGTGAAATATCATTATGAGTCTACAGATATCATAAGAAGATCAGGGTTTTATGTTTTATCAAAGCACTAACATCAATCGTCAAATTTAAGTTATTTCTATTTTTTAACATCTACGAACTTTAGTAATCGGATCTGCAATACTAACTATGATTCAATATATGAACTTATACAGAAATATTAGACTTGTAGTTGTAAAAGCATTAAACTGATTTTAAGTTTGAGCTACGATTTCCTCAAGTGCTTTGATAGAACAGTACCCAGGTGAGTGTAAATCCTCAATTTGCTCGCATCATGTGACCATTTGTCCTCGCATTATTGCCTGCATTGACTGTAGCCGTATTGGGAATAAGACTAAACAGGCACAGACGCGAACATAATCAACAGTTTCTCCTCAATACACTGCTTACAGAAACGTTGCATTTTTAAAAGTGTTTATCGGTAATTCAAGTAATGAAGCATACTGAATACATTCTTACTGAAATAAGAAGGCCTGAGTGAGAGTATTGACCTAGCTACTTCTTAATCCATCAATGATTGTTTTTGTATTATCGATATCCTAGTTGTAGAGGTCCTTGGACCAAGGCAGCGTCATATCATAGACGAAATGAAAATGCTACCAATAAGTCCCTTGCTAGACGCTCAGCATAAAGGGACAATGGCTTATATTCTCTCATACCATAATGTCGATTGATAACAATAGGAATGAGGTATCGATAGTGATGATTAATATAAGGTTGAAACATGTATTACACAATTAAACTAAAATAAATTAGTATAAAGGGTATTTTATTGTAACACTAATTCTACATGTTCTCGAAGGCATTAACTCACTTAGCATGTTTTATAATTGGCTTGATTTTATTAATGAGCAAGTTTGGTCAGAGAGTATAATTACATACATTTTGAATTGAGGAGGGACTGATATTTCTTCACAAAAACGTCGTCGCGTTAGTTATACCAATCAATATAACACGGTCTGCGTACTTTAGCGTTTACTACCATTAATCTCGCTTTCATTCTGGTAAATTTCTTGTCTTGAAAAAATTAACCTCGTCCAAAAAATCATTTATATCATCAAGAACGTCAATATATTCTTAAACAACTCATACGATGCTGAAAATTGTTGAACTGTACGAATTTCCTGACAACTTAATATAATTTAAACAAAACAAAGCTTTATAGATCGTCTACAAAGTTCCTCTCATTGTTGGACCTTACAATATCCCAACTTCAATACTTTGTATCTATTGCATTGGAGATAATATAGGAGATTTGAGTCGCACATTCATTAGACAGTGCGTATGTATCCATCACTTGACACTGTGTTCCCCTGGGACGTAACGCAATCGGGGAATATATAGAGGAATATAATAAGAATCTGTAAGATTGTGGATATATTCTTACTCTATAAGCACCGTTAGTGAGGGAATATATCATCTATATGCACGTTTATATATCATTGCAAAGATTGGATAAATACTGTTTACGTACTGTGACAGCCGTACCAGAACAAACTGAAAACGACTTGGGGTAGTTAAGCAACAACCAGAGCAGTTGCAAAAGCCCAGACGCAATGGAAACGCGGACATTCGGACATTAAACACCAAATAATTTGAAGGAATAGGTGAGGTGATATCATGTAGAGTGAACCAATTCGGTATGGTAGTCATGTCGTAACGGTATATCTTCCAAGTGAATGCGTTTATAAATACGAGTACGGTCAACGACGGTTTACATTATACAGATCATTGTGGCGATCAACTGCATTAAAACAATTTTAGGAGTGAGTCAAAGACCGTTTAGAGGTGTTTCGCTCAATTACTATGGCGTACATGATTAAACCTGACTAAGCCCACTATAATATATTGACAAGAAAAATAAAACATCCCCTGTCAGATAAAGAAAACTTAAAAGGTCCCGATCAGTTGAAAGTATCTGACTTTATCATTCTCCACACAATCTCTGTGCTTATAATTATGTATCTTCATGTGAATGTCTACAACCTACAAGATGAAAGGCTTGCGATTTTTTTAACACTGAAGTGTGAAAATATTATGCTATATTTGATTGCTATGATTGCAAAACATCTACGATATACGTAGAGTAATCCAAATTGAATTAACGACAATGTTCGTAGAGAAAATGTCAATGGGGAAAACTCTGTTAGAAACAGTATCGATGGTGTTGTGTGCAGGTACAGAACAAGCAGGTGGATCAAACATACGGGCTTCTGATTTCATAATCACATCACGTAAAAACAACGATGGTATCCAAAAATGGATTATTCCGTAAACGTTTAAAAGACTCGTTTGTGGATAAAACTTATTTATCTAATATATACGATACAAAATTATATTTAAACTGTATTGATATACATATCCCGCATAATGAATATGCAGAGCAAGTGTGTAAGGGATGAACAACATCGTGAACAGTTTATTCGCATGTTTTCTTTCTGGATTCTAAATTATGTTTGCTATTATATATATAGCAGCATGACAGGTTTTGTCTAGAGCTCACAACTAATTCAATCTATGGAACATATAAATGATTGACAGCAATGTTAAACAGATCTTTTCAAAACAAATAGAAAATTAGTAAAATATGTTCTCTAAATATGTGTGACGATGTTTGAAATACGTATACAGGTTATCGTATGAGGGGCATTCTGAAAGTTCTGAGAATTGAGTGATCGGAATGAAAAAGTAATTATTTCTGAAAGATCAATCTTTCAGCGAGACAGTCATAGCAGATTTTATTATTTTAACTCATTTTTAGCCACACGTTATATATTCTCATTTAACACTCCCAGCAGTACACTGCAATAACACGTCAAATTGTGTATTTCCGGTAAAAAGGCTATTTCCAAGAGCATTTGAGACGTGGTCTTTTCCATGTACACCTTAAGCCATTTATACTGTCGAAACAATAATTTTCCTTAGATGCACCGTAGTTACAAAATACAAGATATGTGTAAATCCCAAACAAATTGGATTGAAAATATAGAACTTATCAACATTATTGTTATAACTTCCAAGGGCTAAAATGACTCATTGTGTCGACAATTCAATAGGTAATTTATCAACATGTACCGTGGCTTAGAGGTAGATATCAAATAATCTGATATTAATATCATGATATATTTTCGGTTGAGAAAAGTAGTATCTTTCAGAAAATGTGGACTTTTATACATTAAACAATTTACAGACGCATTATCAGAACTTTCAAAATGCCCCTCGTACATAATATTTGTGCAATGTTTTTACTATACATTTTTGTATTTGCATTTGAATGTTTGTTGTACCAGACTCATTATGTACATAATTTTATCATAATATTATAGTTTGTACGTGGGTATATCCAAAAGTAATGTCACTGTTTATAGTGTACATTCATAACCGCGAATTCCAATCGTACAGTAATTCAATTCTGATTAACATGCTGAACGTATTGATTATCATAGATCAATTATATAAAGGTTCAAAAATTAAAATATACCAATGACGTCATGTCGTCGCAATGAAAAATACGAACTATTGTTCATAACCATGACAATTTTCTTTCATGCATCATGATAAAAATAACTGGCTAAATCAAACGACACTTACCTGACTCAACGTAACAACTGTCTTTTGTCCTTAACTTTTAAACCAGCAAATGCGAATAGATAATTCCTAGCTACACAGAACTGTTTGCCTCGGTCCAAAAAATAAATACTGAGAAATGATGACGTATTGTTAATCATAATAGATTGAAAAACTCCACTATAAACGGAACTGGAGTTCCAATCCAGATACAAGCCCATATCTTAATAATTAAGCAAAATAGAACAAAAAACCACACACAATATACAACGTAACTCGAAAAGGCGCAGACCATGCCAAACATAAAACAACTAGCACAAGAATATGTAATACAAAACCGGGCATCCCATTCCGGAATGTCCCCTTCAGAAACTTCACGATACACGTGGTGACATCATATTCTTGTGCACATGTGGCATAAGCTTTTAAGGGACGGGGAATATCGAATCATGGTCAACAGCTATGTGTTGAATTCGTCAGGAACACAAAGAGCGTTTTAACGCCGTCAATGCAGTTCGCCATTCAACAATACAATGGCTATATGTAGAGTCAGATTTAGTTGGGGGACTATCCAGAGGACACTTATAAATAATATGAACAATTATACAGATAGTGAGTATCGGGCGGTTTTTAAGGACAAGGAAATTGCTGCGTGAATACAGAAGTCTTAGAAGAAAACTAAGGTAGAAATTACCAGGAGAAGTTAGTATCATGGAAGTTAACGTCGTTGACGCTAAACTTGCGGAGATGTCCGTTACTATGCATCATGTATATGCAAATATCTCAATAAGTGTTACGTGCATTGTTATAAAATTTGGCACTCATATTCTAAATAGATAGATTTAACTTTGTGTGTAAAATTGCGTTGTTATACTTGTGCACGATTTAATAGCATCAGTGACATTACTTTTGGTTATTCCCTCGTAAAAGTCCTATACAAATAAAGACAATATAACTAAAAGTATCATAATATAATAGCAAAACTAACATATAAAGATGAACACACATAGTATAGATATATTTGCGCATCATAAAAAGAATTATGTATATACATGTAGCATATATTCCCAGAAGTTCGTTCGTGCTTTCCTAGCTAATATAAAAAATAAATAGATGTTTATGACTATAAAAGAAATGTCGGCGTTCTATAGAAATCAGCTCTAATAAATATGTAACTTTTTACTAAAATCACGATACATATATCTTTATGACAAATGATTCGGAACATCTACGCTCATAGAAAGGTGTTTGTGAAACGTAAGTTTGATTGCCGTACGCAGTTTGTAGAACCAGCGCTACATAATACACTGTAATAGCACATTGGTCATTAAATGAGGTGCGGCGGTATATGTCACTCGTTCTGTTAAATTGTGTGTCAGTTAATTCCTCCCAAATATCTACGAAATTTGAATTCCGTTTTGTTTCCTGAGACAGACAGACGATTTAAATCTAAAACAGAGATATTAAACTACTCACAAGTATATACATGTGTATATATATTTATATAGTCGGTTTGACGAACATTCCAAACGACAATTTATTGTTGTTCTGTCTGTTTGTCTGCTATCGGGGCTGTCAAAACAGTGAGATAATAATTTACATATTTGCTTACCCAAATCGAAGCAGTTGAAAGATTCTATAAAAGGGGTGTCACCTTAACTGATGAATCTGTTAAATAACGTCTCGGAGATGTTAAAATACAAGACAGATTTTGTCTGGTATAACAGTGGATCTACATACGAGCGATTGCCATGTTGTCTTATGAGAAGTTCAACCGTCCAACTAGAATACAATTTGTTGTACGGGTTTATTACAAAATATTCAACCTACATGTATATAACAGACACTCTCACTTTAGACTTTAAATACAAAAAGCAAATAGAAATACTTCGTGCATATCTCGGATGTACTTTGGACTTTATTCAGGGCGAACAACAACAACAGCAACAAAGATGGAGGCATCATCATTTCGACATTGATCGAAACAAAAACACAACTTCAAAAAGGCTGTAATGTTTCAATTCTATGATATCGTATTTTCTAAAATAGGCACAACGCGACAGGATATTTATTTCAAGCTTGAAACATTGTGTCTCAAGATATCAATAGAAGATAAAGGTATCTGACACAGATTTGTAGAAAATTTAGGATTTAACTAAGTGCTTTGATAGAAAAGTACTCAGGAGGGTGTATAACCTTTATTAGCCATGTGACCATTAGTATTCTCCGTATTCGTCTAATGCATTGATTGTGGCACTATTGGGACCATGACTAAACAGGTTCACCCACGAACGCTAACAACAGCACTGAGTTTCTCGTCAATATCCTGCTTACATAAACGTTGTACTTTTAAAATTGTTCATCGTTAACTCAAGTAATGATCGGTTACGTAAAATCGTCGCACCGTTTACCGATTTACGACGCGTACACAGAAGGCACGTGATCGACAAAGAAATGGTATTTGAGGGAATTAGAGCAGTAGATGACTGCAGCCTACAGAAGACGGTGCAGTTCATCACCACATCCAAATTGAAGATATAAACGGACGTATAAAATGGAAGAAACAAACGAAGAAGAAGACAGCAGTGAACTTCTATGTAGATGATGATATATGCCTGACAAACGAACGGTCTTAAAAACAACAGTGAACTCGTATGTAGATGACATACGTACGACAAACGAACGGTCTCAGCGACAACAGTGAACACATATATATAAGCTTATTTTTGAACATTTTTGAAAATGGAATAATTTCATATAAATTAAATAACTCTTTTGTATGGTTTAGAGTTATGTGTCAGGTAACACGTACAGTCACTGTTTAGTTTGTTTGCAATTTTGTTAGAAAAAAAACAGCATTTTATAGAGGATATGGTGTTTTGGCTCTTTGAAGGCTAACCACTCCCATAGAAACAAACAAAAGGTGTTGTTTGAGCAAGGTTATTCCATTTATGTGAAGACAATACGTATTTTTGTCACATGAATGGTATTTTGCGTTCTCTTGCTCTTATAAGTGGAATTACCCACAATATTAAAACGCGCCAAAAAGTGACCACGCCTTCAATAATCCTAACCATTGGTTATATTATATCTAAGGCAAATCCAAAAACCAAAAGAGGGGCTTTAACAAAGGTAGGAATGTCCAACTGGCAGTAAGTTCATTTCTACATGCCAAACTCATGAACAAATCGGGTGTCACCAGCTCATTACCACAAAAACACCATAATGCAGACAAAAGTCTTTAACGCTGTACACGAAACAACGGACCGGTAATTGCAATTACTCTATTACCCCTGATTAGACAATGTTTTATCATTGTGAAATGTACCGTACAAGGACAGACTGCTATATGAGAAATGGCCATGCTGATAAAGCATAATCGGGGCACCTCTCGTATGAAAACGAACGGCTTAACAATATGAAAATCAGACGCATGGTCGGCATGATAACGGTCAATATTAACGTCCATCAATGAAGTCGTATGCTGCTGTATCAGCCACACTCTTTAATGTTGAATAACAAGACGTTTTCGCCTATAGGTGTTATAACAGCATGTGCCGTTGGTGAAATATTGAAGTTGAAATGTCAAAAGAGATCTGTCATTATCATGTGATTGTATTGCCTCAATACATATAAGGGTGACAGACTTATTGCATGTTCTTTGAATAAACAATACATATTGTTGACGGAAACATACAATAGATATCAATGACCATGATACTTCGCTAGCAATTATAAAAGAAATTTCCAAGATGCGAAATTGAAGAACCTATGTCTCTATATTTTGAAGACATTCAGGATGATGGATTTTCCATGTTCGAAGTGTTTAATTAAAACTATATACTCCTACTAATGAGATTGGCCAAGTGATTTATGTCGTAACCTAAACATGAAACAACGCATGTGAAGACAATGGCGTGTTCATTATGTTGCAGACCTATAAATGAAAATAGATGCATACTGGACTATATATACATTTATCTACAATATTTAAGCCGACAACAATGTCATTCCTTATTTATTATGAAAAAAAAATGTAATTCCTTACCAAATTATTTTAGCATTTTTATGTAATAGTTTGTACATATTGAATAAATTTTGTTACTGATTAAGAACGATGGAACGAGAGTGTTTAGCGATAGGTATAATTAATATAAGGTTGAAAACAATCGAACTGAAATAAATTACTTTTAGAGTAAAGGATTTTTTATTGTATCACTAATTCTACATCTTGTTGAGGCATGAACTCTTTTAGCATGTTTTTATTTGGGTTGATATTATTAATGAGCAAGTTTGGTCAGAGAGTATAATTACATACATTTTGAATTGCGGAGTGACTGTTATTTCTCCACAAAAACACCATCGCGTTAGTTATACCAATCATTATAACATGGTCTACGTACTATAGCATTTATTCCCATTAATCTCGCATTCATTCTGGTGTATTTCTTGTCTTGAAAAACTTATACCTTGTCCAAACAATCATTTATATCTTCAAGAACGTGAATATGTTCTAAAACAACTCACAAAATGCTGAAAATGGTTGAACTGTACTAATTTCCAAGACAACCTAATCTACTTTAAACCAAACAAAGCTTTGTCGATCGTTTACAAAGTTCCTCTCATTGTTGGACCTTACAATATCCCAACTTCAATATTTTGTATCTATTGCATTGGAGATAATATAGGAGATTTGAGTCGCACATTCATTAGACAGTGCGTATGTATCCATCACTAGGCACTGTGTTCCCCTGGGACGTAACGCAATCGGGGAATCCGAATATATAGAGGAATATAATAAGAATCTGTAAGATTGTGGATATATTCTTACTCTACAAGCACCGTTAGTGAGGGAATATATCATCTATATTTATATTACTTGCACGTATATATCATTGCAAAGATTGGATAAATACTGTTTACGTACTGTGACAGCCGTACCAGAACAAACTGAAAACGACTTGCGATAGTTGGGCAACAGCCACAGCAGTTGCAAAAGTCCAGACGCAATAAAACGGGGACATTCGGACCAATTAAGGTGATGTTACGTAGAGTGAACCAATTCGGTATGGTAGTCATGTCGTAACGGTATATCTTCCCAATGTACGGTCAACGACGGTTTACATTCTACAGAACATTGGGGCGATCAACTGTATTAAAACAATTTTAGGAGTGAGTCAAAGACCGTTAAGGGGTGTTTCGCTCAATGACTGTGGCGTACATGATTGAACCTGACTAAGCCCACTATAATATATTGACAAGAAAAATAAAACAGCCCCTGCCAGATAAAGGAAACTTAAAAGGTACCGATCAGTTGAAAGTATCTGACTTGATCATTCTCCACACAATCTCTGTGCTTATATGTACATCAATGTGAATGTCTCCAACTTACAAAATGAAAGGCTTGCGAGATTTTTAACACTGAAGTGTGAAAATAATATTCTAAATTTGATTGCTATGATTGCAAAACATCTACGATATACGTAGAATAATCCAAATTGAATTCACGACAATGTTCGTAGAGAAAATGCCAATGGGGGATAACTCACTTAAATGTCACAGAAATAGTATCGATGGTGTTGTGTGCAGGTACAGAACAAGCAGGTGGATCAAACATACGGGCTTCTGATTTGATAATCACATCACGTAAAAACAACGATGGTATCCAAAAATAGATTATTCCGTAAACATTTAAAAGACTCGTCTGTGGATAAAAGTTATTTATCTAATATATACGATACAAAATTATATTTATATCTGTATTGATATACATATCCCGCATTTATAATTATGCAGAGCAAGTGTGTAAGGGATGAACAACATCGAGAACAGTATATTCGTATGTTTTCTTTCTGGATTCGAAATTTTGTTTGCTATTATATATATAGCAGCATGACAGGTTTTGTCTAGAGCTCACAACTAATTCAATCTATGGAACATATGAATGAGTGACAGCAATGTTAAACAGATCTGTTCGAAACAAATAGAAAATTAGTAAAATATGTTCTCTAAATATGTGTGACAATGTTTGAACTCCGTATACAGGTTATCGTATGAGGGGCATTCTGAAAGTTCTGAGAATTGAGTGATCCGAATGAAAAAGTAATTATTTCTGAAAGATCAATCTTTTTGCATATTTCTTTGTCCTTTACCATTGGACACTACCAGTAGGTCCGGGAGGTGCACTGATATATGAAAGATATTGCCGGCGTTCCATAGAAATCCGCCACCATAAAAGTCTAGTATTTCACTTAAATCAACTTTCTTCAGAATTTCACGCAGATGTTTGTAGATTTCTCCCAATCTTTATTACAGGCGAATTGCTTAAGTAATTGTGTGCGACGTTCATAGAAAGATTTTGTGAAACGTTTTTTTATACCAAGTTAAGAGAAACGGCCCAGCAGGTACTGGTCATTAAAATGAAGTGGCACTCGTTCAGTCAAACTGTTAGCTAATTCCTCCCAAATATCGTCGAAATTTGAAATCCGATTTGTTTTCTGAGACTGACAGACAGTTTAAATCTAAAACAGAGATATTAAACTACTCACAAGTATGTATATATTTATATAGTCGGTTTGACGAACATTCCAAACGACACTTTATTGTTTTTCTGTCTGTTTGTCTGCTATCAGGGCTGTCAAAACAGTGAGATAATAATTTACATATTTGCTTACCCAAATCGAAGCAGTTGAAAGATTCTATAAAAGGGGTGTCACCTTAACTGATGAATCTGTTAAATAACGTCTTGGAGATGTTAAAATACAAGACAGATTGTGTCTGGTATAACAATGGATCTACATACGAGCGATTGCCATGTTGTCTTATGAGAAGTTCAACCGTGCAGCCAGAATACAATTTGTTGTACGGGTTTATTATAAAATATCTGTGTCAAATGGTTGCGTGGACGTGTCTAGTGGGCTTGGGGGCAAGTTGTGCCTTGGTACCTCTTACCCTCACCATGCCACGCTGACAAGCCGGGTAACTTGTAGGGGAGGGCATTATGTAAGTCCTTCTCCCGTCAGTATAATAGCCTCTCCGCAACAAGACCTACCATAGTGCCTCTCCGTTGGCGACACGGATCAACTGGGCACCTCACGGCCCCAGGCTAGACTATGGAGGACTAGGAGGATGGACCTTGCCCCGAAAGGTGCGACAACTGGCCCGCTGGTATGCGGATATGTCCAGTGTTGCCCACCAACAGGGTCCCCCAGTCAGGGGTAAAATGGCCCCTGTGTTCCCAGGGATATAAGGTTCCCCACCTACTGGGTTAAGTAGGAAACCACTGCCTTGTGGTTCGTCGTTGGATCGGCAAAGGCTAAGGGCGAGGTAAGCCCGACAGAAAACCTAGGGAGTTGAAATCAGAGATGTTAGGCCATTGGCACTCCCTTAACAAACCTTGACGTCATGTAATATCGTTATGTCTACACAATCTACCATTATAAAATATTCAACCTACATGCATATAACAGACACTCTCAATTTAGACTTTAAATACAAAAAGCAAATAGAAATACCTCGTGCAAATCTCGGATGTACTTTGGTGTTAATTCGGGGCGAACAACATCAACAGCAACAAAGATGGAGGCATCATCATTTCGACATTGATCGAAACAAAAACACAGGAAATGTTGTAATGTTTCAATTCTATGATATTTTATTTTCTGAAAGGGGCACAACGCGAAAAGATATTTATTTCAAGCTTGCAACTTTGTGTCTTAAGATATCAATAGGAGATAAAGGTATCTGACACACATTTGTAGAAAATTTAGGATTTAACTAAGTGGTTTGATAGAAAAGTTCCTAGGAGGGTGTATAACTTTAATTAGCCATGTGACCATTAGTAGTCTCCGTATTCGTTTAATGCATTGATTGTGGCACTATTGGGACCATGACTAAACAGGCTCACTCGCGAACGTTAACAACAACACTGAGTTTCTCGTCAATATCATGCTTACATAAACGTTGTACTTTTCATCGTTAACTCAAGTAATGATCGGTTACGTAAAATCGTCGCACCGTTTACCGATTTACGACGTGTACATAGAAGGCACGTGATCGACAAAGAAACGGTATTTGAGGGAATTAGAGCAGTAGATGCCTGCAGCCTACAGAAGACGGTGCAGTTCCTCACCACATCCAAACTGAAGATATAAACGGACGTTTAAAATGGAAGAAACAAACGAAGAAGAAGACAGCAGTGATTTCCGATGTAGATGATATATGCCTGACAAACGAACGGTCTTAGAAACAACAACAATGAACTCGTATGTAGATGACATACGCACGACAAACGAACGGTCTCAGCGACAACAGTGAACACATATATATAAACTTATTTTTGAACATTTTTGAAAATGGAATAATTTCATACAAACATGATATAAATTAAATAACTCTTTTGTATGGTTTAGAGTTATGTGTCAGGTAACACGTACACTAACTGTTTGGTTTGTTTGCAATTTTGTTAGAACAAAAAACACCATTTTATAGAGGATATGGTGTTTTGGCTCTTTGAAGGCTAACCACTCCCATAGAAACAGACAAAAGGTGTTGGTTGAGCAAGGTTATTCCATTTCTGTAAAGACAGTACGTATTTTTGTCCCATGAATGGTATTTTGCGTTATCTTGCTATTATAAGTGGAATTACCCACAATATTAAAACGCGCCAAAAAATGACCACGCTTTCAATAATCCTAACCATTGGTTATATTATATCTAAGGCAAATCCAAAAATCAAAAGAGGGGCTTTAACAAAGGTAGGCATGTCCAACTGTCAGTAAGTTCATTTCTACATGCCAAACTCATGAACAAATCGGGTGTCACCAGCTCATTACCACAAAATCACCATAATGCAGACAAAAGTCTTTAACGCTGTACACGCTACAACGGACCGGTAATTGCAATTACTATATTACCCCTGATTAGACAATGTTTTATCATTGTGAAATGTACCTTACTAGGGCAGACTGCTATATGAGAAATGGCCATGATAAAGAGACTCAAGAGACAAGACATCACAAAAACACCATTCGGTACTTTAAGAACACGATTATGAAGTATATTACGCCAGAATAGTTAAGGCCAAAGTCTCACGATACTGCACCCATACATTTTTTAATCTTGAGGGCATTACTGGACATTACAGCGTTCATTACATATGAAAAATGCATACACCATTATCGGATTATTTGGTCCTTAAAAAGTAAAAAAAATACCCCTACTAAATTGTTAATTTTGCTGCTAACTAAAATATAATAAACACTAGTGTACATGTTGCTTAAAACATTATTAGACATGGTTGAATAGAGTAATTTCAGACACAATAGAAACATCTTGCCAGCATGAAAAAATCGGATGTTAAAGACATATAAAATATAAGTGTGGCACCGCTCGTATGAAAACGAACGGCTTAAAAAGAAGAAAATCAGACGCATGGTCGGCATGGTAACGGTCAACATTAACCTCCAACAAAGAAGCCGTATACTTCGGTATCAGCCTCACTCCATAATGTTGAATAACAAGATGTATTCGTCTATAAAATGTTATAACAACGTTTGCTGTTGGTGCAATATTGAAGTTGAAATGTCACTAGAGATCTGTCATTATCATGTGATTGTATTGCCTCAATACATATAAGGGTGACAGACTTATTGCCTGTTCTTTTAACAAACAATACATATAGTTGACGGAAACATACAATAGATATCAATGACCATGATACTTTGCTAGCAATTATAAAAGAAATTTCCAAGATGCCAAATTGAAGAACCTATGTCTCTATATTTTAAAGATATTTAGGATGATGGATTTTCCATGTTCGAAATGTTAAATTAAAACTATATACTCGTACTTTATAGTGAGATTGGCCAAGTGATTTATGTGGTAACCTAAACATGAGACAACGAATGTGAAGAAAGTGGCGTGTTCATTATGTTGCAGACCCATAAATGAAAATACATGCATACTAGACTTTTTACTCAACCACTTTTCCAATTGGACACTTTTTAAATCCAAAATACCTTTAACTGTGATCATATAATATTTGATGGCGAAAATGCAAAATTTATTGCATGAATGACCACGCATATTTTGGCGCGTGATTTTGATTTTTAATGATTTTAGTGTTAGGATTATTGCATAACACGTTTGTGTGCAACATATCGTCATAAATAATGATTACAGTTAAACGTATTTAGTGCTTAAAAAGGGACCAATTAGAAAATAGATTGAGCGTATACATTCATCTACAATATTAAATCCGACTACAATGTCATTCCTTACAAAATATATTTCAGCATTTTTATTTAATAGTTTGTACATATTGAATAAATTCTTACTGATTTAGAACGCCGGGTATTTAGCGATAGTTATGATTAATATAAGATTGAAAACAATCGAACTGAAATAAATTACTATTAGAATAAATATTTTTTATTGTAACACTAATTATACATCTTGTTGATGGCATGAACTCTTTTAGCATGCTTGTGAATTGGGTTGATATTAATAATGAGTAAGTTTGGTCGCAGAGTATAATTATATACATTTTGAACTAAATTTCTTCCCAAAAACATCGTCGCGTTAGTTATTCTAATCAATATAACACGGTCTTCGTACTTTAGCGCTAATTCTTGTGAATTTATTGTCTTGAAAAATATACCTTGTCCAAAATATCATTTATATCTTCAAGAACGGCAATATGTTCTAAAACAACTCACACAATGCTAAACATGGTTGAACTGTACTTATTTCTCTGACATCTTAATCTACTTTAAACCAAACAAAGCTTTGTCGATCGTTATGGAACGCCATAGCTGTCTTTTGTTGACGCTTGTCATGTTGACTTGTCGGTAGGACATGTGAACCTCTTAGTACAATGTGTTAATATGTCAAACCACATTGTTGACTTGTCAAACTATCATCTGAATATGTCAACTTGCCCTGTTATATTGTTAAAACAACGTCTTAAATTGTTAAAAGAATACAATAATATCTCAAGCCATCGTGTTATACTGTTAAACCACATCGATAAATTGTCAAATCACCATTTGTATATGTCTACGTTACATGTTAAATTGTTGAAAAACGCTTGATAATGTTAGAAGAACGTGTTAACTTCTCAAAGCTTCGTATTATCATGTTAGACTTTAACTACAATGATGAATTGTTAAACTATCATTTGAATATGTTTATATGCTTTGTTGAATTGTTAAAACAACGTCTTACAATGTCGAATGAGCATGCGAACCTCTCAACACATCGTGTTATACTGTTAAACGGCAGTGGTAAATGGTTTAAATATCATTTGAACATGTCTATACGACATGTAAAATTGTTACAACAACGTCTTAAATTATCGGTAGGGCATGTGAACTTCTCAGTGCAACATTATTGTATGTCAAGTCACACTGTTAAACTGTCCATATATCATGTGAACATGTCTATATTTTAAATTGTTAAAATAGCTTCTTATCATGTCCAAAAACCATATGAACTTCTCAACAGAACGGTTTATACTGTCATACAACATTGGTAAATTGTTAAAATATCACTTGAAGATGTCTATATGATATGTTAAATTGTTACAATAGCTTCTTATTATGTCCAATAACCATGTGAACTTCTTAACAGAACGTGTTATATTGTTAGACAACAGTGATAAATTGTTAAAATATAATTTGAAGATGTCTGTATGACATGTTAAATTGTTAAAATAGCTTCTTATCATGTCCAAAAACCATGTGAACTTCTTAATAGAACGTGTTATATTGTTAGACAACAGTGGTAAATTGTTAAAATATCATTTGAAGATGTGTATATGACATGTTAAATTGTTAAAATAGCCATGTTAAATTTAAGACTTTTGATTATCACCTTAGAGTTATTACTCATTATGAAACAATTACAAACAAAAAATTAACCTACCTACCTACCCATTCTAAATCTGCTAGGGTCGGGAAGGGGAAACAAAGAATATTTTAAGTTCGGCCTAAGCATAATATTTTGATGTACTTCGTTTATCCTTGAAGTTAAACAAATCATAAACATAAATACATGTAAAGTGCATTTATTGAAGCACGACATGTTATAGTGTTAAAACGACATTTTAACTTGTCGACGAGACATGTTAACTTCTTAATAGACAGTGTTGTTGTTGTTCAAATTTGTATGACGTCATCAATAACGTAAGTTCCTCCCGCGTGCATATTGAACAATTTCCGTCATCTTTGTTCAATATGCACACAGGAGGAACTTACGTTATTGATGACGTCATACAAATTTGAACAACAACAACACTGTCTATTAAGAAGTTCACATGCCTCGTTGACATGTTAACATATCGTTTTAACACTATAGCATGGCATGTAGACATTTTCAAATGATATTTTAACAATTTACCACTGTTGTTAAACAATATAACACGTTCTATAAAGAAGTTCACATGGTTATTGGACATGATAAGAAGCTATTTTAACAATTTAACATGTCATGTAGACATCTTCAAATGATATTTTAACAATTTACCACTGCTGTTTAACAATAAAACACGTTCTGTTGAGAAGTTCACATGGTTATTGGACATGATAAGAAGCTATTTTGACAATTTAACATGGCTTATAGACATCTTCAAATGATTTTTAACAATTAATCACTGTCGTTTAAGAGTATTACACGTTCTGTTGAGAAGTTCACATGCCCAATGAACATGATAAGAAGCTATTTTAACAATTTAACATGGCATATAGACATGTTCACAAGATACTTGGACAGTTTAACAGTGTGACTTGAGAAGTTCGCATGCCCTATCGACAATTTAAGACGTTGTTGTAACAATTTAACATGTCGTATAGACATGTTCAAATGATATTATAACAATTTAACATGACATGCATCAACAAAAGACAGCTATGGCGTTCCATAGATCGTCAACTAAGTTCCTCTCATTGTTGGGCCTTACAATATCCTAACTTCAATATTTTGTATCTATTGCATTGGGGATAATATAGGAGATTTGAGTCGCACATTCATTAGACAATGCGCATGTATTCATCACTAGGCACTGTGTTCCCCTGGGACGTAACACAATCGAGGAATATATAAAGGAAAATAATAAGAATCTGTAAGATTGTGGCTATATTCTTACAATATTAACCGTTATAGAGGGAATATATCATCTATATTTATATTATTTACTATGATGGGATAATTACTGTTTACGTACAGTGACAGTCAAACAGGAAAAAAGAAAACGGCTTGGATGGAACAGTTGGGCAACAACAAATAGTAATGGGGTATTAAGACCTTTTACACTATACATCAATGTTTGTGAAGGGATTGGTGAGGTGATGTGACGTAGAGTGAAACACTTTCGGTTGGTAGCCCTGTCGTAACGGTAGGCTAAATCTTCGGTAATAAATACGTCTGTTTGACAAATGAATGCGTTTATACGAGTACGGAAACCGACGGACTACTGGAATTCATTATACAGGAAATTTTGGCGATCAACCTTAAAAACACTTTCAGGGGTAAATCAAAGACCGTCTGCAGATGTTCCGATCAGTAACTGTGGCGTACATGATTTAACCAGACTAAGGCCATCATAATATAACGATAATAACAATAAAACAGCCTCTGCCAGACAAAGTCCACGTATAAAGGACACTTAATAGATCCTAACCAGTTGACATCATTTGACTTTATCTTTCTTTACACAATCGCTGTTCATATACGTACATGTATGTGAATGTATAACACTTACAAAATGAAAGGCTGGTGTTATTTTGAAAATTTAAAAATGATATGACTAAATTTGAACGATATAGTTGCAAAACAATACAACACAAACACGTCAACGATTTAAGCAGAGTAATCCAAACCAAATTAACCACATAATATATTGTAATAATGGAGAATAACGCACTTAAAAATGCTTCAAAAACAGTATCGACGATGTTGTACGCAGGTACAGATCAAGCATGTGGACCAAACATTCGGGCTTCATATTTGAGAATGATAATCACATCACGCAAAACCAACAATGGAATCCAAAAATGGATTATTCAACAAGCGTTTAAAAGACCAGTCTTTGAATAAAAACTATCAAATATATCATACATAATTATATTTAAATCTTTTTTGACAATTAAACCCAGCATCATGGATATGCAGCGCAAGCGTGTATGGGATGTGCAATACAGTGAACAGTCTAGTCTCGTGTATTGTTTTTAGATTCGACATTTTGTTTGCCTATTGTATATACGTATATAACAGCATGACATGTTTTGTCTAGAGGTCACAACTAATTTAATCCATGGAACACATGAATGATTGACAGCAATGTTAAACAGATATGTTCAAAACAAATCGAAAATTAGTAAAATAGGTTTAAATCCGTAAACATGTTTTCACATAAAAAATGTACAATATTTTTACTATACAAAAATGTACTGGTATATGTATATTGAATTTCAGTTGTACAAAGATGAGACGTAAATAATAAATGAATAATATATAACTCATTTATATATATATGATATATGATACAGCATAGATGCTACGCTACCTCCTGATTTAGTGGTGGGACTATCCAGAGGCCACTTATAAATAATTTGAACAATTATGCAGATGGTGAGTATCGGGCGGATTGCATATTTCTTTGTCCTTTACCATTGGACACTACCAGTAGGTCCGGGAGGTGCACTGATATATGAAAGATATTGCCGGCGTTCCATAGAAATCCGCCACCATAAAAGTCTAGTATTTCACTTAAATCAACTTTCTTCAGAATTTCACGCAGATGTTTGTAGATTTCTCCCAATCTTTATTACAGGCGAATTGCTTAAGTAATTGTGTGCGACGTTCATAGAAAGATTTTGTGAAACGTTTTTTTATACCAAGTTAAGAGAAACGGCCCAGCAGGTACTGGTCATTAAAATGAAGTGGCACTCGTTCAGTCAAACTGTTAGCTAATTCCTCCCAAATATCGTCGAAATTTGAAATCCGATTTGTTTTCTGAGACTGACAGACAGTTTAAATCTAAAACAGAGATATTAAACTACTCACAAGTATGTATATATTTATATAGTCGATTTGACGAACATTCCAAACGACAATTTATTGTTTTTCTGTCTGTTTTGTCTGCAATCAGGGCTGTCAAAACAGTGAGATAATAATTTACATATTTGCTTACTCAAATAAAAGCAGTAAAAAGATTCTATAAAAAGGGTGTCATCTGAACTGATATATCTGTTAAATAACGTCTATGAGTTGTTAAAATACAAGACAGATTGTGTCTGGTATAATACAGTGTTCCCTCTCGTAACGTTACCTGTCTCAAACGACTCCCTCCTTTAAACGACATTCAAAATTCCTCCCATGCAATTTCAACGTTAAATTCCCTCCGAGAAACGACACCTCCCTTCAACGACAAACGTCACTCTAAAGTCGATAGCCATGGTGTCTTATGAAAATGTTCAACCGTCAAACTAAAATACGATTGGTTGATCAGGTTAATTATATAAGATATTTTATATAAGATATTTAACCTACAAAACAGACATTTGTATGCTGAATACGTTCGATAGTGACATCAACCAGTTAAAGCTAAGTCAACCACGAGCATCAGTTATCCGTTACTAGTATTTCCGTTCTCTTTAAATTATATGCCATAGACATTTATGACGGACTTCTTTCTGGCCAACTAAGGTCGACACTGATTAAAACAAAAATACAACTTCAAAAAAGGAAATTGGATTGAAATTCCTATTCTAAGTAATGCTGACAGTATCCGATTTTCAAAATAAGCCGTTTTAGGAAATAAGAGCGCGGGATATTTCCAAACAACGAATTAATCTGTTAAAGATGGCATTGGTAATGGACGTGATACATTAAGTATTCAATACCAGTCAAACAGTCTATGTGGCCAGAAAATGTACTTTATTACCGGTTAATCTCTACTTGAAACGTGTATGTATCAGTTTATGTACAGTGATGCTCGATGTTCAAAGGCATTCTGTTTAAAAAGCCTTAACATCCTGGGTTCTAATTGCCTCTGGGTTTAATAGAACGAATAGGGTTAAGATTGCGTAGTACACTTGACGAATGTTCTAAGTATATACTTTTAGAACTAGAATGAATCAGGAACATAATCATTTCAACTCAATAAAACTGTTAAGATAGCATATGTTGGTGATTGTCTTTAATACAGAAGAAGAAAAACCAAGATCTACGTGACAATCATTGATGCGTGACGAAAATGACAAAATCACATTTTTCTCGTGCTCACGCCTCAAATATGTGTAAATGTGTTTAAATAATTTCATAAACGATTAACATTCGACCCCCAAACATAAAGCCATAAATATAGTTCGTATCATGTCACGCAAATGACGCTTGAGGAGTGCTTAAGTGCTATATGAATGCTTGAAATTGGCATGCCAATAAGACGGGTAAGATTTAATTCATTAATTGGCTGTTTTGGGGTTCTTAACACATGCACAAACTTTTTATTATGGTTGTTGCATTGAATTCGCGAAAAAGCTGCATGTTTCTATTGACTCGATTTAAAATTGAGACGTCACATGGCGTCATTTACATTTAGTCCTTAAATTCTTCAAAACACGTTTATGACAACATCTGACTGATGGTTGTATCTCTTAAAGATTGTGAAATACTGTGGAATCGTTGATTTCAACAGAATAATTCCATTTATTTGTATGGTTGAGCATGGAAGTAACTTTCAATAGGCATTTGTCATCCGAATTACTACTACAATTTAACAAAAACTCACTATTTTCGATCAATCATGTATTTTGTAAGATATGAGCACATTCTTATCACATGGAATTTGATTTTGATGCAATTTCCTATTTAGGTTGCACTATTGAATGCCCGCCTCGTAGCCCGGACCAAAATCCGATATAATACGTCTGGGATGAGTTGGGGCGACGCATCAGAGCACAACGGCAACACCAGAACGTACAGGAACTCACAACGAACCCTTTACTAGAACGGAATGCACTCCAGCAGCAATTGGTACACATCATTATCAATTTAATGCCTGAAAATTGAATTAGTCTGGTTCACGACATTCTTACAAAATGCTTCCTTTATGTTGATTTTATAAGCCAGACTGACACATTAGCCAATCAGACATTGAGACGTGGTCACTTGCTTCTCCATAGCCAAATCGCTTCACGTATCTGAAGGTCGTACTATAAATAGATTCTTTATGGCCGCCACACATGGGTAGTTATTGGGACTAAAGATGCTTATTTTTTACTTGTCGTTTATTTACGTCGTTTTTGAACAATGTCCGGGAAAAGGCCAGATAACTAACTTGCTATTTTGCAAGCATCTGGTCACTTCTAAGCATTAACTCACAGAAGAACCAACCTTGGAATCGAACCTGAATTTGCTATGTCAAAACACGTTTTAATGGTACGAAAACGATAGTTACATATGTTTTGGACACATGTTAGCAAAAAGATAACATTAAGTCAGACAGGGAAGGCAGTACTTAACTTAACCAGCCGATCACAGAAAACATAAAAAAACGCACAAGGCACAATGCCCACCTGAACCAGCCAAGCACAGAAAACATAAAAACATACAAGGGCACAATGCCCAACTAAACAAGTTATGATCCTCCCATGTCCTAGCTGTCAAGTTCTAAATGAACCAGTTTCAGCAATCAAGTCACTAGACATAACAATAATGTGGCTCGGCTTGACAAGTATTTTCATGCTGTTTACAAAATCTTCTTTATGTACTCAATATAACTTATCTATCCTCTGAACTCATTTGCGTTTTCTTTAAAGGGACTGCCTCACATATTGGTGTATTGAAAAATTAAAATTGTCAAATATTCGCCTTATATTGGTATAGTTGCCTGTATATCCTATAAACAACTACACTGACATCTAAAATAACTTGAGAAACTTCGGCATTTTGTATTTTTTTAGTATTTGTACATCAAAAATTCTATAGGGTATTAATACCCTATAGAATTAACACTTCTATTACTTAAATTGCCTGCAATTTGTTCGCATTTGATGAAAATGAATTGAAAAACGAACCGAATACCTCACTGATGTTTACGCTGTAGTTTGTTGATGTTACAGTTCAATCACATGTGAATTACATAATTTACAAAGCATGTTAGAAGGAAACTTAGCACTTTATTCAAGAAAAAAATACTCAGTGGGTGATATCGAGAGTGGTTAAAATTGCTTATTTGCATCAAATCTTTCATAAAGGAACCGCCAATGGCTTTCTATTACATCAATACTTGGTTAGGTTGGAAAATCACGATATACAAAATGTTTAGCCAAATCTGTGAAACAGAAAACACTATCGTAAAACGTTTAACAACGTACGGGCATCTGAAACGTACGTGTATTGAAAAGTTTCAGTTTTAATGAAAATACCCCAGCTATTATTCCAATATGTCGTATAAAGCCTACGTCTTGAATCGTTTTTTAAAGAATTCTTCTCTTAGAGATAATTATGGTAACTGGGCTGTATTTAAGTGCATACACACGTCTTAAGTGTCGATAACGAACCTAATTTCTAAACCACACACAGAAGAAACAATCCGACTTGCTTCTCATTTCAAAGGACAGAAGAAAATTCAGAGCTTCCAGACAATGATAATAAATGCGAGGCTTCAGTCAAGTCACGTTCAAATTATATGCTTCATTTATAGTCAATAGGATGGAATAAAGCGATAGTTTACGTGATGTGATAACGCTATACGTGTGAGACACAATAAAAACGTCCCGGATTTCATTTGGTAAAACTATACATTTTATGTTTTTTCTACATGTATTTACGTGTCGTAAGAATCATATGCATTAAGCTTATTATACGCATCTATATTGCATGAAAGCAGTCTTTGTGAAACGTGTAGTGCTCGTACATTTAAACTTGCACCAATTGTTAATTGACGTTACCAATAGTCTCAGTCTGTATCGCGACTGGTTGCGGGGTGACCTTATGCACTGTGGGGAACCCACGTGACCAGAAGCCAATGTTAGGAACCAAGTTTGTCAACAATCTATATTTCATCCAGATCGGTCAATTATTAAGAAGGTTACAAGCAAAAATGTTACCTGAATCGAGGCGGTTTGTTGACAAAATTGGCTCCGAACATTAGCATCTGGTCACGTGGGTTCCCTACAGTGTTATGGAAACTGGTTGTATTCACGGACGATTGGAGATAGCTGTGATAATTTTCAGTCATACGTTGAATAAGGGCAAGGTCATACCTATTCGGTGATAGTTTTGTAACCTTCTGTGGATATATCGACAGACCAGCAATCGCTTCATATTTGAGAGCCATTGTGTAGCTTCGTGCAAGGGAAACAACTAGGCGCGTATGTTGGAGGCAACTTTGTTGTAAGAGTTATCGTTCGTCATTGTTTACCACATTGCTTAAATATGATACGACGTAATGAAGTAGACATTTTAGTGCCGCCACTAAATATGCACACATGATCAAATTTCAGTAAGAAAATGTGTACCTCGTAGTGATAAAGCATAAATTTTAACATATAAATTACTAAAGAGTTTATACAGCGATATACAGGTTACAAATATCTGCAGTTTGGTTTTCGGAAGCAATCTTAGTACAAATATGAAACCGCGACTTTTAAAATTCAATGTGCTGACAAATTATATATAATTTGAAACCATGCATTTTTTGGCATACTCATATAGTTTCGTGCACATTATCATTAATAAAGAGTATACAAACAAAACTTTTTTTTATAAAGTTTATGATATCTAAGATAACATAAATTTTAAAAGAGAAAATATTTTTTTACTCTTTATCAATGATACAGTTACCTGTGGTTTCGTGCACACGGTATTCAAGGGGGTGATTTCGCTGATACCCGGTATTTAATTTTATTACATTTTATTATACGCATTTATTAAAAATGCTTTAATCGGGACTCAAATCTGCGACTGTCCTGACCTGAGTCCATAGGTTAAAGGTGCTGCCTCACAGAATGGGCTAAAATTTTGTATATCGTGATTTTCCAACCTTACCAAGTATTGATGTAATAGAAAGCCACTGACAGTTGGTTTTTGATAGATTTGGTGCAAATAAGCAATTTTAACCACTCTCGATATCGCCTACTGAGTTGTTTTTCTTGAAAAAAAAAACGCTAAGTTTCCTTCCAACTTGCTTTGTGAATGATGTTATTCACACGTGATCGAACTGTAACATCAACAATCTACAGCATAAACATCAGTGAGGTATTTGGTTCTTTTTTAAATTCGTTTTCATCAAATGCGAACAAATTTCAGGCAATATAAGTAATAGTAGTGTTAATTCTATAGGGTATTAATTTTTGATGTAAAAATACTAAATAACTACAAAATGCCGAAGTTTCTCAAGATATTTTGGATGCCAGTGTGGTTGTTTATGGGATATACAGCCAACTAAACCAAAATTACGCGAATATTTAACAATTTTATTTTAATTTTGCAATACACCAATATGTGAGGCAGTCCCTTTAAATACCAGTGAGGCAGATAGTTAAACCTAATACAGAAAAGGCAACATAACATTCAATGGTTATTTTAGATTGATACAATATTGTGTTGATTTGGATTGTGTCTAGATTTGATTAATGTTCCAAACCTATACAACACGACTGCTTTAAAAATAGACCACGATTTCAATTTTATTCGAACGACTTCTGAAAAGACATCCGTCACGATTAGTTCATTCCCGACAATGGATAAGTTCAGAGGAAGTTAAATAGAATAGAACAAAACATATTTAAGACTTGTACATGTAAATGCATGTTAATCATCACCACAAAGGACACATTATAACCGCCACCACACCATGTGCTTATATTCTATATTCATGATGTAGAGATTATGTCCAAAACACGCCATTCAAATATTAACTAGCAAGGATAACAAATAGCTAGAATGAATTAAAACCTTTTAATGTGTACATCTTCGCTAAAATATGTGTACATCTTCGCTGATCTTCTTTTGAATTAAAACGATTTTGTAAGTGATACGGGTGTTTTGCATATAATTTATGTTTAAACCATATACTTCGGGTTACTTTTGATTAGAAGTACACTTCAGTGCGGTATTTGTCATCCCATTTATTGGTGACATTAGTGTCACTGTGTCCGACACGATCTCTGTTATGTCTGGTACCCTGACTGATACATGTGAGGACATAATTGAAATAGTGTTTGTTAAACATGACCCTACCCTACCAATGAACCCCTGAACATGACCCCTATTTAAGGATTGGACGTTAAGATATGGATTTAGGTGACATATAGAGAGTGAACGTTGAATAAACTCACCTTTAGAAATAACAATCAAAAGGATAATGGTAAATCGTACAGGGAAGGCAGCATTCAACTGAAACAGCCGAGCACAGACAGGAGGGAAGGCAGCACTCAACTGAAACAGCCGAGCACAGACAGGGAAGGCAGCACTCAACTGAAACAGCCGAGCATAGACAGGGAAGGCAGCACTCAACTGAAACAGCCGAGCACAGACAGGGAAGGCAGCACTCAACTGAAACAGCCGAGCACAGACAGGGAAGGCAGCACTCAACTGAAACAGCCGAGCACAGACAGGGAAGGCAGCACTCAACTGAAACAGCCGAGCATAGACAGGGAAGGCAGCACTCAACTGAAACAGCCGAGCACAGACAGGGAAGGCAGCACTCAACTGAAACAGCCGAGCACAGACAGGGAAGGCAGCACTCAACTGAAACAGCCGAGCACAGACAGGGAAAACAGCACTCAACTGAAACAGCCGAGCACAGACAGGGAAGTCAGCACTCAACTGAAACAGCCGGGCACAGACAGGGAAGGCAGCACTCAACTGAAACAGCCGAGCACAGACAGGAGGGAAGGCAGTTCTCAACTGAAACAGTCGAGCACAGACAGGGAAGGCAGCACTCAACTGAAAAAGTCGAGCACAGACAGGAGGGAAGGCAGCACTCAACTGAAAAAGTCGAGCACAGACAGGGAAGGCAGCACTCAACTGAAACAGTCGAGCACAGACAGGAAGGAAGGCAGTTCTCAACTGAAACAGTCGAGCACAGACAGGAGGGAAGGCAGTTCTCAACTGAAATAGCCGAGCACAGACAGGGGGAAGGCAGCACTCAACTGAAACAGTCGAGCACAGACAGGAGGGAAAGCAACACTCAACTGAAACAGTCGAGCACAGACAGGAGGGAAGGCAGTTCTCAACTGAAATAGCCGAGCACAGACAGGGGGAAGGCAGCACTCAACTGAAACAGTCGAGCACAGACAGGAGGGAAGGCAGCACTCAATTGAAACAGTCGAGCACAGACAGGGAAGGCAGCACTCAACTGAAATAGTCGAGCACAGACAGGAGGGAAGGCAGCACTCAACTGAAACAGTCGAGCACAGACATGGAAGGCAGCACTCAACTGAAACAGCCGAGCACAGAACACATAAAACAACACAGGACACAATAACACGACACAATACCCAACACTCAACTGAAACAGCCGAGAATACTGAAAGTCTAAGTTCCCGCTGTAAAAAGCTGAACACGGAGATTGCCTGCCAACCAACCTTTTGTCAGGAAGTGTAATGACAAGCAGCATAGTAAGATCCCATTGAGAAGGCAACGGAAGAAGTCATCTTTGGTTGGATTCAATGCAATCATCTTGACTATCTGCTATTTTATGCCATATTATAATATTAATGTGATGTATTCCATTATTTTGTTTTGTATCGTAACAACAATGTTACACGTTCAAACGGGCTACAGTTTTGTGCTTCGTTTTCACATGGGGGTACCATGGAAGGATCGCTTGATGGAGGAAGAACTTTTCTCAATAATATACTGATGAACATAATAATTATAGTACAAAGACAACCTGAAGACGGAGAATAGAAAATGAAAGGAAAGAGGAAAGGAATAGATACATGGAAGGCATCACTAAGGACGGCATGATACGGAGACAAAAGGAGGGAGATCATTCATAACCGTATTCCTTACAGTGGTTTAAGGAACTTAGTCATGTTGGCTAAAATTACAGTACCACCTCTGTAGAGCAACACTCTTTGGAAGCTGTAACTATTGGCCGTTGTTAACAGGTTGTTGTTCTACAGAGTTGTAATTTATAGTAAATATCGGCTAAGGTAAATTTTGGAGATGTTGTTACAAAAATGTTGTTGCTCTACAAAGGGCCTTTAAGGAGAGGTTGCAATGAGGTTGTTGCTCTACAAAGGGCCTCTAAGGAGAGGTTTCAATGAGGTTGTTGCTCTACAAAGGGCCCCTAAGGAGAGGTTGCAATGAGGTTGTTGCTCTACAAAGGGCCCCTAAGGAGAGGTTTCAATGAGGTTGTTGCTCTACAAAGGGCCCCTAAGGAGAGGTTGCAATGTATATAGTAAACTGATACTTACTCTCGACATCATTCTGTTATTGTTGATCCTGCCCAGTGTCGTCGTTTCATGGTCACTGTAGGCTCCGACAATACACACCAGAATTATAGACACACGTTGATAGGATTCCATTGCCGTTATCTGATTGTGAAACAAAAACTAAACTTATTTGTGACTGATTCAACACTACTTTAAGTTGTTATATACACATTAAACAATAAACAACTTTAAAATCCTTTAATATATTTCTTGGCATAAGTGTTCGTCCTCAATCTTTGTAAAATGCACGTTTAGTAAAAATACAATTTAATTTTATAGGGTCAAACTAACCTAGATAATCAGAACACTTTAATTAGATGTTTGTAATTTGATTTCGTCGCCCCTTTGGTATTTCCAGCATGTAAGGTTATTGTTTGGCCCTTACGATTCCCTATAACAGACGTACCTCCTCGGAATCAACAATGAATATAAATGAGTCTATAAATGCATTAGTCTGTACTGTGTCGATTTACTAGTATGTGAACTAATGCCTCATCATTCTAATTTTAAAAAAAATATAATCCATCATGAAATGTCACAGTCACATTTATAACACATCCAACACAATATTTTCTTTCATCCGTCCTTAATAACACAAAATCCGTCATATAATTTTAACTACATGTATTGCAATAGTTCAACACATTGAACAGCAATATACCCGCCGAATGAAACCACGTAAATAGAACACGCTTTTACTACTTTTTTTTCGTTTTCGTTAATGTATTCGAGTGAGAAAATTGTACAGTAATTATGTACCCCGTATGTTTATCATATCATTTATAATTATAAGACAGCTAGTAGTATTAGACTGCTTGTATTTTATAACCAAGTGAAAGGATACCATTAACTTAAGACTTGAACATTTATGAAGGTGACAAAAATCCCCTGCACCGGGCACTTGATTACTACTATTATATGACAAAAACACGCTTTGTTAGTTTCATTAATTCCTAGTTACTCGAACGTAACATAGTAATATTTATGATGTGAGGCACATCTAATAATTTAACAGCTCAACACCCGTAATTACACCGCACATTTAACATATTAACGTATGTACTGTTTACAGTGTAGCAATACCACGTGGTTTTTTACTACAGTTCCAAGTAGAAATTTGTAAACATTGGAACACAAATGTAGCCATAAGTATTTTATTAGCCACGCTAAGGGGAACATTATTTGCATTCCATGAAATATAAAATCTTTTTCAGCAGATGTGCCGTTTTGTCCATTACCCTGTGAAACCGTGGAACGTGTAGGTTTCACAGGGTAATGGAAAAATCGGTAAAGCTGCTGAAAAAGATCTTATATTTCATGGGAAGCAAATAATTCCCCCCTTAGCGTGGCGTATATTTAATAGAAATCGATAAAGAAATAAAATACTTATGGCTATTTTATTGTCCAATGTTTACAAATTTCTTCTTGTAACTGTAGCCAAAAGTCACGTGGTATTGCTACACTGGTTTAGGGACCGATTTATTTTGTAATGATAGTCATGATGCATTTAATAACTGCCATTGTTATGTTTTGCCAGTGAGATCGTGGGAATGGCGTTCAATTACATTTATAATGAACTTACCGCTTTTATATTCATATCAAGTTTCAATTTTTTTTGCATTCTAAAATGAACAAATTAAAACTTCCACGCTTATTATTTCGTATCACTTGATGGCCTGTTTTGTGGTGAGACTTGAAGTCAAGGATGAGTTTTCACGGAGCACCTTGTTATTGGTATCGATAGGGAAGAGACGTGGTACATACGTCTTTGTCAACAGTTTGACCTCCCTTTACAAACTTTGTCAATAATTCTGAACTACGCTATGCAATAAGTACAACAAACAGTGTCACTAAGTTTGAAGACAATAATATGAGAACTGTTTGAGTTAGAGTACAGACAAAATTACTAGAGTTAATTTTCTTACAATGATACAAAAAGATAATAGAAAATCAGACTGGAAGACAACTTAAACAGCCGAGCACAGAAAACATAAAAACATCACATGTAAACGACAATTACACGACACAATGCCCAACCGACAACTGAACAGGAACAGAAACTTAACCGCTTAAAGACCTTGCACTTTCGACTTTTTGACAGCTGAAATTGTTGGGCTTTTTGCGGCTGAGTTAAGTTTTGTGTTGGTAATTGTACCGTGTAATTGTGGTATATGTTGCTTTTATGTTTTCTTTGTTGCCACTTGCATATTATACATATTATTAATTCAATAATTTACGCATTATCGTATAAGGTTAAATATAGATAGGTCGATGGTGACAAATCTGATGTCCTTAACTGTTCTTATACGCCGTACATGTTGAAAACATGTGGGTATAACAATTAAAACTTCTTATAAAGGGACTGCCTCACGTATTTGTGTATTGCAAAAATAAAATTAAATTGTCAAATATTCATGTAATTTTGGTATAGTTTCCTGTATATGCCATTAACAACCACATTGACATAAAACATAAGTTGGGAAACATCGGCATTTTGTAGTAATTTAGCATTTTTACACCCAAAATTCTCACAGATGTTTCGGCTTTAGTTTGTTGAAGTTACAGTTTGATCATGTGTAAATTACATAATTCACAGAACATTTTGGAAGGAAACTCTGCGAGTATTTTCAAACAGAAAAATACTGAGTGCCAACTATCAAGAGTGATTTAAAATGCTTATATGCCATTAATCTTTCATAAAGCAACCACCAGTGACTTTCTATTATATAAATACTTGGTTAGGTAGGAAAATGATGTCATACAAACATTTTAGCCCGATCTGTGAGGCAGCACCTTTAATGAAAAGATACAAAAGCATTTCCTCCTAAGCGGTATATTGTTTGATGGCATTGTATGGGGCAATGCATAGGAAGTACTTTTGAATATAAATGTACACCTGTTCGGTCATATGTCACGCACACACAAAGGCTTGCACGTGCATGTAACATGCGACATCTGTACTTTCTTTGGCTCACATAATTACGAAACTCGTACAATGTACAAACCAGCACCGAATTCCGGGTGCAACGCCAGGGGTACTGCTGTAATGTTTAGCTTTTTTACTTGTCTTGTCAAAAATTTGTGAATTTTCTTATCAATACCAAAAGTGGATCGGAATGTTTGAATAATATGTGTTTGTTCATACAAACCCATGGAAATGATTTTAACAAGAAAAAATATCGACTTTAATGCAAAAATGAATACATTGCGAAATATCAGAATTTTTGGTCATTTTCTTTAAAAGTGATGTTGCAAAAGGGCCCGTGACCCCTTAAATAGTACCGCGACATACCTTTTTTATTTCACATATTGCTTCAGTATATATTAAACTATAATTGTGCCGTTTTTTTGGTATCATTTAAAAAAATTAGATTACCCTATCAAACGTCCTTAATGTGTAATGTGTACCCTATTTGAAAATATGCTTTGCTCTACATTGCATTACATGTACATGCATATAAAAGGAACACCATTATTCATCTATATATATCGAATTAGTAAAAAGTGAAGATCAATGAAATCAAATCCTATTACCTGTGTTAAGTGGAGTATAAACCATATAGATCCAAACTTTAATTCATCATACATCTATTCACTACGGATAACGAACCCAAATAAATAGTCGGATACTTAAATGCACGTTTTAATTCAATATTTTAAATCACACTCCTGTTTAAAGCGTCACTTGTTAACATGTCAAATAAACTTTTATTAAAAAAATAATTAGGGTTTTCCTGCTTATTATATTGATGTTTTGGGCTCCAGATTTTCTAATCATAAAGCGGCGGTATCAACATGTATCAGTAGCACATTTTTGGCGAAGTTTGATAAGTTAAATGATACACTAAGTTAGTCTCATTTTATGATGTTTATCTACGGTCTTAATTTAGTTTTTCCTCAGTTCAATAATTTCCATGGTAACATATAGGGATGTACCCCTACAATGGGAAGTTTCTCACCCGGAACAACGTTGTTGCTTGGTTTATTGTGTGGGCTTCACATCATCCTGCTTTATTTGGTTAAAGGGGCATGCCCAGAAACTGGAGTGTCTTGGTTTGCATACAACAAAATTGCGTTTATCACTTGTAAAACCAACTATTACCGAAAAGTCAAAGAAGAATTTGACTTAAAAATTTACTCTATAACGCGCGCTTCGATATTTTGTCTATCGATTTGAATAAAAGGCTGTCTTTATAGACGACAACGATATTTAGTTATTCTTGAAATATTTTTTTTTAAAAAACCTAGCGGGATATTTCGTAACTGTTTTACATGGTTTTCAATATTTGACTTAGGTATGAAAATGATACCAATTTGATTGCTATTCGAGACACTTCAGTTCCAGGGCATGCCCCTTTAATACATGTAGTAAGTTAGATGTTATTTTATTAAAGCATTGAAAGCGACCATCATGAGTGAAGTTACTTACATGCATTCGGTTAGATACTAGCTTGATGAAAAGGACCATTCAGGAGTGAAACTAGTTGTGCAGACTTTCTCGGTCACTGAAATGTCACGGTGATACATGTAAAGGAAAACAATTTAAAATAGGTAGACCAATAATACTGCAAACTTCTCACACGAATTGTCTCTCTATCAAACGTCACGTGATTATATGCTTTCGCCTCTATCACATTGCAATGCCGATTAACCGGGTACCCATGCATATCCCGGGTCCAAATGAAGATTTACTCGGTTCTCGTACATATCCCGGGTCCAAATGCAGATTAACCGGGTTCTCGTGCATATCCTGGGTCCATATGCAGATTTACTGGGTTCTCGTGCATATCCCGTGTCCAAATGCAGATTTACTGGGTTCTCGGGCATATTCCGGGTCCAAATGCAGATTTACCGGGTTCTCGTGCATATCCCGGGTCCAAATGCAGATTTACTGGGTTCTCGTGCATACCCCGGGTCCATATGCAGATTTACCGGGTTCTCGTGCATATCCCGGGTCAAAATACAGATTTACCGGGTTCTCGTGCATATCCCGGGTCCAAATGCAGATTTACAAGGTTCTCGTGCATATCCCGGGTCCAAATGCAGATTTACAAGGTTGTCAAGCATATCCTAGGTTCAAATGCAGATTGCTCGGTTTCTCGTGCATAACCCGGGTCCAAATGCATATTTACCGGGTTCTCGTGCATACTCCGGGTCAAAATGCAGATTTACCGTGTTCTCGTGCATATCCCTGGTCCAAATGCAGATGTACTAGTTTCTCGTGCATATCCCGGGTCCAATTGCAGATTGCCCGGGTTCTCGTGCATATCCCGGGTCCAAATGCAGATGGCCGGGGTTCTCGTGCAGATGTATTAAATGTCAATGATGATTATTTGTATTGAGCAGTATTGAAATGGTATTTCAAATTCATGATTGCTGGACATGGACTGTGCTCGGCTGGTTAAGTTGAGTGCTGCCTTCCCTGTCTGACTTAATATTATCTTTTTGCATGTACAAATTCATGTTATGATAAAAAGGTCTATTTTTGAATACTGTATGTAAATGGGAATTTTTATAAAGTAAAGTGTAAGTGACATTGGCTTGTATATAGTGTCAAACTATAATTTACTTTGTCTATATATAGTTAACATGGCATAGTTCATATAAACGTAATGTGAGTCAGAAAATTAAAAGTATCATATCTAAGTATTTTATTTTGGGGTTGATAACCTATTGACATTAGATTGAACGACTAGTATATATCATGTCCTATTTTTCTGAAATCGACATCATTAAGATACCAGTGTGAACATACTACGTGGTAACTAAAGTAAATTGGGCTAAACCTGTCAAGTCATTTAAATGACAGTTTTTTCTTGCGGTCTTAGCCAAAATTTACGTCAAATACCATGTGGTATGTCCACACTGGATACATGTAGGAGGAACATCCTCTATCTTCACTCGTATAAATACATTAGAAAAACGTTATCGGTGACCGAGGTAGAGTATTCGCTAAACGAAGTAAGGGAGACAAATGTGTAAGAAATTGGCGTTTAAGGCATATCAACTGAGTACCCATTAGGTGCAGAATGAAAACGGCTTGAGGCGTTATTCAAAGTTTATCAGGAGACGTGTTGTAATACCAGGAAAGACAGATCTGTGAACCGAATAATATTATCCAACCAATGACATTCTGATAAAAGCGGATGACCTTTAATTAAAACATTCTTCCTTTCAGTGTAGAACTTGTTATTAATGCTATGTCTTATCTATACGACTTCATTATGTGGGATATAGGAGTGTTTAAACTAATGTGATTTCCGACCTAAAATTTCAACAAAGGATAAAAACTTAATATGAAAGGTAGCGTCATTCTACATGTAATATATATAGCAACTAGTTGTTTTTGTTTCACTGTTTCATTGGCCATGTCTGTATCAAGCAACTAGTTGTTTCTGTTTCACTGTTTCATTGGCCATGTCTGTATCAAGCAACTAGTTGTTTCTGTCTCACTGTTTCATTGGCCATGTCTGTATCAAGCAACTAGTTGTTTTTGTTTCACTGTTTCATTGGCCATGTCTGTATCAAGCAACTAGTTGTTTCTGTATCACTGTTTCATTGGCCATGTCTGTATCAAGCAACTAGTTGTTTTTGTTTCACTGTTTCATTGGCCATGTCTGTATAAAGCAACTAGTTGTTTCTGTCTCACCGTTTCATTGGCCATGTCTGTATCAAGCAACTAGTTGTTTCTGTCTCACCGTTTCATTGGCCATGTCTGTATCAAGCAACTAGTTGTTCCTGTCTCACTGTTTCATTGGCCATGTCTGTATCAAGCAACTAGTTGTTTCTGTCTCACTGTTTCATTGGCCATGTCTGTATCAAGCAACTAGTTGTTTCTGTCTCACTATTTCATTGGCCATGTCTGTATCAAGCAACTAGTTGTTTCTGTCTCACTGTTTCATTGGCCATGTCTGTATCAAGCAACTAGTTGTTTCTGTCTCACTGTTTCATTGGCCATGTCTGTATCAAGCAACTAGTTGTTTCTGTCTCACTGTTTCATTGGCCATGTCTGTATCAAGGAACTAGTTGTTTCTGTCTCACTGTTTCATTGGCCATGTCTGTATCAAGCAACTAGTTGTTTCTGTCTCACTGTTTCATTGGCCATGTCTGTATCAAGCAACTAGTTGTTTCTGTCTCACTATTTCATTGGCCATGTCTGTATCAAGCAACTAGTTGTTTCTGTCTCACTGTTTCATTGGCCATGTCTGTATCAAGCAACTAGTTGTTTCTGTCTCACTGTTTCATTGACCATGTCTGTATCAAGCAACTAGTTGTTTCTGTCTCACTGTTTCATTGGCCATGTCTGTAATAAAATTCATGTTGCTTTGTATTGAGACCATGTGTTGTTTACATTATTTGATGAAAACATTAACACACATTTCGATTTTCGTACAGACAAGACTCTCGAAATAAGCCTAAATTGCTATCATTTTGTGGTACCATTTGAAGTTATGCTATAATTATTATTATTATACCATGTTTATAAAGCACTTTTATCATGTAATTACACGTTCAAAAGTGAGGTACAATCACATTTAGGACATGGTTAAAACAATTTTACATAGATAAATGCATGCAAACATTAAAAATGTATATATACATGTAAACATAATACAAATAACACAAAGAACCCCCCCCCCCCTCAATTACCCCCCCCCCCCTAAATTGGGTGTTTCAAGAGCAGCGTCCATACATAATGTCAAACCTACTATCAAACATACAGCGTTTACTCATATATAGACTGTTTACATGTACACAAGTGTACAATACACCGACATTACGAACGCTTTGGACAGACCCTCTCCTTATCTAACTTGTCTTCTTAGTCTAACAACGCTGACGTCATGAATGTGTTGTATCCATAGCAACGGTTTTTTTGGAGGCTTACAACAATAAAAGAAGAAGGTTTGATACAAGTAGGCCCAATCAATAATAATGGTTGTAAACGGTATATGAGCTTGTCCGCCAATGAAATAATGTTTTACAAAAGATCCACCAATGAAATCATGTTTTATAAAAAAATAGACCAACGGACATCGTTTACAACATGCATGAACTTTTGAACTTCGTTTGAATCGGTAACATGCTAATTAATTACAATAAACGTAGGTGCCTCTGAGCAACGTACTATGCTAATACCGCTAATAGGTAATATTTCGTAAAACTGGGCTATGATGTAAATGCACCAGTCAATATTTTGCCCGCCCGTGGGGGGCGACCCAGGGGGAATTAGACATTTTCAATTTTTTGATGTCTAAATCCCACCCTGGAGACAATGCTTACTGTCTAAATCCCCACTGTGGGGCATAGTTTTTCATCCGGGTACTTTAATAAAAACACGTATTAAAGTATCACTGTCGTCTTTTGCGGTGTCGAAATTCCCGGACCAAAGTCTATTCCCAGGGTCTCAGAGTCGATAAGGTTGTCTTATTCCCGCCTGTCGGGTAGATTCGTCTGTCTAATTCCCCCTGTATCACCGCCGCTCCCCCGGGTGGGCATAATATCGACTGGTGCAAAACTAAATACTACGTCTCAAATCCGGGTACGGGAGGTTCAATGATAGATCATCTCAGGTAGGCCACAACATACTAACCTGTTGCTAAGTACCCAAGAGGAGAACGAAGTAAGTTCTATACTGTAAACACAAGTTGAAATAAATAAAACAGTATTTGAATTTGAGGGTTCTGTGAGGAGGGTATTGGAACGGCTGTGTAAATGCATCATTGATGTGTATATTATAATATCAACTGTCTAGATCCTGTCCATGTGACGTCACATTGAATAAAGATGGCGTATGGGGCAGGGTGATCCATTAATTCCGCACATTAGTAAAAGCCTATAACTTCACTATTTCTTTACTTACACGTATAAATTTGGTAATGTTGGAAAGGTAATAAATAAAATTGTCTGCTGAAATGAAAAAAGTATTTGGCATTGTGCCGTCAAAGAGACGTTATGACGTAATCTATGACGTCATAAATTTGAGTATTTCCAAATTCGAATCATGAAACTTTATTATCAATTTGGAAAATCTGCGATTTAAGAGAAAAGAAATCTTGATAAGTGTGTCCAAATACACATGTGCCTTCAAGAAGAAATATTATTGGGTCTGTCCAATGAAATGAAACATTTGATTCGTCGGGAAAAGAGACTGGTTACCTAGCTGCATGCAACAGCGTCATGTACAGACGTTAAAACGAGGTTTGAAACTCATTTCAGAGGAAATGGGTGGTCACATTGAACATCTGCTTTAGATAAGGATTCTATTGTTGAAGATCCATTTTAGATCAGAACAAAACTTTCACATATACTCTACAATTACATGTTTTCTTTAATATGATAGCTTTAAAGAAGTTGAAGTTATAAGCATTTGGTAATGTGCGGAATTAATGGATCACCCTGTATAAATAATGTAATAAACTGTTTCTATATTTTACAGGAACTTACCAGGCACTTATATTCCTGGTTCAAAGTATACAAGCAGGTACGCATGTCCATTCAAGTTTTACATATTCTGTAAAGCATTTACGTGTATACTGCAGTTGTCACAAATTAGTGGACTTTTTAATTAAACGACAAGTCCATGGCCCATTTGGTCGTAAATTCGTGAATTTCAAAGGATTATGTATACATTTATTTTTCTTTCTAATTATCCTACAATGGTTCAGTTTAACCAAGGTAACCACATTAAGGATTCAAAGAAAATGGCTTATACTTACACGATATCAATGTTTGTTAGAAATCATAAAGAATTTATATAAATTTATTGACATACTTTCTCTGCACTGTATATATTGTTGATTTTCATTAAATAAATGGACCAACATAAATGGTTCAAAAAAGAAAAAAAGAAATTGAAGGTATTTTTATTACGGTCAAAACTGTCGACCTAGCGAGTTTCCATTGCAGTTCGATTGTTCAGTGATATGATAATTATGATTTGCTTTTGCAGCTCGTTCCCTTATATGCTTGAGTTGTTCTAGTGCGACCACACCCACAGATTGTTCCTATATTGAGGTCTGTGGACACATGTCTGTAAGTTCTTCATCAAAACTTCTTATCTGTCCAGATTTCTTGATAAACAAGTCTTGGGGTAATTTATTCAAAATTAGAATTTTTCAAACTTGGTTTACAACAATATCTCAGGCGCTATATCTGTATATTGTATACTTGGGGTCCGTTGCCTAAGCAAAGCGCTACCGAGCGCATTTATTCAGTTAGGCCTACCTATTCAATTAAAAATAGAAGGCAAGTATTACCTCCCGTGGAAAGCGCTACGTAGCGCTCGCCTATGTTAACGGTCACTTGGTGTCTTCAACTATCAACACCCGACCGACTCTCCTGACCGAATGGGTAAAATATCTACACGAAGAGTGCTTAAATTGTCGGTCTTGGAATATTTGGAAAACAATCGTAGTAATTACTAATATGACTAGTTTCAGTAAGACAATCTTTGTAAGATGCAAGTAAATTAAATTGTACTTGACAGGAGACAATATTTGTAAGATGCCAGTAAATTAAATTGTACTTGACAGGAGACAATATTTGTAAGATGCAAGTAAATTAAATTGTACTTGACAGGAGACAATATTTGTAAGATGCAAGTAAATTAAATTGTACTTGACAGGAGACATTATTTGTAAGATGCAAGTAAATTAAATTGTACTTGACAGGAGACAATCTTTGTAAGATGCAAGTAAATTAAATTGTACTTGACAGGAGACAATATTTGTAAGATGCAAATAAATTAAATTGTACTTGACAGGAGACAATATTTGTAAGATGCAAGTAAATTAAATTGTACTTGACAGGAGACAATATTTGTAAGATGCAAGTAAATTAAATTGTACTTGACAGGAGACATTATTTGTAAGATGCAAGTAATTTAAATTGTACTTGACAGGAGACAATATTTGTAAGATTCAAGTAAATTAAATTGTACTTGACAAGAGACAATATTTGTAAGATTCAAGTAAATTAAATTGTACTTGACAGGAGACAATATTTGTAAGATGCAAGTAAATTAAATTGTACTTGGCAGGAGACATTATTTGTAAGATGCAAGTAATTTAAATTGTACTTGACAGGAGACAATATTTGTAAGATGCAAGTAAATTAAATTGTATTTGACAGGAGTGTTATATAGATTTGGTTGCCATGCCTACCGGAGAGTTAAGGTACAAATTGGGATGTAGAGATACTAAGGTATGCATTTTTTATACAGTAAAACCTCGTTATCTCGAGGACCCATCGGGATAATCCAAATGCTCGAGATAAGCCAGGTGCTCGACATATCAGAAGTCTATTAATATACAACATACAGCAAATTCGCCGGGACTTTGCTCGACATAGGCCGGATGCTCGTAAAAACGATGCTCGACTTATCGAGGTTTTACTGTAATTGCAGTTTATTTGTAGTTGATTTTAGAAATACACCACATAAGTCGATTATTAATTTAAGGAAACCTAGTTTGGTCAACTGACAGCCTCGTGTAAATTATGTTAATATAGGTGTTTAATTGTTCCACATAGAATACAGTGTAGCAATACCACGTGGTTTTTGGCTACGTACAGTTCCAAGTAGAAATTTGTAAACATTGGAACACAAATATAGTCATAATTATTTTATTTCTTCGTCGATTTCTAAGAAATAAACGCCACACTAAGGGGAAAATTATTTGCTTTCCCTGAAATATAAGATCCTTTTCAGCAGCTGTGCCGTTTTATCCAACACCCGGTGAAACCATGAGCAATACAGGTTTCACAGGGTACTGGAAAAACGGTCAAACTGCTAAAAAAGATCCTGAATTTCATGGAATGCAAATTATTTTCCCCTTACCGTGGCGTATATTTTATAGAAATATATGAAGAAATAAAATACTTATGGCTATATTTGTGTTCCAATGTTTACGAATTTCTACTTAAAACTGTAGCCAAAGGTCACGTGGTATTGATACCCTGAGAATAGATATATACTATTATTGCCATTGGCCTTGTTATGTCCGTTTATTGTATTGTATTTACGTTTGTTGGAGTAACCATTGTACATTGTGTAGATTGCCTGTACTTAAAAGACGTGGTCTCTCTTACTCTCACAGCTTAGTCCGTTTGTATTTAGGTTGTAGAAACTTCACGTGACAGAAAGATGTCCAGAGTCGTACAGCAAGCGTCCGTAAACCCATAACATTTTGTTTTTATTGGTTCCAAACGTTCGAACAGCTCTCGACCATTTTAACGCCATAAGTGGAGATACACACTTCTTGCTACATGTAACTATGCTATATTTATTGGAGAACGGCTATAAAAATAGTGTGGAATGAACAGCTAATGGGAACGTAATTATATAGCACAATATTAGACCTAATGTACCTTTAACAATGACGATATTTGCTGGGAAACACAATATTCACCGTGCAGGTTTGTTGTTCAGGCTTGGCCCCGATCTCCCTAAGCATCTCAATCTGAGCAAAATCTCATCTCAAATATTGGCATGTGTCTTAACGTTAGTTTCGGTGCAAGACTAGACTCAAAATTACCATCATTAAACAGAAATATTATTCTTTGTTTATTACACTAACATTTCAAGAGCTGGAGCTTCAGATTTATCTTTAATTCCGACCTTGAATTTAGCAAAATCTCAATTTGAGTTGAGATTTCTACTTGAGATGCTTCGGGAGATTAGGGCCTGATATTTACAATTTAAGGGAAAATTTAGAATTTTCTTAAAGTCTAAAAAATTTCTTAAGTGTATCAGCTTAACAGGAAAATCAAGATTTTTATTTTTTTACATAGTTTAGAAGCCTTATGCAAAGAGCTACACTAATCACAATGAAAACATGGGTTATTCTTCGTTTCATGGGAAATATGAGCAGCTCAATTTTTTAACTTAAGTCAAAATATTTAAGTTTTCCCTTAAAAAAAAAAAAAAAAAGTTTTCCCTTAAGATGCTTTGTGAATACGAGCCCTGGTTAACTACATCATATAGTTTTTTATTCTTCATTGCCCTATAAATCAGTATCATGATTTACCAGAATAAACTTTGATAAGAGTCAGTTCCTTTATTAGCAATGTGCAACTACAAAGCGAAGACGACAACGATACATCGAAGCAGGGAACAATTATACCATACCATTAAATTCATCACATATACACTCCAACGATGCCATAAAAGGTTCACCGATTCCTGATTCACCTGAAGACTTAGTGACAACTCATGGAGTCAATGAAGAGTTAAGTAATAAAGTGAAGCAGAGAAGGACGGACCAATATACGCTGGTATGCTCTGTTTGTTGTAACCATGGAGACTTGTGTAACAACAAGGGATGTACAAGCGTCGGTATGTGGCAACATTAATTATCAAATTTCTCTAATTTGACATTTTAAATACGTCACTCCTGTAGGATACGTTCACAGTTTTATTCCTGTTAATAACTTATATAACATTTTATAGCTCGTAACATTTTCAAGGAACTTATGAATATATTAACTTATTCATCGTCCAATCTGATTTTTTATTTTAACCAGTCTCCCTTACCGAAAAATAAGGGCTCCGGCAATGCTTCTGGCAAATTTGCCGCAATGTTTGCGGTAAATTTGCCGCAAACCACTTTACGCGCACTTTTACCATGCAAATGAGGTTTGCCGCAAATTTGCGGCAAACTGTTTTTGAAGCAGATTTGTTTGCCACAACATTGCCACAAAGAAATTTGCATATTCCAAATATGGGCAAAGGACAATTGCCGCAAACTTGCCGCAAACTAATTTGCATGGTAAAAGTGCGCGTAAGTTTGCCGGAAACTATATTTGATTACGGCAAATTTACCGCAAACCTCATTTGCATATAGTGAAACATTCAATGTATGATTGAAAGACATTGCTGCAAATTTGCCGCAAACTAATTTGCATGCTAAAATTGCTGTTCTGGCAACCTTTTGGCAAACACACTTTTGCACAAAACTAGAATTGCAGATAGAAAATATTTATTTCATTCCTTTGTCACAATAACTAATTTTTTCTGATTGCTATTTAAAGTCATAAAACTATAATATCCAAACTGAATCACAATCAAACTCATTCCCATCTGATACAGTTGATCTGGTTCTCTTACAAATGTAGCTGCCAATCCTTGCATTACTTATATTCCATATGATCTGAAAGAAAAATAATTCAAAACACATAAACAATTTATTAGTCAAAGATTAATATTTCAGAATTAACTACCTCCAATGAATTTATATGACTAAATTAAATTTATATAATTTATCTACTAATAATGTTTAACTGAAACAAATCATCATTATTTCCCTCATATTGATAATTTACTCTCAGAGAGGTATGCACCTGGAAATTATAACAGTAATTTAAAGTACAATATCACCTTTCCAGAGCAATACACCTCTGTAGAGCAATACACTTTCTACAACACCTTCAAAATTTCCTTAAGCTGATATTTAATATAAAATTGACCTCTATAGAGCAACAACCTCTTAACAACAGTCAATATTTCAGTTCCAAACGGGTGTTGCTCTACAGAGGTTGTACTTTAAAATGGATACAAGTTTGTTGTAGTAATCAAGTGAAGCCCACGGCCCCTATTGAAAAAGTTGACACTTAAAACAATAACTTGTAGATCAAAGGGGTCAGTAGTTTTCTGTAAAATGCTGTAAAATACATGAAACAATGACTGTACATGAAGTTTTAGAAATACAGCAGAATAATTATCTTACATAATATTCATAACATTCAGCATGCATTTACATTTTACTTACCAGGCCATCTGTTTTATGGTATTACAACTGTTGCCTTCCAGCATTTTGGAATTCATGAAGTTCTTTTGAGCCAGTTTATACTGAAGTAGATCAAGATATTGTTTTTTTATGTAATACGTAGTATACTCACAGTTTTTTAAATTAAGATGATCAACCTATATTTCAGGGATTATGATTAACAAGTATAACAAATTACTGCTTAAAAATTCATTAATGCATGAATACTTTAATTTCTATAATTTTCAATATGTCATCAATTTATTTATATATATTTCCAGTAGTTGAGGCTTCATAATCATAATTATATAATACATTATATCTTAATTAAGTTGTATTTCAATACATGATTTGAACTTTTAATAATAATTTATGCTACATACCAGTGAGTTTATCCATAGATCTCAAAAATGATTCTGGAAATCAACTTCAAACAAGAATGAGTCACAACATTACAATATAAAATAATAAAGTATATGTTTTAAAACTTAGATATAGCTTCCAGTGTTATTTTCAATAAAGTATGCATAAAATGCACCCTGGTTGCTATGAGAAGCTAATATACATGTACTTGTATAATGAACACCATATGGGCAGTAGTAAAGCTAGACACAGGGGAATACTCAAACTAGCAAATCACAGAAAACTGAGATACTGATAACAGGCATTATTGGTCAAGGTGCTAATTTGTGTAATAAGAAACAGTATAAGTTTATTGTGTTATATATGTTAATCTCATACCATATCTTAGTGGCCTAATGTATTTGTTGAACCATGGAGTTAGTATGTTACAAGTACAACATGATTATTTTTATCTTCATAACTTATAATATATATATCTGTATCCATTATAAGCTCATTTAAATATATTATATTTTTTATAATATTATTATCTCTGAGAATACTTCATTATAATGCAACATAAGAACAAATACATTAACACAAACACCTCAATAAATAAATATTAAATATTACAATGTATAAGGTGGCCTTAATAATGAGATTTATTTAAGAGTGTAGGCCTATACTGTATTTTGGGGGAAAGTTGTACTTAGACTGGAACAAAGTCAGAATTAGAATGACCTATATACTAAGTAGAGTCTCAATCTACAAATTCAATTCATATATGTATACATTTTAAAATAGGAAGACATTGTAATTAATACTAGGCTAAGTATATGTCATGCAAACTTACACTTGTAAGTCATTCTTGCTAATTATCTGTCTGCTAACTAAATTTGAAAGAAATGTTGAATGTCCTCCACATGTGGAAAAGTGAATAAGGTTCACTATTATAGGAGTAATAATATCCAAATGAGGTGGAATGATTTTACAGTCTAAAATGTTAAGCGAGTCGAAAGCGGGGGCAAAATTTAAGGCGTAATATGCAAATGAGGCGGAATTATTTTTTGGGTTTAATTATTTAAGTCGATCCTTTTTTGCAGTCCACTGAGACAGTGGTAGTGCGTTGTCATTCTGTTTCATCCCTGCCTAATTGGCAAATAATCTAGAGCTTCCAGGCATGAGACAGAAAGTTTGTTTGATATGATTTGTGTGATAGGAATCAAGGTGTGCTAGTGCTATCCTAGCACTTTTCGAATAGACTCCTGGGTTATTTAATGTTTCCAGTGTATATCCGTGTTCGAAATTAGGTTACGACACTTTAAAAATTACTGGTCATATCCATCGATGAAAACTTGAAAGAAATGTTGAATGTACTCCACATGTGGAAAAGTGAAGAAGGTTCAATATTTTAGGAGTAATAATATCCAAATGAGCTGGAATTATTTTACGGTCTAAAATGTTAAGCGAGTCAAAAATGGGGCAATTTTTTTAAGGCGTAATCTGTAAATGAGACGGAATTATTTTTCGGGTTTAATTATTTAAGTCCTTTTTTGCGGTCGTCTAAGACAGTGGTACATGTAGTGCGTTGTCATTCGGTTTTATCCCTGCCTAATTGGCAAATAATCTCGGGCTTCTGGGCATGAGACAGAAAGTTTGTTTGATATGATGAGTGTGATAGGAATCAAGGTGCGCTTGCGTTATCCTAGCAACTTTTAAGACTCCTTGGTTCTTTAACGTTTTCGGTGTATATCCGGGTTCGAAATTAGGTTACGATACTTTGATAATTACTGGTCATATCCATCAATGAAAATTTGACTCTAAGAAATGTGCAATAGGAATCCAGATGCGCTAATGCTACCCTAAGCACTTTTCGAATAGATTCTTTAATGGTTCCAGTGTATAACACCGATACGTGACAAGATTTGAACCAGGGGCATCCGGACTGGTATTCGAGAGCGCTAACCATTTCGCCACCATGCCACCCAAAGTACTCCTTTCAAATCGCAAGATATTTATGGCTTATTGGAAATGCAGGAAGTTTCTGGTGAATATCTGGCAAATATATTTAACCGTTTAAAGTTTTCGGCAAACTTCTAGCGATAACCTTAACAATCCAAAGTTTCTTGCAAACTTACAGCAAACAAATATTATCCGCTAAAGTTTTTGGTGAACCTATGGTGATCCTTACTTAGATATGAAGTTTCTGGTAAACTTCCGGTGAACAGTCATCAGTTTGGCGAATTTGCCGTAACGCCACCAGAAGTTTGCCAGAAGTTCACCACTACCGGCGAAGTCCTGCGAACACTGACTATGATTTTCTGGCGAACGAATCAGTTTGCGGCAACTTTGCCGCAAAGTTGCCGCATATTTACCGCAAACTTTCTATTTTCGTAAGGGCTAACAGTACATAATTAACGAAAACACACGAATATGAATAAGCGCCAGGTCAAATGCTATGTACTATACCTATATATTACATATGATAGAACGTAAACAACCCCCAAGGGATGGCGTATTGTCTATATTATGTTTACGTGTTTGTTTATTAATTGCTAATTGTGCTAACCAATAGGAAAGTTACGGAGGAAAATGTCTGATAAACATCATAGTTACGTGTTATGTTTACGTGTTTGTTTATCAATTGCTAATTGTGCTAAACAATAGGAAAGTTACGGAGTAAAATGTCTGATAAATATCATAGTTACGTGTTAATAAACACTATCACTTCTTGTACCTATGACGAAATTCATGGTACTTTTATTGATAGTCAACAACATTTATTGCCTAAGTACAATTACAATGCGTCATAAAAGGACCTGGCCCCATGATTATAAAGATTTGTTCATACTCAGATCAATTTCGTACTCAAACATTTAATGTTTCAAACCGTAAAATATCTCATAATTTACTTAACTTTTATATTACATGGATAGCCTTAAAACAATAGTAATATTTTCTGGTACAGTAAATATTATTTAGTTGTTGGACTTGCTAGGAGTGGAACAAGTTTCATTCTCAAGATGAGTTAAGCATGTTTTTTATGGCCATAGTGCCTGGTCGCGCCAAATCATGATATTGAAATGTGCTAAATGAATCGCTGATTACTAAAACCCGGAACGGAACGGAACACGGAACGGAACAAAGATCGAAAACTTGCTAAAACCCGGAACGGAACAGAAAAAAAAATCTAAAAATAGAACAAAACTTGCTAAAACCCGGAACGGAACAGTTAATGTTCTAAAAATAGAACAAAATTTACTAAAACCGGAACGGAACAGGCACAATTATTCTAAAAATAGAACAAAATTTACTAAAACCCGTTTTATATATAATTATATATTATACACACATTTTAGGATATGGCACAGACCATGGTCCTATATGTTATAACTGTGCACAACAATCTGGTACGTCAAGTTGTCATCAGATCAAGGAATGTGGTAGGGATGAGATGTGTTATATGGAAGAGATTACAATCACTGACGTCACACTGTATCATACACAGTGTATGGGCAGCAGGGTACGTACAATAACAGATCCAATTATGAACTATACGTACATTAGGTATGTGCATGGTATGCAGGCTACTGTAAAGTTATTAATATTCGCGATGGATTAATTTTCGTTAATTTCGCGGATGAACTAGATCACGAAATTAGATTCCCTCGAATAATTTGCCTCTTAATACGTAACAAGAGGTATTTCTTTCAATATCTTAATTTCACCGAATTTAAGAAACCACCAAATTACCATTTTATTAAAATCCGCGAAATTAATACCCGTGAAAATTAATGATTTTACGGTATGCATTACTTACAGCGCTTTGATTCTTCGCTTACGGTCATAATAGTCATGTAGGTAAACCGAACGAGTTACTAAAGTAGCCGATGAAAAATGTGCGTACGCACACCATGCAGTATAGTCCAGTTAGGATATTGTGACAGTGACGTTGCAGTTTATGTGTACGCAAAAAATCACAACCATTGTCTAAACAGGTAGAGCGAAGTTTAGTATGTTAGTTAGCATTGCAATTATAGTTGCTTGTACGGTATAAGCCTTTATAATTGGTTTTACACCGTTATAGTAGACTCGACCGCTGCGTCACTGTATTTTTATCCTAACTGGACTATACATTTATTGATTAAATGCAATAATTATAAACATGCCTATATATGCATTTACGTGTAGGGTAATTTCATTTTAATTCTTGATCAGTTGAAAAACGATTGCATTTTGCATACAAAACATTACTATGCAAAAATATGCTTTGTAAATGTTATTGTCATGCTCAAAGACCTTAATATTGTTTGCGCCAAGTGTCTTATACAGGAGGATAAATTAAATACGGAATAGTAAAGTTTAAAAATAGTTCATTGCCAGTTGGCAAATGGATGGAGCTTAAGTGTCCAAAACTTAGCTACGACTCGCTCATTTAGACTCGACATTATATTGGAATTAATTAGCAATCACAGGACATACTATATTGTCGTTACTAGTTACTAATGATGCATGAATGTATGATGTAGTGCCATAAACACGATTGGTGAAAAGGTGAAACAGTCCAAATTGCAACAATTATCATGATTTTATTATTTAAACTATTTTCTGCACATTTATTGAGTCAACTATTCTCCATATGCTGCATAAGTAAACCATATGTAACTGAGACTCGCTAGACTTGATAAAGCATTCGCTCGGGGTCTCAGTTTAATTTAGTCAGATAATACGAACCTGTTATTCTTTCGTAACTGTTTGTATTAGACATGTAGCGACCAGAAGATTGTCGTGACATCACCTTCTGTCGTCACACCGATCATCATAGGACGCAACATTCCGTATGTCCACAACATCAGTATGGACAACACTAACACACACAAACGATACACCAGAGCAACACGTAGCTGTTGTGGACATAATCTGTGTAACACATTTCTACCACGTAAGTCAAACATCCTCATGACAGATATCTATGTGCCATCAGGGGTGGTATTTAATATTGATCTTATTTAATTAGAGAATAAGGATAGCCAATCATATTGCCTGTTACTGACCAAGAGTTTAATGTGGCGTGATCTGATTGGTTGTCCTTATCCTTAAGTCAAGTAAGATTAATATTGAATACCAGCCCAGAACATTCATTGTTGCTTTTAACGCCGAAATATATATCTACAATCACTAATGGCTTAGTTTTAGCTTAGAAAGTGCTAGAGTCGGTATTCGTCCCCTGATAAACGTGGTCGTAGTTCCCTGTGTGCTTATCGCTATCAAGTATCGAAAGCGGTTATCAAGTCAATACCTTGGTAGTTAATATCGGAGACAGACAATTTCATCGATAAGTCAGTCAAGTATTTTGGAAAGTTCGTCATTGATGCCATCAGGAATGGTCTGTGGACAGCGATATTGTCATTTCAATCAATCATGTAGAAAGTTTATTTGCACTTCCAGACGGTCACATACCCATATGGACATACTTTCCATATACCGTGTTGTAATGCACGAACGTGTAATCGGATAAAAATGGAATGTTTGTTTATGTGAGTGAGTAGATTAGGGTTTTCAATAGACACCAGACCCCGATCTCCCGAAACATCTCAATTTGAGCTAAATCTCAGCTCAAATTTTGTCGATTGTCTTTGGAGTAACTTTCCAAGCCAGATCAGACTCAAAATTGGTATTACCAAAATGAAAACATTGTTTAGAGCATTATATCAGCAACGTTTCAAGTGCTCAAACTTGAGATTTGTCTTAAACTCAGATTCACATTTGAACAAAATCTCAATTTGAGCTGAGATTTCTCCTTGAGATGCTTCGGGAGATCGGGGCCAGGGTACTGTTTTATCAAAGCACTTACGACAGTCTTAAAGGTACGCTCAAACCCTATGTAATTCATCAACAGTGGAAAATTGTGGTAAAGGAATCTATATCATTAATGATGTTTTGGTAAATGCATTCATTGAAACGATGTATGTTCAAGTGAGTATTTGCTAAGAATTATGAAGAATTTAAATTTGTACGTAACTTTAAGATTTCCGTAAATGCTTTGATAAAACTGCTCCCAGAAAGGCGCATGGTTCAGAGACTTCTAATTATATATACTAGTATGTGAATGCATGGTTGGCATCTGGTGCATTGCTCGAGTGATTTTCCTCAGTCAGCAATGCAGTTTAATTATCACTGTTAAACTTCCTAGAAAATGGAAACTGGGGTCCCTGGATGAGCTGGAGTGGTTGTACCGCCTCATGTGGCTTTAATGGCGCCCAACAACGAACCAGGAACTGTGAGTACCCACCACCTAGACTTGGTGGTCTACATTGTGAAGGCGATGCTACTGAGATAGACAATACATGTGCTAATAAACCATGCAATCAAGGTAAGCCGATAGTATGTATGTCTGACTTTTAAAGTCCCATTATCTCTCAAAACCTTTTGTCCGATCATCCAATAAATGAAATAAAATACAAGAAATTGGGAGGCTTTTCACAAATGACCAATGATTGATGAAATGATGTTAACTGTATATGTTAAAATAGTGTGCCAAAAAGCACATTTAAGTAAATTGTATGGAAGACAAAATACTAGTTTTGCAATGGTTGCTTCCCTTAGACTACAGTTCGTTCTTTTGTCAACAAACCGACTGGATGCTGCCTTTCGTTTTCTTCCTTTTTATGGTGTTTTACACCTTCATGACTCAACTAAAATGCTCAAAATGCATAATTCGTCAGATAAGTTAATAAGTGTTTGCTGTGTGAAAATAGCCGTTTAAGGAATAATTGGGGCTTTAAGTTCACTGCGGATAATCACATACTGTATAAAGTGGTATCAATATCGTCTGTATTAATACTAAAAGCGTTGTGTTTTGATCTTATATAACGCCCGCATTAAACATTATAGGATTAATTCTGTATCGCTCAAGGTTAGACTAAGGGAATTTCAGAATGTCATTACGGATATTAACTATAACAAATCTCTCTAAATTCATATACTTTGCAAATCATAGTAGATCTACAAACCAATAACATTCCCTGCATGTATATTTATTTCACCATTCTTGTCTGTATACTAGATCTACAAACCAGTAACATTCCCTGCATGTATATTTATTTCACGATTCTTGTCTGTATACATGCTCTTCAGAATATCTGTTCACTTCTGCCTACTGTCTGTTTGTTTATAATATTGTTTTGCTATAAGCATATGTATGTATGTTTTATGCAATAAACATTTTGTATTGTATTGATTACATTTTTTCACAGTACATGAAACTTCTCTACTATTATCGAACATACTTGTACGATGTCTCCGTGTAAATGTTTTTTTTTCATTTTATGTGCATCTGTTTTACCCCAAGAGTACTGAAACACGTGATTACGTATGTTAAACAGTTACATGTATAAGGCAAAATATACAAGAAACACCAATTTGACTTGAAAATGGGCAATTTTAAATTGCCAGAACAATAATATATACATGTTTTACATATCTGGGCGAAAACATAACGCAAAACATAACCCTGCAACAAACAACATGTCAATAAAAAGATAAACAGAGGAGGAGGTAGTGAAGGGGGTAGTGGAGGAGGTGGATGTGAAATACGTAAAAACAGATGCAAATAAAATAAATCGATGAGGTGACGCTGAAATTGTTTGAGAACTGATGATGCCGAAGCCTGATTGGTTGAAAGCTACCACGTGGTACAGACTGAGCGTGCTGATAGGCTAAAGGCAACCACGTGGTATTGTTTACTATGTTGCGAATACGGTATTACCCAAATCAACCCGCACCCATTAAAGGAAACCAAAGGCTGTGCATTGAAGTCGAATTATAAATCAATGACATAAATTATTTTATCTAACAATAAATTATATTTAAGGAATGGTTTGTTTAAGCTGTTCAAATTCAATTTACCCAAGAACGTGTAACTACATTGAAACCTGCGGACCCAATTCGGTAAGTTTCCTGAGACATCGCATGCTGTGGTTCTATTTGCAATACCTACGTCATCAAGAGATGTTTGTATAACTCGAACGCGATGAATTGCTGAACAAAAACAAAATTGCCTATATTTTTGTTATGGATTAAAATCAAGGACCGAAACATTTGCCTATGAAAGCATTCAAACATTTGGCACAACTTATAAAGTTTGCATGCACCTAAATATTCAGAAGAAACGATAAATATGGCGGATTTTGTGGGGTTTTATTGTATTGTTTTAACGCGTTGAAGTTATAGCATTTATGTCATTGGCCAACTATCCAAAAATTTACAATATTTATGTCTTCATCACAAAAAATTGTAATATGCAAATTAGCCAAATATGTTCATTTAGCATTTGATAAGCGTCAATCGTATATAGATGATTGGTAGTGATGTACTCGTTAATTGATATATATGTATACATGAGTAGTTATATTCTGTGTTCATAGTGTTTTTTTGTGTTTTGTGTTATGCTCTTTTGTTTACCTTGTTTATTGTATTGTGTACATGCTATTCTGTAAATGTACCTGCCGCCTTTTGTTTACCTTGTTTATTGTATTGTGTACATGCTCTTGTGTAAATGTACCTGCCGCCTTTTGTTTACCTTGTTTATTGTATTGTGTACATGCTATTCTGTAAATGTACCTGCCGCCTTTTGTTTACCTTGTTTATTGTATTGTGTACATGCTATTCTGTAAATGTACCTGCCGCCTTTTGTTTACCTTGTTTATTGTATTATGTACATGCTATTCTGTAAATGTACCTGCCGCCTTTTGTTTACCTTGTTTATTGTATTGTGTACATGCTCTTGTGTAAATGTGCCTGCCGCCTTTTGTTTACCTTGTTTATTGTATTGTGTACATGCTCTTGTGTAAATGTGCCTGCCGCCTTTTGTTTACCTTGTTTATTGTATTGTGTACATGCTCTTGTGTAAATGTGCCTGCCGCCCTTTGTTTAAGGCGACGAACATAAGCAATGTTCTTATTCCAATCAAATAAACTGATACTGTAACATGTATACCCCAATGGCAACCCACAGTCAGAAATGGTAAAGGTTACAGTGACCTTGACCTTTGACCTACTGGCCTTAAAACTAATAGAGGTCTCATCTACTGTTGCTGACCAACCCCCATGTAAAGTTTAAAGATACTAGCGCAAAGCGTTCTTGATTTATTGAACTAAAACCATTTGATCTACCGACCGACTGACCAAACAACAGATCGTCCGACATGTGCAAAGTAATATACCCCCTCATCAAAGATGGGGGGGGCATAATTATGATGACACTAAGGTTTAGCCCTAGATGTTCAAAATCATTCACCTTCTAAAACGTGAAAACAATGTAAAATTACGTTACTTATTTCTCTGTACAAACGACGCCTTAGAGCTAAGAACAGCCATCTATTCATCGTTCTAATCCACTATGTTTGGTGTTTGGTGTATGTCATCCTCCTATAAAGGTTTGTTTATTGCTGAAACTAGGTCATTTAGCTGAAACCTTGCACTTTTTTATTTTGTCTACTTTTTAGGACTTCTGACAGCTAAAACTAGATATTTCAGCCATTTTACTGTTGGAACTAGGTCATTCAACTTGGGCATTCAACTTTTTTATTTGCTTAAACTGGTTCATTTAGAATCTCGACAGCTTGGACATGGGAGGACCATAACTTGTTTAGTTGGGCATTGTGCCTTGTATGTTTTTATGTTTTCTGTGCTCGGCTGGTTCAGGTGGGCATTGTGCCTTGTGTGTTTTTTATGTTTTCTGTGCTTGGCTGGTTAATCTGAGTGTTGCCTTCCCTGTCTGACTTAATATTATCTTTTTGGTGGTACAAACATTTCTTTACCTAATCTTTTACTGGCATCGATCATCCGAAGCATCTCAAGTCTAAATCTTATCTTAAATTGAAAGTTTACTCAAACCAGGAGCTCTTGAAAGTTTACTAGAATTAGCTCAGAACCGGTCGTTTGGTTTGTGATACCAGATCTGAGTTTGTTCTCGCTGTTATATAGCTCACAGTTTGAGACAATAACGAATCGGGGACTGTTCACACCGAAGTACTTAATTTGGTATAATTAATTAGATTTTATTACTTGAAGGTATGCTACCTAGAACGGTATGTAACACGTAATGGGGACACAAGCTATAAATCCGGATGCCGAGATATTAACGTAAGAACTGATTAGATTTTTATTCTTCATAACTTCATCTATATCATTTATCAGTAATTTAGCCACTTTGATTGGCTGATAGTGTAACCACGAGTATTTTGGCCATTTTGATTGGCTAATGATGCAGCCATGAGTGATTTAGCCACTTTGATTGGCTGATGCTGTAACCATGAGTGATTAAGCCACTTTGATTGGCTACTGATGCAACCATGAGTGATATAGCCACTTTGATTGGCTGATAGGGCAACCATGAGTGATTTAGCCACTTTGATTGGCTGATAGTGCAACCATTAGTGATTTAGCCACTTTGATTGGCTAATGATGCAACCATGAGTGATTTAGCCGCTTTGATTGGCTAATGACGCGACCATGGGTGATTTATCCGCTTTGATTGACTAATGATGCAACCATGAGTGACTTAGCCATTTTGATTGGCTAATGATGCAACCATTAATGATTTAGCCACTTTGATTGGCTAATGATGCAACACCATGAGTGATTTAGCCACTTTGATTGGCTAATGATGCAACCATGAGTGACTTAGCCACTTTGATTGGCTAATGACGCAACCATGAGTGATTTAGCCGCTTTGATTGACTAATGATGCAACCATGAGTGATATAGCCAATTTGATTGGCTGACAAAGTAACCGCGAGTGTTGTAGTCCCTTTGATCGACTGAAAATGCAATCATGAGAAATTCAGCCACTTTGCTGGACCGACGCTCTAACCAATAGATCTGATATTTTACTCAATTTGTGAAGATATTGATGAATTGCTACTAAGTGAGGATGAATGGTCCCCGGTACTACTAATGTACGTAAATAACCCAGGGCCGGTATTTATAAAGCATCTTAAGTAAAAACTTAAATATTTTGGCTTAAGATAAAATATTGAGCTGACCATATTTCACAAGAAACGAAAAAAAAAACATGATTTCTATATGATTACTGTAGCTCTTTACATAATGCTTCTAAACAATGTAAATAATTGTTAATATTAGTTTTCCTGTTTAGCTGATACACATAAGCAAAATTTGAGATTCTAAGAAAATTCTAAGTTTTCACTTAAGATGCTTTATAAATACCGACCCAGCATATCTACGTATCTACGACGTATGAACTTAGCAAATGTGTAAGTTGATAAAATGCCATTAAAATGCTCACCCTTTGTCTACTAAGATGCTCTTAAAACAACAACGACTTACAGGGTGTTAAAAAAGTTCGTTCTCAAATTTTTAGTTTCAATAGTTGATTTTTCTGACGTCAGAAGAATATACAATTTTCAGGTTAAATTCTAGAGGGTTCTACCATTGTTCAAATATTTCAAGCATTAATTGAAGTTATTTGCGTAAGAAATTAAAAGTGTACACTGCGTACAACGTTCAGATAAAATTTAGTATGAATTCAAATTTTGAGAACAAACTTTTTTAACACCCTGTATTTTCCAGCAAAAGTTATTATTTCGAGAACATTATCATGTTAGTGCTACCATACAAACTTGAGAATAATGCGTCATAGCATTTCATAAAGCGTTTACAAGGGGTGGTATTCAATATTGATATTACTTAAGGATAAGGACAACCAATTAGATCACACCATATTAAACGCTTGGTCAGTAACAGGTGATGCGATTGGGTATCATTATTCTACAATTAGATAAGATAATATTCATTACCACCCAAAAACTGTTCACGTACATTTTGTATTTCCTGTATTGGTTAGAGTTAGTGCCAGTATCTTGTTAATGAAGCCGTGGTTTTTGGAGGATTTGTCATTGGTGATACCGCGTTGTTGTAGTCTGCGTTCTGCCTAGTGACTGGATCGTTTACTAATAGCATACTGTCTTCTTTCAGCAATGCAGCAATGGTGTGCGCAATGGTAAACGATTTTTGGACAATGGGGATATTTTGTCATGTACGGAATGTTGTCATGGAAACCTTTGCAACAGCCATGGTTGTAACACACATCGTAAGACTATTCTACTTTTGTTAGCCTTTGTGTCCATTGTTATTGTACATTCCATTCAATAGGTCTCTTGCATCTAAATATATGATATGACTCTACGTGTTTATTATACTTTTTTGAACATAAGACTCTTTTTAAATGAGGGGATAAATTGCTTTGCACAGATCGGTCCGTCTGTCGGTTTGTCGGTAGACCAAATAGTTTCCGTTCAATAACTGAAGAAAGCATAACCGTAGGATTCTCATCCTTTACATGGCGGTTCGACATCAACAGTAGATGATCCCTTTTGATTTTGAGGTCAGTAAGTCAATGGTAAAGTCTACTTTCTGACTATTGGGCTGCAATGGGGGTATAAGTATTCTACACACATCTCTTGGTAAATTGTACTTGGTAATCTACATTAAGTTTATCACGTTTCACGTACTAGCTAATTCAGATGCTGTTGAGGTTTATGTTAAGAGTATAATGTAATCGATGATTGAGGTAAGTGAATCATTTATGTCCTGTGTTGACACTTTTAATGTTTAGTAAAAGGTAATAGAAAATCGGACAGGTAATGATGGATTCAAATATACTAAAGAGTATAATGTATTCGATGATTGAGGATAATGAATCATTTATGTCCTGTGTTGACACTTAATGTTTAGTAAAAGGTTAAAGAAAATCGGACAGGGAATGCAGCACTCAAATTAAACAGCCAAGCGCAGAAAACATAACACTTCACATATCTAAAATTACACGGTGGAATGTCAAACACTCAACTGAACTAGAAAATGAACTTGACCACTGAAAGACAAAGTTTCCGCTGTAAAAAAGTCAAAAGTCCAAGCCCCAGCTGTTCCAAAGTTGTTCTTTGACCAGATTCGTGATGTAATATTTCAGCGTATCCGCCAGACAGTGGACCAACATGTTACAGCTGTGACCAACAAGTTGATTCACAACATTGTAATAAAATAGATGTATGTAGCAAAGGAATGGTACGCTATTTGACTTCGTTTCCGTCTAGTTTAGTACCGTTTTCAAGACCATTTTCTGCATTCAATTAAATCAGCGATCCGATCATCTTACCAGTTTTTTTGCCTAGTTGTTAATTAACAGGTAATAACTTTAGCAAGACACCATTCCTGATGCCGGCATTCTAACGTATACTAGACCACTTGTTCTGATAGCGCAACAACCCCGTCATGACATGTCAAAATAATGTGGCACAGTACCAAATATTACATATGATCACTTGTTCCAATTCGGTGTGACGTTAAATCTATCCAAAAAAAAAAGTTTATTATGTATAAACTTCAAATAAAATCATTGTTTCTCATATAGAAATTGTCGACAACCTGCAAACGTAAATTACTAAAGTTGTAAAACAACAAGCTCATTATGTACCATACAAAACCACAGTTAATAAATTAAGGGTCAACATGTTCCTTAAGAGCAAACTGACGTTTTGTTTTGTTTTCAGATATGTGGTCTCAAGAAGCTTCCATTTAGAGACGTTATTTACCAGACAATGTGTCTAGACCCTGTGGTAAGACATTCTCTGTCTACTTATGTAAGCGGTGATAGCTCACAGGTAACGCACTGGACTGTGATTCCAGAAGTCCCGGGTTCAATCTCCGGCATGTGAGCTGGACATATAAGTACTGTAAAGTATATGGTTAAAGATGACATGAAGTTATATAGTACTATACCCCGGGTACATTAAAGGGACTGTCTCACATATTGGTGTATTGCAAACATCAGGGCAGCATCTTTAAAAGAACCAGACTGTTTATTCGAAATAAAGAGCTAAGCACACTCCTGCATCGCTGGACATGTCTGTAACTAATGTCTTTCTCTTCCTACGGTGGGTTTTCTCTCAATCTGTCCCTCTGTACATATCATGCTGTATTCATATCTGCACTGGTAGATGATGCCCCTGCGCCCTTGTGGTGGCAACACTATGTAAAGCGCATTTAAACGTGTGTCGCATAAAAAGGGCACAATGTAAATCTGGGATTTATGTAACAACATTGTAATTAACTTATTATAACCTTATCATAAACTAACATCGTAAACTAGCATACACTTTGTCCAAAATATAACCTATCTTACACTACCAAGTATCTTCTGTGCAATTGCGCACTTTCTAAATAATCGGATATGTCAATACAGTAAGAGATCTTCTAGGAACGTTTCCTTTACATTACCTGTTGTATGTTTAGTTCACTTTTGTTTAATACCAAGTCTCCATTGTCTTTAATATTGTGACCAGGTAACATTACTAGTCAACTTAATTTCGCGAATACAACTTTACGCGTTTTGCCCATTGCCGGCAGATTTTTGACGCGTCAAAACATTTCTGGATAATATGCAAAGTGTTTTAGGCTGTCTTCTTCTTTTTTATGAGATTTTACGATCACTCTTAAAACAAGTGTTATTTCACTTGTTTTAAAGGGGCGTGCCCTGGAACTGAAGTGTCTCGAACAGCAATCAAATTGGCATCATTTTAATATCTAAGTCAAATAATGAAAACCCTGTAAAAAAAATTACGAAATATCCCGCTAGTTTTTTTTTAAATATTTCAAGAATAGCTAAATATCGTTGTCGTCAATAAAAAGCTGACAAAATATCGAACTTTCGGTAATAGTTGGTTTTACAAGTGAGAAACGCATTTTTGTTGTATGCAAACCAAGACACTTCAGTTTCTGGGCACGCTCCTTTCATAGTGAATGTTTTACAGCAATGTTTGTCGACGAATCCAGGTGATGATGTTTACCCGAAGTGTTGTACAACCTCATTGTGTACATTCTCAATCAAGGATACTAACAGTGCAGCTTGTGTCCGTACGTTCTTTTGTACTATGTTTGATAATTTCTTGTATTTGTTTCTTGGTACATGTTTACACAGGTAACTGTGTCATTAATAAAGAGTCAACACACACATTTTTTGTATAAAATTTATGATATCTAAGATAACATAAATTTTATAAAAAAAATACTTTACCTTATATCAATGATACAGTTATCTGTGCATTTATACGCATTTATAACAACTAGAAACATATCCCTCTTTCACAGGTAATATGCAACCTCCTGAGCTTATTCAGTTGCGATGAAACTGACAACAAATGCCATTATAAGCACATGCATACTAATATTGCCTTTAGACCTAATGTATTGTTGAGTTCCATTGGCTTGTCAAATATACACAATAAGACATTCCAAAATTACACAAAAATCACGCAGAAATGGCGGCAGCCACTAACACATGCATAGAACGAACCAATGGAACCATCCATATCCCCAAAAACAGGATATATCAAACATGCTTTTATTCTACCTCGCAACGAATGACATACAGTAGACTTTGAATGTCGTACATAATTAACCGTTAAGGGAGATAATTACAAATGGTAGTTACATTACAGTGAAGTACGGGGAGACTTTTCACAGCCACCACACGACACTTAACACCTTCTCTGTAGTGCTACTTAAACACTGGAGCGCACAGACAATACAAAGCCACACAGAAAAGTCATCTCCAGAAATGTCAGGAGATCTGTCCAGTTTGGATTATGATAGAGTGACGCAGTGGTCGAGTCCACTTTTACTTTAGTAAACCAGTTATTACAGCTTGACCAGACATCTACACGTTCAATGCTAAACTGAAACATTTACCTGTTCGGGCAATTGTTGTAATATTTTGTTAGTTCAGACATAAAACAAAACGTAACTCTTCACATTACAATACATGTATTTATGGCTGGGGTTTTGGCGCTAACTAAAGACTAGTCTGAATCGATTAGTTTATACTCATTTATTTAAGGTCGATTGTGAAACAAGTTTTTCCAACTTATATTAATCACTATCGACACCTCATTCCTGATGTTATCCATCGCCACGAGGGTATGAGAGGAGAAGCCAGTTTCCCTTTTATGCTGAATTTCTGGTACCATTTTTATTTCTTCTTTGGTATGACGCGGCCAGGGATCGATCCCGAGACCTCTCGCACGCGAAGCGAACGCTCAACCACTAGGCTATCGAGGAGAAGGTTACTCTGAATCGATTAACTGCGCATGTCTGGTTTCCTCCAGACGCGAAAAACCCATATCTGTGTTTAAGTAGTTTCAAGATGTATAAGTGTATGTGATCACCAAGTTTGTCTTTAGTCAGTATATGTTATATTTTCAGCCGACATCTCCCCCCTCACTTGACCAATTGCATGACAGTTCATTCTAGTTGTCAGCACTCGTTGTAAGGGAGTTGTAGATAGATAGATAATTTATTTGAATTTCCAGAAGGTCACAGACCCATGTGGACATACATATCATATATACAATGCAAATTTTAAAGTATACACATATGTACACACACCACACACACGCACAATACACGCACGCACACGCACGCACAAGCACACGCACGGGCACGCACGCACGCACGCACGCACGCACACACCCACCCACCCACCCACCCATGCGCACACATACACCATGTACATACGTACACATGTTTCAACACAACCTGTACAATTTTGTATAACTTATCCCTACCAAACTAAAGACAAGCAGACCCTTTGTCCATGCAGTTGGCCTTTTTAATAGGTGGTCATCGTCTAGAGTCTTATACTTTTCGACAGCTTGGACTTGGGTGGATCTGCGCTTGTTTAGTTGGGCATCGTGTCTTTATGTGTTTTATGTTTCCTGTGCTCGGTTGGTTCAGTTGGGCATTGTGCTTTGTGTGTTTTTAATGTTTTCTGTGCTCGGCTGGTTAAGTTGAGTGCTATCTTACCTGTCTGACTTAATATAATATTTCTAAATCAAATCGTTCTTTGAAGAACAATGCCATGAAATCAGAAAAATGGCACAGCAACAATGTAGAAATTGTTTTGGAACACATTTTACAAATCTCTAGTTAATTGGACTAGTTTTTTGTTATTATTCTTGTAATGAGATGTCGGATTGAAATGATTTTCAGTGAACCATGCTAGAATGACAATGTCATGATAACACTTTCCTTGATATCGTAGAGGAATTTGACCCTGAAACAACTCAAGGTTTCTAACAAGATTTGTAGTTTGATGCACATGAGAATACTTGATTTTAATGTACAGTATTATTATGTTGTAGTGAACTCACGAAACTAAAGGAGTTGACAATACATGTATTCACTGTGGTGATAAACAGGAAAATTATTTAATCATTCCAATATATCTTTATTATAATGTATGTATAGTATATAATATATACGAAAGCGGATAAACTGAGTAAACAATAGGCTAGACGGAAATAATCTGATTTAACACGCGTCCTGTTGATGCAAATTTATTTCCGTTACTAGCACATAAATTTCAATGTTATATACAATGTACATGTACGTACACATAGTTCAATTCATTACTTATAAATGTTTATAATGAATAAAGTCCATCTCTACTGTCGCTTGCTTGTTAAAATATACAGTTCTTGTACATTTGTTGGTATAATCGACAGTACTGTACACACAAACATACATTATGTAGTCAATAATTTATTCAAGATCAGTCAGTATTATAAGTGCTGTACTCCACACATCGGTATGGGAGTGACAAGGCATACATCTAGGAACGGATATATTGGTCTATGAGACTTTAGTCCTGACATATCTCCAGTATACAAGTGAAATATGGACTATACATATACTTGACACACAAGGAAACTAATAGACGATTTCCACATAACCAGCATCCTTCGACTCCTCAACATAAGATGGCAAGACAATATTTACGTGTAGTTTATACGTTTAAATCGTACACAGCGACCGTGTTGTTCTCCTTGTTGACCTGCATCCGCAGACTCCTCAACATAAGGTGGCAAAACAATATCTACGTGTAGTTTATACGTATAAATCATACACCGAGACTGTGTTGTTCTCCTTGTTGACCTGCATCCGCAGACTCCTCAACATAAGGTGGCAAAACAATATCTACGTGTAGTTTATACGTTTAAATCATACACCGAGACTGTGTTGTTCTCCTTGTTGGGTCCAGTGATATTGTTAGTTGTGTAGAGTCTATGTGTGGTTTCACAGTACGCCATGCTCATTGGATCTGCTAGATGCTTGTCTACTATCACTTTGCTTGTCATGAAATCTGGCGACACAAGGTGTATACACCCATTCCCCCAGCTACAAATAAACAGAACACCATCAGAGGTAACCACAAGACCACGTGGTGACTGCAGCTTATCGTGTGTGTAGGTGCCAAGAATTGTTCCATCAAATGTAATAGCCCGGACTTTGTTGTCGGTCGTGTCTGGAACAATGACGGTATCCTTCTCTCCTCCGAACGTAATGTAATGGGGACTGTATAGAATATCTACATTGTTTTGTTTGTGTTGTACTGTATGCAGGACATTCCCTCGTCTATCTAGAATTTCTATTCCACCCGGATATCCGTATGTTACAGCAAATTTCTTATCACTGTATGCAGCAACACAATATACACGTGATCTAATTTCTATCTTGTGCTGTTTGGTAAATTGACTCTTTTTAACATTCAAGATTTGAATTATTCTCTCGGAGGGCAGGGTCACAGCTACTTGGTCTGAAAGAACAGCTGTCACACTGCACGGTGATGAGGATGTCCTATGGCATGATACTACTCTTTTAGTATTTGTGTCGATTAACTTGATGTTGTTATTGCTTGCATCAGCGACAACAAGTCGATCTCGTCCAAGAAGTGTGCAATCAGTGATCCAGCAATTTTCTTTGTCGACCCACTTTGCATTCACATTCAGTGTTTCCCTATATAAGGCGGTCGTTCTTCTAATATCCTTGACACTAAGTTTACTTTCCACCAGATAACCTAGTGGAGCGCTGGTTGATATAAGCTTTTCTAGTTCAACAGAAGGATTAAACACGGGTTGTTGTTGGTGAAGATTGTGTTGTGATTGTTGAATCTTAGTAATCTCGCGTTTCATTTTACCCAGGCTCTGCTTAGCTCGTTTGCTGATAACAAATATTGAATTCACATTGGCATTCGAGTCGTCAGTCTGTATTCCGGTCAGCATGTCTTCAACTTCACATTTCCTTGCCTCAGTCTCAGCAATCAAGTCCATCATTCCAGTTTCGTACGCATTCTTCCTTTTTGCTGCTTCGTCTGTAATTTCTTTTTGAACTTGGTCAAGATAATCATTGACACTTTTGCGGAAAGTTGCAATATGTTGCTGGAAGTTGTTGTACAGTGTGTCCATGTTTTTAAGGTTATCATCGAATGATTCTTTCAACTCTTCTATTTCTTCATGAAAATTTTCAAGCTTTCGCTGTATCAGTTTGAATTCTTCGGTTGCTTGGAAACCATCGGCAATATCTTGAACCCTGTCTTTTTTACAGGATGTATGGTTAATGGTCATGCAATCCACACATCCTGGTGTATCGTGAGGCTTGCAGAAAAATCGAACAATTTCAGGATAATGAACTTTGCAGACTTCCAAACAGAGGTCTTGATCGCCATGTCCTTCTTGACTTTCAGGCATGCGATTCTTATCTATGATTGTGTGACCTCTTGTCAACTTTTGGTTTTTATGTACTCCCAGGCACGTTACACATAGATATTCATGGCATACTTTGCAGTATCCCTCTACAGCTACATATCTTCGTCTATGCATGCAAGGTTCACAAAACCTTTCTGCAGCATCCGTTGATGCTCTGCTGAACGAGTTCTGGAATGACCATTGCGATGTTCCTCCTTCGGCCATGTTGGTATTGTTATGAATTATATGTGTTCCTTTAAAACCCGGTTCCGGCACAAGTACGTGCGATACCTGTAAGTGTATATATACAAACAACATGACTAGTAATACAAGTAATTAAGAAGTGCAAGCAATACAGAAGTCCCCTACCGGTTTGAAGCTATTTTCAATGTTTCTGTTGCCATAGCAACCACAATTTTTGTCAGAGGCAAAGTATTTTTAGACGTGCATAATCCACTTTTTGCCCCCTAACCACATATCAAGTTACATAAACCTACCTTGGAAACTGTTTGAGTTATGTCAGGATCCAGATTTTTTGACGGACGGACGGCAAACCTATAGTCCCCTCCGGCTAAAAACCGGTAGGGGACTAACAACATAACTAACCTGTAGCACATGGAAGGCTGCATTCACAAATAAGAAATCAACTGGACACACCTTTAACATACGTCATGTCAACATGGCTAGTTCAAGTAGAAAACGCAATCATGATCCTATTGTCTGGTAACCATTGTGAATAGAACACTCGCTTGTTTCCCGAGTGATCCGGTTTCGAATCATGGGATCGGGCAGGTTTTTCTGCCCTGACTGGCTATGGACATATGCCAGAGGCGCCCTTTAGTTTAATATAAATGAAATAAATTTTATATCAATCACAAATCTATCGCTCTATTTACCATACATGTACTATACCAACGTTTTTTCAAAGGCGTTGTATGTGTCAAATACGCCAAATATGCTTCCCAATAAATAAGAAATTATTTTTTCCTCGAAACCACCAAACACACTAAACAAGAACGTTACCACTAAACAAGAACGTTACCACTAAAGAAGAACGTTACCACTAAACAAGAACGTTACCACTAAACAAGAACGTTACCACTAAACAAGAACGTTACCACTAAACAAGAATGTTACCACTAAACAAGAACGCTACCATTAAACAAGAACGTTACCACTAAACAAGAACGTTACCACTAAACAAGAACGTTACCACTAAACAAGAACGTTACCACTAAACAAGAACGTTACCACTAAACAAGAACGTTACCACTAAACAAGAACGTTACCACTAAACAAGAACGTTACCACTAGACAAGAACGTTACCACTAAACAAGAACGTTACCACTAAACAAGAACGTTACCACTAAACAAGAACGTTACCACTAAACAAGAACGTTACCATTAACGAGAACGCTACCACTAGTCAAGAACGTTACCATTAAACAAGAACGTTACCACTAGACAAGAACGTTACCACTAGACAAGAACGTTACCACTAGACAAGAACGTTACCACTAGACAAGAACGTTACCACTAGACAAGAACGTTACCATTTAACAAGAACGTTACCACTAGACAAGAACGTTATCACTAGACAAGAACGCTACCATTTAACAAGAACGTTACCACTAGACAAAAACGCTACCACTAGACAAGAACGCTACCATTAAACAAGAACGCTACCACTAGACAAGAACGCTACCATTAAACAAGAAAGTTACCACGAGACAAGAACGCTACCATTAAACAAGAATCTAAACAAGAACGTTACCACTAAACAAGAACGTTACCACTAAACAAGAACGTTACCACTAAACAAGAACGTTACCATTAAACAAGAACGCTACCATTAAACAAGAACGTTACCACTAAACAAGAACGCTACCACTAAACAAGAACGCTACCATTAAACAAGAACGTTACCATTAAACAAGAACGTTACCACTAAACAAGAACGCTACCATTAAACAAGAACGCTACCATTAAACAAGAACGCTACCACTAAACAAGAACGCTACCACTAAACAAGAACGCTACAATTAAACAAGAACGTTACCACTAAACAAGAACGCTACCACTAAACAAGAACGCTACCATTAAACAAGAACGTTACCATTAAACAAGAACGTTACCACTAAACAAGAACGCTACCATTAAACAAGAACGCTACCATTAAACAAGAACGCTACCACTAAACAAGAACGCTACCACTAAACAAGAACGCTACCACTAAACAAGAACGTTACCAATAACAAGAACGTTACCATTAAACAAGAACGATACCATTAAACAAGAACGCTGCCATTAAACAAGAACGTTACAATTAAACAAGAACCATACCACTAAACAAGAACGTTGCCTCTTAACAAGAACGTTACCACTAAACAAGAACATTAACTAAAAAATCCGCTTACCTTAATATCGGCGTTCCATCACAATTCTTGAAAATATTGAAGATACATTAGACAACGTATTTCCCCCAATGTCACCTCGAAACTGCACATCATAACATCGTCCTTGTCTTGGTATACGGTAACTATTGATCGATCATGCGTTGTGTGGTTCAAGAGAAAAGATCCTGTACGAAACAGCGGACATGTATACCGTGACAGATAAACACAGTCAATAAATTTTGAAGTGACATACAACGTTTTCACAATTTGATTTTTTTTTTGAAATTATATTTTATTTAAAAGCGTTTTTTAGGGAAAGATAATTTTATTTTCCTCGTCTATATGTAGATGTGGGTCGAGGGCATACCATGAAAACTAGGATCACTTTGAAAGTACACGTAGCTGTATTCATTTCTAAGACATGTAAACACTAGTTCTGACATAATACAAAGTACAATTTATTGCGATATTCTTATGTTGAGCGATATATTGCCATCACAGCCCTCTTGTATATACATGCCAAAATATGCAACTATCTATTCCTACTGGTCAAACGTTGAGACGACGTCAATATAAACTTAAACAATTGATCAAATTTACCTTGTCCGAGAAGGTTTTAAACTCGAATCTAGAACGGATAGCATTCTCCAATATTTGATATCAACTTTTTGGAAAAACAGCAAAAAAAGACATTCATATCCATTTTTGGGGATGTGGATGGTTCGTTCTATGTCTGACTCTTGCGTGGATGGCTAGGCGCTGACGTCGTTTCTGTGTGGCTTTGGATTGTCTGTGCGCTACAGTATTTGTTTATATTTTCTATCAGCATGGATGTTGAACTAGTTGAGATAGCCATTACTAAATAATACAACATGTACCTTTCAAAGGGGGAATATGTCTAGTTTGTAGGTGTTTTATTGCAAAGCTGCAGAATCTAGTACGTCAAGCTTTTTATTTAATTAAGTCAACGAAAACGCATTTGGCTAACTTTTATACATGATGTACAGTGCTTTCATAGAGAATACATATGAGCCAGTCTCCAGGAAAACCTGCTATAATGACATTATGTAATTACTATATTTAACAAGATTTTAATAAAGCTCTAAAATAAGGAAAAATACATATCTATTGATTCTATTTTAAGTAATTGATCCATATAGTACTATACCTTAGCTTTAAATTTTCCTACGGATTATGTTGAAATCACATACTTCGTTGCTATGGTGACCAATTTCAGAAAAGTACTCTGATTGAGAAAAATGAGGATTTAGTCGTTTCAAACAGTAGTAGCCTTTTTCTGAATGCAAACAATTTCAATTTTGATATATATTTTAAAAATTAAAACGTAATTATAGAATTTGGTACTATTTGAACAGTTTATGTCAAGAATTGATCAAATGGTGTAATAATGAAATACTTATTTCAGTTACATCGAATAACGTTTGAATGACGTTTGCGACGTCACACAAAAAGCTCCGAATAGGAACTCTACAAAAACAGCTGTAACATGCTTTAAACTCAAGATATTACCATAATATCTTTTGCAATTTGCTAAATTAACATTATTCTGTAATACTATGGAAAATCTTAAAATCAATATTTTTATCAAAATAGCAGGTTTTCCTGGAGACTGGCTCATATACATGAATGCCTGGTGCACAGTATTTGGGCAAATTGTGTTAGCATCAAGGTCAAAAAATAAAGTTTAATATTTTTATGTCAAATCAAGTGTTTTATATGAGTACATGTATCTATTTTATTGGTTAATTTAAAAAAAGTCATTCCCGTTAATAGTTTTTGTGAAATTTAGCATTTTATACGGCTGATCAGCTTAGGGGACGGACGTTACATAGAAATACAAATCTGCAAATATTTTTTTAATAAACATGTTTGTTTCATAATTAACCATATTATCTATTTTCTGGACACCAACTTTTAAGCAAGTACAAAAAAATTCCTGCAGATTTAGATTTTTATGAGTTTTATCATCATGTCAATCCATTTTGAGTTATGTTTTTTTATATTTTTTAAAAATATTTGTCTGTTGTTAACTTGTGCACAAATTCTAGGAAACATAAACACAAATATGATAAATAGTTGAATACATAGTAATAAAGTTATACATGTTTACTCAATAATTTGCCCATTGAAACAAAGTATGATCTATAAATATGATCCTGAAAATAGGGGACGGACGTTACATTTAAAGGGGACGGACGTTACGCACAAACATAATGTCTTGTTCTCTTCTTTTTTCAGCTCATCATAACAGATTATATAATTGATACACATTGTTTAGATAAAATAAATATGTCAAAAACATTTTTTATGCAAAACATGCTATTTATGATTTTAGATTCCGGAGTTAGTTCAACTCATATAAATGTGCAATAACCAATTATTATAAAAAGAAATTTTTTGTAAAAGGCATTTAATATAATATTGTGAGTGATACAGGAATGTTCCACTTATAAGATCAATGATTAAATATTTATAACTAATTTATTTGAAATAGTGAGAGGAACATCAGACTCAGATATTAAATAAAAGTTGAAGAAATTATTTCACTTAAGATTGATCATTCTTATTTAGTATTAGTGAAACATTTCCCGATAAACACAGTGTTTTTCTAGAGCATTCATGGTTGCAATACCATATTTAAAAGCAACTTAATAGCTTATTATGTGATCAGTATGTCTATAGTATACAATACTTTAATAATTTCAATCAAACAATATTGAGCTCCTCCCATAATGCACAGAGCAATACTGTCTAAGAGACTAATAGCCCCACCCACAGTTTAACTACAGTGTGAAATTATCTTTACAGTTTTAAAATAACTCTTCCCAATTAGGTAATATTGCATAATCCTTGCTCAAATCCTTACAGGGATCTATGTTTTTACAAGACATTGATTATCAATTATTGAAGCTGCAGGAGGCAGGAAATAGACCATAAAACTCCTAAGACTTGAAAGGGTTGTATATTGGTATATTGTTAATTACTGGTTTTGGGGACAGTAGCTGAACAATTAGGGGTCATGTAACTTGGTGACAGCTGTCTATGTTTTTACAAGGAATTATATTGATTATGAACTTACTGAAGCTGCAGGGGGCAGGAAATAGATCATAAAACTCCTTAGACTTGAAAAGGGTTGTATATTAGTTTATTGCTAATTACTGGTTTTAGAGACAGTAGCTGCATAATTAGGGGTCATTTAGTGAAATTAAAGTCTTGCATCAACTAAAAAATTATGCTTTTAATTGGAAGTCAACTAAACAACATATTTATATTATACATTCAGTGTCTTATTTAAATGAATTTCTAACAAACATTTAAAACTATCACTTAGTTTTCATGTTAGTAAATAATGTTAAAATATTTATGTATATAATATCATTTTAATAAAACCATTATTTATAAAATATTATATCAGTAATATGTGTATACAAGTCATATGGTTGCATTTTAATAAATTGTGTACTATTGCGGTGAATATTTATAAGTCTCTTATAATTCTGTATTAGAATGGTCACATAATATTGTAACTTTTTTTTGTTTATGTGATATATAATGCAATTGTATTTGAATATATGTGAATGAGACTAAAATAAAGAAATAAAGTTCTGCTTGATATTTAGGGTGTGGTGTGAAATCATGTTTTTGTATTAAACTTCTTAAAAGTGTTGAAATATTACTGAAATTGATATATTGTATGCATCTATCTGAAATAATGACTGAAATCAAACTGGTGAGTATCTGACAATACATTACTAGTAGCTTTCAAAGTTTGTAACGTCTGTCCCCTTAAATTGTAACGTCCGTCCCCTTAAATTGTAACGTCCGTCCCCTCAGAATATTAATGTTATTTTAATCTTTCTAATATAAATTCCCATTTGGAAGTTTGCAGTTCCATTTTTCTAATAAGGTAGTATAATATAAGAGAATTAAAAAATTTGTAACTTGATTTATAGCAACTATTTTTTATAATTAAATGAGAAAAAAAGTGAAATAAAAATTGAAAAAATCTAAAACCTGTATAAATAACCATTACATTTGTGAAAAATAATTCTTACTATCACTAAATTTTAAAAGAAACTAATTCTATGCATGATTTTGACATAAACTTTCATTTAAAATCAAAATTAATCATAATACAGTGATTTTAAGTAACCATGTCTAATAGGGGACGGACGTTACGGGGACGGACGTTACATCATTTTTTTTTCATCACTAAAAAAATGTCATTTGATTTAATAATATCAATTTTTTTTTGCTGTTTCTACAATAAGACTGATTATATGCATAAATTAATGCCAGTTAAAGATATTTATTTGTTGTTTTTTAGTAAATACAGAGGGGGGACGGACGTTACAGATTTCCTGTGACAAACAAATTTTGAACCACAAAATTTGTAATTTCAAAATTACTGTTCTTTTGATTTACCAGAAGTTTTTTTTATTCAAATCAATGATTATTTCCAGATAAAAATATGAAACAAATCTTGCTATAAACTCTTTAATTATTTTTTCCCCAACATTTTATTAAATGAAGTACTCTCTCAAAATGGACTTGTGTACACGAGTACCTTTTTACTTAAAATGATGTAGAACAATAATAAATTTACCAAAATCTATGGTTTATACCTCATTGGAAAGAGAATGAATTTGTCTGTGCAGGGAAGTTAATATAAAGTGTACATTAAGTAATATTCAAAACACAGTTCATGTTGTATAAAGGGTAAAAATGTGATGCTAACGCATTACATGCAAAAATGGCCAGTTTTCGCATGTTCTAAGGCCTGATAATAAATTCTGAAGATGTGACATTGAACGAAAACCATAGAAACATCTGTAATACCCTTTGATGCAATAAATACAGAAAAAAGTTTGAAAAAAAACTAAAAGGGAAAAAAATTATGGCCTTGTACACCTGTTTTTCTGTAATTTGCCCAAATACTGTGCATCAGGCATGTACACTGTTGGGTGCATGGGCATTCAGCTTTTTGATTGCTGAAACAGGTTCACTTAGAATTTCGACAGCTTGGACATGGGAGGATTATAACTTGTTTAGTTGGGAATTGTGCCTTTTATGTTTTTATGTTTTCTGTACACGGCTGGTTAAACTGAGTGCTGCCTTCCCTGTCTGACTTAATATTATCTTTTTGGAAGATATAGACTTGACATGATTGTATTTCAATTTTAGACTTTCGTGTTGCGTACTATATAATTAAGTATATACATGTATATGATTAGTAGTCCCTGTTCGGTATACAGTTATTTAGTATTACTATATTTTATCATTCAGCTCCGTCAATTACTTCAATCGCAGAAACTGGCAGTATAACAGAAGACTCGATCATCGCGCTAACATGTCAAACATCTGGTACACCAAAACCTAATATAACATGGATGGTGTTTAAGGTAGGTACACACGCTTCTATCATTACACGCACCTAACATTAACTGGATGGTGTTTAAGGTAGGTCACACGCTTCTATCATTACACGCACCTAACATTGCATGGATGGTTTTTAAGGTAGGTACACACGCTTCTATCATTACACGCACCTAACATTACACAGATTGTGTTTACGGTAGGTACACACGCTTCTAACATTACATGGATGGTGTTTAAGGTAGGTACACACACAGACCTAACATTACATGGATGGTGTTTTTAAGGTAGGTACACACACAGACCTAACATTACATAGATGGTGTTTAAGGTAGGTACACACACAGACCTAACATTACATAGATGGTGTTTAAGGTAGGTACACACACAGACCTAACATTACATGGATGGTGTTTAAGGTAGGTACACCCGAACATAACATTACATGGATGGTGTTTAAGGTAGGTACATACACAACTAACATTACACGGATGGTGTTTAAGGTAGGTACACACACACCTAACATTGCATGGGTAGTATTTAAGGTAGACACACACACCTAACATTACACGGATGGTGTTTAAGGTTGGTACACACACACTAACATTACAGGGATAGTGTTTAAGGTAGGTACACCCAGACCAAACATTTCATGGACGGTGTTAGCACAGGAACTTGCATTTATAATTTAAAAAAAATGAAAAAACAATTTTTTTTTCTTTTTTTTTTCAAATTATAAATGCAAATTCCTGTGGTATTATGCTACCATTTCTCTAATGATTGAAAAATTGCGAGTTGTGCTTTGGGTTCTTAATAAAGCGTACATGTTTGGTTACATTGTAGAATCGAGAGGACACAGTGGATGTAATAGATAATATGATTTATATTGGACCGCTAGATCAACATATGCTGGGAGCTTATAAATGTGTAGCCAGTAATAACTGTGGAACTGTGGAACAAAACTTCACCATTTCTCAAATTGGGAAACATTGACATCTCACTCGGAACACCTCATCCGTTTAAGAAACATCCCCGGATGTATCAGAACGCCAAGATTGTCCAATCAATACACTGCAAGAATAAACACCGCGCAGTAATCCTAACAGCTTATTTTGAAATTAGTCTGCTGTCAGTTTAAGTTAAAATAGGAATTGTAAGCAAATGTAAACATATTGAAACATTACAACATTTTTGCGCAGAACTTTTTGTTATGTTTTTGTTTTGATTAATATCAATGACGTCGCCACCATCTTTGTGGTTGGTGTAGTTTGTCCTGAAAGAAGTCCGTCATACATATACATCCGACATATGATTCACAGACCTCTGAAAATATAACTTACGAATATGCTTGAAATACATACTCGTGAGTGTCGTACGCATATTACCACATAATACCAGTTGGCTGTACATCTTTAAACATGTTTTCCACCGAGTCTCATACGCCTCCAGGTTTTACATTTAAAACCCAGAACACGTTTAATGATATCGCGTCAAATCTAGAGATTTATGAGAAGCTTTGCAAAGCAACAAATTCCGGATTAATAGTTAATTCCATCTATTAATTGGCTCTCAATTTTGTTGTCAATACGATGGCTCGGGATGAGATTTAAGTCGCTTGCTATGTAGCTGGTTTACGGATAATGTACATGCGATAACTATGCACGTGGTCCAAGAAAGCTTGACTATCGAACATTTAACAACCAGCACATGGATTCTTCAAAAGGATACTAAAAACTCGGACAGGGAATGCAGCACTCAACTTAAACAGCCTAGCATAGTTAACATAACAACAACACATACTAAAATTACTCAGCACAATGCCCAACACACAACTGAACGAGAAAATGAATTAACCGCTGACAGTCGAAGTTTTAGCTGTCAAAAAGTCAAAAGTCCATGTCCCAGCTGGATCACTCGGTCGTGAAACAGAAATATCCCACTCCTTGTTACTGGGTCTTCGACATTACGTTCATCGTGAAACTCTTTTAATCTTCGGTTGGATTATGTTGTTGATCACAAACAAATAACACACTCCAATATTAGGGACATTAGAAACAACCAATACTGAGCCATATAAGAAGATAAGAAATAATGATATGGTGTTCGAGGCAATACTTTCGAGGTAACGAAATTGTACTATAAATGCTAACATCCATGTATCAAAAAGATAATATTAAGTCAAACAGCAACTTTACCAGCCGAGCACAGAAAGCATAAAAACATATGAGGCACAATACCCAACACAAAACCGAACGAAAAAACTGTCCAAGTCCTAGGTGTCAAACCACAAACGTCATATTATGTCATCTATGCACGTTAATGCAATATTTAGTTCACAGGGTAAAAAACACATTCAATTCAATATACAATTCTAGATGATGTCTTCGACCTAAGTGTTCTTGTACGATTGAATGGTATTCTATTTTCTTTTTGTTGGCAGTTTTTTTAAACAATCCGCAATAATGCCTTCCTTAAATCATATTTAACACGACCGCCGGCTTCTAAATGAATGTTGTTTGTCATGTGATTCCCCTGATGTTTTTGAACTTGTTTTTTCCAACATCAATGTTTTTGTTTGTATAGTGGTTGTCTTGAGCTATTTCTATCTACTACGGCAGTTTATAGAAAATTTTAATGATATTCTATTGTTTTAATATTCGTTAAATGGTTGCTCTTGCAAAAGGTGTTTAAAAACAATCGAATTTAACAGCAGTGTTCAAACCGATTTCAATAACGTGGGTTCCATGATTCTTCGCATTTTAAAGCGTACAGGTGAACATGTTTTGTATTCGGATTAGAGCAAAACTGCATCCATTTAAATCCATTCCATTAAATCAGTATAGCAATGTATCATATTCAGTAGCCTCTGTGGTTGAGTAACTATGTGCGTCGAAAAATATTATTCGCTTGAAATCTTTGGTTTTTGTTCAAACCCAACAGAAGTCGTCATTTGTTTCTTTTAACATACGAGTGGTACCCCACATATATTTGAACAAACTTTAACATCCGATATTTTGCATGCTGAAAAGATATTACCGAAATCTCTCTGTTCAGCCGTGTTTAATAATGTGTCAAGAAACTTATCACATTTGCAATTGAATTAGCACCAAGTTAACGATGTTGTAGGGGATTTGCGTTTGACCTTGCAAGGCCGAATAACCCTATAGATTGTGTTTGCATTTGCCGTCTGTAATCAACGCTGCATTATCATCAAGATTGAAAAGTATACGGGTTCAGGATCGTTAGAATTCGGCATTCAATATTCTGGTGCAATATACTTCCCATTCTTGATCTTGAGGTACCGAATGGTGTGTTTGTGGTGGAATTTGAAAATGCTTCTTGACAAAAAACACACGAAGTATAAGATCTTATAAGTAGCTTTACCGATTTTTCCATTACTACCTACGAACCTACACGTTCCACGGTTTCACAGGGTGATGGACAAAACGGCACAGCCGCTAAAAAAGATTTTATATTTCAAGGAAAGCAAATAATGTTCCCTGTATATGCATGATACAGCCGAAAATTAAAAAAAATAATGTTCCCCTTAGCGTGGCATTTATTTCATAGAAATCGATGAAGAAATAAAATACTTATAGCTATTTATTTTTCAATGTTTACAATTTTTTATTGTAAATGTAGTCAAAAGTCACGTGGTATTCCTACACTAAAACTAGTATGTACAAAAACCCACTAAAATTCCGTCCATTATTTATCGAGTACTGATAACGCTGAAATGCTAATGCGCAATTTTCATGGTATGATTTTCTTATGTAAGATCGAAAAACAAGTACCACCTTTCTATACAGAGCAGACCCATAACGTTACTCGTAGGAGTTTTAATTTCTTGTTAAAATGTACGCGCATAAATTATGCAGTTCAGTTTTATTTATATCATTACTATATATTTTCTGTCTGTTCTTTTAATTTGAATGGCCGTCCGCTTAGTACGTCTATAGTTAAAACAATGTCATTGAATCGTCATTTTGCTCTCATTGTTGTATGTGGTATTAAAATAGACGAATGACGCACGATGTTCTGTGACTACGAGGACACTAGTATGGACATCCAGTAATAAAAACAAAGTATTTCTACTGGGTCGTCATCGAACGGAAACGGCAAACTAAAATAAATGACGAGCACTTGTCGATAATTTTAACAGCTAGAATACGGCATCACAATATTAACTTCAATAATAAACTATAGAAAATTTGTTTTACACCGATCACATTTTAGAATAGAAACAGGATGTCATTAAAGATGGACTAATAACACTAAGAGTTTAACCATGTTCACTTTAAAAGTTTGTCTTGTAAGACAACACTGGAAATAACATAACAGTAAATAAAGCAAATAATAAAGACTTTGAAATCAATTAGTCTTTGGTTCTTATCTTGACGATTTGTTCGCGAAAAGAATCGTATCATATACCACTCCTTTGGCTCGATTATTGGATTGTCATTTGTTAATGTGTTGATGGTTTTTTGCATCTTATAATTATTTTATTGGTTCGATATTTTGCTTCTGATAATTATTTAATTGGATACGATATTTTGCTTCTGATAATTATTTTATTGGATACGATATTTTGCTTCTGATAATTAACTTATTGGATACGACATTTTGCTTCTGATAATTAACGTATTGGATATAATATTTTGCAATTGGATACAACAGTTTGCTTATGATAATTAACTTATTGAATATACTATTTTACTTCTGATAATTTCCTTATTGGATGTAGTTTAAGTAAACATAATAAATGCTGGAATACATATTGCCCAAATCAAGGTGGTCAATTTACGACCCATTTACTTTAAAGGCCGTTCTTGGCATTGCATGTATTGCACTTAATGGGAAATATATTTTAAATTATTTTAAAATATTCTGCAATTTATTATATTTTATACTATATAAACGTTTAATGATATCATCCGTGTGTTAAATTACTTATTGCAAAAGATTATATTAAGTCAGACAGGGAAAGCAGCACACAACTTAACCAGCCGAGCACAGAAAACGTTAAAAACACACAAAGCACTAAAACACGGCATCCCGTCCCGAAAGTCTCGTACTGATAACCTGCGTTTGCTTTCCATTTGAGAGTTATACCTACCCCGTCACTTATCATAGTCATTGTAATAATTGCAAAAAGGAAAAACATCGTCCACTGACCGGTATTTCAACCTACACATATGTACTTGCATATTATCACGTAACTATGGTGAAGTACGTAAACAAATCATCCGGTAATTAACAGTAACAAACGCAACCAAGGTGCAGCAAGCACCGGAGAGTCAAAGTGGCGAATTTTAATTACCACTTTCTCTGAACTCAAATCCACACCGTTGGTTTCATTAGCATGATTTACAAAAACAAAGGAAGAGTGTAACTTAAAAAGTTCCATACATTAACACGTAAAAACCAAACATGTTGTTGTGAGCAGAACAGTCTATTGACATTTATTAGTCATTGATGATGTCCTTGCTTGTTGCCGTAATATTGCTTAGCTAATTGCTCAATTTGACTGGGATATACATTATTGTATCCTACTACGATAGGTAATGTGGCGACAGAAGGCCAGACGCTTACCCCCGTTACCCAGTCCATTCTGAACATCTGCTAATATCTCAAAATATGATTCGTGAGTATTTGGAACAAATTGCTAACAGCTCAAGATTTGATTCGTAAGTGTTTGGAACGAATTGCTAATATATCAAGATATGATTCGTAAGTGTTTGGAACGTTTTCCATGAATGTGTAACCACATAGAGGCAAAACAAACGAATTGTATCAAATGAACAAACCACGAGACGAAAAGATAGTTTGTGGCACGAATTATTTTGTCTGTCTTGTAAAAAATACACTCGAGAAGTGGTGTGCGTCATTGTTTATAATACAAATATTATTAACCAACGCAAGTGAGGAAAAGTATGAATAAATAAATTTACTTCTTTTCGATTTTTTTGATTTTCCATTATGTGGACGAGCTACGTTTGCACGTCAATACGCACACAATGTGACGCGCAGAGTTTATCTCACTTGGATGTCATACGTAACTTCATCGATTAATGCTTGCCAGGTAGTATATAAACGAGGCTAGACCCGTTGTTGGATAGAATATAGGAACAGGCGACAGTTCAACTCTACAGACATCATCATTAAAGAACGAGCCGATAAAACATACTCTCTAAGGTAAGACGTTTTTTAAACTAAATAGTATTTTGCATTGGGTTGTTAGGATATTATCCATAATTTTAACACCTAAACATACATTTACAAATTTTACAATTGATATATTCATATTTTATTATGATTATATTATTATTCAGGCTGGTGTTACGCTTGTACTAAGTCATAGTAAATGTAGAGTTTCAATTGAAATTGTCATTATTTTTAGTATATTTTCGCATTTTATTCTCCAACTGGACATTGCTGCAATTTTTATTTTTCCCCGTTTGTAAAATAAATAACGCAACTTATTTTACTAGTTACTTAATGCGACGCAACTAGTTTGAATTTACTGTTTTGTATGCCAACCATTCCATCTGTTCTAAACGTTAACAAAATCACTATCTAAAGGGGCGCTAATAATGTATGCATCTGTATGTGTCGAAACAAAGACGCTTGCAATTATCTTCAAAATAGAAAAGACAGCCTGATACCATAAGACTTTCAGTTTGCAGAAGGGAGACAATGGACAAGCAGGCCCCGATCTCCCGAAGCATCTCAATCAGAGTTGAGATAAATCTCAAATACTGTCATGTGTCTTTGAGATAATGTCCATGGGAGACAAGACTCTGAATGTTGGCACCACAAAACAGATACATTGTTCTGAGTTTATTACAATAAATATTTTGAGCATAAAACTTACGAATGATCTCATATTTATACTCTTGACTTGAGCAAAATCTCAATTTGAGTTGAGATTTCTACTTGAGATGCTTCGGGAGATTGGGGCCTGGTCTGAACTTGCAGAAGTTATTATTAGTCTGGAGTTATATGTATCAATCTTTCGTTTTCGATTAATCGTTTATTGTAAACGTTACATTGTAGCTTTTTTAAGATAAAATTTGTAAAACAAAATATGGAATAGTTAGCATACAAATAACAAACTTTGATAAGTTCACAGCACTCGGTGTTTTATATGCAATACGAACATGACTTTGGTCAAATAAAAGTTTCTGTACGTGCCGAACACGTTACTGAACGGTTGATGGAAATTGTATGCAATACGAACATGACAAAAAGTTACTGCACGTGCGCGTTTCATGCCAAACAAACAGTTACCACTGAACGGTTGATGGATATTGTATGCAATACTAACATGACTTTGGTCAAATAAAAGTTACTGCACGTGCGCGTTTCATGCCAAACAAACAGTCGCCACTGAACGTTATATGGATAGTGTATGCAATACTAACATGACTTTGGTCAAATAAAAGTTTCTGTACGTGCGCGTTCCAGGCCAAACAAACAGTCACCACTGAACGGTTGATGGAAATTGTATGCAATACTAACATGACTTTGGTAAAATAAAACGTAATGTACGTGCGCGTTCCATGCCAAACAAACAGTCACCACTGAACGTTTGATAGAAATTGTTACAAAAGCACAATTACTACTAGATTGATTGTATACTTTTATTATGTTCTGATTTTTCAATTAAATTCATCTAGTTCAATAAAATAGAAAGGAACGTGTTATTATTGAGGTTATTAAACAAATATCCTGACTGTACGGCATCCGGGTTTTATGAACCCCATGTAAAATGACCCTGGCCATTGTCAAACATAATACAAAACCTTGGAAAAAAGGGCTAATTTAAATATTGCAAAAATTCAAATATTCTCGTCGGTCTGTCGGCTACATGTATTCCTATTATCGCGAATGAAATGCTTTCATAATCCAATTGTTTATTGACATGATGAAACTGCAGAGACAGTGTAATAAAGTGTAATAAACACGATTCAAGAATCATTAGTTTAGTTTAAACATATTTTATTACCCACAAAATATACAATATTTGACATACAAATACATCTATAAATACATTTTATATACAAGAATCATTCATACGATGGTTTATGCGCTATATAGAATAGAACCACCTGCGAATCGTTTTGTAAGAATACATAAATATAATGTATAAGACGAGTTGGTTGTATACAGTAGAGACACTGTTATGTAGTTAGTTTTTTACGATGCTTTAAAAATCAAAATTGGTCGTTTTTTTCACGTATATCACCTTGATGAATAGGGAAACGCAATGCCAGATATTCAGTGAAGATAAAAATGTCGTTAATTGAAATAATTTAGCTCCAGCAACAGACGCATACGCAAAATGTCTAATTGTTTTGTGGTCAATTTGCTAGACGCCAACGCCGCCCACTTAACGTCGTTGGTCCAATTGGAACGTGTTATCGCAAAGCCTCCTGCACGCGGTGAAAATTCTGATAGAAACCTTGGACACAATATAGCGATGTCGAGATATAAATTATATAGAGGAATTGGTTTTGAAATCACTGCTACGCATTTAATGTTTTTGTTTTTTGTATATATTTTTATGTACTTAATATACTGAACGGTTTTAAGTATATCTTACTTAATTCAAATGATCGCAAAATATTTATCTTATTAATCTTTGTGCGTTACTTTTAACCACTCAATATTAAATCAAACACGTAAATAATGTATATACATATATCTGACAACGATCATCAGACCGCATTAAAACATACATTGTTATATCATATTGCTTACACGGAAACAATTGAAGCTTTTCAACTCGTAGAAATCCTTCTTTCGTTTTAGCAAAACAAATGAAACTAAGAAATGAGCTAAGCGAGGATCACTTATTTATATGCAAAGTGCCCACCGGCAGCCTATTTGATGCATGAACAATAAAAACCGTGCCATCCGCCAATAGTTGACTGGTAAGCACATTGGCATATGAATACCTCTGTTTACAAACATGATCTCTCCTATTGGTTTCTATTTCTACCAATATTAACAATAATGTTGATATTCTTTCAGAACAAAGAAAGGAAGAAAAAAAAGATAATGTCGACTAATACGTCACTGATAATCTGGGCAATGGCAGCACTCGCTGTGCTCTGCGTAATAGACAAATGTTTTGCTGAAAGTTTACGAGATCTCACAAAACAAGGCAAACTTGGAGCTTCAATGACACTTAATGAATTAGCTGAAACTATATTACCAAATGGAGTTGATCAGAACGAATTTATGGATGCCACCGAAAAGAGGGGTTTCTGGGACAAACGGGGGTTCTGGGACAAAAGGGCTGCCGGTGACAAGCAACTAATGATGTCACGATATTTCTTTCCACGTTTCGCTTACATGATTCCTCCTTATCGACCACAGACGAGCACACCGAAAGCGACAAAGCTTGGAACATTCGGTAAACGAGGATTTTGGAACAAACGACAATACGAAGACTCAGATGTTTTTGGTGACGACAATGAAAAAACCTTTGAACCCTACTACATCAAAAAATAAATAATCTGGCTATTATGCCTTTACAATCCTGCCATCATGTTCTAATTTAGAAATTCTGCTTGTACGAACATTACTGCTGACATTTTTGTAAGTTTTCGATTAGCAACTCATGACGTCATTTTTGTAATTTTCTGACGTCATTTCCTGTATCCATGTGATATTGTACAGTAATGGATTTTTAGAACAATCTGTCAAATTTATAATACCTATTACACTCTGGTACTACCATTAGTCCACATTATGCGTTTTAGATCTACATATGTTTGAAATTGATCAATAAAAGTAAAATATCGAATCTAACAGTATGTGTTATTTGTAGATTTAAGTCTTGCGCTAGGATTTCACAACCACAAAAGATAGTAACAAATCGAAAGGCAGTATTCAACCGAAATAGCCATGCACAATAAACATAAAAACAACACAAACCACAAAATTTTACACGGCACAATGTCGAACGCACAACTGAACGAGAAAATTAACTTAATCCCTGAAAGTCTAAGTCTCAGATGTAACAAAGGTCGAAAGACCTAGTTTGAGCCGCCAGTAGTCCTCATTAGTCCGTCTTTCAGAATAACAGTCTTAGCTGTCAAAGATAAAATACCTAGTTCCAGCTATAACAAGGCTCAAAGACCCTGTTTCAGCAGTAAACAGGCCAAGAGACCTAGTTTCAGCCGCCAAAAGTCCTAAAGATATTAAGAATAACAGTATGAAGTAAATCTCTGCAGCCACGCAAACAAAATATATAAGTAATAAGATAGGGGATGAAAAGGCGCAAGTAAAGTAAAAAAACTAGCAACAAAAAACAACACAAAGTCCTTAATTAACGCTACAGCTGCACGAGGCAGAATTGAGACATACTAACAAATGTATTAACCGGATGGCACTACTAAAAATGTTTTGGTGTTTTTGGATATCTACATCATTATAATCGTAAAGATTAGGCGCATCTTTATTCAAAATACTTAAGCCATTGTCCAATCAGAAAGCCCTACACGGGAATGTTTGTGGAAGCAAAACACCAAAGCTACTGTAGCTCTGGTATATTGCAGTTATAGAGAGGTGTAAGTTCGGCGTTTTGATTCGTTATTTGACCTTTTACCTGTTAAAAGGTCACAAACCACTAAATAAAATTGTTATTTAGCTCAATGTAAAGTGACAATTGTCAGCCCCAGATTATATCATGTTAAAGTCAATGGCCAGTTCACAGATCTATATCATTGAAAAGCAGTATGTTTCAGCTACAAAATAAGACCAAAAAAACAGGAGGTCATGTTTGATATAAGAAAGATTTTGTTCGTCAAAAGCGGTAGACACATTTTTACAGACGCGCGGACCAATCCAATGTGGGTTTAACCCTACTCTACTTTCGCTTTGTCAAATATGCCGAAAGCTTAAAATATTCAAGATGAAACACATTCACTTATTCAACTACATGTATGCAATACCTTTAAACTCAATAAGATGATTCTACTTCCATTTTGTCAAGGCATATCACCATTTCCAGGCAAACAGACGTTTCTGTAAGGACTATTTGAGTCTATCCGAATTTGAACCGCGTATGCATTTAGTGGTTTATGACCTAAAATGCCGAAGCTGCACCAACTATTTGAATACTAAGTATGCATTTTGAGACAAATAGGAGTCTTATACATATGAAGACCAATACACACGGAAAGTTTGAAGATCCTTTTTCAGGCAGTTTTGGGGTTATTGATTAGAAGCAGGTTTGCGCGTCCAGGTTACTGTGATATTTTTGTTTGAATAGTTAATGATATGAATTGTTACTAGTAATTCTAATACGATCAGTGTTTGGCTTTTATTTATGATTTACTGGTTAAATGAACAATAACAGTATTGCAAGGGGAGTAAGAACAGTCACCACCAGCACTAGGCAGATAGCGCTAACAGTGCTTTGATTTATAAACGCATATGGAAGCACCTGCTGTGATTTGTTGGCAGTGTATACTGCATTGTAGCAACTGCATTAATACCGCTCATGTATTGGTGAGAACTGCATTAGTACCGCTCATGTATTGGTGAGAACTGCATTAGTACCGCTCATGTATTGGTGAGAACTGCATTAGTACCGCTCATGTATTGGTGAGAACTGCATTAGTATCGCTCATGTATTGGTGAGAACTGCATTAGTACCGCTCATGTGTTGGTGAGAACTGCATTAGTACCGCTCATGTATTGGTTAGAACTGCATTAGTATCGATCATGAGTTGGTGAGAACTGCATTAGTACCGCTCATGTATTGGTGAATACTGCATTAGTACCGCTCATGTATTGGTGAGAACTGCATTAGTATCGCGCTTGTATTGGTGAGAACTGCATTAGTACCGCTCATGTATTGGTGAGAACTGCATTAGTATCGCTCATGAGTTGGTGAGAACTGCATTAGTACCGCTCATGTATTGGTGAGAACTGCATTAGTACCGCTCATGTATTGGTGAGAACTGCATTAGTACCGCTCATGTATTGGTGAGAACTGCATTAGTATCGCTCATGTAATGGCAATGACAAGTAATCCAGACTACAATTTGGTACAACACAGTATCTCATGTATGAAACATAAAACGGATTGTAACAAATCTAACAGGGAAGGCAACGCTGAACAGAAACAGCAGAGCAAGAAAGATCTGAAACAGAACACACACGAAAACACAAACCATGTGGCGGGATTACAACGAATACTTACTCTCAGCACTCAACACTCTACATGTATTATTGTCCTAGATTGCAAATATAGATGAGGAAAATGTAAAAGATAGTTAATGAGTGTTGAAAATAACATTTGATAATTTTCTTTGCCATTTTGTACTATTTATGAGGAGTAAATGTAATTTTTGAATCTGAGGGTCACACTTAGCACTCAGACTGATGAATTGTAATTGTAGCTTACAAACACAATAAATTAAACTAGGAAGTAAGCCCAAAAAGAATATATAGAAAAAATCAAATTTAACATTATTACAAAGTCTTGCTCTAAAAAATGCCACAATGAACCTCAAAAGAGTGGATTTCAATATTTGAGTGTTGAGTGCTGATTTAAGTATTCGTTGCAATCCAGGCCCCTGACGTACAAGTCACAATGACGTTCTAAAGTTCCGGAACCAAATGTCTGCCACAATATCCAGTTCAGTTCCTTGACTAATAACAGCCATTTCTGATTGTGTCAGTGCTGAAATTGTGGCGCATACTGAGCTGTCAATAGTTTGAACCTACGAGTGCTCCGTAACAGTGATTATGTATAATTTCAAAGTAATGTAGAATTGTTAATATGTTTTAACAATGGTTCGCTTGTAAATCAGGCATATAAGTTTGAAGAAATGTCATGTTTTTATTGTGTTTTAACGGATATTTTCACAATGACACTTGTCCTAGAACTTTACGGATAACCCTCGAAGTACAGCTTGGCTTGCATTCTGATTACCGGGGGAATAACAAATGGCCGAGCTTTCACGAGTTCGTGGTTTGAGCGGCAGTACATACATCTGAAAAGTTGGTAATGTCAATACGTATGGTGGGTGCAATTAACGTAGGATAAGAATTTCCCTACACACAATAGCCCCTCTGCTATTAAATACTAACTCCATAACACCGTTACTAACATTTTAATAAAAGTGACAGGTCAGTCTAATTATGATTAAAGATATCATGATTAAGTCAGACAGGGGAGACAGCACTCAACTAAACCAGCCGAGCACAGAAAACATAGAAAACACACACAAGGCACAATGCCCAACTGACCCAGCCGAGCAGAGAAAACATAAAACATACATAATAATTATTATACAAGGCCTAACTAAACAAGTAAAGATCCACCCAAGTCAAAGCGGGCAAAAAGTATAATTAATTAGTTTCAGCAACCAAAAAGTCTAAATGTGATATAACTCCATATAGTATACAGTATGTCTAATGTCCGATGTAGAAAGACCTTACGTGTTAGTGAATTCAGTAGGGGTGTAACGATACGCTCACCTCGCGATACGATACGTATCACGGTACGGAGTATACGATACAATACGTATCGCGATACAAATAGTTTAACATTAAGACAGGATAATGAGCATCTGTTCTGTTTAAACTTTATAACATCACAGGATTATCCCCTAATTATCAAGCAGAGGCGTTATAATACCTTTTCTCCAAGGAAAATGTGTTTTTCCTAAACAAAATCAGTTCCCCATATAACATGTATCAGTCAGTTCTTTTTCCTAATTAAGGTCACAAATAAAGGTTAAAAGACACTTCTCATGAATGCCTACAATGGCCCCAGTTTAGCCATCAACTGTCACCTTTAGTTTCACTTAGTCATTTATCTTCCTTTAAAGTTATTTTTAAACAAAAATAACGTATTCGTCGTATGAGCTATCAAGGAATCCGTCGTATTTCGTATTTTCACTCCGGATACGTACGGTCCCGATCGGACTTTAGTCATTCGCATAAATACAAATGGCTGCCGATGTCGCTTAGAGTTTCACGCTCGACGATAACAAATGCATTATTGCTTCAGTGATGTCGCATTCGGAGTTAACCAATAACAATTAGCGACGTCCGCACGTTCGATATATTAATAATGTCAAGCAAATGATGCTTAATATTACCTCATTTTAACTAGAGAATGGGTAGAGGCCGTATCGTAGCCGTACCGTTCCGGAACATCGTCGTACCGTGAACCGTACCGAGACCAAACAAATTCGGTATACCGTCCAACGGAATATCGTTACACCCTTAGAATTCAGTAACAGGAAACTGCACCCGAAACTCATTAATGACAATACCGCTAGATATTGAGACATTGCCTAGATGTACAGTCTTAGATCTTCTTCCTTTTCCGTTTCAAGTGTTGGTTTCTCTCCACAGACAATTTAATAGTACAAACACTTATCATAAACAATAAGCCACATCCGATGAATACCGGTAAATATACAAGTGGTAATTACGAACAGACATGTTAGTCATTACTTGTGAACTCCATATTAAGTAATGTTAGCCTCATTGTTCAAACGTATATTTCATTGTGTTTACGTACATAACTTATTGTGTTAGTTGTTTTAGGTTGTTTGGAATATTCAACTATGTAGTGGAACGGTGATATTTTTGTCGATTTGTGTATGAATTTACCAGGAAGACATTAATCCTAAATGAAGAAAATAAATATGAAAGTCTGTCAACTATATTGTACAATTTTACTGTTATACCAAGGATATACCAACGCTCAAATAAGTTTAAAGACCAGAGACGATGCTCTTAAGTTGTGTACTTCGGAAGGGGACAAGCTTCTAAGTTATAAAGACATTACTGAAAACGCGACAAGAAGGGATTTGCTGGAAAACAGACTTTATGATGAAAAAGCAATATGGATTAGAGAATACGCAAAATATTCTACGTTTATAAGTTACGAAGGTTGTTATACTAATGATAACAAATTGAGAGATTTAAGGTTACCAAACGATCGCTTGATAAGTGGGAACGAACTGTTCATGTGTCTACAAACATGTGAAACTACAATGGGAATCCAGTATGTTGGTATCCTTGGAACAATGTGTTATTGTATCTCTCATACCAAACATTATGATATGCGAACGTCTGTTACGAACGACCAATATTGTGATAAAAGTCGTGAGGGTCTGTTCACTAAGACGTTTGATTATTCCTTATCGCATATGATTGTTTATGAGATCTTATCACATAGTATAAGCAAAAACAAGAGTCAGTGTGTATATGCTCAAGGTGGACGGTATTTAACTCGAACTTGTTCTGCAAACACAAATTCTCATGGTTTCGTTTGTTCTCAAAGCGCATTTTGCAGAGAAAATGGCTTGTGTGGCACAAACACACCTGCTGTTCATTACAGAAAACTAGGCATATTACAGGCGGAATTACAATGTCAGAATACTTCCAGGATATTACATAAAATCCCCATCGACGATCAGAATTTACAAAATGGCAAGGTTTACCTTACTGGTACGTTCAGAATGTTTCTTTACGAGGAATCTAACACGTTCGCTTGTATATCTGTGAGAAAATCTCCAGTCGAAGGTCTTGTTATTGAACCTGCTGACTGCTCGGAGAAAAAGTTACAATTTTGTCTGTCTGATCTGGATAAAGAACCTAGAAAGCGTATTACTACCTCAAGTAGTAGTACATCTCCTGACAAAATGACGACCACTGGTAATGAAGATCACACTACCGTTACAGTACCAACTATGGATGAGAGCAATCACACAGTAGTGTATATAGTTATAATACTATCGGTGGTGTGTGCTATTGTTATCGTTACGGTGTTCGCCATATATAGACGCGTTAAAGTAAGAAATCGAACAGAAAACCCAATTTCTACCACAACCAACCCCGAGAATTCCGAAGTTAATCTTCTACCGAATCAAATGGACAACAATGTTGTTTCTGGATTTGATGATCCAGCTGGCGTAAAACACGCAACTATGCCAAAGAAGCCAGAGCGCAAGACCTTACGCAAACCAGTTCCTGAATCCTCGTACGAAAACTTTGAGTTTGGAGCGGTTTCAAACAAAATCGATGACGATGGACATGAAAATGAATACAATATAATCAATTTGAAAGAAATTCCCAAGAAAAACGACGAGAACCCGTATGAAGGTGAAAGCAATATTTACGACCACACGATAGACAACGCGGATGATAACTATGACACATTTAACTCTAGCAAAAAGAAAACGGCGAAAAAAGCTACCTTTGACAATTACAGCACCTTACAAGATGTGACACGCCAATCAGAACCAACTGACACCTAATTCAATGAAGAACACATCTAAAGTACACTGTTCTCAAACGTCGTTATCTATTAAATGTTGAGAAGTATTCAAATACTAAAAGTACTTGCTAAATGTATTGAATAGTGTGTGTATGTAGTATGATCCGAAATAGTATACTAAAATTTCCTTAGTTAAAGTGTCTACATTTGGTTTATGTTAATTAGTATTAAGCATGAAGTGAAACTTCATTGTTCTGAAACACAAATCATGCAAATTATACGTAATAAATAAAAAAAATTAATTTTCAGCAATTTTCATCAGTGTTGGCTTTACACTGTCCATTAGCATTACTTCTATCATGAGTTATGATCAGTTGAGCTGACCGGTGTCTCAGGATCACAAACCATAACCTGGCATCATCTCCCAAATGCTGTTAGCTTTTTTTGACAGCTAGGACTTGGACTTTCGAACTTTCGATAGCTGAAACTTAGACCTTAGTGGTTATGTTGTTTTTTTCTCGTTAAGTTGTGTGTTGGGCATTCTGCCGTGTAAGTGTTGTCTCTGTTGTATTTATGTTTTCTATGCTCGGCTGTTTAAGTTGAATGTTGTCTTCCCTGTACGTCTACATGAATAAAGGGTTATAACTATTAGAGTTCTCGAGTTAGTATAAATATATTGTTAGATGCAGATATCTGAACATCTTTGTTAGTGTTACGGATAAAAGGAACGTTACACTTCTAAACCTTTTCACATGCGACAAACTGCCACGAACTCTTAAGGATGCTGGATCGGTTTAGTGAGAATGAGTCATTTGTTTTAGTACGTTATGTTCCTTATAAATGTAAACAATGTGTCACAATTATATAATTGAACCTAATTAAATAGGTGGGTGGGGTAAAAATACAATTATTGATATTTATGCAAAAAAATCATACAGGCTTTAAACAGGGTTTATTACTTCAAAACCGAGCTCGGTGACCTAGACTTTTTTCATCTTGATTTGTGTCAGATTATATTTCTTTACTTCCTTGCAAACATTGAACAAAATCTGAAGGTGGGATCCAAACCGCTCCAACATCCTTATACTTAAGCACATGTTCATGTACATTCCGTATTATATTGACATACCGTATAATAAGAAGTGATAAATTGTAAAATGCACGTGTGATATCGCTGGCTTAGAATTAGAAGGTCGTAAGTACTACTCATGAAAATCGGAAGTGCTCATGTTGACCAAACTGAAGTTGAAAAATCTTTTTTTTCCATAATAAAGAGTAGTTTTCAGACAGTTTGTTCTTGTTTTCTCTAAATATTGATTTTGTACTTACGACCTTCTAATTCTAAGCAAGCGATACGTAAATAAGTGTATTAAATTTTCTCGTATAAATCGATTAATCAGGTCAGTCTGCACTTGTTTACATAACATTGTACACATGAACATTATGCTGTCTATTATTAATGTCTTATTTTGATAGATATTATGTAAACTAGTATGTATAGCTAAAATGAATAAGGTATTGGTTTTCACTGCCTTTTTCTGCAATTATTTTTTTGAAAACAATAAAAAATACAATGTTATGATATTGCAATGTCTGTATACAAGTGACAGACCTGATTAAATGGACTATACGAATATAATGTTCAGTGTGTACAACTGAAGGTCATATAAGATCGTATTTGATCACGTGTTATCTTCTATTGTTCTGTTGTTTGTCGTAGTCAACGAATGAAGAACGAGTGTTTGAAGTGATCATCAGATAAACAGACTTAGTTTGTTGTATACGTCCGAACTTCCTCGCAAACATTGTTTGTTAGTAAGTTGACAAATTTGTTAAAGGGACATGCCCTGGAACTGAAGTGTCACGAATAGCAATCAAATTGGTATCCTTTTAATACCTAATTCAAATAATGAAAACCCTGTAAAAAATAATAAGAAGAAGAAATATCCCGCTAGTTTTTAAATAAAAATCAATAATAACTAAATATCGTTGTCGTCAATAAAAGGCTGACAGCCTTTTATTCAAATCGATATACAAAATATCGAAGCGCACGTTATAGAGTAAACTTTTAAGTCAAATTCTTCTTTGGCTTTTCGGTAATAGTTGGTTTTACAAGTGATAAACACAATTTTGTTGTATGCAAACCAAGACACTCCAGTTTCTGGGTATGCCCCTTTAACTTTTGAATTATCTTACGTTTGCAGTTTATAAGGAGTTTCCTCAAACTTTCCGCAAACATCAGTATATAGCTTTCTTGAACAAGAATAATCTTATTGATGTCGCGTTTAAATTACTTTCGCTCCTAAAACTATTGTCTGTGATTGTAGGTACGTGTTTATGCATAATCTATATACATGTACGTCTTAACGTCTCAACAATATATCACTTATATACGGGACCGATTCTCCTAACCAGTTATAAACCAGCCTTTAAGCCCTTCCACAAGGAACCATCATTTTTTTCAAAAATATGGACGAAAATCGACATTGTCGTCAAAAGGGTAAATACAAAGTAGGTAAAAATTTAAAAAAATAATTAACAAAATAAATATGTACATAGTGTTGCAAGTATGTATGGTATTCGTATACAGGTATATATTATGTGTGTATGCAATAAAAAGCAAAAGAACAATTATAAGTTTTTTAAAACATGTTTTAAGTCCCATTACATCTGGGGACTCTCCAGTTACATTATCCTGTCCTGATACCGGCAAACAAGTAGTTACTGGGGACTCTCCAGTTACATTATCCTGTCCTGATACCGGCACACAAGTAGTTACTGGGGACTCTCCAGTTACATTATCCTGTCCTGACAACGGCACACAAGTAGTTACTGGGGCCTCTGCAGTTACATTATCCTGTCCTGATAACGGCACACAAGTAGTTACTGGGGCCTCTGCAGTTACATTATCCTGTCCTGATAACGGCACACAAGTAGTCACTGGGGACTCTCCAGTTACAGTATCATGTCATGATACCGGCACACAAGTAGTTACTTGGGCCTCTGCAGTTACATTATCCTGTCCTGATAACGGTACACAAGTAGTTACTGGGGACTCTCCAGTTACATTATCCTGTCCTGATAACGGCACACAAGTAGTTACTGGGGACTCTCCAGTTACATTATCCTGTCCTGATACCGGCACACAAGCAGTTACTGGGGACTGTGCAGTTATATTATCCTGTCCTGATACCTACACATAAGTAGTTACTGGGGACTCTGCAGTTACACTATCCTGTCATGATACCGGCACACAAGTAGTTACTGGGGACTCTGCAGTTACATTATCCTGTCCTGATATCGACAAACAAGCAGCCACTGGAGCTCTCCAGTTACATTATCCTGTCCTGATACCGACAAACAAGCAGCTACTAGGGACTCTCCAGTTACATTATCCTGTCCTGATACCGACAAACAAGCAGTTACTCGGGACTCTCCAGTTACATTACCCTGTCCTGATACCGACAAACAAGCAGTTACTGGGGACTCTACAGTTACATTACCCTGTCCTGATACCGACAAACAAGCAGTTACTGGGGACTCTGCAGTTACATCGTCCTGTCCTGATACCGGCAAACAAGCAGTTACCTAATGCTGAGTTCAAAGCCAGGGAGATAAACCCGTATTTATGGAAGCCATGAAAAGAGCCCTCCAGGACTTTCATACGTATTCACTTTAAGGACTTGCAAATTAATTACCGATAACACCAAACTCTCCCCACAGTGAACTCAGTGAGCAAAATATTACGATATGTTATCATCTATAGCAAAATTAATGCCTATTAGTCGACTATCGGTACTATTAAAGGAAACAAAAAGCTCCTGTAACCTTGACCAAGGCGAGAGAATGTTCGATGGAAAATATTACAGGACAAGAAAAACCTTCAAATTATGTAAAGAATAACATTTTGAATGCAAGGGATGCCTAACTTAAACTATTGGCTTGAAACATTATTTCTATGGTAAGTAGCAGTGACCACTACTCAAGCAGCCTTAAACGTAAGCCCACACTTTTTGTCCACCAAAGCCAATTGCGTAACAAATTGCTTAAATTACAACTCATTCTCAAGTTATTGAGCTTAAATAGATTTTAAAAGAAGCCCCCTTTGACCATAGTGATAAAACAACCTGTCACAACATTCGTTTGTGTGCAACTTCTCATGTAAGCAAATACCAAAGGGAGATAACTTATGGTAACACTACAGTTTACCCTTTAAACATTTGTATTTCTTGACATTGAATAAGTCTTATGCGTCATGCATTTCAAAATATTTTCTCATTGTTGCATGACAACCACACTAGGATCATTCAATACAACATTCGACAAGATATTGCAAAGGTGTAATACTGTTCAATGGCATTCGATCAATCAGGTATCGACGCTTCGGCTAATAAACCTTTAAATAAATAAACAGGGTGGATTATAAACAGTTTTGAAACGCAGAATGGCATTTATTACAATAAAAGACATTTCGTTCAGGTAAGTAAAACTTAGAACTCTAAAATGAACTAAGGCGCTGCCTATAATGGGGATCTAATCATCTCAATGTTTGTGTCTTGTTCGGTTTTATAATTGGAGTTATATCATCTCAATGTTTGTATCTTGTTAGGGTTTATATCTCAATGTTTGTATCTTGTTCGAGTTTATACCGCAAGGTTTTTTTTCTGTGCCTGGATGGTTTAGAAAAGTGCTGCCTTCCCTATCTGACGTTTTAATGATTATCGTTTTGTTCTTTACCAGAGAATCGGGAGCATTAACTTATTTTCTCTCTATACAAACACTAGTCAAATGTTCTAAGTACACAGTTTGGTCGTATGACAATGGTGCGAAAAGTATTGTATTTTTAACTCTGATGTGGATCGATTTTACAAATACTTGTAAAATGTAAAATATTTGTGTGTTAACTGCATAAAAATGCAAAATTTTCTATCCATTGTTATAGTGCAATAGTAGTTCGGATACCATTTAGTCAAAATAAATGCAATTTGGAAGATGAAGTTTGACCAGCTCCACACAATAAGGCTGTCCTGGCTAGTGATATTGACTTATTCAATACCAAACCGTGCTCTATTTGTAACCTATTCGGTGCTTAGATGATGTTGTACACACCCTTTAACGCACGTAACGCCTAACTGAATGTGACGTAATTTGACGTCTTATATTTAAAATATAATGACAGAAAAACAATGTTTTCGACATATTCAGTGCACGATGTGTTGATTGTTACAATGGCAGTATTGGTTTAACAGCATAAACTTACAATTCAGCAATCAAAGAAGCATTATCGGATAAATATGTTGACGTCAAGCATTTTGCGTGTGCTTGTGTGATCTTCCTGTATCAACATGGAAATAATTGTTCAAGTTTATATGTTTTGTACGTTTGCGTCGTATGACTCAATCGTAAACAAAACCAATTTTAGATATACTTTAACATCCGAGGTGAGCGATCACGTCATCTTGGTTTTTCTACTTTTTGTAATGCATGAATGATTTTGACATTGACGTCATGTTTTCTTTTGCTGCGACGAAGCCATACCCAAAGATACATCACCGTAAAAAATAGTTCGAATTTAAGTGATTATTTAGTTGATTTATTCACGCTCAAAAAGTATGTACTTAGAACATTCGTTGAGTGTATGTATTCTTAAACGTTAATAATACGTGGATTTAAACAATTGCGACACTCTTACTGAATGTTTGGCATGGATAACCAGAGATTAGTTCTACACATAAATTGCAGGTCTTATTTAGGATAATTCGTTTTCAGGTGACACAAACCATGACGTAAACATGTACAGTAATCATACGTCACAGTTATTGTCTGAAGTGCTTGATGACATTGGAGTAAATGAAAGACTTGTGATGAAAAGAAGAAACACTAACTTGTTGATTGAGAATAGTTCCAGTCGTATGTTGAAATTGAACACAGGGCGTGAGGAATCTAACCATAACTTTGGAAGCCAAACAGAAGGTTCAACAACAATCGGGCTTCGATCAGATTTTGATATCATCTCGGTAAAATATTATGTTAACATTATACAAGATATGAGAGAGTGGAAACAATGGGCTGTAAATTTCCTGATGATTCAAGCTAAGACCATAGCACCTGGCTATTGTTATCTACAACCAATCAGATTTGACATTCCTTTACCAATGGCCGCTGCTAATGCAGGTAGTGAGATGTTTAAAGATTGTGCAATACAAAGTGACGGAACAATCCTTGTCAAAAACACCTCCGTGAAAGAAGTACCGTTCTCGTTCGCTTCACAGTCTGGTCCGGCATATACCGTACCTAGTACTCTTGGCACAGCTGCAAAAGACTATGTTCCGAGTTACTATTGTAAGTCCAGACCACATCAGGCTACGTCAGTGGTGCTGAGTGAAACAATGTGGCCCTCAGAAAATGTAAGACGCTCTTGTAGAAATGAAGGTTGCTTCTTGGTACCAGTTGGCAATAAGGTATCTGATGCACCTCCATTCGAATGGAGAGTTTCTACCAGTCTACAAGAGAGACATCTTATGTTTAGTCTAAATATTACCCAGTTAGGATGTTACATCTTGATGAAAATGATTCTTAAGACTCACATAACTCCATATATCGAAGATGTTCTGACAAGTTTTATGTGTAAAAATGTGCTACTGTACTGTGTTGCTAACACGTCACATGACTGGCATAATGGAAACTTGTTATCAGATTTACACCTATGCTTGTTTCTGTTAAAGGAGCGTGTGATACAGAGAAACTGTCCACACTTCATGATACCGGAGAATAATTTGCTGACAGGCACAATGAATGATACACAGAGGAATAAAATACTCTATGTAATTACCAAACTTTTGACAAGCGGTGTACAATACTTATTCAAGATACAAATAGATGATGTCGGTAGAAGATTCGAGTCGAAGCTTGGCTTGATTTCACTCTGCCCATGTATTCCGTCCCGATCAGAAATGGCAAGGAGAATATCAAGCGATTTAATACGCAGTTTATCTTGGACACGGAGTTGGGGTCCGTACTTTGCGTTGATACCAATAAACAAAGGTTCTTCTCAAAAGACAAGAGTTTTGTCTAGATTAAAATCATTGCTGAACAAACTCGGAATGGACTGCACTGAAGAAATAAACAGGTATATTAAGCCCCAGTTTATGTCCTGTTTAGGTTCAGTAATTGCTTGTCAAAATATAGAAAATCATACACCTATTTCACAAGAAGCTCTTACTTATCTGAACGAAGGGATACGTTCTGACGCCGATACTCTATCAGCTAGACTAAAGCTTGCCTCTGTACTATACTGTACGGGAGATATGACCGGGGCAATAAAAGTACTCAAAACATTTCAAGACCGACATGACATGTCAGTTGTTGAGGCTATGTGTGGATGTAAGTACAGACCACGACCATACCCTAAATCATTTGTAGAAGATCAGTTCGTTGTCGCCTTCTGTACAAGATTTCTACGATGTGAAATAAACTGTGTACCACATGAACTTAGATATGAAATACTAAGATCGTATGTAGACAGACAGTGGAGAGCAGAAGACTCTGATTATATGTGGATGGATTGCGTGAGCGTGGATTCCGTTCCGTATTTCTTTTTCCTACAGTATAAAATAAACGGACGTCTACAGAGAAGGAACGAACAGCTACAAGCTTTAATAAACCTAGCTAATTGTATCAAAGCTGACCTTTATCTTGGCCATAGGGAGACAGCTTTCAATCTAATGGGACAATGTTCGGAACAAGAAAACAGACAGGACATTGCTTTTTTACATTACAACATATCTTTAGTCCTCCGTCGTCGGAACAATTCTGCTGCACTCTTGATGTGTATTCTACTCTTCAAAATATGGAAGCAACGTGGAATGATGTGATAGCTGATTTGAAGTACTTCCAAAAGTGTAAGCCTTCAGACATCCGTCCGACATAAGTTATATTACATTTTCATAGCTTATTTGAGGTACTTCCAAAAGTGTAAGCCTTCAGAAATCCGTCAGACATAAGTTATGTTACATGTTCATAGCTGATTTGAGGTACTTCCAAAAGTGTAAGCCTTCAGACATCCGTCCGAAATAAGTTATGTTACATGTTCATAGCTGATTTGAGGTACTTCCAAAAGTGTAAGCCTTCAGACATCCGTCCGACATAAGTTATGTTACATGTTAACTGTATTTCAGGTGTTTAAACAGAAATAATAATAAAAACTACATCATGTATACAAAACTAGTAGGTGCAATCTACAGAAAGCATCAACTGCAACATCATTTCTACGCTGATGACTCCCAGTTGTATATGGCATTCCAACCGAAGGATTGCGTTTCACGCGATGAGAGACTGCAACGAATTGAAGCATGTCTGAAGGATATCTTGCTCTGGATGAAGAACAATTTGTTGAAACTTAATGCAGCCAAACAGAGGTTACCCTGTTTGTTCCGAAACGGAATACCAATGCTGCCGAGAATATCACAGTGAAAGTTGGTGACGCTGTGATTAGCCCATCATCAGTGGTGAGAAACCTTGGTGCCATGTTGGATTCACACCTGAATATGGATAAACATGTAAACTCCGTCTCCAGGTCTTGTGTCATGCCGATCCGACAAATAGGTCAAATCAGATAATATTTGACAGTTGATGCTACAAAATCCCTCATAAATTCTTTAGTAACATCAAGACTGGATTATTGCAATTCATTACTGTGCGGCTCCCCAAAAAACAATCTGAACAAACTACAAAATATTCAAAATACAGCTGCCCGCCTCATCGCACGGATACCGCGATACAACCACATCACTCCTGTGCTGAAGGATCTTCACTGGTAACCTGTACAATACAGAGTGGAGTACAAGGTATTGACTCATGTTTACAAAGCACTACATGGAAAGTCCCCAGGCTACATCAGAAGTATGTTTGAAATATATACTCCACAAAGACAGCTTAGGTCACAAAATGACTCTATTCTTCCAGTTGTGCCGAGGATGAGGACTGTATTGTACGGTGATCGATGTTTCATGGCTGCAACACCGAAGCTCTGGAATGCACTGCCAACAGCACTCAGAGGTAGTAAAACACTACCATCATTCAAGAAAGCGCTAAAACGCACTGTTTTACTAAAGCATTTTCTGGCTTATTATTAGTTTGACTTCTTAAAGGGTCTCCTTAAAGGTAGTACATTTATACCTTTGGAGACGGTTTCTCGTAGCAGTGGTATGTGGCGCTGTTCTTGAAACACTAGTACAGTAGTAAATGGTGTCTATAAATCGGGGGTCTCCTGCCTCCTTAAAGGAAGTATCACTATTCCTTTGGAGTTAGTTTCTCGTGGCAGTGGTATGTGACGCTGCTCTTGAAACACCCATTTTAGGGGGTATTTGAGGGATGATTTTAGCCTTAAACTTTAATATATATACATTTGTTGTTATGTTTGCATGCATATATCTATGTAAAATTGTTTTAACCATGTCTTAAATGTGATTGTAAAGCACTTTTTAACGTGTAATTACATGATAAAAGTGCTATATAAATATGGTATAATAATAATCAGTGAATACACACGTATATATGCGTAGTTAACACGATCAAGGTTGTCTGCCTCATCTGAAATGTATATAGTCCATGCCCCTGGCCCCAACTCCACGAAAAAACTTAAGTTATTGCTCAGCTGAGACTGCTATTTTAAAAACATATTGTGTTGGTTAAATGACTTCCATGTATACTTGTATATATTGTTTCATCACAGTTAGATGCCAATTTAATAGAGCAATACATAATAAGTCCGATTTTTACAGAAAATAGTGCTTTAAAGTTATAAATGTCTAAGGTAAAAACTTAAGTCTGTTATAACAGGCTCAAATACGAAGTATTTTATTGTTCCTTACTGTTGGATTTACATGAGCATTTCTTACGAAAATCACCTATTAGCTCATTATTTAGCAATAAATACACAGTTTCTGGTAGCAATCTACATCTCAAGACTATAATTGTAGTCATATAATCAATTCTATATAGCAGTCTCAGCTGAGCAATAACTGTTTTTCGTGGAATTGGGGCCAGGTCTTGAAAATCGAAGGTTCATGATCAAAAAGGTGAACAGATCCAACAATGATTTTCGGTTAGCTCAATATCTCAGCAGTCCACAAAAAGTTGATGGACTTTGCCTAAATGACCTTTTGGCGGTCATGTTTAAAGATGGCGGCCATTATTTGAAACGTACAGGAGGGTTGGGAAAACCTTAGTAACTCTTCGCCTATATGGACTATCGGCTTGAAAAATGTCTTAAAATGTCCGTGTTTCCATCTCGCATCTGTTGATATAGAAATTGACATAATGTGCCTATGCTTCTATGAAGAGAATTACTTAACTCATCTCTTTTCATTTTAACAATACTGCAAAGAATCTCTAACCAATTCTGGTTGTTCTATTCTATCATTCTAAATATTGTGAGGCTGGCAATTTATGTGGGTTGCGAGGAGAAACAGTATGTGCATGTGGTTGAAGTTAATAGTTAAGTGTATAATTATACATGTACGTACATATGCATGATATAGTGTACTATTATAAGCATGTTGGTACTGTTTTATCAAAGCACTTACCGAAATCGTAAACGTTCAAATGTAAATTCTTTAAAAACTGAAAATAGGTTACAGATATGATTTGTAGGGGTTCAGTAACTGTATCATTATTTGTGTAGCAGCTACAGTGTAGCAATACCACGTGACTTTTGACTACAGTTACAAGAAGAAATTCGTAAACATTGGAAAATATAATAGCCCTAAGTATTTTATTTCTTCATCGATTTTTATGAAATATAAGCCAAGCTAAGGGGACAATTATTTGCTTTCCATGAAATATAAAAAATATTTCAGCGACTGTGCCGTTTCGCCAATTACCCTGTGAAACCGTGGAACGTGTAGGTTTCACAGGGTAATGGAAAAATCGGTAAAACTGCTGATAAGGATCTTATATTTCACAGAAAGCAAATTCCTTTCCACTTAGCGTGGCGTATATTTTATAGAAATCGATAAAGAAATAGAATACTTATGGCTATATTTGTGTTCCAATGTTTACAAATTTCTTCTTGTAACTGTAGCCAAAAGTCACGTGGTATTGCCACACTGAGCTACATTTACAAGAATTTGTAGTTGTAAAAGAATTGCAGTGAATTTAAATTTGAACGAAACTTTAAGATAATCGTAAGTGCTTTGATAAAACAGTACCCAGAAAACGCAATCTTCTTTCGCATACAAATTCATTATAACCACCTTTCTGAATATAATATCTATAGGGATTATCAATTAGATTTATATACATCCATAAACCTGCTTTGAATATACATTAATCAATATTGAATAGTTGATTCGTTTAAATAATGGAAATACTTTATTTGCTGATCTGAAATCAATAATACTGTACAATCACATATTTTGGTGAATATTTAATTTCGAGAATTTTGATAAAAATGCATTTTCTTAGGATCGTAAATTCGTGGATAACAAAACATAAAAGGGTAAACTGTTCAGTATTTGGTCGGTCGATTAATCGATCGTGGGGATTAGATTTAGTGGTCGAGTTTTACAAAGAAATCAACGAAATTTCTACTCCCTCGAAAAGAAAATGACTTACAGTAAAGCTCACTCAGAAAATCGGTGCGATTATGTCTTCTACGTTTAATGTTTATTTGCAAGGGTTTTGTTGTGTATTCAATTGAAGATGTCAATTCAATAGATGTTTTCATTTTAAGAATGTTATCCATAATTTAACGAATTGCGTAATATTTCAGATCCTAACAAATCATTTCATTAAGCGAGCCTTTTATTTTTTTTAAGCCGCAATTTCATGGCTGTGAAACTTTTAAGGAACCATGATGTATCAAATACACTGCCACATGTATTCAACAGCTGGCATACATGTTTTTAAAAAGCCTCCTTTAACGTCAAACTTACTGGCAGCTGACTTTTTGTTAACACAATGTTGGCTCGTCAAATGTTAAGGTTCAGACAATTTGTATTATATGGAAATGTTCCATTGTTTGCCGGCAATGTTAGCCTAGTACGATGACGTAATACTACATTGATTGATGATGTTTAAACCTCCAAAGAAATTTACTGACGTCATCGTATGATTAATAGTTCTATTTATGTCCATCAAGTGGTCGAATAAGAAAAATGAAGGGGTTTTGTTCAAAGCTATTTAACTAGATTCCACTTTGGCGTTTGCTGATGTTACCACGTGATCTGTCACGTGGGCAGCTAACATTGTCACGTGACTGAGTTGTTCCCGTGATGTCAGCAAAACCGTAACGAGTATACAAGTAAACTGGACAGGGGCGTGACTTCCTATAGGCCGTATAGGCCGCGGCCTACACTTTCTCACAGAAAGTCGAAAAATGCCTAAAAGGAAAAATAAAAATCAATGGGGGTATCATAATTATAGGGTATAGGAGTGTTAAACACACCTGGACTGTTATTGATATCTAGTCTAGTCTGAAAATAGCACAGAGAACACATACGACAGTATATAATTAAAAACGGTATAGTTGCTTGTTTTTTGTTGATTTGTTAAAGTGTTGAAAATGTCATTTGGCACATTTTCTTTGTCATTGTGTACTATTTATGACATAATTTTATAGATGTAATTAAATTTCACTATGAAATAAGCCAAATAACAATATTTAGTACTTATTGAACATTATTACAACTTCTTGACCTCAAATAGTGTCGCTCTGAACCTTAAAAGACAGGATTTCAGTACTTTTGTGCTGAGTGCTGAGTGTAAGTATTGGTTGTAATTCCGGGCCTAGGTTAGCTTCGATCATGACATCGGCTGTAGTGCACGATCATTTCATTAACGTTTGAAGAAGCTGGTTGTGGAAGAATAAGCAAGAATCGTTAGAGGTCACAAACCACTTAATAAAATTGTTCTTTAGCTCAATGTAAAGTGACAGTCAGCCCCAGATAATATCATGTTAAAGTCTATGGCCAGTTCACAGACCTATATAATTGAAAAGCAGTATGTTGCAGCTACAAAATAAGACCAAAAAACAGGGGGGGGGGTCATATTTAATAAGAAAGATTTTGTTCGTCAAAGGCGGTAGACAATTTTTTACAGACGCGCGGACCGATCCAATGTGGGTTTTACCCTACTCTACTTTCGCTTTGTCGTATATGCCAAAATCTCACAAAATATTCAAGATGAAACACATTCACTCATTCAACTACATGTCGAGGGCTTGGTGCAAAACTATTGCAACTACATAAATTTATATAGTCATGTACAATAGTTTTGCACTGGGCCCTCGATGTATACAATACCTTTAACCTCAACAAGATGATTCTAGCTCCATTTTGTCAAGGCATATCACGATTTCCAGGCAAATAGAAGTTTCTGTAAGGACTATTTAAGTCTATCCGATTTTGGGTCGCGTATGCATTTAGTGGTTTATAACCTAGATAATTTCCTATGAAGTTGATTGGCAGAGTACGAGGGGTGTTCGATATTGTATCGTCACTTGGGTCACAAATATGAAAATTCGTTGATATCTTAAAATATTTTCAGATTTCTAGAACAATTAAGATTTCCGCAATATTGCTTGAAAAATCAATAAAGTTTGATTACCGGACTGTTGTTTCTGTTGTCTTTTCAAAGGTATAGTAATAGACACTGCGACTTTTTGTGAATAACTGTCGATTAAAAATTCCTTTCAGGAAATAATCTTATTCCACATCTATCATATTCTAAATAATGTAAATGCCTTCCATAAAAACATGATTAGCTGTACTTGATCGCCATTTTTGAATAAAAAAGAGCATTTCAAAGTCGCGAACATATGTGTCAAAATAAGTCAAAAGCATGCTATTTTTCAATGAAAATTTTCAAATAGTTTCATTGGTTAGAATTTGGCATAATATACATGTATGTAAACCTGACAACCATTAAAATTGGTTTCTTTGAACATTTTGCGATCAAAATACAATTGATATGAAGTAATTGGTGCGTGAACCAACAAGCATCATTTGGTATAAATAAGAGTGATCTCCCTTGTTTTTGACCGTTTTACTTGTCGACAACAAATAATTTCATTTTGATTTTAAGTTCTGATGGAAGCATAAGTGTACTCGTGTATACCCTCTTCTAAGTTCAATAAATTACTTAATTGTTGAGGAAAGGCTATGTAATTTTCCAGATATGGAATAAAAACCTACACCTTTTAGACAGTAATAGTAGAATCCTTCTAAATAGTGTCATAACAATGCAAAGGACAAGGACAATACATATCAAACGTCCCTCGTATATAATGATAAATGTTTGAAATAACGGCGTAACAAAAACAATGGTTTTCTAAAAAATAGGCATTTATAGAGTTTTATTTCAAATAGTTCTTTAATCAAATGACACAAGTAACAATAAAAACTGTACATTGTTTAAAATATATGATGGCTGTGAAGAATTGAATGACATGATACATGTACACGGTAAGTTCATCTTAACGACTTGATCATGTCGATAATTATGTTATGTCCCTGAAGGTATTCCGAAAGTTTCCCGTGATGCGTTACTTGTGGATATTTGTCTGATAGGTGAGTTAGTCGGAGTAGGAACTGTTGCTATATTTGTGGAATGTGACGTCACAATACCTCGGGGTACTCCCGCGCTGTACATACTAGACACTCTGGATACCGCGGCCCTGGTGTTCCGTAAGCACAAAACGTGCACAAATTTCTGTCGAAACTTCCGACCACTAAGACAATACAAGTAAAAGTTTACGGCATGATGAAAATCGGATAACAGGAAAACGAGCTGATACACTAGATAGTATTGAGCAGTGCCTAACTGTGTGTTGCTCCAAGTCCAATATTCACGTGCGATGAAAAATATACAGTTCGGCATTACTAAGATGACGAAAGTTATTGACGTTGTAAGTAGCATCAACGTTACTTGTTTTTGTTGAGTACTCTTCTCTGTCGAATGTTGCATGCGATTGGTCAAAGTTCGGTGGGCTCTGCTGGATTTTCGGATAGCGTAAATAATCAAACTGTTAAGAACACAGATAAGAATGATTGGTATTATTGCGTATAAAGCGCCATCTATCCAGTACCAGATAATTTGGATGAACTTCCGGTAGCGTTCCTTTGGTCTGCAGTCCCATGACATAAACGGATCCTTCACTTCCTCGAAAGTGAAAACGAACTGTAAGTTAGCAAGAATGAGCAATATAAGTAAAATGACGAGTGTTGATATTGAATGTCTTTTTGTACACAACTTTCGTACTTTGAAAGGAAACCATATTGCGATGAACCTCTCCGTTGTCATGGCTACTAGGATCCAATTAGAATACATCTGTGAGGCGGTACCGAGCATGAATGTTAACTGACACATAGTGTCACCAAGGCGGACATCATTTTTGGTGAGCAAAACATAGGCAAGCTTAAAAGCAATGGCGGTTAAGTCGGCAACAGCAAGTGATAGCATGTAGAGTGAAGATGACAGTTTGTTGTTACCTATGAAGGTCAAGGTCACGATACAAGCAATGTTTCCTGGAACACCTACAGCACATACAACATACAGATAGTATGTGTTTATAAATTCGGCTACAGAATATTCCGTATATTGTGTAAATGAGTCATACTCATAATCACCAGGTGTTGTAGATATATTGGCGCCAAATACCATCGATCTATTGTCGTATTCTATTGTAGCATTAACCGGCAGAATTGACACTTTCTCCAGCTCCGTGATGTTCGGTTGTATTGTCGATGTTGTTGCCATGGTAACAAACGACTCACCAGCCTGCAAGTACAAAGACACACACACAAATGAGATTGCAGTCACAATATACATGAAGTCCACATTTTGTGGATATGGAATAATATAACAGAAAGTCGGACATGGAGGGCAGCACTCAACCCAACCAGCCTAGCACAGAAAACACAAAAATGCCACCAAAAAGCCAGACGACCAAGCCACAGCAACCATAAAAAGCCGAAAGTCCCATCCGAATGACCCAGCCTCAACGCGCTAAACGTCCTAGCCGAATGCACCAGCCCTAACTAGCCGAGCGCCCAGCCGAACAGCCCAGCCCTAACAAGCCGAGCGCCCAGCCGAACGACCAAGTCCAGACAAGCCGAATGTCCAACCCTAAACAGCGAAGTAGTGGGTATAAGTATTACTTAGTTTACGCTAGAAACAGAATATATGTGATCCAGTTCTATATGTGATCCAGTTCGATGTCTTTATTCAAATTCGATATTGCACATTCTCAACAGCCTGCTGATGGAGTTCTTTGAGATTCCAATCCATTGTTTTACTATTGCAATCCTTACCATTGTAACATACATAGATACAAAGTGCGGTATATTGGTTAGCAGCTTAGAAGGCATGAAGCTTAAATAATACACCATGGAAAATATGACCTACCCACAAATATGGAAAATTCTATTCTGTCGTCATGAATAATATTCTGTAATTACAAAAATAGAGGATCTTGCATGAGTGCTCATTACATACGAGTTTTATTAACGAGTGGACAAAACGATAAAGCCTCGTGTCATATTGTTTTTGTCGACGAGTTTAATAAAACTGGTATGTAATGAGCACGAATGTAAGATTCTATTTATCACATAACCTTAGAAAACGCTCATTGTTCAAAAGGATGATGTACGCTGCATAAGTTTCAGCCAAAATCCAGCGGTACAATTAGCGCGACGTCATGGCGACGTTGATATTATCCTGACGTCTTTGACGGATCAATGCATGGATTGGCTAACGTCACGTAAAGCTCATTAAAATATTTATTGCACGGTCTGGGAGTGCCGAACGATATTTACGGCACGACTTTACGGCACTCCTGAACCGCAGGTTATGTGATAAAAATAGATAGAACATGTATAACATCAAAAGGCCAATGATTTAACTTAACATCAACCACTGTGACCGAGAAAACCCACGTGACCACGACCTCGACTATCCACACATTATAAAATACTATAATCGTAGAATTCTTGATATGACTCCCACACCGACCGTAGTATGTTTAAAGTGGCAGAATAAATACCAATAATGTCTCTATTAACGTCTACTTATATCGAAACTATTAGCCATTTCTAGCCTTCTTAACAGATCTCCTAGAGAGCGCTGCGACAGTCAGCGTGGAACATTTTCTTCACATGTGGTGACACCGAATTACCCCCAGCCGTGCGATCGGTCAGCAAGGTCACTGATACTTAAATGCATTCTTAACATTCCTCACATAAATAAGGTATTTCCATTTAACTCGAAGTACCGAAAGGTAGGGGTGGGAACGAAGGAGCGTAAACTCATATAAAATCAAAACTCAAATCCTCACACAAGTGTACATTATCAATGTTTTATAATTTGAACGACGTTGGTGTTCAACATTAGTACTTAGTATTTAATTTGTGTCTTTAGAATAAATTGATGTGGTTATTTTAGAAATATGATATCATTATACACCGACATTCGTTTCACAAATACGCACATGATATTCTAAAAAGTTCTATATGCACAGTGGCACAGGTCCGTGAAAAGTGACCTAGCCCACCTATATAATTATACATATAGTCGGTATTGGACACTTTTCATGCACATGGGTACCTAATCAAAAGCTGTCAAAGCTCGATCTTGTATTTTCGCATAACTTTTGTCACGCCTTTAATGCGCTGATTTTACTAAGAATTCGACTGATATCCTTAAGTTGGGACATATTGCCAACAGCAGAAGTACAAGTAGACATATATAATCATCATTTATAACTTAATTAATGAGGGCTTACCAATCGGCCATGGAAAGCATGCTTATTGTTGTGTCCAGGGTACTGTTTTATCAAAGCAAATACGGAAATCGTAAACTTACGTTCAAATTTAAGTTCTTTATAATTCTTTAACGACTGTAAAATCAGGACAGATGCTGTCTGTAGGAGTTGATTAACTTAAGATTTACGTAAGTGCTTCGATGAAACCGTACACTGAACCATTAGAAAAGAATTGTAGCATCTGTTGTACATAACTTATATAATTTATCGAACTCGCGAATATAGCGTTAATTAAACCATCGCGAATTATTCTGTTTTGACAGTAGTTCTAGCCATCCGTCAAATATATGTAATATTGTAAAAATCCTTCAAATGATTTAAATACTGTTTGAAAATATATTCTTACTGAAACATGCTCAATATTGTCATTTCAACTGTTATATGTCCCATTTTACCAGTAAGTGTTCTTTCATATCAGTACTTGTAATTAGCTTTTAACAGGAAAACAACGTCGGTCCGTGTTTCGATGGTATTAAAAATGAGTCAAACGCCGGCAAATAATGTCCAAGAGAAATAATTATGTTTTTCGTTTTGTATCCGGCGCACATCAACTTTCACGAGCGGTTTCCTAGCGTTTGGCAGCAATTTTACGTTGCGGTTATATAATAATAATAATTATTGTGTTAGCGTAATGATAAATCAAAATTTTGCTAACTAAGATCTATGGTTCAAATGCAGAGTAAATAGCCTAAGAGCTGAGGGCGATTTATTCAAAATTGGAGTCCATCTCTTAAACTTGCACTACAGTTGAACATATGACCGAACATTAAGAAAATCCATTTCTTACAAATTTCCTCTTTCACAACCGCTCAGCATCCAAGATGGCGGCCAAGATGGCCGCCATTTTTACGCGAAAATGGTACTGAACGCTTATTTGTGCATGAAATGAATTGTTTTCTCACAAATATGTATCAAAATGTACTTATAAGTTGAAAAATGAATGGAAGACACATTTTTATCTGTTTTAATAGTAAATTTCGACATTTTGGAAAAGCTATGACCCATATAGAGGCCCAAAATTGGCTATTTTTAGGGTATTTTTCTTAATTTTGTATTGTCAATAACTTAAAAGTACATTTATGACTGTAAATTTTACATTTAATTGGTTTCATTTATTCTATATATTTAGTGTGAAAAATATGAGGGTGTAAGATGTACAACTTTTTTAGTTTTATGCGTTCCCTAAGGGTGTGAAGTGGGTGGGGTAAATTCACATCAAAAGTGAAAAAATAAGAAACTGCCTCTTTTTAACTAATTATTTATGTATTTAGACCATATTGGGTTGACTTATATAATGTGAATGAAATTATGCATTTTGAAATCAGTTTTGGTTGCTCGTGCTCTATTTTACAAAGTGGGTGGGGTAAAATTTCATAAATAGTTTTAAAGATTTAATAACGAGATTAACCAATGATTGTTTTTAAACTCTGAGCTCTGTTTTTCTTCTGACCTATGATAAACTATTCTGAAATGTTCTTCAAGCTGCTTTTGTATATAATAAATGAGAGATTGTACAAATAAACACGTTACATGACTTCGCCTGTTAAAAGTGGGTGGGGTAAAACAATGCAAAAATGAGAATAATGACAATTTGCAGAAATTGCATTCTATGATTTATTTTGATTAATATAGACAGTACAAGTCTATTTGGTATTATAAGATATATTTATTGCAGCATTTCGCTGTTTTAAAATTGGTCATGCTTAATATTGTGAAGTGGGTGGGGTAAAATCACGTAAATTGTGAAACTTCATAATGGGCGTCATTATAAGCTAAAACCAATGGGTATGCGATCAGAAGAACTTTCATACACACCGTCATCAGTAGTACAACCGCCACAATTGACAATAAACCGAATCAAATGAGACTTAAATTTCATACATGTAAATGATGTTGAATATTTGCATTCTGGTATATCTCATGATATGCAGCAAATTGCCTTGCAACACTGACAATTTCATGGCCAAGGTTAGGGTCAATGTAGTTATAAGGTCAAAGTACAGAAAAAGCAACTTTATAACATTTTTTCACGTTTCAGGTGATGTTTGAAATACTGATTCAATTTTATAATGCTTAATAATGAAATTATTTTAAATATAGGTCTATATATAAATAATTGTTTGTGTAAAAAGGACAATTATACACATTGTAAAACGAAATAAAAGACGCCTTTGCTCGTACTACAACTAGAAAAGTCATAATTATCCCATGTCGTGAACTCCCAACAAGCATATAAAGCCATTTCTAGCCTTCAGTAGTAGTCACCACCGGTGGATGAAGCCATTTCTAGCCTTACGAAGGAGTCACCACCAGTGGATGAAGCCATTTCTAGCCTTATGGAGTAGTCACCAAGGGCGGATGAAACCATTTCTAGCCTTATGGTGTAGTCACCACCAGTGGATGGATCCATTTCTAGCCTTATAGAGGAGTCACCACCAGTGGATGAAGCCATTTCTAGCCTTATGGAGTAGTCACCACCAGTGGATGGAGCCATTTCTAGCCTTATAGAGGAGTCACCACCAGTGGATGAAGCCATTTCTAGCCTTATGGAGGAGTCACCAACGGCGGATGAAGCCATTTCTAGCCTTATGGAGGAGTCACCACCAGTGAACGAAGCCATTTCAAGCCTTTTGGAGGAGTCACCACCAGTGGATGGATCCATTTCTAGCCTTATAGAGGAGTCACCACCAGTGAATGGAGCCATTTCTAGCCTTATGGAGGAGTAACCAACGGCGGATGAAGCCATTTCTAGCCTTATGGAGGAGTCACCACCAGTGGACGAAGCCATTTCAATCCTTTTGGAGGAGTCACCAACGGCGGATGAAGCCATTTCTAGCCTTATGGAGGAGTCACCACCAGTGGACGAAGCCATTTCAAGCCTTTTGGAGGAGTCACCACCAGTGGATGGAGCCATTTCTAGCCTTATAGAGGAGTCATCACCAGTGGATGAAGCCATTTCTAGCCTTATGGAGGAGTCACCAACGGCGGGTGAAGCCATTTCTAGCCTTATGGAGGAGTCACCACCAGTGGACGAAGCCATTTCAAGCCTTTTGGAGGAGTCACCACCAGTGGATGAAGCCATTTCTAGCCTCATGGAGGAGTAACCACCAGTGAATGGAGCCATTTCTAGCCTTATGGAGGAGTAACCACCAGTGGATGAAGCCATTTCTAGCCTTATGGAGGAGTCACCACCAGTGGATGGAGCCATTTCTAGCCTTATAGAGGAGTCACCACCAGTGGATGGAGCCATTTCTAGCCTTATAGAGGAGTCACCACCAGTGGATGAAGCCATTTCTAGCCTTATGGAGGAGTCACCAACGGCGGATGAAGCCACTTCTAGCCTTATGGAGTAGTCACCACCAGTAGATGAAGCCATTCATAGCCTTATGGAGTAGTCACCACCAGTGGATGGAGCCATTTCTAGCCTTATGGAGGAGTCAGCACCATTGGATGAAGCCATTTCTAGCCTTATGAAGGAGTAACCACCAGTGGATGAAACCATGTCTAGCCTCATGGAGTAGTCACCAACGGCATATGAAGCCATTCCTAGCCTTATGGAGTAGTCACCACCATCGGAATGAGCCTTTCTAGCCTTATGGAGTAGTCACCACCATCGGAATGAGCCTTTCTATCCAAATGGAGTAGTCACCACCAGTGGATGCAGCCATTTCTAGCCTTATGGAGGAGTCACCACCAGTGAATGAAGCCATTTCTAGCCTTATGGAGTACTCCCCTACTGCGTATGAAGACATTTCTAGCCTTATGGAGTACTACCGTACTGTGAATGAAGACATTTCTAGCCTTATGGAGTACTCCCCTACTGCGTATGAAGACATTTCTAGCCTTATGGAGTACTCCCCTACTGCGTATTAAGACATTTCTAGCCTTATGGAGGACTCCCCTACTGCGTATGAAGACATTTCTTGCCTTATGGACTACTCCCCTACTGCGTATGAAGACATTTCTAGCCTTATGGAGTACTCCCCTACTGCGTATGAAGACATTTCTAGCCTTATGGAGTACTCCCCTACTGAGAATGAAGACATTTCTTGCCTAATGGAGTACTCCCCTACTGCGTATGAAGACATTTCTAGCCTTATGGAGTACTCCCCTACTGCGAATGTAGACATTTCTGGCCTTATGGAGTACTCCCCTACTGGGTTTGAAGACATTTCTTGCATTATGGAGTACTCCCCTACAGCGTATGAAGACATTTCTAGCCTTACGGAGTACTCACCTACTGCGAATGAAGACATTTCATGTCTTATGGAGTACTCCCCAACTGCGTATGAAGACATGTCTTGCCTTATGGAGTACTCCCCTACTGCGTATGAAGACATTTCTTGCATTATGGAGTACTCCCCAACTGCGTATGAAGACATTACTTGCCTTATGGAGTACTCCCCTACTGCGAAAAAAGCAGTTGATAGCCTTATGGGGTACATGTACTCTCAATCAGCGGATAAAGTCCATGCCAGATAGAGTACTTGTCACAAGTGGATATGTCATTCCAAGGCCTATAAGAAACTCAATACTGCCAGTAAAAGCCATTCATATCCATTTGTAGAACTCCCAACCAGTGGTAAACTGATTCCCAGTCATGTTAGGGTATGCAACGCAACTAGAATAACCATTCCTAGCAGTATGGAGTACTGGCCAAATGTTTACTTACTACTCCTAGCAAAAGCCCTTCTTAGCCATATTAAGTATGGAGTATGTATATGAAAACGCTAGTTTTACTCTTATGTTTGCCTATCTATTGGTTTTAGCCTATAAAGTCGCCACACTATACCGGTGAACGCTCCTATTATCAGATATTTTACCCCACCCACCCATAAACTAAGCATGATGGATACACACCTAGTTTAAAAACAACAATAGGTCATAACAAATAAGTCTTTTATAAAGAAAAAGATGTGTACTGTTTATATTGAGCAAAATAATACATAGAATGCAAAATTATGTAATTTCTTATTTTTTTCACTTTGGGGTATATTTACCCCACCCACTTCAAACCCTTAGCGATAGCATGCAACTAAAAAAGTTGTAAATCTTACACCCTCATTTTCTTCATACTAAATTTACGAAATAAATAAAATCATTTAAATGTTAAATTTATAGTCATAAAATGTACTTTTAAGTTATTGACAATACAAAATATAGAAAAATACCCCAAAATAGCCAATTTTGGGCCTCTATATGGGTCATAGCTTTTCCAAAATGTCGAAATTTACTATCAAAACAGATAAAAGTGTGTCTTCCATTCATTTTTCAACTCATAAGTACATTTTGTAACATATTTTTGAGAAAACAATTCGTTTCATGCACAAATAAGCGTTCAGTACCATTTTCGCGTAAAAATGGCGGCCATCTTGGACGCCATCTTGGATGCTAAGCGGTTGTGAAAGAGGAAATTTGTAAGAAATGGATTTTCTTAATGTTCGGTCATATGTCCAACTGTGGTGCAAGTTTAAGAGATGGACTCCAATTTTGAATAAATCGCCCTCAGCTCTTAGGCTAAAATGTCAAATCCCGGAAAAGTACGTAAGATACCGATCTCCGTTATTCGGCCGATTCCGAACAGTGTTCGTTTGTTTCCGGTACTTTACGTAAAGCAGAAAGTAAACGAAGAGTATTTCCTTTAAAAATGTTAGTATTTACTAACTTCAACCACCCCACCCTAGCTTGTATTTGATATATAGATTTTCTTAAAAACTGTGTTCAGAGTTTAAAATGTGCATATTGCACATTTATTAAAGGGAGGTAATTCACCAAACTGGTGCAGACTGGGGGCATATAGGCTTTTCTTAAAATAAATCATTTAGTTATATTCTCCTTTATATGTACAATGTATAATTTTTTGACAAAACATGGCACTGTTTGTTAAACGCTTTAATCATGATACGCTCTCAGATTTACTCCACTCTTAGAAACCAAGCATTAACTTAGAATTTTAGTTTAATCCCCCACCTGTTTCAAAATTTTAGTAAATTTAAGAAATCTAAAAGATCACATTCATTAATGATTAAATAATATTAATAATATGCTTATGGGAATAGAGCAGAGAGCGTATCATGACCGTGCGACCATATACACGCGTCAAGCAGTTTGTTCGTCTCCATTAAGAGACGAACAGAAATAAAAGCATAAAGACGAAGTCGCTTAGACAAAGACGAGCTCTAGGGCCACCCCTTCTTATCTAGGAGGGAAGAAGGGATGTAGGGAAACAACCAAAGAGCAAGCCCTGCAAAACAGACAACACCAATCGCTTGGCAAGTTTGTACTGTGAAGAAAACAAACAGTTTATATACGACTGCTAAATGACTGCATGAAGACTTCATTCTGTGAAAGCATTGATAAATGTGCATGTCAGATAATTCAAATCTGGAAATGTATGTAATGTATTTTGAAAGAAAGCTAACGCCTGAAATATATACTATATTGTCAAAGTTTCGTTGCACTTGGCTGTCCATATAATGAGATAAAACAAAAAAAAAGAAATTATCAGATTATATTTTTATCTTTGCATTGTAACACTTCATACCCCGGGGCAAATAACGTACACTAGACCGTAGCCACATAATAAATATATAGTAGCACGACAATTTTCACACCATTTCGACACGTCCTAACCAAATCTTATGAACAATGATCTCCCCTTGTTAGGTACGCCTGTAATGGTAATAACATAGATATTGTGAACAGTTTTAACTGTTTGGGTGTTGTATTATCAAGTGGTGGTTCTTTTATGCATGCTACAAAAACACTTGTAGGTAAAGCCCTACGTGCAATGGGTTCTTTGTTGAGAATTACGAAAAATATGGAAGTTCCTTGCAATGTAATGTTTGATTTGTTTGATTCTTATGTTGCATCTATTTTAAATTACCGATGCGAAATTTGGGGTTTTTCGAGATCTGAGAATATTGAACAGATTCATCGTAAATTTATAAAATGGTTATTAAATTTGAAACCTTCTACAAACTTGTTCGCACTATATTCAGAAGTTGGTCGCTTCCCATTTATATTTGCCGATATCAGCGTTTTGTTAATTTTTTATCAATATTTTTAATAAGAAATCTGATAATTGTATACTAAAAACTATAGCCCTGGCTGAACTACAACGCGTAAATAGTAATACAGACACTTCGTCGTGGTTTTTTTAAAGTGCGTAATTTATATCAGCAGACAGGATTCGCAGATGTTTGGTTATTCCCAGAATCCGTAAATGTAAACATATTCATTCAACTGTTCAAACAAAGATTACTCGACAAGTATATATCAGAATGGCAACAGGGAGTTGACACGTGTAATTCGCTTGTACTGTATAGGGAAATTAAAACGTCCTTTCATAAATCTGAATATTTGAGTGTATTAGAAAATATTAAATTTCGAAATATCATAGCTAAAATCCGATTATCGTCACATAAATTGTGTATTGAGACTGGTCGACAGACAGACACCGAGACAGGACCGCAAATGTATTTTATGCAATAAGAATGATATAGAAGACGAGTACCATTTCATTTTTATTTGTCCATTGTATATATATATATATATATATATATATATATATATAGTCAACTTAGAAATGTATACATTCCAAAATATTACAGAATACGTCCCAGTATGTACAAATTTATTCAATTACTTAACGAGTCAAAGATAACAATTCTTACAAAGTTAGCCTTATTCTGTTTAAAAGCTTTTAAGGATAGGGAAGGTAGTTTATAGATATTAGATATATTTGCGTACGAATGTATTTATACATGTATATGTGTGTATAGTCTGTGTGTATGAATGTATATGAATGTGTATGTATAGATGTTTTAAGTGTATATGATATTAATAATTAATCACCTTTCTATGGCAGTATATTGAACCTATCATGTTTGATAAAATAGTACCTCATGTTATCATTGGCATTTAGTAATTCCTGTATTAATAGACTGTAGTAACATCAGCATTCCAACTGTCCATAATCCTGGCAAAAGTCAACATTTGATAATAATTAGTCACGATCATGAAATTAAAAAAAATGGTTTAGACATTCTCACTTCTAATATTGTTAACTTTCCATTTAAAATATATATTTTGTTTTTCATGTATGTATATATGTTATAGTGATGAGCTGTATATAAATAAATTGTTTGTTCTGTTCTGTTCTCTTCTGTTCTGTTCTGCCAAAAAGACGACTTACTGACTGTCTGTGTTGTTGTTTTTATAATTTAATTAACTTTTACTGATGACGCTAATGATGTTACAATTAGACTATCCATAGAGGCTTTGAACCTCATACCATTCTTTATGTCACTTCTGTGAGGAGAGGTCTGCTTGAAGAAATAGGTGGTCTCTGTAAGATTTAATGGAGCAGTAGCCTACAGGTGGCAATCATTTGCAAACCATCTGACTTGGGACTTAACTGATTTCGGTCGGTCGTTGATATAACACAGGTGTAGGAGTGGGTCCGCCATTTTTCCTTGTGGCACACCGGAATCAACTTTGGCAGGATCAGAGTGACATGTGGCGACTGGTAAGGAATTGTCTCAGTTAGTCGTTTATGGAACCATTTACGACATAATGTTGTCCATTTTATAGGCCTGCATCACAAGAAGCCTCAAATTAACACAAATGTTAGGACTTTGCTTGGAGATGCCTCAGACCGCAGGTATGTTTCTCAATACATGTACTTAGACACGCTTAAAATTGTCCGTATGGTGAATCGCTAGACTTCCAAACTGGAGGCCCGGATGACTGACCATCATGCATTAAGATATAAATCGGTCCTCCTAACGTGTTTCAGATTTGCAAGTTGTCATTTGCTTTCAATAAGGCACGGAAGTAATTCACTATTTAATGTGAAATATAATTCCACGAATAAGGGGAGACCTTCATACTGAACATGGCCGTAACTTTCGCCAAAGTAGCCATTTTATTGGTGAAATTTATAAACTTAGCTTTTTTACGAGCGTAATTATTTTATCAGTCAATATCTTCCAGCTTAGAACGAGTTTTGGCATGCTGTTCAGATGAACAATGCATTTTTTTTCTTGCTCGCTTCGCTCGCTCAATAACTACCATAATTCATTTTTCAAGTAGAGAACAAGTTTGTCTGGTGTGCTGCTAGGACGAAGACTGTGCTTTCCTCTAGCTGGCATGTTTTTCAGATCGACAATGCATTTTTGTGGATGCACATTATAAACTAAGCATTTTTTTCGAACTTACTTTCAACTTTTGAAACGCTGACCAACGCTGGTACAAACGTTCATAGTGTAAACCCACCTTTAACTTACGGATACGTTGTGGAAAGTTCGGATTCGTTCACTTGCGTTACCATCGCGTTCATTGCGTCCGTTGCCCGTTTGTGTCCGTTCGACACAATTTAAAGCTAGGTTTACCATCATCACCAGCGTCTCAGCAGATAGTCTAACTTTATTCAGTGTATAATGTTCATAAACGGAGTTAAACTTACACCAACGTATGTTTCCAAACGTCGACAAAGTGTTTGTATTTTAAACATTTCCAACGATTAAGCTACAACGTTCGTCTGCGTTCGCCAGCGAAGATCACTCTTTTTACAACTTTCAGCGGAGTTGGACCATTGCCCAAACGTCAAAACGGCGTAGTGTGAACGAGTCACAAGCCTACAAAATGAGTCCAAGTGTCGAAGATACGTTCGCGGGAAAGGGTGTTTCGTTCTTAACGACCGTTTTATATCCGGTGTACTTTTACGATAGTATCCTAGCGTATGACGTCTTGACAGCATTTACCAACGTTGCCGGTTTTTTCTATTAGCGTATGCAAACTCCGGCAAACACAGATGAAGCGAATGTGAATCGGTCGCTGGTTAAGTCCATTCTAGTCGACCGAGGTGGCATTTATTATTCAGACTACGTAAGGATCTGTTGTTCACATAAAATTCGGGCACGCTGTAGAAATTTCGCCTTATTGTGTCACCGTTGCGTTCATTGCGTCGGGTATATGTTGACCTTGTTGGATAAGCGTTCAACGACGCTGTGGAAAGTTCGCCCTCTTCAGTCCCTTACATCACAATGCGTTAATTGCGTCTAATACCTGTTGGTCTTTGTTGGACAGACGTTTGGCAACATAACATAACATAAGTATATTGCACATTTATTTACAGTTTATCGCCATTTACAAAGTTCTTTCTTACAAGATGGCATTCACTAGCATAGTCCAATATAGGAAACGGTACAACTTTACCCTGGGTTTATGAAAGTCCAATTGAGGTATGATTATAAAAGTGTCCAGAGTCCTTTGCAAGAATTCTAGCGTATATTGTATATATAACATAATTATAGGCGTCTGTCAAAATATATCATGTTTTTAATAATCTATAAATAGTTTGAAAACTGTTTAAAATGCAACATATTTTTTTACTGAAACATGCTCGATGAGTGTCACGCAAACATAACCTGATCCGAAAAGTTATTAACTAATGTCGGCGCTGTGTGCGTAAAATATTCAATTTTGAAATATTTCTACCACGGCGAAATGGACAAACGTTTTAACATTTACTCTTTATGAAATGCGTCAAGAGAAAAAATGATTTATTCTTCTAATCTACGAATGGAGTACAATCTTCAAACTAACATAGCACACATGCACACGCAATGTTACGAATAACAACGACATGCATGCCATTCGCAAGAACATTTCATACTCTCAACAACAAACGTCTAATTTTCATTTTAACCGTAACAAATAGGGACTGGTATAGATCTAGCTTCAACAAACTCCATACGTTTAAAATTAGTTATTAGTTTGCGATGGTTTTACCATTTTATTGCGTTGTTCTGCATCTTGTAAGAGAAAAGCTACTTCTGTTTAAAACAACTAATTCCTAGTTTTTTCTCAATCTGGGTACTTTTCCGACATTGGTCACCATAGCAACGAAGTAAGTTAATTTAACGTTATAAATGATCAAATTTAAAGCAAAGCTATAGTACTGTAATATAATTATGGGTAAAATACTTAAAATGGTATCTAAAGAGATGTTTTATTTCATATTTTACAGCTTTTTAAAAACCTTATTATATTAGTAATTACATAATGTCAAAATATATCTAGCAGATTTTCCTGGAGACTGGCTCAATTCTTTTTTTTTTACGTAATTATAAACGTAATAATTCTATACAATATATAGTCTATATGCATGCTTTACATACATTTTCATTTTGAATCATTTGAATGTATTTTAACAATTATCATAAAATGTATTTTCAAAACGAAAAAGCCACTTACCCGATTACTATAAGACGGTGTCATTTATTGTGAATTATTTTGGTTAAAATGATTCAATCTTCAAATTATATGTCCATCATACAAATAAACATTATTAAATGTATAGAATATAAGCGTCCTAACTTGATATACACGCAGCGAATAATGATACAAGCGGAGTCATCATTATCTGCCAATCAAAACGTTCTAATCGAGGTCTCATTTCCCAGGTACAGTACGTGATCAAAAGTATACTGATACAAAAACCCGTTCTTCGCGTGGATGCTGACAAATTTCACATGTCTGACGTATATCAAGCGACACCGGTATAACAATAGGACTCTGTAGTTTAGTTATATCTATGCGGCAATGTGCCGAAGAAATCAAGTCATTCGATGTACGCAATAATGGTCGTAATAAATGCATATTTCTATTTTGAAACATGGCATAACTATTAAAACGCCTAATTTGGGGTCGTTTTCTGTCGTGTTCAGGCTGTGTGATGTAGCCCGATGTGACGATGAAGATGATGTGATGATGATGATACCTGGGGAAACAGGGAACAAACTCCAATTTAAAATTGATACAAATATTTAATTAGTTAACTATTTTGTGGATCTTAACACACAGAAATTTGAACATAAACTGAATATATAGAAATCAAATAAAGAACGAAAGATAATTTGTCAATATATAGGATAGAGAATATAGATAAGCATGCAATGCATATGAAATACAATTTATGATTAAATTGACGGTCCTCAGATACCTATAATATTTAGAAATGCAAAGCGAGTAAATAAAACTACCTTTTCTTTCAATATCATTTCCATAAATTCTACAAATAATAATACAATTCCATAAATCAACACAAAATTTAGGTTCAGTAAAAGTAGAGTAGTTTTCGGATATTTCCGGATCAATCTTGCGTTGTAAATGTTAACGTTCGAATGAATAATAATTGTCATGTAATTTTAATCAAATATTTCGTACTTACATTTTAATATGAAACGATGAAAACCAACATATAGTTGTTTCTCAAGTTTTAAATTAGAATTTAGCGTAAAATAAAACAATCAATTTACAAAATGTCGAAAACTCTCTAGCACGAAGGGAGCTAACTCTTGCTGAACCTGTACGGTAGTTATTCTAATAAATGAACAAAATATAGTTATACCAATAAATGCACTAAGTAAAAACAATCTATTTCCATTAATCAAAATAATACAGTATTTCGCTTACCTGGGGAAACAGGGAACAAACTCCAATTTAAAATTGATACAAATATTTAATTAGTTAACTATTTTGTGGATCTTAACACACAGAAATTTGAACATAAACTGATGTGTAGATCCGAGTTCCCCTCCGAGCACGGAGAACCAATCACCAAACTGACCAATCAGGAGTCGCCCTGTGTCCCCGGCGTATTTAACTAACCAATCGCATTGACCAGCTTACTAAACTCTGAAAAGCACGCGGTCATAAATATGATGCAACACCAATTAATTAGACAAATAGATAACCTCATACTTAAGGATACGGTATCGCAGAAACCCTGCTTAGTTACAGATAAGTAATTTCGGCAAAGAAAGGGTTTCACGATTATAAAAATGTCTTCTCTTGTGACGCAATGTCTATAGTCAAATAAAATCAGCAATATAGTTGATCTTATCGCAAGGTAACATCGGATCACATGATAGGATTATAAATGTTGATGCGTATGTAATCCGAGTGTCGGAATCATAAAGCGTAATTATTCTATGTATCAATCTATATTTTTGACAAAGTAAAAAAAAATATATAACACCTAAATACTCATATTTTTGCCCTATAATAGTTATTGCCCTATAATAGAGAAATTATTATAGGGAGAAAATTACGAACTTTTGTTTCCGGCTTTGTCTAATTCTTTATTTTTATATTAGTTATTTTTCCTAGTTATTTTAAATGATATACAAACAGTTTATCGACTTAAACGGTTACTAGGCAACACTAGCCTTAAAACGACCTGACATTTATATATGTTAATACAAGACCGACTGTTAAGACACTTAAATTATTTAATACCATTTGCTATCTATGATATAATCAATGACGATGACGACGGAGGGAACATTTATCTACCTTACATAATTTTTACGGCCGGTCCGATGCTTTAATTATCGATAAGATGTGAAAGATTTGTATTAAGCAATCGTGAAAAGATTATAAATGCGTCTTATTAAATCTATTTGACTCCTGCTGGAGACTCCGCCTTCTATTTTATTATTATTATTATTTTTGATATTTGATTGGTAAATTGACCATCACGTGGTCACCCGAATGATTCGGAGAATGAAAGAATGAATTAAGAAGACAGTCTTGGTGACACCGCCTAAGTGATAACATTTTCTTTGTGACTAAAAAGTATATATTTTAATGACAATATTCTCAGTGATTTCATGTACACTTCTATATTACTTGACTTTGTGTGAAAGATACTAACTTTGTGAATTTTACTTATATTACGTTACTCTGTGGACACTTTTATTATTAACGATACATTAAAAAAGCATATAAAACGGAATTGTGAGATTGTCTTATATTCCTCCTACACACCACTTCCGGTAGATCATCATGGAGCGCCATTATTGTTGCGCGCGTTACGACGTTACCTGCGGAGCCCTAATGGGCCCCTGTAACATAACACATGACTAATCACTTGACCTGAACACACGTGTTTGCGAAATATGAGTTGAACGGTTTTGCTCACTTTGGTGGTACTTTCAAATTTTGGGCAACGACGGATTTGAAGGTTCATTCCTCAAAATAACATTTCAATGTTTCAATAAAAAGTGTCGACAAGTGAATAACAAATACATTCACTCACAAGAGCGGATTTCAGAGAGCTTTTCTGGTCTCCCCTCCTATACGAGTTCTGCAACGGCATAATTACTATTAAAACAAACAGTAGATGTATGCCTCATAAAATACTGATATCATAAAAAAATAGTTTCACCGGATGTTCGTCATTTCGTACGAATAATGAGATAAAAAATATATATATCATTCGAAAATAGCATTACATAATGCCGTATCAATTCAAAGTCTCGTCAAATCCTCATAGCTGGGTAAACAGTGACATCGAGATTCTTTTGCACATCCACTGTACACATTGAAACTGATATTGCTAACATAATTTACGGCTGCGACCTGATACAGTACATCTCTACAATATGTCATGTTGTCAAACCACGGAAACATGGTCTTATAATTGACCAGCATGATCGGAATGATAAACTGTGGTCACTTATTTCAATTATATGAAGTAATTTATGTCATAGGTGTGGTAATGCAACCATTTGTTAAAAGTCGTTATAGAAGGGCCAGCCTCCCGTTCAATTAAGTATAGAAGGCATGGATTACCTCCCGTGTTGACAGCGTTCGAGAGCTATGTGAACTGTATGCACTTCCTTCTATTGACAGTCTCTACCCGTGAAGAAAACAGGAGCCCGTTGCCTAACCAAACCGCTACCGAGCGCTCGGAAACGATTTGCTTAAAAAAACGCTTCGTAGCGGACGAAGCGGAAAATTATATTCTACCAGCGAGCGCTCGCGGAAAGCAGACCGTTTCATAGCAAAGCGCTATCGAGCGCTACCGAAGCGGTCTGTTGCACGAGGAAGCGCGCGGTAGCGCTCGCCTAGCAAAGTGTTAAGAAACGGTCTTCTATCGGCGGGCACTGCTCGCTCGTAGCGTGTCGTTGCATAGGCATAGGAAAGCGCTCGATAGCGCCTTTTGGAAGCGGCTTGGTTAGGCTTCGTCGACAGTTTACGGGTTTGAACTCCGGTCGCGACCATTAAACATGGTACTGGTAAAGCTCCCTTGTTTGACGCTGAGTAAATGATAGTGGTTCCAGGAAATATAAACCCTTTGCTTTGAGTGTACGCCAATCTTATGGACATGATTATGAAATACCTACTTTTTATTAAATTTGCTCTGACAATTAGTATCATACGACTCAATATTATACTCGTATTGTCGTGGTTAAAAACTAGCTAATAACCACTACTGAAAGTATATTATTAAAATGGCATGAATTACGGAACAAGGGAGATAAATAATGTTGATGTCGGAACTATGTTAATGTGAGACTGATCAGTATGTTCCAAATCTGAAGCAATGCTGACTTGATAATCAACGTCTTACGAATACCAACAGACCCCTTAACAATTATTACACAATACCATACCAGCGTCAATTGAATTGCAATTTTATTTTTTGTTTGTCGACACCATAGAAATAGAAGATAATCAAATAATGGAATAATTGTTTGAATCAAATAATAATAATCAAATAATGTAATAATTGTTTAAATCAAATAATAATAATCAAATAATGAAATAATTGTGTAATCATAGTATTCACATGTGGAATAATATGTCACTCAAAATTAACCAAATAGACAGCCTACTCCGAATCCTGAGCAAGCAGCCGCCACCTCAGGACCACATGCAAGGGTACACGTCCCAGCAGTACTAGCGGCACATATTGCGCATGCGCCACCAACAACACCACACCCCAAACCTCCCCACCAACACCCATCGGCTCTTTTAACTTGACTGTGTCGAGGGAATCCATATTTCGCGATACTTTCGTCACTAAATGACGTCACTTCCGTTAGAATCTGGTTTTCGGTTAATGTACATTCGGGATATCTCTGGGCACATTGTATCGAGTTGTTTGCGTGTTGACCATATTTGATACTGTCAATAAGTTTGGTTAGTTTTGAGAACTTTCTCGTTAGAGCTTCAACTTCTCTAAAAGCAACAGCGTCGAAGTCACCTTGTGTGTTGGTGAGAAACCTTGCGTAGTACGTCAGAGGATTGTGTGCTCTATGAGGAAAACTCGTTTCAATGAGGCAAAACATCTTCTCTGTGCATACATGAGCGTCCCTGACGTTCATAAGTTCTTCTACCATCAGAAATGTTGGTTGAAACAGTCGAAGTTTTTCGCCAATCTTAGTTGAAGTTATGACAGCCTCGATGTTGTTGACGATCGCCATTGGAATTATCGTGAGAAGTAAAAATAGCATTCTGAGGATACTGTAACAGGAAAAACTAATACAGTAAATTTAGTCAAAAAAGAAGATACAGCAACGTTGCCGATCATTTCAGCTTTAAGAATACACCGTAAATAATTGGTAAGAAAAGCAATTCGTTAGGAATAAATTCTCCTGTGAAATAGTTAAAACTTCTAGTTTCATTTTTTGCTTGTATGTCGATCTGTTTAAATAAGCTTAACTTATATTTACGTATATGCCGAGCATATCCTTTATTTGCCAGTCAGCTTTCTACTGAAGCATGGCAGGAATATGTGTACCTCCACCTGTATTTCAACCCAGGTCGCCAGGATAGACGGCAAGCGCACTAACCACTGAGCAACGGAGGCCAAAGTATCGCCTTTATCAGCGCTTAACCTCACCCGTTACAAACAAATCTTAGAATGAATCTAATTTACTTTTGTACTAATTCTTGTTAACTGTAGTTTAATCATATTTTATTGCATGCACAAGGTTACTTATAAAGATAAGAAAAATATAAAATTTAGTCAGGCAGGGAAGGCAGCACCCAACTTAACCAGCCGAGCACCGAAAACATTAAAAACATACAAGGCACAATGCCCAACTAAACAAGTAAAAGATCCGCCCAAGTCCAAGCTGTAGAAGTGTAGAATGAATTAGTTTTAGCAATCAAAAAGCTGAATGCCCAAGCTGAATGACCCAGTTCCACAGTAAAACGGCTCCAATGCCTAGTTTTAGCTGTCAGAAATCCTAGGAAGTAGACAATTAACTAAGCTGTCAAAAAGCATATCAACAAAGCAAACTAGAGAAACTTCTACAATGTTACATCCATTACAAAAGGATTGGACCACAAGTTATTCCATCTTTACATATCGGCCCTCTTTAATAATGAGTTTAACTGTTATGAGGTAAACAGACATGTTTAAAAACATTGCTTGCACTTACTGTCACAGGTCTTGTAGTTTTACCTTTAGAACACGCTGCAGTTATGGCAACACTTTGTTGACAATGTCTTTATATACACTAATGCTTATCTTTATGATTGTACTTTTAACACGAAGTCATGCTGTTCTGTTTTTAAGACGTTTGAACAATGCGTAAATATAAACAACATAACCTTGAAATAGGTCGATAACATGAGCTCGTTTCGTGACATTGACAAAATCTGAGTTCCGTCCGAGCGTTACATCGGTTTGCAATGCCGCCAGAGCCAGAGTGAAAATAGAACAATTCTCTGACGGGACTGAGAAGCGGTGTATCGGGATATATTTATACCGTGGTTTTGCAAGGTGGACAAAAATTCACAAGGCGGACAAACTGTATAGATGTAATTGATTTTTGACACAAGTTTTAAAATAATCACAATGTTGGAATAGAATTTACAAGTTTAGTATAGTGCGCCCACGATAATGAGAAAGCTGTGAGATTTTAGTACATTCCCAAAAGGTGGTACACGAATTACTTCTACTATTAGTGCTTTTTAGTACAAAACTGATTATATATGTTTACTAAATTAATTCGTAAACATTAATTTTGCAACACTTGGCCTAGATATCCTAGTGGTTGAGCGTCCGCTATGAGTGCGGGAGGTCCCGGGTTAGATCCCAGACCGCGTCATACCAAAGACCAAATAGAAATAGTACCAGTATTGCCCTTGCTAGACGCTCATCATAAAAAGGGAAACTGGCTTCTCTCCTCTCATACCCTCGTGGCGATGGATAACATCAGGAATGAGGTTTCGAGAGTGATTAATACAACTTGGAAAAACTTGTTTCACAATTGACCTAAAAACATTAGAATCAACTCAATCTGATTAAAACATTTATCCTCCAACCCGCTACGCTATCGGTAAGGCTATCTTTGGGCTACCAACCAAGTTGGGTTGTAAAACTGAAAAGCGTTTCAGAAATAAAATTGGTACGTAGAATGTTATCCTATTGACTAACAAGCCACTACTACAGTGTAGCAATATCATGTAACTCTGACAGGACTAAAGGCTTCAAATCCAAGACGAAATATGTTAGCAGATAATATTAAGTCGGACAGGGAAGGCAGCACTCAGCTTAACCAGCCGAACACAGAAAACAGAAAAAAACCACAAGATACAATGCCCACCTGAACCAGCCGAGCACAGAAAACATAAAAACATAAAAGGCACAATGCCCAACTGAATAAGTTATAATCCTCCCATGTCCAAGCTGTAGAAATTCTAAATGAACCAGTTTCAGCAATCAAAAAGCTAAATGCCCAAGCTGAATGACCTAGTTCCAACAGTAAAATGGCTGAAATACATAGTTTTAGCATTTGCTCCGCCTCGAGAACAAAATTGGCCGTAAGTATTTTATTTCTTCACCGATTTGAAATTGAAATATTGGCCATTCTAAGTGGAAATATATGCTTTCCATAAAATGTAGGATCTCTTTTAGCAGCTCTGCCGTTTTTTCTAGCACTCAGATAGGGGTCGTTTATTTCGTGAAAGGCTCATATTGTTTTCCCTTAGACTTGCGAATGTTTCATAAAAATCGGTATCGTTAGAAATAAAATACGTGCTTACGGCTATTTTCGTTTTCTAATGTAGACACTTTTCGTCTTGGATGTGATGTCTTTTGTTACGTCAGAGACACGTGGCATTGCTATATTGTACTTTGTGATATATTGTGATTCGTAACTTGATATAATTGTAATTCAATATAACACCATGGCATATTTCAAGAGTTTCACGTCATATGCACATAACATACATGTTTTGTTAATGATTTCGTGGTCAGTAAGTCAGATAAGGGCTAGATTATCTAATAAGTACGCCACATCATACTAAATCGATTTCCTGTTTCATTGTATAAAAATCTCTAACTTATAAACACTTACCACGCATTATTTTATAAATATCAGTACATATTCATTATGTATATAAATACACCTCATTGATTGTGTTTAATTAGATCGTCATCTTCTCTGTACCGAACAATTAACCCACAAACCCTTTTATGTGAGACGTATTTAGCTAAGAATATTATAAAAAATCATCCTTAAAGTGCAACTAGTAAATATTTTAAGTGAAATAAAATATGTGACATTCCTCATAGCTAAATGATCACTGTGTGGTATATGCCATTCGTTAAGAAACAAATAGGCAAATTCAGCGACGTTATACAGCTGAGGAATAAACAGTACTTGTAAGCAATACTCAGGAAATAATCAACAAAAAACAACAATAACTCGAAACAATAAAAAATGAATTGGACACGGCAACAAACTTCAAACTGGAAAAATAAATAATAATACTCGTAAACAATGAACGTAATCATTGAAACCAAGAACTGGAAAAGTATTTTGATACTTTTGAGAAGAAAATAGGATGAATAGTAATTAAATACTTCACATTTTTAATTATCACACCAACGAATTTTAACTTTGGTCGCAACTTTTGACGTTACGTCATACTAAAATACATTAAATTGAACTGAAAGTAAACAATGAACAGACCTACTTGCTTACGTAATCCCTGATGGGACGAAAGGCTGCAATGATATATCTCCAATTAGACCTGTCTTTGGCTGTTTTGTGTGCCTCACCCTACGATAACCCCAGTTCAGTAAGTTCAAGTTATTAAAGTTCTTCGCCCAGCTTCAAGCAGCCTTTGTCCACCAGGTTTACGTTTCCAATGAGGTGTCAATCGAAGAGCAACCTTTGGCAGTCGGAACTAATGGCATTCCATTCTGAACACATAACCTAGCCATCGTAGCCATCTCTGTTTGATCTAGATGGATATTCTTTGGTAAACATAGTAAGTAAGTAAAGTATTTATTTTACGAGCCTAGTATACTTGCAATAATACAATATTCCATTCCCGTCCAATGGCATATTATTTTATTTTGATGTAGAATAGTAGGCCCTATATCTGCTAATTTTCTGAATTATGCCTCCACGGAATTTAATTTCCACCAAACCAGATAACCTGGCCCCGATCTTCCGAAGCGTCTCAAGTAGAAATCTCATCTCAAATTGAGATTTTGCTCAAATCAGAGTCAAACTTCGAGATAAATTGGAAGTTCAAGCTCTTTAAATTTTACTTTTATAAACTTCAAATAAGGTTTTCTGTTTTGTGATGCAAATTTTGAGTCCAGTTTCCGATGGAAATTATCTAAAAAAAACACATGGCAAATTTGAGATGAGATTTAGCTTAGATTGAGATGTTTGGTCCCGATCTCCCGAAGCATCTCAGTTTGAGAAAAAAACTCATCTAAAATATTGGCATGTGTCTTTGTGTTAATTCCAATGAGTGACTGGACTCAAAATTGGTAGCACAAAACAGCTACACTATTTTGAGTTTATAACAGTAAAATTTCAATATCTTAACCTACAGATTTGCCTCTAACACAGACTCTGATTTGAGCAAAATCTCAATTTGAGATGAGATTTCTACCTGAGATGCTTCAGGAGATCGGGACCAGGCTAAACATGTAAGTGATACTTTTGTCCTAACCTACAGGATAGGCTGGAAATAATACAACACTAGATACTGAGCGAGTTCAGCTGACTTACGAGGGTAAACTCGATTAACTAGAGTTCCAGCAATCGGGACACTTCGGACATTTTTTTACGAATCACGTATAAATGTCGTACGGACTGTTCAAATTGCTTGTTTACCCTGTAATTTAACTATTTTCGTTTTGCTGAAGAGCTCCAAGAGTTAGTTTATTTCTATATTCTTACGCCACTAGAGTAACTCAACTTAAGAAGGACAGCTGAACTCGCTCAACCTTTTAATATCTGTCAAGTTATGTTAAGGGTGCAACTTGCAAACATCAAAGTCACGGACAATGTTTTATATCAAATTGTGGATGACCATGTACCGATCACTTCCCCTTAATTACTGGTGATATAAGCTTTGACATAAATGTTCTCTGACCAGATTGGGTTGAAATGTATGCTTTAATGTTAATAGCCCCATACATGTTCGTTCAAAAGATCAATATACAAGAATATAATAAATATAAGTTACATGCATACAGTTTCTTGCTCAGTAATTAAATTTGATGGTTAAAAACAAACAACGGCAATTTGATATTAGTACATACAATTTTCTTTGTGATTATGGTTCTACAATGATCCTAAACCTAAACAAATATACATTTGATGAGTTCCTTTGTAAGGAAATGTTGATAATGATGTAGTCTGGCTCCCGGCGTACTATGTGTTTTAGTAACATAGTGATCTAGGGGAGGTAATTCAGACTAATAATGATGCAGTTAAAGATCCTATACAAACCACAAGGTACAGATGTTAAAGAAGTTTAATTTGAACGTAAATTAAGATGTCCTTAAGTATTTTGATAAACAGTACGCAGGGGACCTGTCCATGAATATGTAGAACCATCAGTGTGTCCGAAACTTTATAATCGTCTCTGGTACATGGAGCATGTATCTTCCATTATTGTCGTGGTCAAGTGTTTGAAGTGCTTAGTGCGCTGGATTGGTAACCCGGCCACCAGGTTTCGATTCCCGGTCGCTGCAAGCCATAGCTAGCCTTCAACGAAAATTGACAACAATATCGATTGTTCTTCGCATTAGGGAAGTAACTGGTTTCTTGTGTAAGGGTAGGTTAATGATTATGACGAAGTCCAGGAACTCGGTTATGTGAATCAGCCGCTCACTCGGAACATCTCGACCATTTCTACGGAATTCTATTTATCCGGCGTTACGTCAGTAGCGATAAATGCCGTACGGACCGTTACGATTGTCAGCCGCCGTCGTTAACCTGAAATAACCGAACCAATTATTATAAAGGGGCAACAACTCAAACGGGATTAAAACGTTCGATCGTTTGCTATATTCGATCAATATAGATACGCGTCGCACATTCACAACAGTGATCGTCAACTATCTTTGGTATGTGAAGCGGAACGTGACACATGAATGTCAATGTACTATAAAACACTCTCTCCTTCCCACACCATTTATTCCTATAAAAGGAGATGTTTATCTTATGTCAGTATTTAAATAAAACGAGTCTTTTTACGAAAATTCATTATTAATGAGTAGCCTTATCAGGTTTAACAAGCATTACATCTTCGTTAAGTAAAATTGGTCCAGTGTTGTGACGTTTTGATATCGAGAGTGTTTTCACTAAATGTAACATTCGTGTCGCGCGCTATTTCGTGACACAAGCGGTAAAGTGAGTGCTGTAACTTAACGTAGAAAAATAAATTTGTGACAAATTGGAGTTTAATCTTTGATTTTACTTGATCACCGTAAACACAAAAATGGCAAGAAAAGTTCCGTAAGTATCCTTTGTTTTATTTTATCAAAATTACCTAATATTGTTTTGAATAAGCATATACGTGTATTTTTTTAAATAAAACACGCTGCATGTTAATTTGTTACTGTCATATGAAAACTGTATTGTGTTATTTGTATGTTCACATGGGCCTATGGCTTACTGAAATTTAAAATAAACTGTCTATCTATATATGTTAATTGATCAAGCCATAATACGTGCTCTGATGTTTTTAATCAGAAGGGTGTGGATGTTCTACAATTTGTCAAATTACGTTCAAGCAAAGCCCGGATGTGGGGAGTTGTATTTACCAGCCTACAAGACTTCGTATATAGAAGTACAGTAATATACATTATAAAAAATGCACAAGTATGAAACGTTGAATAATTAATCGTGCTGTTTCCTGCCAATGTGTGTGTACAACATAACATCAATAGTAAATTAAACCACAACGGGGATAAATGCTTGAAAACTATTCTTAATTAATTAATGGTCTTATCATTCAAATAAGGTTCTACCAAGTTAAGATACCAAGTTGAATTAAAATGTTTCACATCGACATACAATCACGATTTCAGCTTCAAAATAAAGACTACCTCTGTTAGAAATATATCTATGATGTTGGCATGATGGTCGAGTGGATAACGCACTTGACTACTGATCGAGAGGTCCCTTGTTCGAATCTCGACCGGGACACTTGGTCATTTCTGAAATGCTTTTCAGTGTTTCCCACTCAACTAGAGATGAACTGGTTGGAAACCCAGAGGTAGTCCCGCGTGTGTCAGTGCTATACATCGGGCACGTTAAAGAACCAGGGAGTCTATTCGGAACGAGCTAGGGTAACGCACCCAAATTCCTTGTACCACAACTGTTTCTCTTCTACTCCTTGTCCCGTCCCTTCAGCAAAAACACACGACCCCATTAGAATAAAGTACTTGCACTTTCATGGGTTATACTTGACCGAAAGGCCTAAATAGTTACATACATACAAAGTCAGTTTTTCAAATGGTCGTAATGTGGCCTTGTCATTGAGGTTATACTGTACAAGTACATGCATAATGACGTCACAGTATGTTCTTATTTTCGCCACACGATGTCCTGAGTCATTACAAATTCTCTTCAGACGTTTTTGAAAATTCAAATCAAAATATTGATTGGATCATTTTAATCCCCTGTGACTCAACCCTCAAACGAAACATAAAACACCGCTAACTTAATCCACATTCATCAAGTTAATACTGTATAAGGCAATATACGCAGACCAAGTTCAAACAGTAGATTGATATTCAACCAGTGCAAACTGTACAGTACACACCTCACTGATTTACGTACACATTTTATCTCTTAATGTATACATAAACTTGTTAATTCAATTACCATTTACATTAATTTCCCACATTCCGCAATACGACTATCGTCCAATTTTAATTTATTCAATGAGTTGACATTTGTAAGGTGAACAAAGTGAAAGCGATGATAAGTCGTGTAATAAATTAAAACCGTTAATCAGCGTATGCCTCATTTAATTAAGAAATACGGCAAACTCACAACCGTTAACCGGCCTGTGACACATGACAGTGTATACCTGAGACCCATGACGACAAATCCTGGAACCCATGAGCCCTGAGGCACATGACACTGTAAACCTGGGACCCATGACGGCAAACCCTAGAACCCATGAGCCCTGAGGCACATGACACTGTATACCTGGGACCCATGACGGCAAACCCTAGAACCCATGAGCCCTGGAGCACATGACACTGTATACCTGGGACCCATGACGGCAAAACCTAGAACCCATGAGCCGTGAGGCACATGACACTGTATACCTGGGACCCATGACGGCAAACCCTAGAACCCATGAGCCCTGAGGCACATGACACTGTATACCTGGGACCCATGACGGCAAACCCTAGAACCCATGAGCCCTGAGGCACATGACACTGTATACCTGGGACCCATGACGACAAAACCTAGAACCCATGAGCCGTGAGGCACATGACACTGTATACCTGGGACCCATGACGGCAAAACCTAGAACCCATGAGCCCTGAGGCACATGACACTGTATACCTGGGACCCATGACGGCAAAACCTAGAACCCATGAGCTGGTATATTTCTCCATCCTGTTAATTGGATGGGTTTCTACATAACCTAGTTTCGTGCTATGCTGTTTCTCTTAAGCACTGCCTTTCCTGTCCGGTTGATTGGTTATTATCTTTCAGACGAATTTATGAATAGGGTCTATTCTATTTTGAGGTATGCTCAAAAACAAGTTTTTCACATTGGTAAGATAAATTGGTAACAAATGTCGAATAGCATCCGTCTTATTTGGTATGCTGTTTAGGAGATGTAAAAATGTCTTAAAAGTACGAATAGTATGACATGAAAGCTGACCTCGTTTATAATGCCCGAATTAACAAAACAATGGGGGTCTATCCTAAGAGTCACGAAGCATGTATATGAATCTTACACAATTGCACAACTACTATTTCAACCGAACTAAAGTGAATTTGTGCGGTTTCAGTTCAGGACGCTTGGAGGTGGGTAAAAACGTGGTTAACTTGGTAGGGGTGAAGACCAGGGCTGTAGGGGTTATGACAAAGGTTTAGGGGTTATGACTCATGTGTAGGGGTTCAGACAAGGGTGTATGGGTCAGGACAAAGGTGTAGGGGTTATGACTTATGTTTAGGAGTTAAGGCAATGGTCTAGGGGTTAAGACAAAGGTGTTGGAGCTAGGACAAAGGTGTAGGAGTTAAGGCAAGGATATAGGGGTTAGAGCGAAGTGTTTAGGTTAGGACCGGACGTCCGACGAGATGCTAGTATTAGTGTGTAGGGGTCATGACAAGGCTTAGAGTAATTGTGTAGGGGTAGGGTATAGGGGTAGGGGTTATATTACTTGGGTAAGTGGTTGTTATGTTTATAATAAGAGATTAGTTTGAAATTAGGGGTTAGATGGTACGTGTTGCTATGTCTTCACTAGGGGCTGCTCAGAAATCAATGTGTGATTGTAGGTATTCGAATATGATTTTTTGATTTTATGAATGTACAGTCAGACTTGTCAATCAAGTAAGAAACATTGAAAGCATTTCAACCGACAACACCGAACACCCGTTTTATTTTAATTTACCAAAATGCTCATTAATATACATTTTTTGTATATTTGTATTTAACTGAAAATATTATAAAACTTGAAACGTATGAGTACACTCGTATCTTGTAGCAATTGTCCGACTAAAACATACAATAGATAGTGGCCAGAGACCTTTGGTAATGTCTTTTTTAACTTCACTTTCACATCAATTGTGTTATTGACCCTAATAGTTGATTGTGATATATAGATATAAATCGTTATTTGATTAACTCAGTAAGCATATGTGAGGAGATAACGTAAATGATGGGTCAATATGTTACTTTGTGTTTAAATATAATGTTGTATACATAAAGTTCAACGTGATAATTTGATCTTCAAAAATAAACAAAACCGTTATGAATTTGGTTACGAATTAAAACCAAGGACATTGACCCATGGAAGCGTTTAAGCTCTTAATGTCGCACACTCCCAGGAACTGAGGGTCTGGTGCTTATAACTGTCGCGCACTTCCAGGAGCGGAGGGTCTGATGCTTATAAATGTCGCGCACTTCCAGGAACTGAGGGTCTGATGCTTATAACTGTCGCGCACTTCCAGGAACTGAGGGTCTGGTGCTTATAACTGTCGCACACTTCCAGGAACTGAGGGTCTGATGCTTATAAATGTCGCGCACTTCCAGGAACGGAGGGTCTGATGCTTATAACTGTCGCACACTTCCAGGAACTGAGGGTCTGGTGCTTATAACTGTCGCGCACTTCCAGGAACGGAGGGTCTGATGCTTATAAATGTCGCACACTTCCAGGAACTGAGGGTCTGATGCTTATAAATGTCGCGCACTTCCAGGAACTGAGGGTCTGGTGCTTATAAATGTCATACACTTCATGGATTGAGGTTCTGATGCATGACACATACTCACCATATATGTTAACTGAAGAATTGATTGAACGCCTATTCATTGTAGCTATGTTATAGATTGAGATTGAACCATGCTGGTTCCATTGTCCTACTTAACAGTGTTTCTAATCAATTGATCAATATTTAAGTATCGACATTACAGGAAGCGCGCACCTGACGTAACAAATTACATCACCATACACGTAACACAATATCAATATAAACCAATCTTGAGCTGCCGGCCAAGAGATTTGATTTATGCAATAGTATAACAATTTAAAGCAATGGGTTGTATAATACAGTATATTTAATATGAATACGAATTGAAATTTAATATTGGCTACTCCATACAGATACGAGGTAATTAGGGTGATCATTAACAGACATTTCACGTGTTTCCACATATCTAGTTCCAAATATTTTGACGGCGGAATAATAACACCAACTACATGTATAATGCTAGAGGCTTTACTCATAATTTAATAATTTAACTAATGTATTTCAATAAATAAGTGATTAAACTGAAAGTACGGATCGGGACATGACAGGGTGATGTGGGGCATGGTGAGAGACAAGTGACCTTTCTGATCACCTCGACCTTTATGCACCGGTTACAAACGGAAATGGCCGAGCTTTCACGATTGACAAGTGACAAGAGGGGGCGCTAGGAAATGTGAGGACAAAGGACAGTATATACTGTCTGTAGTGTAAACAGCAAGAGTGATCTTGTAATTTTTAGAGATTTTAGGGTGTAAGGAGACCGCATTTGGCAATGTCGAGGCAGTACCGCCAAACCTTTGCAAGTCCGTTTTGCAAGTAAAATAACCGTGTCTTTAACGAATGAAACAACATGTCGCAACACTGTATCATAATGTTTTTCATAAACTATCCAATGATACATACTGAATAAGAATGTTCTGTGTGACGAATACATGCCTTATTTCGTATTAATCTGTGTTTATGAAGCACAAACGTTTGGTAACAGATGTCGTACATTCATACATATATATTTTGTTGTACCAATGGCGCTATATATCAATCATTGCTAATGTTTGTGTCAATCGTGAAAGCTCGGCCATTCCCGTTTGTCTCCGGTAAATAAACTGCACTGCATAAAGGCCGAGGTGGTCAGAATGATGTTTGTGTCTGAATAGTTTCATACAGCAGTCAATCACGTCATGCGATTGAATTCTTTCATATTCAACGGTAACAGGTATTGCATAGTTGCATGAACGGGCCCCGATCTCCCGAAGCATCTCAAGTAGAAATCTCATCTCAAAATAAGATTTTGCTCAAATCCGAGTCTGAATTTGAGATAAATATAAAGCTCGAGCTCTCGAAATGTTACTGTAATAAACTAAGAATAATGTTTCTGTTTTGTTATACAAATTTAGAACATAATTTCGCATTGAAACTATGTCAAACGATAGATGACAATATTTGAGTTGAGTTTGAGCTAAGATTGAGATATTTCGGGAGACTTGGGCCTGGATCGCATTAGAGTAACAGAGTGGCTCTAGACTACGGATCGAGAAGTCCCTGGGTCGATTCTAAGTCCTGGCACTAGGTCATTTCTAAAACGTTTTTCGGTGTTTCCCACATAATAACTGTTTTAAAAAACGTCGTAAACTCATCAACGAGCTTGTTCAAACATTAAGCAACCAATTTTTTAAATGATACGTCATGTTCGGATTGTTAGTGTAAATGTAGAACACCATCTACATTCCAATCTGAATAATGTTTGCTCTATAGCAAATACGCCGTGATTTGTTATTTTATTCTAATTCCGTACATACCTCAAGGTAGTATAAACAACATGACCAAAAATGGTGTTATTTGAAAATACACTTTCCTTCACACATACTGTTTAAAGATGTAACTTAAACCGTCTCTACAAAATGTTCGTCTAAACTTTGGATGATAAATATTCTGTAATAAACTGATCATTAGGGAAGCTGCCTCATTTGTTAGGTTGTATAAATTGTAACCGACAACCAACATAAATCAGATACTCAGCTGTACGTATGAAAGGTTGTTTATTAACGACGCTAACTCGGACAGTTTAACAGAGAAACTATCATGTTTGCCGTTGGTCAGTCTGTCATATTAATCATTTGACACGGCGTAAAGACCGCGACCCAGGTGGTCTAGTGGTCAGAACGTGTAGGCTATCTTCCAGGTAACAGGCGGTAGCAGGTTTGAACCCAGACCCTGGCTTAGACCCACAGTGTATAAACGCGTCCACATCCGTTTATCGCAATAAGTCATACTCGTGAAATTGTGTTGTTTCACAATAAGTCATAAAGTGACCTTAAATCACAGATGCTTTTGATCGCAATATGCCATACACGTTGAATTGTGTAATTTCACAATAAGTCATACAGTGACCTTAAATCACAGATGCTTTTGCTCGCAATATGTCATACACGTTGAATTGTGTAATTTCACAATAAGCCATACAGTGACCTTAAATCACATATGCTTTTGCTCGCAATAAGTCATACAAGTTGAATTGTATAGTCTCCCAATAAGTCATACAGTAATTAGGTTTATACGTTGTGAGGCCACCTAAATGGTTGAAGTGGTCTATGTGGTGGTATAGCTCCATGTCTTGGTGATCAGTCTGTAACGACAGTCCCAGGACTATAGTTGACGCAGTGTAGTGTCTCCATAGGTAATAAACTACTAAATGCATACATGGCTCAAATAGTCCTTACAGTAACTTTTGTTTGCCTGGAAATGGTGATATGCCTTGACAAAATTGAACTAGAATCATCTTATTGACGAACAAAATATTTCTTATATTAAACATGATCCCCTGTTTTTGGTCTTATTTTGTAGCTGCAACATGCTGCTTTTCAATGATATAGGGCTATGAACTGGCCATATACTTTAACATGATATTATCTGGGACTGACAACTGTCACTTTACATTGAGCTTAAAAACAATTTTATTTAGTGGTTTGTGACCTCCATACGACTGTATTACTGTTGGTGATATACCTTAAAATTTAAACCCTTACATGCAACCACAAAACAACAAAACGGCTTCAAATGTGGAACTCTACATGCGCACAAGATTGTGATAACGTACAAATATTGCTGTGTTTTATACACTCTGTATTATATGTGTACTGTATACTACCTAATATGGTGTTTGTGCATTAATCATATGTGTCTGAGTTGATTAAAATTGTTTGTTGTTGTTTAACATTAACGTAAATATTGTCATTTGAACTAACTATAGGTTGTCGCAATACCTGAAAGTCATTATACTATGTTCACGTATAAAATATCAACATACGTATATATATATATATATATATATGTGGTTACCCTCGGGGTACGTCGTTATCAGATATATGCATATGATTATATATACAAATGTATATGATTAGATATGTGCATGTACATAACTCAATATTCAATATTTTATAATGTTAACTTAACCTGAGGTTAACAGTAACAAAGCCCCCAGGGTTACAGACAAGTATGGTGAGTGTTCGAGATAATATATGTAATCTAGATATACAGTTAAACTCCGTTATGACGAAAAAATCGATATTACGAGCACCCGGTCTATGTCGAGCAAATATCAAAGATACGGCAAATTTGCTCTATATTGTATACTGATTTACACCTTAATGTCGAGCATCATTATTACGAGCACCTGGCCTATGTCGAAGATACGGCGAATTTGCTCTTTATTGTATACTGATTTACAACTAATTGTCGAGCATCATCATTACGAGCACCCGGGCTATGTCGAGCAAATATCGAAGATACGGCGAATTTGCTCTATATTGTTTACTGATTTACACCTTAATGTCGAGCATCATTATTACAAGCACCCGGTCTATGTCGAGCAAATATCGAAGATACGGCGAATTTGCTCTATATTGTATACTGATTTACAACTTAATGTCGAGCATCATTATTACAAGCACCCGGTCTATGTCGAGCAAATATCGAAGATACGGCGAATTTGCTCTATATTGTACACTGGTTTACACCTTAATGTCGAGCATCATCATTACGAGCACCCGGCCTATGTCGAGCAAATATCGAAGATTCGGCGAAGTTGCTCTATATTGTACACTGATTTACACCTTAATGTCGAGCATCATTATTACGAGCATGTGTCTGCAACAGAAATTATTATATTTGCATTCGGTAATGATTTGTCAAAGCATTATGCAACAAAACAGAACATTCACGTTTGATATGTATAATGTTCGTCGAGGGCACGAGTAGTCCTCATACCAAACCAGTCCGGTTCAAATCGATGCTAAAGTCACATATAGCATTATATGATTTATTTATACAGTAAGGGCGATGTTTTTCATATGGCCTTATGGCTTAATTAAGGTCAGTTTAATTAGTTTAATATATATTTCTGATGAAATAGGATTGGGCAACAGGCTTGGCCTATATTAGCCCTCTCCTTTCATGGTACATATTACACAATTTATAAATAGTCGACAAATATATATGTATATAATGAGTTCAATAAATTTACTTAAGGCTTAAGGTTACAGTTTCCAAACGTCTTGTGGCCAGAACGTTAACCTCGAGAAAAGGGAAGGTTGTGCGTGCAATCCGCTAATGATCTGGTACTCGTTACGATAATATGACTCTTACTTGACACTCAGTATACTTGGATACTGGTAGGTTTAGTGCCAGGATGGTGTGACTGGGAAGTGTCAGTCCCTTTCCCCTCTAAAAGCAACAACTAAAGCACAAACAAGTAAGGTCATGATTGACCATTATGGTATTCCTCATTGTATCGTATACACGTACACGTGCACGTGCGTGTTTTTCGCTGCATCATGATTATGTTGCAATCATTTTCTATAATATTCCCCAAAATACATCGTGGTTAGCCTACACTTAACAAGTAATTGCTTGATATGAATGCAAGTTGGTCCAAACTATATTTAACAACCATTGCATAAGGTTGCCTTGCCTTTACATGTTTAGAAAAACACAAACCATGTATTATCATAAACACTTTATTGCATACAGGATATTTACATGAAAATGACTCTCATTTATCTTAATTTAGATGGTTTATATGTTCATATAACGTAGTGGTGGTGACAGGCTACGTGCACACAGACAACTAGTCCAGTATTGCAACAACCTTATGTCGTCTGTTCAAACACCGTAGTTCATTCAATGAACAACTATTTCAAATATTTAATCGAGCCTATGTCCAGTCGAGCGTAGCATGTTTTTCTCTAGTGGGGAAAATTGTCAAATTGTTATTGAATTATTTGCTCCGGAGAACACATGGACTAGGCAAAGTTTGATTAATGTTTAAAGTCACATACTAAATCAGCTAACACCAATTTTTTGGGGGGCTATGAGAAATTCATATGGTCCCTATACCTCGTCCCTGAGACACTATTTACTTGCAGCACTGATAAAAACTCGATTCATCTGGATGCTACACACCTGCCCCAAAGTGAAAGTAGGAAAAAATGTCAACATTTCGACTAAAGGTCTACGGAAGTGACGATGTGACGATGACCCTTTAGCTTGGTATGCCTACTTTTGGGCCCCTTTAGGGCACTGATCTTGACCCCTTTGTCTAGCCTTATATTCCTTCTATAGAAAAATAAAAACTTTTTGGCGCTAAATGTTAATGCAATTCCACAGGGAATCGTACTGCAATGTCGGGTAGGACCAGTAATTTCAGTTTTGGAAAATCTACGTTCAAAGCCCTCTTTAAGGGGGGCAGTGGACCCAAAAACCTGTGCACGACCTTGGGCCCGTAATATCCTTTAGTCTGGGATGCATATGTACCCATGACAGCAAAATTCCCGAAATGGCCATCCCGGCCAGTCTGCATTAGTACGCTATGGTAGCGGAAAGGATATAGAACAAGTCTTCAGTTATGCTATGAGAGTTCTAAATCGCATGACCTGGGCGCTTGTCACGTGAGAGATCTGGGTCAGATACTGATTATGGCAGGTCATATGACATTGGCTACTGCCATCCATGTCTTCCGAATATCGAGACGTACAACATCTGATGAGCAACACCCTTTTGGAGCAACAAATAGTGACCATTGTTTAGAAGTTCTTGCTCGCACAGAGGTTAAAGGGAGATGCCCAGAAACTGGAGTGTCTTGGTTTGCATACAACAAAATTGCGTTTATCAATTGTAAAACCAACTACATGTATAACTGAAAAGTCAAAAGAAGAATTTGACTTGAAAATTTACTCTATATAACGCGCGCTTCGATATTTTATATAGTGAAATAACTGTTGACTTATGGAAAAAACAAGGGTTTGTACTTCAGTTTGGTTAACAAGACTTGTTACGAATTTCGTGAAAACTGAAGCTCCTTGTGATGCGGGTTTCAAATATGTATGTGTCTTTATAAGGTCGTAAGTAGCACCCACCTCCTTATCATTCTAAGACAGCGATATAAATGTGTATATGAATAACACATATAAATACTGAAATACTTTTATGATATAGGAAGTGCCTCTTTCATTAAGTACCATCACCTCATATAGTCCAGTCAGGATTGCAGCAGTCGAGTCCACTTTAACGGTGTAAACCCGATTATAAAGGCTTATTCTGTACAAACAACTATAATTTCAATGCTAAAGTAACATACTATATTTCCTCTACCTGTTTTGACAATGGATTTGATCTTTTTGCCTACACATAAACTGCAACGTCGCTGTCACAATATCCTAACTGGACTGTACAATCGTTCATGTAAAATATGGAAGTACAACATTACGCATTTATATTTTCAAGTGCGCCCATGATATAAAAGTCGTGCCATCCTACACGTGTATGTACTATATCAGAATATCATTGGTAGTGGGTGTAACGTGGGTGCTATCTAATATCTGTGGCGTGGATTTTCTACAATTCGTGTCACACTCAAGTTCGACCAAAAACCACACTTGAGAAATTTATTGAAGCGCTTGACTTCTACAGTGATGCCATTTGGTAAAACGTTACTGGGCGGGGGCATCATTATGAGAGAGGGGTGACCTAACCATATTTCTGAAGTTGACCTCTGGAGATAAGATAGAAAGGCTTTACATAACAGCTATAGTTTTGCTATCTGTAGTATCTGGTATTAGAATAAACGTTAGTTTCTATCTTGGTTTGTTTAAAGTAAACAGTCGTCGAAATAATAAAACACTGATGAATATATTGAGGAAATTAACCCTTACTACCAATAAATCTAAATTGCATTTTGACGATTATGTCTTCGCCCAATATTTATTCACCAAGAGCTATTAAACCTGCCATAATCTTGTTTTATGGTATAGTACAATGCTTCCCTTTTCAACTAATTTCTTAATGTACCGGATGTGCCAACGATTGTCGTATTTCTTGTTTTTAGTTTTATTACGAAATTCATGATTTATTTAAGACTTAATGTTCAGATAGTGTGTTTATTCTAATTGCTTCTAATAAAAAAAAATGAAAATCGAATCACAAGAAAACAAACCAGGTCGGGGACAATTGGATGGAATTAAATTTACTGACTTATGAATGCATGACGTGCGTTGGTACTGGTCTTGACCAGAAGTCCTGTCATTTAACATACACAACGTATAAACCTAATCACTGTATGACTTATTGGGAGACAATAAAAATCAACTTGGGTGACTTATTGCGAGCAAAAACAGATATTATTTCCGGACACTGTATGACTTATTGGGATACTATATGTTAGTCCATACAGTCGTCAACTGCATCAAATATTGGACTAGACATATTAAAACACCCTTGTCTGGCAGCAGAAGACATGTTATAGTGCAGTAATTTAGAGTTTGCCACATTGTTGGTTAAATTGCAAATGCGTGGTTAATGCTGTCCGAATCGGAACTAATCTAGAAATGTAAAATAAACTTCTAAACTTCTAAACTTTAACACATCGCCATACAGAAAACATGTCGCTGTATTTACTTATACATGTACCAACCTGCCACCACGACTGTACTGGAAGGTTTATTACTAGAAAAAAAAAGATTATATTAAGTCAGACAGAGAAGGCAGCACTCAACTTAACCAGCCGAGCACAGAAAACATTAAAAACATACAAAGCATAATGTCCAACTGAACCAACCGAGCACAGGCAACATAAAACACATACAAGGCACAATGCCCAACTAAACAACCAAAGATCCGCCCAAGTCTAAGCTGTCGAAAAGTATAATAAATTATTAGTATCAGCAACTAAAAGACTGATCGCCCTAGCTGAATGACCCAGTTTCCACAGCAAAACGACTATAATGCCTAGTTTTAGACTAAACTAGAAATCAAACATGTATAGAATCGTGGTAGTCGTTACATCAGTATCAGTAAATACAGACAGTGGCTTTACTCAGGCTTTGCGGCTATGGGGTGAACAAGGAAACCGGACCGCAGTTAAGAAATCTGGCTCAACCCTTTCGTCATCAGCTATTATACCGTTGTGCGATATTTTATTGATACTACATGTACCAGTAAATCACAGTTATCATCACAATATACAAAATTGATGAAGTTACAATTTGTAGGTAATGAAAATATTTTTTGTCATCATGACATTTCAATTATTTCTCTTTTTTCCTTATCTGCTAAATGTGTCCATTTAACACTAGGTTGTCTCGTGAAGTTGAAACCTTCTTAAATATCTCATGAATTTTAATGACTATGGAACGATTCAGGTAGCCAACGGTATGTTAAGTGTTATAAATGCTTTTAATTTCGCCTTAATCGTATTGTACGGCTGTCAGTAGCAAGCTGTGAGTACGATTTAAAATTGATGTCATTTTCTGATACCGTACAGTATGATCGTCTGCGTCTTTAGTAAAAATATGTCACGTGACAGACTAAAACACATCTTGTCTGAGTTTTATTTCAAAATTTGACGAAGCGCATTGCGTTGTAGCAATAATACTCGTTTTGGAGTGTGTAGGTGTTTTTTGGCGGGAGTCTTGTTTTGGCGATATATGGCAATGATACATGTTACTATAAATAGTAACAAATTGGCGCTACTTTTACGATTATTGCGCACCGATCAGAAGGGTGCAACGCTCTAATAAAATGGCTCAAAGTTTAAATATGGGTTTTACATTGTTACAGAAATTACACAAATAAGTAATATTTTTATAATTATAGATGTTCTTATTAAAATTTATAAAATGTTGCCAGGTCATTATGATATGAGGGTTGATTACTTGTGGCGACCCGAAGAACAAAATTAGGTCGTAAAATTAGAGAAAATTAATAAGAATTTCTAGATTTCAAGTTTAGATCGAATAACGTGTTTCTTAAGCGAAAAAAGTACCACACAATTATTATTGTATGCATTTATAGGCTTACTGGCAGTATAATACATGTTTTACTAAAGCACCTGTGATTAAAACAATAAGAAAACAAACTTCAAAGCTAAACATATTTTACTTGTCACTGAATGAAATAATAATTATATATTTACATACTACAAACAAGCCTGTTCTTGGCGTTATTGGAAAACGGATGCATTGAGGTAAACTTTAAGTAAAATATACATTAAGGCGACAATTCGCGGCTTAGCCGATGGTTCTACATAATCCTCGGAATAAAAATATCTACTGCGCAATAGATTTGCTATTTACTGTGCTTGAAATTATCGTATTTCGTCATACATTCATGTTTTTTGTGTTATATTTTGGTGTATATATAGCCATTAAGTCTGTAGATCAAACTTCAATTAAGGAAAACTTTCCTCATAGAAATAATACAAAATGAACCTGACATCAAATTTCTACAGGGAGAATATGCATATAGCACGTGCCGTGTTATTATATGAATAGTTAACTCTGTTATCATCGTCAATAAAATATGACACCACAATATATCAAAGTTAATTAAATTCTTGCGAGAATATGAGCTTTATATTGTCCGCCATTTTACACCACGTGTAGCACCCATTACTACTGAAGCGTCTCTTTAATCATTGACAATTACATATTTTACCTAACAGTTATGGGTATATTGTATCATAAATCAAGCCACATTCAATCACTTGCCCGATGACAAAATAAATAAGGTTAGAGTAGCCTTATTCAGGACATTTCGCCATGAACTATTCGCTAAACATGTACGTTTCTCTCCTGAAATCTGATTGGTTGACATTTAGTGGACGGCCATGATGTAACTTTTCCAAGAAACATGTCCTGTGTTTTTACAAATACGAGTATATGTATATACGTACATGCGCTTATTCGCAATGGTTACAATCATTTTATATCCGGTATATAACAACATGTGACAGAACCAGAGTACGATACTGAAGCAGAACATGTTTACATCCAACACATAAGTGATAAAATGAAAAAGCTTCGACCTTTTAGTATGTACATGTATACAGAAGTGCATTTAAAGCCATACTCCAATGGTCCATATACCGAATTCCAATCAACTAAAAAGACAACAGTCTTATAACTAGACACATGAATAAGTAGACAAATTATTTTGTCGATTGTAGATAAAAACCACCAATTTAGCGATACGTTGATATTTTTACATTCATGGCTTGTTTTAGTTCAAAGTCAGGCACTTAACACAGGGTGTCTTATCCGAATTATTGTCTTATCCCAATTGCTATCAAATCGAAACTGTAGTATTACCCCGCCGTTGAATGCAATCGCGGAGCTCGGTCGTTTTTCGGTAAATAAGTCAATTGCAATGCATAAAGACTGAGGTGATCAGAATGACCCAAAATTTGCCAAATCCTTGAAATAATATTTAAAAAGTTATTCTTTTATTTCAGGGATGACGTACAGAAGGTGTTCGACAGATACACTGAGGGTATTGCACGAAGATTGAAGAGAGATAGAGCAATAGAAATGTTCAAGAAAGAATTCGAGCTAGATGACGATAGGAGTGAGATCATGTTCGATATGTTCGACAAGGATGGCAATAAAATCCTCAGCATTTGGGAGTTCTATCTATTTTTCCAGTCGTTTGGTTATGAGTAAGTATGAACAACATTTTGTGTTTCTAATTTTCTACTCACCAGTTCCCAAACTTTTGAACTTGTTTATATGTCAATGTTAAAAGCATACACGCCATGAAGTAAAAGGTTGGTAGTAAAAAACATTCATGGCCGTACATTACTCTCATTATTGAAGAAACTTGGAAAAGCGCCCTAAAACAAATGGCGCAGGATTCCAAAGGGTACGATCCGTCGAACTGTCATCGAGTGGAGTAGGCATATGCCAAGGTGTTGGGCATGCATTCGGGCTAATACTGCACGGACCAGATAATGACCTAAATTTTGGCCGACCATTGTTTCCTCGGCCATGTTTTGGGGAAAACAAAAACTAAGACAATGAAATTAATGTTTGCATGTACTAGTAAATAAATACACTGAATGGTCCCTGTGGAATCTGCGGCTAGGTATTGTATGTGAACCAAAAACCTCTAACAATGGCAGTTTACTGACAATAACACCGACATTTGTGGGTTTTATAATGTATTCTGTATACGCTGCATTACCAGAAAGTGACACCCTCATTACTCACGTGACAATACAAACAAAACTACAATCGTGAAAGCTCGGCCATTTCCGTGTGTCTCCGGTAAATAAACTACTAGAATTGCAATGCATAAAGGCCGAGGTGATCAGAATGACAAACTAGTGGTAAACGTCATAAAACCGGACGCTGGTAGTTTTATTATCTTCCCGCGATGTCAAAATATATTTTACGGCGATGTAACACTCGGAGGTCGAAATGGGCCATTTAAAAGTAACATAACACGTGTCAATGATTTCATGACCCTGTAAAATACTTGGATAGGAATCCGAAAGCAAATAAATGTACCATGACAACATGTTGAATGTGTAAATATGTGTTTTGTACACTCTAGGTGACGTTATTAAATGTTTATATGGGTTATATGAGGTCGATTCACACGACGTTACTAGGCCTTTACATTGTACATAATAATCATAGTATCTATTACGCAAGTTAAATATCAAGTGAAAAAAAATGAAGTATGACCTAAATCAAAGATAATTTCCGTAATAATTTTCACCTTCGTCTTTGACACAAAATACAATTTTCACTCTTTTCACTATAAAGACTTTATAGTGAAACGAGCAAAAAAATGGGGATGTCAAAACTTTGGATTTTGCTATATGATTTCTTGTACCTGTGACTTCAATCTCAATATTTAGACGGACCAAGTAATAAATATTTCAGAAGACTCTAGTAAGGTTATTATCATTTAGGTACTGTATTAGTAAATAAGAATCGTACATCATTCCGTATAAAAGTTATTCCAGCAGCAAACCAACAGGGGCTGGCCTTAGTATACTGATACATATTCCTGTGAAGTTAAAGTGGCTTGTGGCGGTGAGAACCACAGGTTGGAGTAACAAAATATTATACGTACTATAGCGTAATGTTATCAAACTTGAAAAATCAAATTTACTTTGAAAGATACAATTAAACGACCGACTCATAAAACCATACGTATTAATCATCACTATGTATAGCATTCTTAGATGCCAGTAACTTATATGACCGGTCGGGACGATTTCATTTTTATGTTTAGTGTCTTTTTAAGGCGCAATAAAAATTAAAATGTTTTAAAACGAGGGTTCAAGTTAATAGCTGTATAAAGCAAATCTGTTTTTTACTTCTTTCAGCATTTTGTCACGATTTACATTACAATACAAATCTTAGACCGAAATCATGTAGGCCAAAATTCCTGCACACTGAATCCCAACATTCTCATCACCTCGGCCTTTATGCATAGCAAAAGACAATAATATTTACCGGAGACAAACGGAAATGGTCGAGCTTTCACGATTGCCAATGTCAAGAGAGCTAAAGATACAAAACTTACACCATACTTTTCTCTAAAAGCAAATATTCACAATTTTGATATGTTTTATCAAAATAAGAATATTATTCTAAAATGTGATACGATTTTGGAAAGTTTACGTCAAGAATTTATCAAATACTAGATTTTTGAATTGCTTGATAACGTTACATTTCAATGACGTTTCCGACGTCACTCACAAAGTAGGCGGTAGTGTTAAATCTTAAAGGTCTGTAACTTTGTAAATAAATGTTATATTTTGTTGAAATTTTCAGAAACTGTTAATAAGAGTTCTATCTTTCTGATTCCATTTCGTCATGATTTTCAAAATTTTGTCACTAAGCCCGGTTTTCCTAGAGAACGGCTCATGTGTTATATCTTAATTCAAAACTAAATTCTAATGTACTTTTAAGTAAAAAATATGTTCTATTTATAGTGCGAAAACATACCTGGACAAATACAACACTCTGACGGAGAACGAAAGCAGCGCAATGGACATCAATGGATTGTGGGATTTCTTAAAAGATTTAAAAACATTAAAAGGTCGATGCTTCGCTGATGAAGAACTTGAGACCATGATCAAAGGTGTTGCTGGCGAAGAAGATCGATCCATTGACAAAAAAAAGTTTATTGAAGTAATCAGTCGGATCAAGCTAACTAGGCATTGAAAACGTGATAATTTGGCGCCAAAGGTTGTGATTAATTAATACGTAGTTTAATTTGATTGGAGGAGAGCCTATTGGTCTACCATCACGCTGACGTGTTCTAGGTCAAAACGACCTTTTTAATTTATGTTTTATTGTATAAAAATGAATGGACGTTTTTACATATTTTAAAATGCGATGTTTTAGTTACGCAAGTCACGGGTTTAAATATATTGAAACCGTTTGCAACTGCCATGATGTAACAGTATATTAAAGTTTGTTCCACGTTTGTACATGATTTGGTGTTTACTCTGGATATGCAAGTACGACTATTTACTTGTACCTACGAGCCTTTGTTGTGTCTTGTGTTGCACTACACAAAAGTAGGACTAGGTAGGGGTGACTATTGAGTCCAATTTTGACTATTGCAATACTATTGCTATTGCTGAAAGTACTATTGCGATACTATTGTATTGCTGGAAACTATTGCGATACTATTGCAATAGTTATTGCCAAGCTTTGAAAACCAGAGATTAACTTGTAAATGCAAATTTGCACTGTGTAAGATATCATTTTGTTGTACAACATACAAATCATTATTTGTGGAAATGATTTAAAATGAATTTGACAGAATAGATTAATAAAATTAATGCGATATTGGTCCATTGTTGCTGTTTTGGTGCGAACACGGAAGTTGTTTTAAATTAATAATAAATTTTATTTATAAAAAGGAAACTATCGTAACTATCGATAGTTGAGCTAACTATCGGCGATAGTTATTGGATCGAGACTTTTACTATCGATCCATACTATCGGGACACTCGGAATCGCAATGCATCGACCCACCCCTAGGACTAGGTGGTCTAGATGTTCGTAGCATTTATGTTAAGTATGAATGTATTTTTTTCAATAAATGTTTTTCCTAACCTTTGTTCACTTTGAATCCCCTGGTACATTTTACCTTAGAAACTCAATTCAAAAGCCTTCTAAAAAGGTTCCCTCTCATCTTAGAGGTCCCGTAGAAAAATATAGACACAGGTGGGCTACAGTAGCCCTAGGTCTCTCACTGGAGTGAGTTTCACAAATTGGATTATTATATTGTGGAACTTATTCCCTCTGTATGTGTATGTATAGCACGGACAATTTGACATGATCCTGACCTTTAAGCATGAATATATTACAAGGTTCTTGTGTTGAATATATAAATTTCCGCGAGTAAATCGTGCAATATCGGTCCTTTACATTTATGTTGGAATTACACCTCGAGCGTCTTAGTGAAACTTCCCGCTTATGAAAACATACAACCGGGGTTATTTATAATATAGACAAGATATCAGCTGTTAAATTATGCTAATGAAAGGTCGAGAGTCGTGTCAAATTCTCTGGACTGTAACAATAGAGAGGTTATAAGGCAATGGTATCAAATGTATTCAAGATTTTTAAACTTAAGTGTTTTCCTCTTGACCTACATTTGGTTTATTACCAGGGAAGACAGAAAATCAAACTTATCCTTTTGGCAAAGTTATTATAGTGATGACCGTTGCGAACACGGCCTGGAATTACAACAAATACTTACACTCAGCACAAATATTGAAATTCACTCTTAAAGTTTTTTGATGTTTATACTGACACTTTTCTGAGGGCAAGAATGTGTGATAAGTGTTAAATTGGTATAGTATTGAAAATTTGACCTGTTCTTGGCCTTTATTCATTAATATATTACAAGATTCTGGCGTTTAATATTTAAATTTCAGCAAGCAATCTATCTGTCTGTTAAATTTCTGTTTGTATTACACCTTGAGCATCTTCGTGATACTCCCCGCTTAAGAAAAATACACCCGAGGTTATGAATAAACACAATACATGTATATCAGCGTTTAAATAATACTAATAGAAGATCGAGGATCAGGTCAAATTCTCTGTACTGTACTTTATAAATTTTAGCTTATTTTCATGTGTATTTTAATGTATTTATAAGCAAAGATCATACACACATTGTCGTATTCTTTGTTATAAGTGAGTGCGGAACTCAAGTTCAATGATTACATGGCCTCCGTAGCTCAATGGTTAGCACGCTTGCCGTCTAATCTGGCGACCCGGGTTCAAATATGGGTGGAGGCACACATATATACGCCTGCCATATTTCAGCAGAAAGCTGACTGGCAAATAAAGGCTATGCTCGGCATTTAAAAAATAAAAAAAAAAAACATCTACATTGTAAATCTAATCAATAGTATACAATGGCAAGGATAAAGTACCAAATGTTATTTCAACACTCGTGCAACAATTTAATACATTTTCCCAATCAAGATTTGCAGTTCAAGACAAATAATAGCTTATTATTTTTTTAGTGCTAAGTGTAAGTATTTGTTGCAATTTCCACGTTTCAACACGATCACATTCAAACTCACTGTAAGCTCTACCGTGTAAGTTGTTTTTCTTTGATTAGGCCTAATGGTCTAGTTTTATACCCAAGTTTCGAAGTTGTCCAAGATTTCATAGAGACAATCTGTTTTAAGATTAAAGCCAGAGTGACCTCTAGAGTTTCCACAAACTTTTTCATTTATTTCTTTTATTTGACCTCATTTGACCCATTTCTTGACCCGGACCACAGCCGGTTTTCACTTATTTGACAACACATCATTGAAGCAGCACATGGCAGACAAAAACAACAACAACATTTAGATGGGTACATGCATGGTGTATATTATAAATGTAATACACTAATTCAATTACATGTCTTTAACAATTAGGTAACAGATTTGTACATAGTATAAATATGTCACTGAAATCATCAATTAAAGCCCTATTTAGCCCTAAACAGCTTTTTTCACAAAACAATGCCATGGTAACCTATCTGCAGAATGATGCATTTTGAGTACTTTGAGTCCAAAAGGTGGAAACGCCATAATATGGAAGAAAACAAAATAAATTCTCCAGTGAGTTTGTAGACAGTGTAAATAATAATGCATGATTTATAGTCTAAGGGAAGCAACTCTTGCAAAATTTTTACTTTGTCTTAAATACATTTTTCATACTATTTCCACAGATATAGTAAACATTCTCCCATCAATTATAGGTCATATGTGAAAAAAAATCCCAATTCCTTGTATTTACTGGATGATCTGAAAAAATGTTTTTGGACAGATAATTGGGCTTTATTGTTGATGGAACTACAGATGTTATACGACCATAACTAGCTAGATTATCATCCAATTTTTATTAAAATTCAATTTCTAATGAAAAGGGAGGGGTATTTTTAAGGGATGGGTATATTTTCATTTTCAAAAGTGTTTCTGGAATCAATTTTGATTTGTTTATATAGTTTTTGGACTGATTTGCCTTCTTTTGATGGTTCAAGGTAAGAGCAGCATTTAACAAGAGCGCCACTTAACCATTTCATCTCATTCCCGAAGTCCAAAACGTCTTGCAAAAAGTAGTATGGAATTTCTCTTGTTTACAGGGTCAAGACAAGTATTAATTATGAACAAGCGCTGCAAGTTTCAAAACAATTGCTTTGATGGTTTAGCAGAAAGTCGACCCAAACAAAAACTTACCCATGCAACACAGACGCTAACTCTTATATCTTTTTTTCCCCAAAATATCAGACAAGCTAAGAGACTGGTTTAGTTTATTCTAATTTATTTAAGGTGGATTGTGAAACAAGTTTTTCCAACTTATATTAATCACAACCCATTTTACAACCCAACTTGGTTGGTAGCCCAAAGATAGCCTTACCGATAGCGTAGCGGGTTAAAGGATACATGTTTTAATCAGATTGAGTTGATTCTAATGTTTTTAAGTCAATTGTGAAACAAGTTTTTCTAACTTATATTAATCTCTCTCGACACCTCATTCCTGATGTTATCCATCGCCACGAGGGTATGAGAGAAGAGAAGCCAGTTTCCCTTTTATGCTGAGCATCTAGCAAGGGAATTTCTGGTACCATTTTAATTTCGTCTTTGGTATAACACGGCCAGGGATCGATCCCAAGACCTCCCGCGCTCGAAGCGAACGCTCAACCACTAGGCTATCGAGGAGGCGTTAGGAGACAGGGGTGATAATCTAGCAAGTATTAATTCTGGTCTAACAATGTAGACTAAAGTACATAGAATGTAATACAAAATGTACTGAATGACTCAATGACATTTCCACAGGATTTCAAACACATGATGAAACATATCCAGTATACATGATTTAAAGGTCAACCAGATTTGAAGCTAGATTACTGAAAAATCATTTTATATTTGTGGGAAATTTTAATTTCGTGGATTTCGTGGATGACGTTATTAAACCAAGAAATTAAATCTATGAATAATTATACCAACATGTAATTGAGAATTGCAAGCAATACAGAAGTCCCCTGCCGGTTTGAAGCCATTTTCAATGTATTTGTTGCCATAGCAACCACATTTTAGATGTGCATTATCCCCTTATTGCCCCCTATCCACATATCAAGTTTCATAAACCTAGCTTGGAAACTGTTTGAGTTATGGCAGGATCCAGATTTGGGCATATTTTCACTCTTTCTGTCGCCATAGCAACCACAATTTTTGTCAGAATCAAAATATTTTTAAACGTGCATAATCCCCTTATTGCCCACTATCAACATACCAAGTTTCATAAACCTAGCTTAGAAACTGTTTGAGTTATGTCAGGATCCAGATTTTTTGACGGACGGACTGACTAGGGGACTAATAGTTTACAGTGTCAGGTAAAAGACTGGGTGTTTGGGAAGCTTACTTGCATATATCAACATGTAATAAATGATGATTGTATCTGTCTGATTGTTCAATGATTTCTAATAATTTGTGTGAAGTTTGACCACGCCATTTTTCATGAAATCAAAAATCTTTAAAATTATGTCCCCACGAAATGGTCTTTTTCATTAAAAACACAAATTTTTTTCCCATTGAAATTAAATGATTTTTCAGTATTATATATCATTATATCATACAGTGGACCGTATTAAAAACTGGTTTGCCAATTATGTTATCCACAGCAGTTAAAGACATTATTAATAATATCATTATAACAAATCTAAAACATTATCAACTAGACTGAAAAGATTCTTTGACAGACAAAAGTTTCAGTGTAACAATACCATGGACAGCAAATAATTGTCCCCTTAGCGTGGCGTATATTTCAGAGAAATCGATGAAGAAATAAAATACTTATGGCTATTTTATTTTCCGATGTTTACAAATTTCTTCTTGTAACTGTAGCCAAAAGTCACGTGGTATTGCTACACTGAGTTTAGAGGCAAACTATGTACACTTTTCATTTGCTGTTTCAGTCATAGTTGCTCAATGATGGCACATCTACCAGTTATCTTCGAATTAACACATACTAACTTGCTTGTTAACTGCTCCACAAGTGGAGGAAATGTCAAAAAAGAAAATACTAGGTGTGTTCTGAAAGTTTCGGGACAAGTGCCGTAAATAATTTAATTTCTTGATATTTTTCTATGATAATAATTAATGGAAAGACAAAAACATGTATCTACAATTATAGAAAATTTCATTAACAAATAACAAGAAATAAAAAATATTATGGCACCAGTCCGGAAACTTTCTGAACATCCCTCGTACATGTAACCTGACCAATCAGGTACATACATGTCAAATATACGGTACAGAGATGTCAGACTAGGTAAGTGAACACAGCGGCTGCAAAAATGTACATCCAATTAAAATGAGGTATTTGAAAAAAAATGTATGCAGATTTAACCATAACAACTGTCTAGTGTAGAGATGGTAACCTGATCCTCGTACCTTCTATTGTCATAATTTAACACAAGGCCCCGATCTCCCGAGGCATCTCAAGTAGAAATCTCAACTCAAATTGAGATTTTGCTCAAGTCAAGAGTATAAATTTAAGATTATTCTTAAGTTTGTGCTCAAAATTTTTTACTGTAATAAACTCAGAACAATGTATCTTGTTTTGTTGTGCCAACTTTGAGTCTGGCCTCCCATGGAAATATCTCGAAGAGACATGACAGTATTTGAGAATAATCTCGACTCAGATTGAGATGCTTCGGGAGATCGGGGCCAGATTATTGTCTATATATAACCCTGGTTGTATGCAGGGATTCCGTTTGTCTTGGGAGTAGGGGGTTTTGACCCTTGAAATTTCCAAAAAGCCATATTTTGACTCAAGATTTTGAGGGGTCATTTTCTCTTAAAATAATTAGTATTTTGCCTATAAAATGGTAATGTTTAGTCAAAAGTATCAAATGACTCTTCAGATTCAGAAGCAAGTGGACCCCAGTGGTATGTTTTCATAAACAGTAAGTAGTAGGAATATGCTTGAGATGTAATACAAAGACAACTGTGAAAGACTGAAAAGTGACGGATTTGCTCGCAGAAATTGATATATTCAATTCAAGAATCTTGTTATTTTATTTAATATATTCATGTGTAAAGATCAGGATCACGTTACTATCTCCGCACTATACTAAATAAATACAGTAATTCATTCAAATAACATTTCATTTGATTGGACCTGAAAATCACATTTATAGTATAGAATTCAAATTAGTCATTATGTCATCTATTGAGGGTGAGGCCACTATTGTCCATGCCTATATGTTTGTTTGTAAGAAAGTCTGTGATTGGATGGCCATTTATAGCACCATACACGTCGCCCACACCAAGCGTATCTGGATATCTAAAAAGAACAAAGAAAACAAAAGGGTAATCAGTTTATCAGAATACAGTTTGCATGGGCGCAAGTTAGAAATTCTCAAAAACCTGAAATCCTGAAAGATTGTCAAATTATAAAGAGAAAATACAGAAAAACAGACTTTTTGGTACACACAAAAACCTGAAATCAGGTATGAACCCATGCGCATATATGAGGAAACATCTACATGTGAAAGTATCATATGGTTGGAGAGCCAGAGCTAGTCTCCTATGTATCTGTGCTATACACCGGGCATGTTAAAGAACCATGAAGTTTATTCATGAAGAGCTAGGGTAGCACACCAAGATTCCTGATATCTATCACACAAAGTTTCAGCCTCTTCCTACAAGGCGGAAGGTCATTGGCAAATAAGGCGGTGAAAAACCCTATACCCTTGCACTTACAACTGTCTCAGTTGAATGCAAACAAAACTAGATCTGTCGCCATTCGGCAGACTAATATACCCCCGCCGGCAAAGGGCCATAATTCTGCTAAAATTCATCGCAGCGCAAATGCCTTTCTTCATGCACATCTATATGTTGAGGTTGTTCATCTGTGAAAGTTTGAGTGAAATCCTGCCATAACTGTAGGAGGAGTTGCGTTCACAAGAATGCGTCTACGGACAGACTGACTGACTGACAGACAGACAAGCTGAATCCAGTATACCCCCCTTACAACTCGTTGTGCGGGGGTATAAAAACAAATATCAGACATAGTTTGGTATATCCAAAGATTTGCTTCAGAAGTTTAGTGTACTAGCATGTGTATAATTAGTCTTACCTTCCCATGTTCACTTTTAGAGCAAAAGTCTCTCGTAAAATATCACCCATAAACTGTTCCATTATCTATAACACAAATAATACATTGTTTTACATAATATAAACAAGAAATGTTTGAAAACATATATGTTGCCATGACAGCCAAGGTGTCACATATTTGCAAGGTTACAGATAACCTTGACCTTGGAACTACGTACATCAGAATCAACAAGTCATTAAGAATTGCAAGCAATACATAAGTCCACTACCGGTTTGAGACAATTTCAATGTTTCTGTTGCCAAAGCAACCACATTTTTTGTCGGAATCAAAATAATTTTGAACGTTCATAATCCCCTTATTGCCCTCTATCCACACACTAATGTTTTTAAACCTAGCTTGAAAACTGTTTCAGTTATGTCAGGATCCAGATTTTTTGACGGACGGAGGGCAAACCTATAGTCCTCTCTTGACAAAAACCGGTAGGGGGACTTACAAGATAACAAGAGATGTTTGTAAAACATATATGTCCCCATGACAGTCAAAGTGTTACATATTTTCAAGGTTACAGTTATCCTTGACCTTGGCACTACCAACCTCAGAATCGATAAGGGGTATCTACTGATCATGATTATTCTTGGCAAATCTGTTCCTTAAATTCACCTATCCAAGGAACCAGCGACTTCATAATGAGGAGGAAAAACAACATTGTTGTGAAAATTATCATGGAAAGGTATAACTTATCACAACTGAGAATCAAACATGGAGCACTAGTATATAAATCCATCGCATTAACCACTTGACCACGAATATGGCAACTTAAATATATACTTGGCGTCACTGAAAAGTTACCACTTATATATACCTCTGTATTTTGTATACAATATGACCTATCGGTACAAAATATTTATAGTTTGTACATTTGAATACTGTTAAATAGGATAGTTGTGACTACACAGTAAGGTCAAAACATAGTCCTGTTCGGCTTTTAACACAGTGTAACATGAATTTTACAATATAAGAGTCAACATGATGGTAACTTTTCATTGATGCTGAGTATAGTTTAGTTAACATACTGTTACTTGTAACATATAAGATACAAGAAATTTTATTTAAAGTCGGTTATACAATATAACATTAGCTTGCAGAGATATTTTCCGACAAACAATATGTAAATATAACAACACGGTGTAAAGCAGCTATGGAATAAAACACATAGTTAAATACATGTATTATCAAGCAATTGTTACAATATCGATGTTATGATCAAGGGACATAATCTAAGATGGCTAACAGCTAAAATTGATTATTCCTCTTGGAAGAAAGTAACTTGAACCAGTAACATTCATACAAACATTTACAAAGTCAAGAGAATCCTATAACTGTGCAAAAGCTATATGTTCACTCTTACTCTCCCAAGATGACAAGATTGGTTGAACTAAAACATAGCACTGTCTCTATAAGGCGAAAAATAAAATATTGTTTGTTTCTCCTTCCTGACCCTGGAAAATTACTGTTGGGTGGGTAGGTAGGTATTTTTTAGTATTGTTAAAAAAAAACAAGACTGCGTTCAATAAACGCTTATGCCCCCTGTGGAAGCCTTGTCCACAAATAAGTCCAAAATTAGGTCAAGGTGAAGGTCAAAATGGGGTCAGGTGATACAGGTGTGTGGAGAGTGTTCATATACAACATCCATGCAAGCTTGGAAGCTTTCTAGCAAGCCATAATGATGCTAGAAGAAACGGTCAATTTGGGTTAACCAGGACGGACGGACGAACGAACCAACGAACGAACGAACGAACGGACGGACAGGTGAATCACTATATGCCTCCCGATCTATCGATACGGGGGCATAAAAAAGTTCAATATTTTTTGTTTTCGTACTCGCTTACGCATTTTTTTTATAATTTTTTTTTGTTCAGAAGGTCAAAACATATTTGGGGTTGGGGACTTTTTACTCAGGTAGGAAGGAAATGGGGAAACAAATAATACTTGTTGGCCTAAATATGCTCTACAAATTTACTTACCCTGTAAATCATTCCCTGTGAAACACTTCCATAATAACCCGGATCCACTTCAGTATTAGATAAATTCACACCAACCTGAAAATATTTCCATAACATAAACAGTCATAACCTTGCAACAAACATAAAAGTTTAACAGCTATTTAAAAGAATCAACGATTTTTGTCATGAATATTATAATGGTTTTTATTATTCTTAATAAAAAGTTAATTATTTGACATTTGTTCCCCAATTATTTGTTTAAACAGATCATTTGAACATTAATGAACATTAATGAAACTTGAACATAAATGAGGCCAAAAAATGAACATCTGGTAAAAATATTCAGTCATATAATTATATTTTAACAAGATGGCACACCTAATGTCCACAAGTTTAATTGAGATATTATAAAAGTAATTTCTAAGTTTCATGAAAAGTCTAGTTTTTTAACCCCATAAGATCCAATTTCAAAAGCAAATTTTGATTTTGTACAGATGGTATTGTAACCAAGTTTCATAAAGATTAGGCCAAAACTGTGACCTCAAACATGTGCACAAGGTTTTTCATTATTTGACCTTACACTGATTTATTAAGGCAATGATATATCATTCTATATATTTTCCCCTAAATCTTATTCTGTAACAAGTTGCTGTACTTTGTCACTATCACTATAGATCTAAAATTTCCCACGCTCCTAATCACACCATACAACCCGTTGTGAGGATGGCAGCTTCGTTGACAGAAGGCAGCTGAACACACGATTTATGCAATGCTATTAGGGTACATATTTCCTAGTTTTTATGTTTTTTTCATTGGTGTTAGGAGTGATCTTTTTGTATTTCACTGCCTTCTGTCAATAAAGCTGCCTTCCACACAACAGCCTTCTGTCAACAAAGATGTCTTCCACACAACAGCCTTCTGTCAACAAAGCTGCCTTTCACACAACAGCCTTCTGTCAACAAAGATGCCTTCCACACTGCTGCGTTCTGTCAACAAAGCTGCCTTCCACACAACAGCCTTCTGTCAACAAAGCTGCCTTCCACACAACAGCCTTCTGTCAACAAAGCTGCCTTCCACACAACAGCCTTCTGTCAACAAAGCTGCCTTCCACACTGCTGCCTTCTGTCAACTAAGCTGCCTTCCACACAACAGATTGTACAGTGTGTTAATGTAGTACTGAACAAATACAAAACATGAAACAGCATGATGGTAAGTAATAAACTTGCTGTTACCTCTTGCGCAACCTTTTCAACAAATAAGGTTCCTTCAGGAGGAGGCAATAATTCTATTCCACCAGGTATGATGATTTCCTCTAGTTGTTGTTTCTGTTTCGGACGTCTTGGAACTAGGTGAACAAATATAATAAATTAGAACTAGAGCTGTCGCCATTCGGCAGACTAATATACCCCCGCCGGCAAAGGGCCATAGTTCTGCCAAAATTCATCGCAGCGCAAATTCCTTTCTTCATGCACATCTATATGTTGAGGTTGTTCATCTGTGAATGTTTGAGCGAAATCCTGCCAAAACTGTAGGAGGAGTTGCGTCCACAAGATCGGTCTACGGACAGACAGACGGACGGACAAGCTGAATCCAGTATACCCCCCTTACAACTCGTTTTGCGGGGGTATAAAAAAGCACACAATGTCAGTTTCTACATTATTTTTACAACCTCTGTAGAGTGATACCCTTTTGAAGCTGCAAATATTGGCTGTTGTACAGAGATTGTTGCATTACAGAGGTTAAATTTATAGTAAATATCTGATTAGGGAAATTTCAAAGGTGCTGTTATAGGCAGGTTGGTGCTCTACAGAGAGCCGATTTGGAAAATGTCATTATAACGAATATGTCAGTTTATCACATGTTTGACGTCGTGGTAGCGTAATAAAGCCATTATTTATTTTTGATAATACACTAGTGTAATAAAGCTTTGACGTGACGTCACTCAAAGTATAGGCGACGTCGTCGTATAAGTTGCGCGTTTATTATAGTGAAAATAAGTAGCTATTTTATGTTTCGGTCGAAAAGGCTAACATGTGATAAAAAGAATATTACATTTGTGACTTTCGACATTGAATTTACTAAACTCGTTGAACAAAATCGATAAAATGCTCGGCAATATGAAAAGACACTCATGTAATATCCTCTATATACTGAATAGATACAAAGAGCGTTTTAAAATATTTGTGCACATAACATGATGTCAGTATATGAACATGTCAGTATATCGGGCGACTTGTATCGAGATCTGGCACCAATCTCTCGAAGCATCTCAAGTAGAAATCTCATCTCAAATTGAGATTTTGCTCACATCTGAGTCTGAATTTGAGATAAATATGAACCTCGAGCTCTCAAAGTTTTACTGTAATAAACTCAGAATAATATGTTTGTTTTGTTATACCAATTCAGAGTACAATTTCACATGGAAACTATGTCAAACGATAGGTGACAAAATTTGAGTTGAGATTGAGTTCAGATTCGGGAGATTTGGGCCTGACTGTAACAGGTCAAATAAAGTAACAAATGAAAAATAAAAAACAATACCTGATGACAAGATATCAATCTCTTCATCACTACTATCAGACGTTGTTATCAAATCTTGTAGTGATGTCATTTCCTGTAGTATCTTGTTGCTATCGGTAACAGATGCGAATTTCCTGAGATGTTTGTCAGCTGGTAAAGATGTTTCAGCCTGTAGATCTATAGCAGTAGGGTGCAAGGGTTTTTCTGTCAAAAAAGAAGAACATAACATCTGAAAAAATGGTTAGGGCCCTTGCCATCTAATCTGGCAACCAGAGTTCAAATACGGGTTGAGGCATTCGTTTGTCTGCCATTTTTTCAGCAGAAAGCTGACTGACAAATAAATGCTATGCTCAGCATTATTAGTTGAAGTGACCTTGACTGATGTAAACAGCAACAGCTAGAGTTTCTTCCCTTAGTGACAGTATTGAAAGCCTGGTCACATGGCGACACGGTATTGAATTTACTGACCGGTATAGGATGATATTGTGTCATCAACTTGATTAGTTTGAACCCTTCTTGTGTTATCCTTGACATATCATGTTGATTTGACATGGCTATTTTATTAATTCATGCTTATACCACAGGTAACTGTATCGTTTATAAAGAGTAAACAAAACAAATATACTTTTTTAATTTTAAATATCTTAGAAAGGTTTATATGTTATTACTTTATGGAGATATCAAAAGCCAATTCTTGTTTTTGATACCATGAAAATCTGACCATTTTAGTACAAATGTACCTTTCTGAGGTAACATAAATTCATGAAAGATTTCTTTTTTACTCTTTATCAATGATACAGTTACCTGTGGCTTACAAATGTATTTATTGACTGTATTTGTATGTTTTAATATTAAGATTGCCATGTGAATGTTCATTTTATGATGAAATATCTCTCTCTATCCAAAACTTACCTAAATAATGTGGACTGTAGGCATGCAATCTGCACCAGGTGAGAATCTGTTTAACAGACCACAACGATTCATTGTGAAACTTCAAACTGTCATCAAGGTACGAGAGTATGAACTTTCTGACACTAGAAGCACGCTGCCACTGTAATAAAACAATATATTTCTTACATGCATGTAGTATACACTGGTACAAAGGTAATAATGATACCTAGTTTATACTTATCTATTTTAGGTCGATTGTGAAACAAGTTTTTCCAATTCCTTTAATCACTCTCAACACCTCACTCCTGATGTTATCCATCGCCACAAGGGTATGAGAGATGAGAAGTCAGTTTCCCTTTTATGCCGAGCATTTTTTATTTCGTCTTTGGTATGATGCGGTCTGGGATTGAAGCCGGGACCTCCCGCACTAAAAGCGGACGCTCTTCCACTAGGCTATCCAGGAAGTGGATAGTACTTATATTTATCGCCCTGGTTTGTTTTTTGTATAAGGGATGAAAGAAATAAACATCATTATTTAAGATCTCTGACAACATAACTAACTAAACAGCAAGTCTGAACATGTTTTTGAATAAAGTTTTACATCTTGTGGGTGGTCACGTTGAGCAGGTTATAGTCTGGTTCTCGTCCCCAATATTGCAGTTGTAGTACTATAGTAATGATGTTAGCTTGGGACGGGAACCAGATAACAAACTGCTCCAGGGTATTGTTTTATCAAAGCACTTACGGAAATTGTAAAGTCACACACAAATTTAATTCTTTATAATTCCTGAATAAATACACATTAGGAACATACTTGATTTGTAGGAATTTATTATCTGAAACATAAATAATATTGCTGATTCCTTTCCCAAACATTGCAACTGCTAATGAATTATTCAGGATTAAAGTTTGAGCATAACTTTAAGGTTATCGTAAGTGCTTTGATAAAACAGTACCAAGGAAACAGCCTGGTTGAAAAGGCTAATTGTCCTGTACCGTACCTCAGAAGCTCTTCTTTTGCCCACATTCCATGACAACCAGTCCTCAGCTGATTTAGCACAGTAAGGATGTAGATGCCGAGCTGAAATACATTATACTGAGCTTAAATATACAGCACAATAACATAATCAGCTCATTGCAGTTACTTTTTACATTTAAAATCATATCACTGGTAATTCAGGGGTTCTACTGAGGCAAAATGCCCAATCCTGAAAATAAGACTCAAGTCTGTTTTGCCTGTCATTAGTACACATCCCTATCACCAAAAAAATGTGTTATTTTTGAAATTCAGCATATTAAATTTTATATGACCACAACTCAGTCAATACTTGGTATTTTTTTATCAAATAACTTTTATTTTTTTCAGAAAAAGGTCATTCTTTCTAAAGCAGCAAATCTGGATTTCCAGATTAATCCGGAATTGTAGGACACCTGTAAAAGTGTAATTAAGTCACATAATGTTGAAACTGGGTAAAGCGGTCCAGGCCCAAATCTCACGGAGCATCTCAATCAGCTCACCTGATAAATTCCTCCGCCTTGACAGATAAACTCACTCATCCATGTCACTAACCTATTACTCCCTACATATGTTGAATATGAACTGGAAGACGAAAGTGAGGTGGACAAGTGGTCTAGTGGTAAGAGCTACTGACTGCTGATCTGAAGGTTGTGGGTTCGATCCCTACTCCAGACGGTCAAAAACAGAAATGCTTTTCAGTGTTTCCCACCTAACATAACTAAAATTACTAACAGTCTTTGGACGAGATGTTAAGCGAGGTCCCATGTATGAGGCTTTACATCGGCACGTAAAAGAACCAGGGATGCTTCTGGAACTGGAGCATCTTCTGTATCATGCACTATCCCCCCAAAAAACTGAAGTGACTAGCCTCTTCTGGGGGCCTCGCCCATATGGATTTCCGGTGGCGAGGATAAATAAAAGCAAATAAACAAGAAGACGAAAGTGTTCATGTACTACAATCATTGTACATGTAGAGACAAATAGGAACAATCAGGGGTCCTACTGAGGCATAATGACTAATCCTGAAAAATTCCCATAAATCTGTTTCGAGTGCCATTAGCACACACCCCTACACCTTAACATTGTTCAATTGTCAAAATTCAGGGTATGAAATTTCACATGACAGAATGTCACCGAAACGCAGTCAAGACTTGGTAATTTTTCATCAAATAACGTTTACTTTCTGCAGAAAAGTTCAATTTTTTTATTGCAGCAAATCTGGATTTCCGGATTATTCCTGAACTGTAGGATCCCTGAACAATCTACCAGACAATACTCACCAGCATTAGGTGATATAACAGGATGTCTTCTTACCACAGCTCTTAGTAACGATAACATGTCACAATAATCTGACAATCTGAAACACAAGCAGACAATCATTGAATCAATACCACAATACACAAACATAGTTTATTAGTTAATAGAATCAACATTGAATCTAGGTGCAGCATAGATAGGTTAGATGGTGAATCCTTCTATATACATTAACTGGCATGCGAGGTATTACCAAGAAGTAATTGGCAGTCATTGCACATGCACTCCTAGACCGCGCCTCTTCGTAAACTTTGTGTAAGCGATGGCGTGTGGTTTTAACAATGAACTATTAATGGGTGGTATCAGTAAAGAAAACAAAATATCCTACAGGCATTCTATGGTCGGACACCCCTCAAAGTGTGGCCGTCCATTTGACCATTAACCAAGATTATTTTGCGCCCATTTTCAATGCGCTGACCAATATGTAGAGGCACGCAAAACTTGGTGTTTCTTGTGTTTTTTTTTAACAATTGTGGGTGGCACAAACACTAAGTTGGTTAGAGTTTAAAAAAAAATTCAAGATTATAAACCATAATCGCTTGCTAAGGTTTAAATCTGTGAAGAAAACATTTAATAAACTCTAACCTATACATAATGTGATAAAAGTATACTCAGTCTGGTAATTCTAGTATGACCTATTTTGCCTATTAAGACCAGGAACAAGAATTCTGTAGTTAAACCATAAGTTGACTAATCATGAGATTTTGTGTGCTCAAGTTCAGACACGAAAATCAGTCGAAATTGATGGCCACAAATAGATCCAATAATGATTCTTTACAGTAGAAATTGACCAGTCCTGATACAGAGCAGGGTACTATTTTATCAAAGCACTTACGGAAAACGGAAATTTACAATCCAATTTCAATGATTTATAATTTGTTTGCACTTATTATGTGTTTTACATGCAGCTGCAATACTAATAATGATTCAATTACTGAACTCCTACAAATCATATCAGTCCCATATTTGTAGTTTTTAAAACAATATAGGGAATTTAAATTTGAGCGTAAGTTTAAGATTTCCGCAAGTGCTTTGATAAAACAGTGCCCAGGGGATTACCTTATTGATGCAATGGTCTCTTTTTCTTTTACTTCTACTGAAGCCTTCACCAATCGTTTTTTCTTCGGGTCCAACATGATCTTCTTCTCGGGATAAACTGAACTATGAGAATGTTTGGAATACGACTCGCTGGACTCCTCCTTGCCGACAACAATAATCTGCTTCTCTTTCCTATCACTAGCAGTAATTATAACAGGTGTTTCTTTAACACTCGAGGTCACCGTTACAGGCAATGTTGAAGAGTTTGACCTTGACATTAATAAACTTGACATTGACCTTTGACCCTGAGTGGTAACACAAGCACCATTTTTGGTGTTTCTGTCATTTTGTAGGACAATCAACATGGTTTTATCACAGGTTTTAATATCACTTCCATCTTTATGAGAATTAGCGACACTCGCATTAGCAGTACAAGTCGATATATTGGAATTATGCTGTTTAGAAATACATGAAGTTGCTTGGTGACTTTTCGTCGCCATGGAAACGTTTGTCTGTGATGATACTGGAACTATAACAATATGATTGGGAGGAACGTTATGTAGCTTGGATGACGAGGCAGACTCGGTTACACGGTTAGTATCACCATTAACCAACAGTTTCCTGGTCTCCGGTTTATCAACAGCCCTTGCTGGGTTCAAGCCAACTTCTTTCCCACTAAGTGAGATCGCAGTGCCAGATTGATTCACCATAAGAACATTGCCATTTGATGAGGGAACTTGTAAATTCATGAGCGATGTGTTAAGTAATGATTTACCTTTACCGGGTAGAACTGTTAACTTATTACTCGTGGAGGTAGGGAACAGTATAACTGGTTGTTGTTTTGACTGAGATACTGGCGATATTGTGTTCACTAATCCACCGTTCACTGTGAGTTTATTTTGTTCACTAACGTGAGATTGCTTCCCTGTAACTGTTTGATGCTTTATCTGTCCTTGAACTTGCATTAATCCTTGAGATGTGACCTTTAACTGACCTCTAACAAAAGGCGGACTTCCTGCACAGACTGCCGTCTGCTTGCCCGTCTTTAAATTCACAACATTAACATTCTGAGTAGGTGAAAATGTCTTACTGGAATTTCCCGCCATTTTCACAGAAGAGGAAACTGACGTGAGACAAACACCTTTTCCAGTGGCTGTGTTTGATATCTTTTTACCCAAGTTGTTATCTGGCTTTATGAATAAGATTGGTCCGCCCTCTACACTGCTTGGAACTGTGACGTCTGATTTTGTTGATTTAAATGTTGTTCCAACATTTGGCAGGACCTGACCAGGTGAGATCTGACCAGCTAATCTCACAGCCGTTTTATTGTTCGCCAAAGTGGAACCAAGTAGCACAGACTGCGAGACTGGTGCAGTAATCCGAATCTGTCCGGGGCTCGATTCTTTCGATAACGGTGAAACGCTGGAACCAATCTGCTGAGGTATAAGGTACGTCTTACCTTGATTGTCAGTACATTTGAGAAATATCAAATTTGATTTAGGTGACTGGTTCAACGTTTTATCAGACTTTCCACTTTGAGAAGGATTTATTGACTGTAAACCAGTCAATGTAGCAGACTGGTTCCCAGATACATTAGTAAGTAGAACTGGTTGTGGAACTATAAAATTTGTCGAACTTTTTGAATTCTGACACTTCACAGGGCTTACTTGAATCACATTGTTTTGTATATTGTTCACACAAGGTCTGTTGTTTGTCATATTAGATGCACTTATTGAACCAAATCCTTTTAAAACAACGTTTCTCGTAGGTGAAGGTGACTGAGTTCGATAGACTGGACTAACAGCTTGTAACTGAACAATATTATTTTTGGGAGGGGTAACTGGACAAAGTTTTTGTATATTAGAGTTTTGCTGCAATGTGGTCGCCATGGGAATAAATGTGAGGGGTTGAGAAGATATCACACTCGGACTGACCACAGTTTGGACAGGGCTTTGTGCAACAGTCACATGACACGTTACAGGAGTCAGTATATGAGACAGTAATAGAGATCCACTCCCAGTACAGGATATATTGTTTATAGTAGATGACTGGGCCGAAGTACACTTCAAACCAGTCCTAGAATTATCCGAACTAGCCTTTCCGTAATCATGATCGTCAGCTGGTTCAGTTTTTATCTTTACTGCAGTCATACTACTGTGTTCAATCAAAGTGTCAGTACTGGACACGTCCATCTCCTGTTTAATGTTGGCCGTACAAGGTACTTTATGTTTTAACTTTGGATAATTCTTCTCTATCTCCATATCTACTACCTGCAATAGTTAACAAAATAACTAACATAGCACGTGAGATTTGCCTTCTTTGCGTATATTGGGCTTACCATGTTTTATTACTGCGATAAAATATAGCTGATTGATGACATCACGTTTGACGTCATATACTATGACAAATGACGTAACCGTGACAGTAACGTTCCTAGGAAAGAAAGTAGTTTGACGTTAACCTGTCTTGTTGTGCTATAAATGGCAGAGCATTGGCGATGTTAGAATCGAAATAATAAATAGGAAGCTGTGCTTTGTTGTGTTATAAAATATAGGCACTCTTTTGAATGCGTACATTAAATAACTCGTGCTACGCACTCGTGATTTAATTACTACGCATCTAAACACATGCCTATATTTTATTTCGTAAAGCACAGCTACGTATTCAATATTTCTTAAATAAAATACAAAAGAAATTTATGTAAATATATATTTTAACATGGGTGAAAGTTAGAAAGTTTGAAAATTCTGAAATCTCTGAAATCTCCAAAGTTTGACAATTTACATAGGGAAAATAAAGAAAAACTGACTATTTGGTACCCCAATACACCTAAATTCAGACAGTACTTATATGAAATTGGTAACATTGCTGAACACTTTATGACACAAGGTGAAATATCAGACACCAAACTAACTATGCTGAGTGTCGAGCAAGGGAGATACACATGTAGTTTTTTTAACGATGCCCACGAACATGTATTCCAAATGGCACCCAAATTGTCAGAACTGGTAAAGGTCACAGTGACTTTTACTATTAACCTACTGACCTCAAAATCAATAGGGGTCATCTACTGTCATTGACCAACCTCCATGTAAAGTTTGATGATCCTAGGGCAAAGCGTTCTTGAGTTATTGAACAGAAACCATTTGGTCTACTGACCAACTGACATATGCAAAGCAATATACTCCCTCATCAAAGATGGGGAGGGGGGGCATAATTACATACAACCTGTATTAACTTACTGTTTCACATCCTAAAGTCTGCAGTCCTGTATATGTTCGATCAAGCTGAAAGAGCAACATATGCATTTACATTGGAGAATAATATACTGTATAGACGTATTAACAATGGTACATGTTTATAGCCCGAAAACCAGTTCCACTACCTTTAATCAGATTGTTTTAATAAGCATAAATATGTTTGAACAAAATCAGTTATTCCCGTTTGTATTTAGTATTTTGCAGTAATAGGCAGTTCATTTTCACGTTCGGTTATACATTGTGCCTTGTAATTGTGGTATGTGATGTTTTTTTATGTTTTCTGTGCTCGGCTGGTTAAGTTGAGTGCTGCCTTCCCTGTCAGACTTTATATTATCTTTTTGACTTCCCTGAAATTCTTAAACAGTGTGGCAGATCAATAGCTACAATGTATCTACTTGAATATTTCTTCATTTAAGCATTATCGTATAAACACATGAAAAGTGGATACAATTTTTATTTTGCTGAGTATAATCCACACAAGAACCACGTATTGTTTGATTTCGAGCATTGAGCCGTGACTGCACTTTTAAGGTTTTAACCACTAATCATAATAGGTTGGTATAGGTTTGACCAGTACGATAAGTAATACAATTCAGGCCAAATATTTCATGTGTTTGGATGGTCGTGACGGTAAAGCGCTTGATACATTGTAAAATACATTTTGTCCGACCAGGGCGAGTTTGAATCCCACCAAAATAGTTTTTCCTTTTTATTATATTTCTTTAAATGCACACAACTTGTAAAACCCTTGTAATACTAGTATATGTGACAAACCATATTTGTAACATGTATATTTTAGAACATTATGAAGGCTTATCAACCGAATATAGGATGTCAGTAAGCTCGAAATACACCAACGATCGAAATGAGTGAAAATGATAAATATATTGAAATTAAAAAATATAAACAAAATCTTTAACTTATAATAACGTCTTTATTTTCTGTGGATAACATAAACTTATAATCTCTTCAAATAATATAAAACAATGAATTAAAAAAAATGAGCGAATCAGGGATGCGAACCACCGACTTCTGGGTTAGAAATTCTGAACGTTGCCGACTGCACTAAACAGTAAACTGATTTAAAACAGATATCTGTAAGAATTATATCATTAAAAAATGCGCTTCGAACGTAATAAATGATAGACTACCTGCCAAATGGACTAATCGCATAGGTCATGGCTCAGGGTTCAAAATTGAACTATAATAAAGGTTATAAACCACCAAATGCATACGCAAACCAAATCGGATACACTCAAACAGTCCTTACAGAAACTTCTGTTTGCCTGGAAATGGTGATATGCCTTGACAAAATGGAACTATAATCATCTTATTGAGTTTAAAGGTATTGTATACATGTAGTTGAATGACTGAATGTGTTTCATCTTAAGTATTTTGAGATTTTGGCATATTTGACAAAGCCAAAGTAGATCGGTCCGCGCGTCTGTAAAAATTTGTCTACCGCCTTTGACGAACAAAATCTTTCTTATATTAAACATGACCCCCTCTTTTTTGGGTCATGTTTTGTAGCTGAAACAAACTGCTTTTCAATGATAAAGGTCTGTCAACTGGCCATAAACTTTAACAAGATAAAATCTGGGGCTGACAATTGTCACTTTACATTGAGCTAAAGAACAATTTTATTTAGTGGTTTGTGACCTAATAATTCACACAGTGACTTCTGACTAGGTTATTATTTTAGGATGGAAACCATACAAACCTTTAGATTATGTATAACATCAACCTTTTTATTTCTGTTGTCTTTAAAATGTAACTGTACTCTTACAGGGAATTCTCCCCATCCACGTCTTGTTAGATGGAATGGTGCTTGGCTGAAAATATGAAATATGTTTCAACACATACTGTGAAATCATTCAATTTCAACGGGACAAAATTTCATGGTTTTGATGAAAAAGATCATTTCGTGGGGCCGGATGTTCTAACGAAACGTTATTTATGTGGCTACAATACGGAATGAAGAGTAGTTATGTGTCTTATTTTAGCAACATAAAAGAAAATTTTAGCCACCTAAAAGAAAATTCTACTTTCGTATTATAACTATTTTCAACTGGTTTGTTCATAAAAAGTAGCCACCTAAGTACCTGTTTGTGGGCGTGTAATTTCAAGGATTTTTGATTTCTTGAAAATTGGCACGGTCAAAATCACACAAATTATCAGAAATCATTCAAACATCATACAGGTATAATAATTGTTTTATTACATGCAAGTGAAATTCACAAAAACCCAGTCTTGAACTTGAAATCAAGTATGGCAGTCACTGTAAACTTGACATATTTATTAGTATAATTATTCATTGGGGATTTAATTTCGTGGCTGAGGACATCCATGAATATGAATCCCCCACAAATATTAATGATTTTACGGTGTTAAGGAGACCTAACCATACCCTACTAAGTGACACAGTTTGACACATCTAATGACTTTTTATTATTATATAAATTAATGCAGATGCATTTCACCACAACGACCTTCAAACTATTCAGCACTTGTATTCAAACAAGTCATTAAGAATTGCGAGCAATACAGAAGTCCCCAACCGATTTGAAGCCATTTTCAATGTTTCTGTTGCCATAGCAACCACACACTTAAACCCAAAATATTTTTAGACGTGCATAATCCCCTTATTGCCCTCTATCCACAAACCAAGTTTCATAAACCTAGCTTGGAAACTGTTTGAGTTATGTCAGGATTCAGACGGACTGACTGACGGAGGGCAAACTTATAGTCCCCTCCAGTCAAACACCGGTAGGGGACTAATAACTGAATCTAGATAAGACTGTACCTTTTGCAACTCATACAAAAGTAGACAATGACATCACAAATTACAAGCATAAGGCCAACATTATCACCAGTGTCACAAATACAATACCAACCTAACTTCCACCAGGTCATTTGGTCTGTAACTTGGATGTAAAAAGAACCAAACTTTCTTGACGAAATCATCAATTCTGGGACTATCTTTGGGACCTCTAACATATACCATCCATTTATGGGTAGCTTGGTCATTTTCATCTCTCTGATCGGCTGGTATACTCCTGTAATAGTTATATATCATTGTTGAAAGTGCAAACAACCTAATTATATTGGGCCGGAGATTACAATAGCCTTTGTTTACAAATAAAATTGCAATTAAATTCAATTCTGATTACACCTAATGCTAGCGGCAAGTTAACAGTTAACTGGGCAGTGTTTTATATTGTCCTTTTCATTTGTAAACAAAGGCTAGTTAAAAGTCATGTTGACCTTGACCTTTAACATACTGACCTCTTGGTCATGTTGACCTTTGACATACAGTCCTCAAAATCATCAAACACAACAGCTGGTGACCAACCTACCAATGCACTTTAAAGACGCTGGGCCCAATCGTTCTGAGCTATTGGTTGGAAACCATTTTGTGCTATAATTTACCTTGACCTTTAACCCATTGACCTCAAATTCAAGATCATCTACTGTTGCTGACAATCCTCCATGTAGTAGAAGGCAAATCAGGGCCTCCGCAGTCGGTCACCAATGGCACAAAAATCAAGAATTTGGTGATAAAAAAAACAATTTGGCGAATTTCATGGCGAAGGCTAATTTCTTTACAAAATTTGACTGCATGCATTTCACTGCATGCTTATGTCGTAAATTATCGTAAAAATCATGAAATCAACATTACGACAAATTTTCAAGGAAGGGACCGGAAATCGAAACAGAAACAGATGTATGCTTACTTTGAGACATTTCCGACAATTACACGTTTCTTCAACCTGAATCTCCCAGCTCTTGTATCAGATTGCTCCGTTCCATGTTTGGTATCAATACTGTCACAATCTGCTATCATACTCTGTAAAACACATTATATTGTATACAATGATAGACTTATAACATAGACATGGAATCTATACATTCAAGGGTCCTATTGAGGCTTAATGCCCAATCCTGAAAAGGATAAACTGGTTTATACTAATTTATTTAAGGTCGATTGTGAAACAAGTTTTTCCAACTTATATTAATCACTCTCAACACCTCATTCCTGATGTTATCCATCGCCACGAGGATATGAGATAAAGAGAAGCCAGTTTCCCTTTTCTACTGAGTGTCTAGCAAGAGAATTTCTGGAACCATTTTTATTTCGTCTTTGGTATGACATGGCCAGTTATCGAACCCGAGACCTCCCGCACTTGAAGCGAATGGTCAACCACTAGGCTATCGAGGAGGCGGTTTGGGGTGGCATTAGAACATATCTTTACACTAAAACATGATTTCAAACAATATTCTAATGTTAACTTTCCAGTGCAGGAAATCCGTTTTTTCGAGAATCCTAGGATCCCAGACTTTATAGTCTACTTGATTATAATGTATTGTACAAATTCCTACTTAAAACATGCTGTCAATAAAATAAATGGTTATTTTACGACTATTGTAGACTTAATGCTAACATCAACTTAAAAATTTAATAATAATATCCACTTGTGTGCTTGTATTTCAAGTGATTTAGCGTTAACTCATGTTACATCATTTCCGATATTGCAATATTATTGTGTTTCTGGTGCCGGCAATTATTATGTTTATGAATTGTCCATATAGAAAACAATTCAGGGGCGTCAACCAAGCCAAATTAAAAATCCTGAAAAGCTTATGTAGCTGACCATTTTTGCCAAACAAGAGGCCTTCATGTCACTTAGCCACAATGTTTTCATATTCAACTCAGTGTGTACTAATTCAAATCCTTCAGAGCAGATTAAATTGACCATAACTTTGCCATTTCTTAAGATATTTTCATCAAATAACTTTTATTTTGGTCAGAAATCCAGATTAATCAGGAATATTGACATCCCTGAAACATGTTTGTGAACGGGTACCAATTTGATACCAATAAACTACCACATAAACTGACCTTTGATGGCAACATTCCTATTTGTTCTATACCACTATGTTTAACATCTTCGGCTTCATCTATAACCTCTTGTTTGACGTCAACTTGAGAGTCGAGTAACGGTGTTCCAGGTGGAGCTTTCCCAATAAACTTCCTCACGGCAGGGTGAATCATAGGTGCAACATCAGAATTTATCTAAAACATTTCAATGTTAACTTTGCAATTAGAATTCCAAAATCATATTTCTTGATTAGCTTCTTTAATACAAGAGATGTTTGTAAAACATGTATGCCCCCATGGCAGCCCAATAGTCAGAAAAGGTGAAGGTTACAGTGAACTTGACCTTTCACCTACTGACCTCAAATCAATAGGGGCCATCTACTGTTGCTGACCAACCTCCATGTAAAGTTTGAAGATCCTAGGTCAAAGCATTCTCGAGTTATTGAACAGAAACCATTATAAATAGTCAGAAATGGTAAAGGTCACAGTGACCTTGACCTTTGACCTACTGACCTCAAAATCAATAGGGGCCATATACTGTTGCTGACCAACCTCCATGTAAAGTTTGAAGATCCTAGCTCAAAGCGTTCTTTAGTTATTGAACAGAAACCATTTTATACGACCGACCAACAGACCGACCGACCGGCAGGTGCAAAGCAATATACCCCCTCAGCTAAGATGGGGGGCATAAAAATTTACGAGGGGTGATCAATATATTTGAGATATTTCTTTCTAAATTTCTAAGTATTGGTTCTAAAACAATGAAATTAACAGTTTATGTAAAGCTATCAATTATTTATGGTAATTAATTAACTATATTGTGAGGTCACACTTTATATGTTTCATTCTAACACAACAAGTGGTACCACCTATATATAAACCACGATGTGCACGAACTGCCAATAAAACACAGCAACGGCTGAATAACTTCAAACTGCTGTTGTTAATGTCTTAATGTGTTGTTAAATGCGGAATATTGGCTATGTTAGAATCGACATAATGAATATGTACCCGTGTTCGGATGCATACATTAAATAACTTGTGCTACGCACTCGTGATTTAATTACTATATATGCATCAAAACTCATGACAGTGCTTTATTTTATGACAAAACACAGGTACATACATGTATTCATTATTTCTTAAACAAAGGTCACAGTTTTTGCACAAAGCTGACTCAAATGCCTTGATAGCAGTTGAGTCGGTTTCGGGGTAAAAACTGTGACCTTTTGAACAAAAATTTCAATCGGCATGGATAGTACCCATTCTCGGTCAAAGATAAAATACATACGATTGTTTTTAACATTTTGTTGATAGATTTTTTTACTTGCATTCTTAGCTAAAAAATATGTCACATACCACGTGGTATGTCCACAGGTTATATACCATCAGGGATGAAGATAACAAGTATGTAAAAAATTATTGATTTTAAACCTTTTTGAACATAATGCTTCAGAAAAAGTATAGAATGTACAAACAGACATATCAAGATTTTCTGTTTACCTTGAAAATCTGGAGCATGTTGCCTAACCAAACCGCTACCAAATTTCGCTATTGAGTGCTTTCGCTTTCCTACGTCTATGCAACAACACCCTACCAGCAAGCAATACTTGCCGATAGCATACCGTTTCATAGCACTTTGTTAGGCTAGTGCTACAAAGTGCTTTGTTATGCAACAGACTACTTCAGTAGCCAGAAGTGTATCAATTTTTTGCTTGGTTCACTACATAGCACTTTTTTTAGGCAAACTGTTTCCTAGTTTAGTGCTCTGTAGCACTTAAGTTATGCAAGTTACAGACAACCATATAGGGTCAGACAGATAAAAATTACCTTAGAAGATTTCTGTTGAGTGGATTTTCCATAGAAGTTTGCAATAATACAAGCTCTCAGTCTGTCCATCACATTACGAGCCAAATCAAGTCGCTGAAACATTATGGGTACATTTTATGAAAGCTTTTATCAACTAGAACATTTATCTCACTATCAGTGCCCAAGCTAGACGTTAATAGCAGGGCGCAACGCCCTGCTGCCCTTTTCCTGCGCCCTGCTGTGCCCTTTTGTTGTCAAATCCGCCCTGCCCTTTTCAATTTCTTATGTGTGTAAAAAACTGGGTCAAACGAGTAATAAACAACGTGACAAGTTGTATATTAATCTGATACGTCAATCATACATAAAACACTCTTAAACTGATAACATCGGAGGCGGGGCTTGTCATCTGCAACGGCTATCAACCAATGAGATCGTGTCTCACGTTCACGCATAATCAACGTGTGAATAGCTAATTGGCATTTATCCGAGATTGTCCGTGAATTTGACCAAGTCAAGTAAAAAACTTAAGGACACCTGTCAATTTCAACAGAAATGTTTAACATAAGTTACAGTAATGATGAATTCATTCTTAAATTTCGAAGTTTTTATAACGCACATTTTTCTCAGGATCTTGCGGGGAAATAAACGCGCGCTATTAAATCACTCTAACTAACCTTTATTTACCAATGTAACTCGTTGACTAGCATGTTTAATCCTCAAGAAAAAATACGTCGTGAATCCAAAAAGAATTTTAAAACACATAGCACTATTAAAGTCCTCGACGCATCGCCATATAAGGCGTTAATTCACCAGAGAAACGTGTAAACTCAGTGAGTTACATAGTGACGTCATACGGTGTGTAAAACTCACGCGTGTAGAGACTTGGGCGTAGGCCTACTGTAAAGCATCACAGTGTACACGTTATATTTTTTTATGATGAATTAATCTTAATGAATTAAATCGCGCCTTAGTCTTTGACCATTGGAAAATTATTGACGTGGATTTTCACAAGATTCACTCATATAATGAACAGATGAAGATCCACCAGCGTGGACAATTCTCGCGTAAGTTCTAAAGTTGGACAATTTCCAATCTCGTTCTTTAATATGTTAGATTATAATTTTTTACGCGAAAAGTCTTATTTCCGCAAGTCTATACTACCTTGATATCAAATACAGATCGATGTAGAAAATAGATAGAAAACTATGAAGATTCACGGGCCGGGATTTAAAATTTCGTATTACCCACGTCGATTAATTGCCGTACGCGCAAGTTGGCCGAATTTCGATCTCATTGAGTAGGATCTAAAAACTTTTTTGGCATACATTCTTTTCCCTTCTTTAAATCGGTGATTCCGTGATATGATACTAATATCGCATGGAAATTACTTTCGTTTTCGGTTAGTGCTAAAACTCGCGCACCGTCCGTACCGTTGTGCAAGAGAAATTCGATGAGAAAATCGTATTTTTTATGTTTTACATCGTACAATTAAACAGTAAAGGAATGCTGTCAAAAGAATAAACATTTAACTACTATGATGTTAGTGAATTGAAAGAACAATCAGAGTTGATTATTTAAGTGTTGATTATACTAAGTAGATCAATACTTTGGCATAGGGCATTTGTCTGTTTAAATGTTTTGTGATCATTTAGAAATCTATGCTTCATTTTTTTACAATTTTTTTTTTCCTTTTAATGAAAAGGTATATTTGCTTACTGGAGAAACACCACAATTTCTGTCAGGAAACACAGGAGATGCCATAAGCAGACACTAAAACTTCAAAATTTTCTTGGGGGAGGACCCCCAATCCCCCCTCAGCCGGGCGGGGGACACCCCCTCCCGAACCCTCACCCAAAGTGCCCTTTTCACAAAGTTGCACCCTGCCCTTTTTAAATCCTAGCTGGAGCACTGACTATGTACAATATACAGGTCAGCAGATAGGTATGAAACATGTCGATCTTTATTCATTTACAATATTAAAGATGTAACATTATATTTCAGAAAATTCTATCAGTCTATCTATTCAATTTGAACTAGAGCTGTCACCATTCGGCAGACTAATATAACCCCCGCCGGCAAAGGGCCATAATTCTGCCAAAATTCATCGCAGCGCAAATTCCTTTCTTCATGCACATCTATATGTTGAGGTTGTTCATCTGTGAAAGTTTGAGCGAAATGCTGCCAAAACTGTAGGAGGAGTTGTGTCCACAAGAATGCGTCTACGGACAGACGGACTGACAAGCTGAATCCAGTATACCCCCCTTACAACTTGTGCGGGGGTATAAAAATATTCACATGGAAAATTTGTTGACCCTTATCAAATTTTGAGTATCATACATGCATGTATATAGAAATAGAGTTGAAGCAAACCTCGCTGATATTGAGAAGTTCCGACTCCTTAGTGCTCACTTCCCTTACAAACTCTTTCTCTATAATGGAAGAAATCTTCTTCTTTGTTGCTGACTTTGCTAAAATATGGAAGAATAAGAATTTGTTAATATTTAATTATTTTTCAAAATGATTTCAAGAAAATATCTTTAACGAAAACTATATATATATGGGCAGGGACAATAACAAAGGGACGATAACAAAGGGACATAATAATTCTGGCCTTAAGTAACTTCTTTCATGATTGCAGTCTTACAATACTGGTAAACTGGAGGGGAGCAGTGGTCTAAAGCCTAGGTACGACACACGCTTTGGGATCGAGAGGTCCTGCGTTCAATCCCCATCTGTGCCACTGCTTAATTTCTCTGAGCAAGATTAACCACTATGCTCCACTCAACCAAGGTGTGAATTGGTACCTGTGAGGGCGGTGTCTGTACATGTCCGGCATTCCTGGGCGCCGTATCTCGATATTGTTTGCACACAAACAAGTGAGACATAGTCTCCCTAGGCGCAGGTTTCCTTAGGTAGCCCAATGATCAGGGCAAGATAAATATCACAGTGACCGATAAATCCATTGCCCGGAGCCCGTGGGCTACCAGAAATATTGGTCAGGCTACCAAATAATTCTAACGTAAGCCTGCCGGGTAACCATAAAATCACAGGATCGGTAGCCCGTTCTTTTTCATTTTAAAATCAAGTCTGTAACTTCCCGTCATAAAATGCAAACCCAGTACTATATACCCCAATAAACAATCGATAATCCATCTCGCCAAAGGGCTAGTTAATTATCAAAAGTGTGAAAACGCAGACGATAAGAATTTCTGTAATTGGAGAGTGTTAAAACCCAACCTTGTTTACCTGTTCAGTAAGTTCCGGAGTTTGTAGTATTTACGAAGTATGTAGCATTTACGAAGATGAACAAAGTTTAATTATATGTGCATCCAAAGACATTTTATCAATTCAGCAATAAACAAACACTTGATCAAAGGGTGGCTGAGCAGCTAAATTGCTGAAAGCGGCCCTCGAAAACTGGTAACTTAACTTTTTTTATAAATTGATATTTCTCTTTCATTAAATGTAAAGTAAGATACAAACCTCCCTCTTCAATGACTCTTCTCCTCTTATTTTGTGCCTCAGAAACATCCTCATAGTCCGGATCTATCTCTATATAGGAACGTTTTGATGCCATATCACTACACTGTGTGTCTGCAATATAATCATTCCACTCAAATTATTAAGGTCACACCATAGATACAGTTAGGCACGCCTACTGACCAGTGATTTTTCTTGAACAAAATGAAGCAGTCTGAGCCCATAAATTGGAATTTTAGCGCGACAATTCGCAAAATTTGGAATTATTATAAAGGATATTATTGTTCTAAATTTGCTTTTTTTACTGATTATACTTAGTATTTATTGTAGCAACGACTTTGCCAGTTTGAAAATCTATTGTTTTGACTTAAAAACTTTTAAACAGCCATATAGTTACTTGCTTTTATACCAACAAGAACAAAAGGGGGAAATTATGCATTCTTTTTGGGGAAAAAATTATGACTCTTTGGGAAAAATGGAGGTTATTTTGCTTGGGAAAGATGCCTGTATTAGGCCCTAAAAATAGCAAAAAAAAATCACTGCTACTGACTGAGGCACTTGCTTTGTCAGAAGCTGTTCCATGGAGCCTATTGTTGAACCATTACACAAGGAAGTCCCCATTCTAATTAATTAATGTATCAAAAATAAGTTTTTGTGTATGCAAAAAGTTCACTATGGGGCAAATAATACAGCTTTAAAAGTGAGTGGCACAGTTTGGCAACAGGGTTATGTTATTACGGACCACAATCCGATATTTCTAAAATACTTTTCAGTTTTCACCCAACTGGTGATGAACTGGTTGGTATTAACCCAGAGGTACTCTCTCATGCATCAGTGCTATACACCAGGGTACTGTTTTATCAAAGCACTTACGGAAATTGTAAACTTACGTTCAAATTCAAATTCTTTCTAATTATTTTACAACTACAAAGTGAGGTAAATGAATCTTCAATATTAATAACGTTTTAGTCAATTAACTTCTACAAACCAAATCTGTTTCCAATTTGCATTTCTTAAAGAATTATAAAGAAATTAAATTTGAGCGTAATTTTAAGATTGACGTAAGTGCTTTGATAAAACGGTACCCAGGCACATTAAAGAACCAAGAAGTCTATTTGGAAAGTGCACCCATATCACACAACGTTTCAGTTATTTCTCTTGAAGCTGGAGGTCATTGGCGAAACAGACAGGAAAAATAACAACAGGCGGGAATTAGACGACCTTATCGAGTCTATTCGGAGTATTCCCCAGGACTTATCGACTCCAAGTCCCGGGAATAGACATTCGTCCGGGAATTTCGACACCGCAAAAGACGACAGTGATACTTTTATTCGTGTTTTTTATTAAAGTACCAGAATGAAAAACTATGCCCCACGGTGAGGATTTAGACAGTAAGCATTGTCTCCTGGGTGGGATTTAGACATCAAAAAATTGAAAATATTGAATTCCCCCTGGGTCGCCCGTCACATGCAGCTGCTGTTTAACATATCCCGTTTCCCTGGAGTGTATCCTAGCTTACTAATTTACACCGGTCCCAACTTACCCCTCCATCACTGGGTCCAACAGGGACCAGCAACTTCTCCACATGTGGACAGAGGAGTAACACAGTAACTGAGTAACATGTATACATGAAGTTGAGCAGATCAAGAATATAGGCTACTCACAGGGCTAACAAATACACTTCAAATACAATATGGGTCACGAAACTGAACTTCTTTGGACGCTAAGCGTTTACAGGTGGACCACTGTTGATACATGGAAGCAAAAACAGAAAAAAAACAATACCCCACCCATTTTACTTGGTGTTTTAAGCATTAACTTAACCTCAAGAAGGTTTTTATACACTCACATTATAATAAAAACATTATTTGCATCTATCGTCACGAATCAATTGAATACAGAAAAGTAACATATCGAATGACGGGAGTTTAAATGCCATAACTGGAGTCACTGCAGTGAGTTATGGACGCCGCCATTTTGATTTTACATAGGTCAAAGGTTATAGGGTCTACCTAAAAAGCGCCAAGAAGTAATAGGAGCGACAAGAAGCGTCAGAAAACGTTTCCGCTTTTCAATTTGTATTATTATTATCATAATATCTAATTCACTGTGGGGAACCCACGTGACCAGATGCTAATGTTCGGAGCCAATTTTGTAAACAAACCGCCTCGATTCAGGTAACATTTTTGCTTGTAACTTTCTTAATAATTAATCGATCTGGATGAAATATAGACGAGCGCCGTCTCCTTTCAAAAGCAAATCATCGACGCTCTTACCTAAGTGACAAAATTGTGTACTTTTTGTTATTTCGGCAACGGCGCATTTCGTAAACCGCAATATGCTATGCTACGGTTCGGAGCAATTCACTAAAACATGTCCTTAACAAATTACAGCTTCATTAAAAGTTACAATTTAATAGCGATAATGTGGGTCGCAAAATTTAAGATCGACAAGCAAAATATTTCTGATAAATATGAGCAACAGACAAAATGAGACGACATAAACAAAAATGCTACAGTTCGGAGCTGAAATGAAAATGCTACAGTCCGGAGCTATTTTCAGAAAATGCTACGGTTCGGAGCAAAGTTTCAAAGTATACCTTATGTAGGAAAAGAAGCAGGGCTCTATTCAGTCTGACAAGTGTCACATGCTATATAGAGTATAATATGCTGTTATATCAAGGTATGGGAATGAATGAGAAGGAATATAACATGACAGCCGAACACATTTTAACAGAACCATGTACACACAACGACACATCTCAAAGCTTCGTAAACACGACCCGATGTTCATCCGAGAAAGTAGCACAGCCTACATTCAATCTTAGTTTGAACTTGTGTCAGCCAATGAAACAAAATTAATAGAACAACAAAACCCTGCGTCAACTCGTGATCAATACAGCTGTAAGCAAAAAAATACGATTCTGACAAAACGTTTTCTAACATCTCTGATTCAGAGTCGACTGTTAAACCATCGTTTTGCACTAAAGTGCCCAGTGCCAGCACAGAGGGGTCCGATATGCATATACACCATGATGTAAGTTTCACACGTTAAAGTTTGTGAATCATGTAACATACATGTATGCTCCACCAAAAATATACTGAGTGCATCTAGAAACGCAACACTGAGTCTACTAACAACTTTAACTTCAAGCAAAAAAATCCTCATTTTTCAGAATGGTCGTTCTAAGTGAATATGCAAAATATCGATTAATGGTGGATTGATTACTTTCCCATGACGACCAACATGTTGTCTCGCAATGTCTGAAGCAGTTGTGAACCTGTTTCGGAAGATGTTCACGCGGGGTTACTGGTCCTGTCGGGCAGTTTTTAAACGTGGGTGACCTGAACAGGGACGGTCGCGAAAGGTGTCAGTGTGCTTGTAGCGTGACTCAAGACGCAACGTTGCCAAACCATGACAATTAAGGACATTCTCTATAGTTTTATTTCTTCCAAATTTTTTTAACTCACTTTATTGTATGGGAAATTTTATTCAGAAAACAATAAGCTAAAGAAAAACAGGGGTTACCGATTTCGTTTTCTCAGAAAATGAGATTTTGCAACATCACTTTTCTATAAAGATGACGAAAATCATGAATTTTCAAATATTTTTTAATAAAAATCACTATTTTTCATTAGATTTCTTTTTAGTTCAGATGCACAAAAACATTTTTCAAACATATCTATGCACATTTTGAATCTTTAATAACATTCACAAATTTTTGACAACAAATCATGAATTTTCAAATATTTTTTATTTTTTAATAAAAATCACATTTTTTTTCAATAGATATTTTTTAGTTCAGATGTACAAAAACATACATACTACTTAAATATACCTATGCACATTTTGAATCTTTAATAACAGTCACACATTTTTGACAACAAATGAATTTTCAAAATTTGCCCAAAATTAAAGCTCGAAAATTAAAAAAAGATACAGTATTGACTAATTAAAAAAAATCTGGTCCAAGAATTATTTTTATTTTTGCAAATGATGTTGATGAAAGTGTGATCCATCAGAATATTAAGAAAAAAACATAGGTCACAGTATTTCTTTTTGTGCTATTTAACCAGAAGTGTCTCCCTTTTCAAAGAAAACGGCATGAAAATTACGCAAAATAGTACTCTAGAGGCCAATAAAAAATCTGGTCCAAGAATGTTTTTATTTTTTCCAAATGATGTTAATGAAAGTGTACTCTATTAGAATATTAAGAAAAAAAGATAGGGCATCGTGCTTCTTTGTACAAACGTCCCAAAGGTGTGAATATGCACATGTTTAGACAACCATGTCATTTTTATTCCGAAACACGTGACTCGTCTGTTGTGGTTTTCTTTCCATTATAGTGCGCCCAAGATAATGTGATATTTACAAATACAAATAGGTTTGGTCAACTGTTGCACAATTAGTTTTACAAGTTACTAAAGTAAACAGATAAGGTCAGTATTGTACTAAAACATCAGTGATAAATCGTACATATCTGTAAAATCCACCGTTTGTGGAATGTACCACATTTCATCACCTTTCCTTATCCTAGGCGCACTATAACAACTTTACAAATGATAAGACGCCTCTGGAAAACGGAATTTACAATAAAAGAAATATCGAGGATAAAAATGTTGCGTTTCTAGATGTACTGAGTATAGTTCAAACTCCAAGAAACGCGTTGTTTTTGTGCCTCTAAATTTGTCACCACATGACAAAATGGTGCGGAAGATGCCTACACGAATACATTTTATAAGGGGTGTCCGGCATCGACATGTGTCTGTTATTATTTTTGTGTTCCGCGAAACTGTTAAAAAATTGAATGTTCATACTTGGTCGATGATCTTAATAGTGTTGATATTCAAAAAGGCATATAGCACATAGTCTTAGCTCCGAGCCGTAGCATTTTTTGAAAATAGCTCCGAACCGTAGCATTTTATGAAAATAGCTCCGGACTGTAGCATTTTCATTTCAGCTCCGAACTGTAGCATTTTTGTTTATGTCGTCTCATTTTGTCTGTTGCTCATATTTATCAGAAATATTTTGCTTGTCGATCTTAAATTTTGCGACCCACATTATCGCTATTAAATTGTAACTTTTAATAAAGCTGTAATTTGTTAAGGACATGTTTTAGTGAATTGCTCCGAACCGTAGCATAGCATATTGCGGTTTACGAAATGCGCCGTTGCCGAAATAACAAAAAGTACACAATTTTGTCACTTAGGTAAGAGCGTCGATAATTTGCTTTTGAAAGGAGACGGCGCTCGTCTATATTTCATCCAGATCGATTAATTATTAAGAAAGTTACAAGCAAAAATGTTACCTGAATCGAGGCGGTTTGTTTACAAAATTGGCTCCGAACATTAGCATCTGGTCACGTGGGTTCCCCACAGTGTAATTGCATAGATTTAATTTACTGCCATAATATTTGCTGAATCATTGAGACACGCAGTTCACGAACAGAAATAATGCCGAACAAAAAGACTGTTGCTCACCAATTGCCTTGGGGTCTGGACCACGCCCCCTCCCGCTACGCGCCTGGAAATATTGTTTTTATTTATTATATATTAACAGACCCATTCAGTAATCACACAAACATTTGTTGGATGTATTTGATAGTGATACAAAAATCTACGTAATTCCTATTTAAGTACTGCTAAATAACACATGTGTTATTTAAGCTAGAGGGGCATTTATGAATATTTCGTATTTGTCCCCGGCAGATACGTTTAATAATGTTTGTGTGATTTGTGTATGGGTCTGGGCATACAATGTTGATGATAAAAATATATCTAGGTGCGTAGCTGGGGGCGGGGTCCAGACCCCAGGCCCGTGTCCCCCAGTTGGCCTCGCAGTGAGCATTTTATACATCACATAAATGTTAAAATCCTTAAAATATTACCAATCGATATGGCTAGGGATCGATATTTTGTGATAACAGCCTCTGTATATTACATATAACGGAAGCGAGTGCAATAAAATGGGCCCCCTGTTGTTAATTCAGGCCCTAATTACTCCCGATCTGTATCAATCAGATGCTTTAACAAATGATTGTTAAGCGTTTGAATGATAATGATTTAGGGGATCACTTGTGTTTGATTCACTGATCTATGCTACTATAATGTGTGAACTGATCGATTTAATAATAGTATTTAATTACATTTCGAAATTTTCTTGTTTGTAGATTTATTACTGATTATTTAACAATGCAATTAAAATAATTTTACATGAGTTTTAGAACATAAAAACTAGAAAAACGAGTTTAATTCAAAATTGACAAAACATTTCGCAAGGGGGGGGGGCACATTTTTTTAAAGCTCATGTGTCTAGCGTTGAATTTTAATTAAGAAATAAAAATCTGTTCGCGTATTTTGTCGGTGAATAAAACATGGGCAGGAGTTACGCACTCGTGATTTAATTTTTCCTCATCCGAACTCCTGCCCATGTTTTATTCACCGACAAAATACAAGAACAGAGTTTTTATTTCGATTCTAAACACGATAATATCCCGCACTATTTAACTGTGCGCATTCCATTTTCACCCATTTGACATTTAACATAATTCCACGCTGAAATTGAGTGGCTTATGAGCTGGTACAATTACCTCCCTCGTTAATGAAAACGACCTTCGTAATTTTCTGAAGGTAATAACACATTTTAAACATTGAAAAAAAAATACACGAGTAGATAGGGTATCTATTTCATGAAATGAAAACTATAAATGAATTGATTATCAGAAACTTAGTTTCGAGACTATATTGGAGTTTCTAAAAATAGATGCGTCATAGCTGTAACACTGGTTTCTCGTGCAACTCGTCTTGTTGGCGACTCGTGGAAGTTTCTACGATAAAGTTTACGTTCATTCATTCATAAATATGTCACGTGGTACGGGGCGTAAATAGTAACAGCCAATTTAATAGGTATGTTTTATGGGGGTAATAAAACATGCTCTTGTCTGCTCTTTGTTTAATGGATTAATCCGCAGATCGTGTTAGAATATTTTTTAAAAGTTAAAGTGCATGAAATTGCATGATTTTTATTAAAATGTTACCAAAAAATCGATCTGAACCTGTGGAAATTTCATTTATAGATCTAATATTGTTTATTTCATGGGTTATGTATTTTGATTTGTAGAATTACACTTTTAATAATTTAACGTCTTACTCATAAGTTCTTATTTGAAAAAATCTTAATGGGCCATTGGGGTAAACATTTGTTTAAATAATTGCATGAAAAAAAATTACGTTGTCTGATTATGTAGCGTGAATTTTAAAAAATTGACGCCTGAAAGAAATTATTTTTGAATAACTGTTAAACTCATCGTATTTTCTGTTGATGTAGCAGTACAATTTTAGTACATTGACTTATGATTTTAAAAGCTTAAATTACAGGAAATTGCATGATTTTAATTCGAAAAGTGAAAAAATCTTCGCCCAAACACCCACCCCACCCTAACATCCCAATAGCTAGCTGTCTTTTCTGGATCCGGGCCTGGACCCCAAGTGTATGTGTTTCTGTTTGCGAACAGAGTTTCAGTTCGGTATTTAGCTAGGGGCTCGGAGACCGGGGCAAGTCGGAACAAACTTTGTTTTTACTAAATAGTTCTCACTAATTGTACCCCTGTACAAATTAATTACGTATATTTTATCAAGCATGGACTTTGCTCTCAGAATATCGGCTCACTTCATATATTGAGCGAAAGGTTATCGAAATATGAGCGTCCAAAATGAAAAGGTGCACTATTCCGATTTGCCCCGTCGATGGGGGCAAATCGGAACATAGCCAGGGGTAAGATGGAACACAAACTAATACACACTCTGTCATGAACTGTATTCACATCCACTGAGTATGCAGTTATTCCAGGTTATATAAGGTACTCATCACAACAAGGTGCAGCCATCTAAGGCCCTAATGGGTACTCATCACGACACCAATTATACCCATATCCAGGCCTTATGCATAGGCGGATCCAAGGGGGGGCGGACCCGGCGTACGCCCCCCCTAAAATCGCCGGAGCCTAGGTAATTTCTCATATTTTGGATGTAAGAACAATATTGATATGCAATTTTTTTCGCTCGCTTCGCTCGCGTAAATTAAACAATCAATTTATGGATTTTAAAGTGAACTTAATGCTGTATGCAAAAACAAGATATCGGACTGATTGGTAGCATGGTGCCAAACATCGGCTACAGAAATGCCGAGATTCTTGCACATTGAAAATGTCCGACAAGACATAAAATATTAATAGATCGAGTTGGCTTTATTTTCTAATAAACCTGTCCTTTTCATTAAAAAAGATACCTCAGAATGCAGCTGACGTGGTTCTATTTAAAAAGTCACGAGGTAGAAAGCCACTGGCCCGTGGACTCCCTAGTCGCTGAATCCCAAGTACTTCACATTTCCACTTAAACAAAACTGAAGCCCTGGAGTTCGCAGGGTATGCTGCTCAGATAGACATTGCCTTTTTTCGTGACGAATTCACAGCAGCTATATAAGTGAATATTATCAAGTCGATTATCGTTAGTCCTGACTATGCTGTTCATATAAACAACGATTTTTCAAGCTCGCTTCGCTCGATGAAGAACTACGTAAATTCAATGAAAGCTTTTGATTTACCATTGAGTTGTTTGGGTATGCTGCTCAGACAAACACTGATTTGTTTTCTAATTCTGACAATAACTGCATCAGTGAATATTACCAAGTAATAAGAATGTGGTGTATGAAGCTGAAATAGATAATTGCATTTTTTCTTGCTCGCTACGCTCGCACAACCACTAAAAGTTAATTTTTTCAAGTAGGGAATGACTTTGAGGGATATGCTGTTCAAATAATTAATGCATATATTCTTACTCGCCTTGCTCTCACAATAATTTTATCAATGAATATTATAAGATAAAGAACGAAATTGTGTGGAGTGCTTCTCAGAGATACATTTTTTTCTAGCTCGCTTCGCTCGCACATTTTCTTGAGGGGGGGGGGGGGGGGTATCAATACATGAATGTACGCCCCCCCTAACGCCAAATCCTGGATCCGCCCCTGTTATGGGGTACTCACCAACACTAAACTCAAGTAAACCGACCCTATACATGTACCTCATTAGTTACTCACCATCATCAATTACATATTTGATCCTATGGGGTACTCACAACCATTTAATCCAGCCATACTAGACTCTATATGGTACTTAGCACCATTAAAAACAGCATACCGGTACTAGGCCCTATATCCAAATCCACTTAATACAGCCTACCAGGTCGCGTACAGTACTCACCACCATAGAGTAAAGTCGTCCAAGTCCCTAATTTCAGTTGTTTGTACTAGGTCATTCAGCTTTTTGATTGTTGAAACTAGGTCATTCAACTTTTTGACAGCTGGTACTTGAATAGATCATTCTCTCGTTCAGTTATATGCTGGGCATTGTACCTTGATTGTTTTTATGTTTTCTGTGCTCGGCTGGTTAAATTGAGTGCTGCCTTCCCTGTCTGACTTATTATTATCTCATAGCATCCATATTATGCGTTGTACCAAATCGTTCACAGTGTTTCAGTGACTGTTTGGTTTTTGATAAACACTTAAAGTTATTACATTTCATATACATTTCCAATTAGCCAACCACAACGATAGACGATCCAGATAGACAAACATTATATACTTCAAAGTTATGGAATGAATTAGATTCGCCAAAACTTACCCTCTAGATATCTCCGTGTTAAGTGCCTGCGTGAATGATTTCGCGTGATGAAGATCTTGACGCCTTTATATACCTCTAATGTTGTACATAAGTGATAATATACTTATGGTATGCGTGTTCAAATCTATCCGACATAACTGAAATTAATACACTTACAAAGTGCGTCGTGCTTCAGAATATTTAAAGTCTTACACAACTTACATCGCTGGCTTAGAATGAGAAAGTCATAAGTGCTAGTTATGACCTTATAAGACTCATGCATATTTGAAATCTGCATCACAAGGCGCTTCTTATGAGCCTATTTTCATAGAAATCAGGAAAAGTCATGTTGACCAAAGTGAAGTTGAAAAAGCTTGTTATTCAAGAGTACAGGTTTTTCTTTTTTTCTCAAAATAGCGTTTTTGTACTTACGATCATATGATGCTAAGCCAATGATATATGTTCCTAGTTAATAAACGTAAAAAGCTCGATACTATATTTCATGCATAAAACCCTTCATACTTCCCACTAATATTGGCTCGTCTCATGTGTAGAATCAATGTTTACATCCTTTGTGCGAAAAGAGGCAAGTTAAAAAATACATACATGTATAAATCTGACATCATATAGTGCGCCCAGGATAATGTGAAAGGCGGAAAAACTTGGAATATTCCACAAAGGTGGATTACATTATGTGCACCATTTATCAATGATGTTTCCAGTACATTACTGACCTTATATGTTTATTTAAGTGATTTGTGAAACCAATTTTGCCACAGTTGACCAAACCGATTCATGTTTATAAATATCACATTATCCTGGGCGGACTATAGTAAACTTAGATTTAATCCAATTTCAACGTCGCGTCTTATATTTATTTATGTATCACGTTTTTCCTCTCTGTTAGCACGATATTAGATTAACTGTATATAGTATTACCTGACTAGATGCGCGCAATTATATATAATGCGTCGAATGGTACCAACTACTTACCTGTCGTGTAATTATTAGGCCCTGTGTGCGTTAATTCTTGGTTTACTTGCCTTCCACTAAAGAATGTCAAAACGCGTTTCCATGGTACAATCACGATGTCATAGTAACGTCATGGGAACACATGAGATATAAAATAGCCCATCTACGTTCTCATATAGACTCTGCTGGAGTTGGTTGTTCATTTCTTCTCTAGTACACAGCATTGTTCCCAAATTATTCTTAATTTAAGGCAAGTAGACGCTCATCCTCATACATCAGTGGTTAGTCAAGTTCCCAGACTATGTTTCGGACGTAGAATACTCTGGTGAACGAGAATGGTAGGCGCTTGGTAGACCGTAGAATACGATTTGATGCACTGCATCAAGTTCGTTAATAACAAGTGCTTCTCTACAGGCACACACGATGGAATGGTGCAAGCTATGAGCTTTGCAGTGAAAATGTATTTGACTTGTGGAACAATGTGGCAGTTACTATTTCCGAGCTTGTACACTACGATGTCAACCTGACATTATCAGCCCTGCGTTCATGGAAAAATAACGTGACGCACGTATCGTACCTGGTACGCAAATGATACGAAACGTTTCGTACCGTTTGCGTACCAGGTACGATGATTTTGCCTTGAACGCAGGGCTGTATGTAACGAATTTGCGTTAATGCTCCTTGTGTATACGGTCTATTCGTTATTCCTTTCGCCCATACTTCATTCATTACTCCTTTCATTCTTTGTCTTATTCATTGCTCCTTTCATGAACACTCCTTTTATGCATTGCATCATTCTCGGAAGGAGCGCTTCAATCATTACTCCTTTCCTGCTTGCTCCTTTTATGTATTACATCATCCTAGGAAGGAGCCGAAGGAGCTACTTGGGTCTCCTATTAGGAGCGTTGGAGCTACTGCGGCCATATTGTAGGAGCACAGCTTGCTATATACGTATACATGTACTCATGTTTTGTCATCAGTTGTGAGATACGTACGTTCGGTGGAAATAAATAGTCACATTTGGAGTTATTATGTGTTGTTTCTCGTTCTATATAATCCTCATTGCGTTTCAAGTACAAGTTATTTAAGTCTCCCGAAAATTTCTTGCATTCATATCCAGCAAAAATTAAGGTCTAGGCTATCTGGGGATTATACAACGTGGATACAAAACACTGTCGAATATTCGTAATTTGAGTTTTATCGATGAGTATATGGTCAATGTAAGATGGATTAGCACCATTGATGAGTATATGGTCAATGTAAGATGGATTAGCACCATTGATGAGTATATGGTCAATGTAAGATGGATTAGCACTATTGATGAGTATATGGTCAATGTAAGATGGATTAGCACTATTGATGAGTATATGGTCAATGTAAGATGGATTAGCACCATTGATGAGTATATGGTCAATGTAAGATGGATTAGCACCATTGATGAGTATATGGCCAATGTAAGATGGATTAGCACCATTGATGCGTATATGGTCAATGTAAGATGGATTAGCACCATCGATGAGTATATGGTCAATGTAAGATGGATTAGCACCATTGATGAGTATATGGTCAATGTAAGATGGATTAGCACCATCGATGAGTATATGGTCAATGTAAGATGGATTAGCACCATTGATGAGTATATGGTCAATGTAAGATGGATTAGCACCATTGTACGGGTGAAAAGTGTGTTTAGGACCACCACATATATCTCAATTCGTAGCATTGATCAAGTGATATGCTGTAGCTTATCGAGACACGTACGAGTCATGTGATCTAAGGCCAATATTATTTTCGACGAACTTTGCGTTGAAGATTCCAATGACTGTAAGCGCAGTGGATTGCACTGGAATAGCTGTGTGAAGTTGGCTCAACATACGACATTCAAAAACCCGAATGTCGTCCAATGTCGTATGTCGAGCTGCACGACAATCGATTCATGACAATGTTTTGAATGTCGTCCAATGTCATATGTCGAGCTGCACGACATTCGACTTATGTGACTGTATGTACAGCTAGTTTCATCCGACAGACATGCTCACTCCTATATACCCCAAACTCCGTATGATAAAATAAACGAACTATGACTTAAAGTATGTCATTTTGTACGCACCATGTTATATGCAGCGACAATTTCGGGTCGTCAGGCGTTATAGAAAGTTATACGAAGCGTCGGATGTAAGCTAATTAATATAATACCTGCGTGTAATGTTTGGTTCGATTCAGCATAAGGTAAGTTGTGTATCAATTATTTTTTGAATTAACGTCAATAATTTATTATTATTATTATTATTATTATTCTCTTATGGAACACACATATGGGGTGCCGTTTTACTATTTTTAGACAGTTTTATATCAAGAAATATGAAGCAATATATTATATCAAAAGTTCTTTTCTTGTACATGCATCAAGAAATCGGTATCATTTTTTAAATTTTCATATCAAAAGGGAATTCTTGATATCAGAAAATCATTTCTTTACAGAAACGGACCCAATTGAGTGTAGAGTAATAACATTTCCTATTTTATAAATATATATTATTAATAAATACTTAGTAAATAAAATGTTTTTGCAGATACGGACTAAAATATATATTAAACAGAATAAAAGCGTTTCACTTGAGAACATACGTATGTATAATGTTTTCTTTAGTACATAACTGAAACCGATTATTCCACGATTTTCTAAAAATAGATGCAACGGACATAAATCGATTTCAGTAGAAAGTGGTGCACAATTGTAAGAAACGTATTCCACTACCCTCCACGGTGCACGAAAGTTGGTTTTGTATATGTGATGAGTGGATTGGATGCGATCAATCAGTCATTCGTTAATGATGAAATTTTAACAAAAAAATCGACCATTTTTCATTCGCTTGAATATTTGGTCGTTGCCGATATTTTTGTACATGCTTTTATTACTATATCGCCATTCCATTCTTTAAACATTTCGGTACATTTGCAAAACCCTGACAAAATCGTTGCTTGGTTTGAGGCAATAAAATGGTACTCGTACAGGCATAATGTTTTAAAAAAAACAAAATATAAAACACATTTTACAAGTCCACCATGCGCACCTCAAGGCTCTCTCGTTTGTTTGAAATTGAGCACTGAACCGTGGCTGTCGTAACTAGGTTTTGAAATTAAGATGTTGAAACACTTTATTGATCCTATTTGTAATAATGTTTTTAGTAACCATCGCAACGGTCCAGTAGTTGTTGTGCAATATTTCGATTGGTGTCTCTGCTTGAATAGTCGCAACTTATGAGTCAAAAGTTACTATTTATAAGAAAAACATACAAACTTTTCCACGCTAATGGCGTATGTAGAGAAAGTGTATATATATATATATATCCAAAGTCAGCCGGGACAACTAATGGACCAGCAAGTTATCTATATACATGTACATGAATTTTGTTATTTGACACACAGTTTGCGGCGCATCCATGCATATATACGGTATGTAAAAGTGTTAAGGGTTATTTTATTATTTGACACACAGTTTGTGATGCATCCATGAATTATACGGTATGTAAAAGTGTTAAGGGTTATTTTATTATTTGACACACAGTTTGTGATGCATCCATGAATTATACGGTATGTAAAAGTGTTAAGGGTTATTTTATTATTTGACACACAGTTTGTGATGCATCCATGAATTATACGGTATGTAAAAGTGTTAAGGGTTATTTTATTATTTGACACACAGTTTGTGATGCATCCATGAATTATACGGTATGTAAAAGTGTTAAGGGTTATTTTATTATTTGACATACAGTTTGTGGTGCATCTATGAATGTATACGGTATGTAAAAGTGTTTAAGGTTACTTTGTTATTTGACATACAGCCTGTGGTGCATCTATGCATGTATACGGTATGTAAAAGTGTTTAGGGGTTATTTGGTATTTGACACACAGCCTGTGGTGCTTTTATGCATGTATACGGTATGCAAAAGTGTTTAGGGTTACTTTGTTATTTGACACACAGCCTGTGGTGCTTCTATGCATGTATACGGTATGCAAAAGTGTTTAGGGTTACTTTGTTATTTGACACACAGCCTGTGGTGCATCTATGCATGTATACGGTATGTAAAAGTGTTTAGGGTTACTTTGTTATTTGACACACAACCTGTGGTGCATCTATGCATGTATACGGTATGTAAAAGTGTTCATGATTATTTTGTTATTTGACATATAGTTTGTGATGTATCCATGCATGCATACGTCATGTAAAAGTGTTTAGGGTTATTTTATTATTTGGCATAAAGTTTGTGATGCATCTATGAATGTATAAAGTATGTAAACATGTTAAGGGTTATTTTATTATTTGGCATACAGTTTGTGGTGCATCTATGAATGTATACGGTATGTAAAAGTGTTTAGGAATATTTTATTATTTGACACACAGTTTGTGATGCATCTATGCAGGTATACGGTATGTAAAAGTGTTAAGGGTTATTTTATTATTTGACACACAGTTTGTGATGCATCTATGAATATATACGGTACACAGCAAAAATTATGGCGTACGCCTGGCGTACGCTTAGGTCTGGCGTACGAAATGCGTACGCCGTTCGTACGCTTTTCGTACGATTTTTTTGTCGTATGAAGCGCGTACGCCAAAAATGCGTACGAAAAGCGTACGATTTTAGGCGTACGCCAAATTTTGGCGTACGCATTTCGTACGCCAAATTTGTTCGTACGAAAAGCGTACGCCTGGCGTACGCATTTCATACGCCATAATTATGCGTACGCCTGGCGTACAAACATAAATGTCAAAATGGCGTACGCTTTTCGTACGCCATAATAATGCGTACGCCTGGCGTACGAAATTAAATGTCAAAATGGCGTACGCTTTTCATATGCCACTTTTCATACCGCTTTTTGAACAGTCTTAAATTCTCATTGGGGGTATGATTTTCATAGTAAAAACATCTTTTCATGCGTTTTTCATTATGCATGAAAATCATACACATAAAAACTGGTTAGGAAACAGTCCAGAAAAACTGGTTAGGTGAATAAGCTGTCTTATGTAATTGAAAAACATAAATAATAAACAAAAGCATGAATAGGATTTGATAACAAATGGCAGTGAAGTTTTTGTAGGCGCTCGGATAGCTCAGTCGGTTGAGAATTCAGCCTATAGATAAGTCTTGAGGTTTGAGACCTGGTCAAGCTGCACATTTTCCCTTGCTAATTACAACACCTGGCATAAAAGAAAAAGCAGGAAGGCTTCAAACTCTCATACCCTTGTGTCAATGGATACCATCAGAAATGAGGTGTTTAGAATTTAAGTTACACAAACTTTTGCAATTATCCAAACATCTTTAAGATTCTATAAAAAGTGAAGGATTTCTAAATGTAAATCTATAAGCTTAAAAAAAGTAAGTGTCCAGAAAATTTTATTTTATTTTCACTCGGAAATTTGATTCAGATCCATTATACTTGAGACTGAATATACTCTGATATTCAGTCTCAGATTTTAAGTACTAAGATATTTATGTACATAGATCTAGCTCTACATACAATAGAATAGAATATAGTTTATTTTCCAAATTCTGAACCCTCTTAGGGCTACTAGATGTTAATTTTTTCTAATTTTAGAAATTTATTTCTTCTCCATCTTGAGAACACAAATTGTTTTCAAATATCTGAGTTATATATTCTACATAATATTATACGACAGGCTCGACTTTTGGAAATATCCGGAACAGGTACGGTAGATACTAGCGTTTAGTAAAAACCGGATATTTTTTGCATGGGAGAATGGAACGTTGACACCGTCACTTGCGCGTGAGCGTCTGTTGTGTTTTCGTCTGCTGCGGGATAAAACCAATGAGATGAACGGAGATGAACGTTCTTGTCGATTGAAAATGTTAAAGAATCTGTTACCTAGGCTGGTAACTGTTTCCGAAGGTATATAAACGAATTTGCATCTCAAATTGTTGCATTTTCGATTTCGTAACCAACTTTTTTTGATACCAAGCAGTTTCGTAACCAAGTCGGAATTCCAACGAAGTCTAAGTCTGCTTATGGTTTGCATTAAATTATTAAAAGGTGCCATATTTCTGGAAGTTATAACCTCCTATGGAGAATGTAATATACATGTTGATTTAATTTTACTGAAGGCGGTACGAGTCGAAAGTCGTCATTTCAGTTAAAACTTCGTGGCTACAAAAAAGTCAAAATGACCTGAAAAGGTTGAATACGTTGGATTTGTAATTCAGACTTTTCACATCTATACAGTAAACGTAAGGAGATTGCATGATGTGGGCTTCTAATTCCATCACCCTGCTAAACACTAGTGACGGTCTTCAACTTTGAACTGCCCATGTCACTGTGCTCGCAATCAATTGCTGATAATTACTGGCAGGCTTCTAACCACTAGTGAAGGAACATCGGTTGCAAATCATAATCGATCATCAGCTAGAATCATTTGGCACTTCCGATGCGATTTTTCCGATTTATAATCGGCATGACTGTGACTGAATACGCAATGTGCCCAGGTGCCTATTTTCCTACTTCCCAAGTCGCGAAACAGGGTGACAAAGGGAAAATCAATGATTTTCAGTTTTACTATCAGAATTTGAAGAATTTATTTGAATTGGTTCTAATAGGCATTCAATTGGGTTAAACTTCCATGCTTCGAAATTTTATAGCAAATATATGATTAAACAAGTATTGTTTAACATTTCGATATAATTATCTGAATCAGATTCTGATGATCGATTATGGATGAAGGACATCGATCATCGTAATCGGCTGACATCTGATAATCGGTACATCACTACTAACCACCCATCATTATCATGGAAATTTGGTGTATGAACTATGATCATTGTCATTATCATTCCCATCCTGACCTGACCTTTAAGGATCAAGCACATATGCTGTGGGTCCAGCATTGTTAAACATTGCAGCCACAGTTGTGAGCCAGATGTCTAGAACCCTTGACCCCCAAATCTGGCCCCAGGTTCATTAGGCCTATGCCGCCAGACAGTTAACTGGCCGTCAAATGCTGCTGATACTGTTGCAGTTAACTTATTTAGGCTATTCAACTGGTGGTTATTGGTCAAGCGGATAGCGCTCTTTGACTGCTCATTGAAAGTTCGCTAACTTGTTCTATCCTCAGCTAGGACTGGGTCAATGGTCGCATCTGAATTCTGATACGCTTTTCACTAACATTCCCCCACCCGAATAGAGTACTATAATTGCATTGATTTTAATAGATTTACTGCCCTTGTGAGACTGGGTGTCACTAACTACACTTTAAGTTTAGGGGTCTGGGGCCAGGACCCTCAGGTATGGGGATTTTTCAGGTTGCATTGTTTTGAAAAAAAAGGGGGAATTTTGTCTTTGTCCAAATAGCTGGTAGGTCACTACCTGTTTATCATTGTATTAATTTAAACAATTTATTGTCATTACAGCTAATGTTTGTCGATACAGCCTGTGAACCTATAGAAGCCATAGTCAAAGAACTTATTCATCAAAATGTTTGTCTAATGGCAGAGTATTGTGAATGGCAATGGACGGTTCAAATGCAGGTAAATTATTTATTGCTTGCGTTTTTAAAAAAAAGAAATTTTAAATTTAAAAGAGTGGAAATGTTGAACTTCAAGTGACATTTACATTTATTTATATTTTTCACAAAAATAATTAGGCCTGGTTACAATACATGCCCAAAAAAACAAGGGTCGGTAGGGTTTTTTTTGTGTTGATTTTATGTCTGGTGCGCGCACTTAATTCGGACAAAAAAAACAACAAATGCCGATTTTCGTACATAACTTGGTCAGTTAAAATAAACGGTCTTTTGGGTAACCGGAAACAAACCGCCCTTTTTCAGGCCTTATGTGATCTTCCACATGTATGGGAACAAATCACGGAACAAAGTCAATGTTCTTCAACGTGTGTGATTACAAATGTGTGACGTCACCAGCTTTTTTGGCGTGAAATGTAAAGTAATGGATTAAATATGCCAAAGGCTCTCTTAATAACCTGACGTCTGTTTTCGAGATTCATTTAAGAAATGTTGATCTGCAAAGACAACTCATGATGGATCCGATTCTATATTATATTTAGTTTCAGTTTTCTTGTCTGGGGTAATTCTCTCTAAGCATTGCAGGGCTAGCTCATGCCTACTTTTTTCTTGAGCCTATCTTGGCTCCAGTTGGCTTTGGTCTTCTAAGGGCTATAAAGGATAAAGCGCTACAAACACTGAACACTTCTTCGATCTCCTTTGTCATAGTTTAGACATAGTCCAAGAAATCTTAAACAGGTCAATTTGAAAACATAAAATTAAATAAATAATCATTAGTATGTTTGTATGAATGCAACCTTCAAAAGTAATTAAAATCAAGTGTAACAGTTTGCCAATGCATGTACTGAGATACATGTGCATTTATATACAAACCACAAATTTCAGTTAGTAGAGGAGGCAGCCCTGATATAATGTTTTTCTTGGTATTTCAGATACATCAGGGGTTCTACAATTCCGGATTTGATGCTTTACAAAGAAGAAACTTTTCTGCAGAAAATAAAAGTTATTTGAGGAACAAATTTAAAGAATTGGCTAAGTTATGGCCATTTGAAGTTGCATAAGCTGAATTTTAACAATAGAACAATGTTTGAAGCAGAGTTTTGTTAAGGGAGGTGTCCTAATGGCACCTGAAGCAGACTGGCGTCTCATTTTCAGGACTGGGCATTATAATACATAAATGGTGCAGTGAAAGGAACAGTTCACTGAATATTGACAGATGCCTTGGAGAGAACCACTTCTTCTGTTTCCATGAAACTTCATCCAGTTAATCAACCGGACTTTGCTTATATACAGAGCTACATATTGTACGATGTGACGTCAAAATAATAACAGGGATCCTACAGTTCCGGAATAATCCAGAAATCTGGATTTGCTGCTATAGAAAAAAATGAACTTCTCTGCAGAATGGAAGTTTAGGCAGTGTCTAACAATGACTGTTTTGTTCTGGATATTGAGGCTTTTGTATGAATATTTAATACATACATGCTTTATTAGCTCCCCTGTCACATAGTGACATGGTGAGCTTTTGTGATCACTCTTCGTCTGTCCGACTGTCCACAATTGCTTGTGAACACACTAGAGGCAACAGTTATGGCCCAATCATTATTAACCTTGGTCAGAATGTTTGTCTCTATAAAATCTAGGTCAAGTTCGAAACTGGGTCATGTGTTGCCAAAAACTAATCACAAAGGCAAATCTTAGAAAAAGCTCGAGAACACATTAGAGGACACAATTACAAACCAATCTTCATGAAACTTCGTCAGAATGTTTGTCTCTATGAAATCTAGATCAAGTTTGAAACTGGGTCATTTGGGGTCAAAATCTAGGTCACACAGTTAAATTTGAGAAAAAGCTCGCAACACGTATCAGGACTACAGTATGAACCAATCTTCATGAAACTTGGTCAAAATGTTTGTCTCTATGATATCTAGGTCAAGATCGAAACTTGGTCTTGCGGGGTCAAAAACTAGGTCACAAGGTCAAATCTTAGAAAAAGCTTGTGAACACATTAGAGAACACAATTATGAACCAATCTTGATGAAAGTTAGTCAGAATGTTTGTCTATGAAATATCTATATAGGCAAAGTTCAAAATTGGGTCATATGGGGTCCAAAACAGGGAACTAGGTTGAATCTTAGAAAAAGCTTGAGATCCATTAGAGGACACAATTATGGCCCAATCTTTATCAAACATGGTCAGAATCGTTGTCTTTATAAAATCTAGGTCAAGTTTGAAACTGTGTCATATGGGGTCAAAAACTAGAATCATGCAAGTTTCACCTCTCGGTTATGACTTGCATCACTTGGCGATTATATCACCGTAATTATCATTAAACATGTACAGCAGTGATTTATGTATGTATAGTTCCTTGAATTTCAGTAAATATCATCATCTAACCTGTTAATATTGCTCGGCAAAGCTTTTCATCTGTTTTACTGATATCGACTTATCCGCCCATGGAAGAACCTGCTGTAACCATGGCGTAGTATGGTTGACATTGAAGTTATTATTGAAATGTTAAAAATGTGTAAATTATATTGAGTTTATCTTTGCATGTATGTTTAGCAGTATAATTATGTCCCCAGTTACAAAATATATGGGGGCTATATTGGAGTAATGCTTGAGGATGGTTGGTTGGTACGTATAATTTTGTCCGTGCTATTTGGCTGCCACCATTGGTCAGATTTTAACGAAACTTGGTATGAATGATCAGTACCAAGTCTAGTTGTGCACATCGTCGGCACAAGTTGGTGGAATCAATTTTAAATTAGTTATTGCCCTTTGTATTTTTACACGTATAAATTTTGTCCACGCTATTTCTCTGTAACCATTGGTCGGATTTTAACAAAATTTTGTATGAATGATCAGTACCAAGTCTAGTTATGCATATCTTCGACACACGTTGGTTGGATCAATTTTAAGGTAGTTATGGTCCTTTGCTTTTTTACACTTATAAATTTTGTCCGCACTATTTCTCTGGAACCAATGGTCGGATTTCAACGAAACTTTGCATGAATGATCAGTACCAAGTCTAGTTATGCATATCGTCGGCACATGTTGGTCGGATCAATTTTAAGGTAGTTATGGTCCTTTGTTTTTTTATAAATTTTGTCCACGCTAGTTTTCTGTAGTCAATGGTCAGTTTTCAAAAAAATATTGCATGAATGATCAGTACAAAGTCTAGTTGTGCATATCTGACTGTGTCAAGCAGTTTCTGGGGGTATTCATCACCTTCAGTGATATTTCTTGTTGATAATAACTAAGTTGCTACTTCTGAATCTTACATTGAGTTTATTCTGTGTGTTGAGGCAGCACACACTATTTTGTAAACAGGTTTGCCAAACGCTGGGGCATTATTTAAATGAGCCGTTCTCCAGAAAAACCGGGCTAAGTGACATTGTATTAGTAATTATGTAATAAGGTTAAGAAAACCCTCTTAAATGAAAAAAAGTCATGCTCTTTGATTTAAGTTCTTTGATAATATACAACCATGTCTTAAATTTATTTTTTCTCATGAATCATGTTAAAATATCGTCTGCCATTCCTATGGTGACCAATTTCTGAAGAGTATCCATATTGAGAAAACAAGGGGTTAGTGGTTGAAAACAGTAGCTACATTTCTCTAAAAGGTAAAAATCGCGATTTAGATATGTTTTATTAAAAAAAGATTATAATTCTAAAATGTGATACAATTTTGATAAGTTTTCGTTAAGAATTCATCAAATACTGGATTTATGAACTTCTTGTCAACGTAACGTCAAATAACGTTTGAATGACGTTTCTGAGGTCACTAACAAAGAGGGGCGGGGGAGGAGTGGTTAGTTTTAAAAGTCTGTAACTTTGTAATTTGATGTTATATTTTGCTCAAATTTTCAGAAACTGATTAAAGAGTCTTGTCTTTCTAATGCTATATTATCATGATTTTTCGCATTTTTGTTTTTCTGGAGAACGGCTCAAATGTATTATATTGCACCTAGTCTACCTAACTATTAGTTGTTTGATCTATAAAGCATATTTTATAGTAACTTTGTGTTAAGCTACTTGTATTGTTTAACTGCGCTGTCATTTAGCGCTATTATACCAAATGCTACGCTTAGCCCTATAACCATCATTAGCTGGCACTTTATTTCCTCCAATCTGATTGGCTGCCAGCATAAGCCCCAGCATTTCTCAGACTAAGGCGCACTGTCACAAGCATTTATTTCCTGCAATCTGATTGGCTGCCAGCATAAGCCCCAGCATCTCGCAGACTAAGGCGCACTGTTGCAAGCATTGTCTGCCCAGCTTAGATCTTTGCATCTAGCACTTGAAACTTTGTTTACTAATTCAAGTTATTACATACATTTTACAAAGGCCAACCAATACAAGCCTTGTTTAGGTATATAACTTGAGTATAATAGAACCATTTTAGATCCTTTAAGATATTTTAATTCTTTATTTTATTCTACTGAACAGTGCTTGCTGCGGCTCACCTTCCCCACCCCTTTCTTTGTTTATTATTGTTGTCGCTTAAGACTATTTGCTTAATTGTATTTACTGGATTTATGGCATAGATCTATCTTTGGTATTTGTTAAGAATCTATTCTGTTACATGTATGTGAAACCTTAGATACAGGCAAATAACAATCCTGTCCATTAAATACATATTCAGGTTACAAAAGTTGTTTTTCCATATTTTCTTAGTTTGTAGACCTAGTGAGAAGTGGCTCAGAGTATTGGCTTCAAACACACAGTGATCACAGTGATGTTGCCAAGAATTTTGGACAAAAAAAATTAAATTTACCTATCATCATTATTGTACATTTGGCGTACGAAAAGCGTATACTTTGGACGGCGTATGCTTTTCGTACGCTTTGCGTACGAACGGCGTACGCCAAAGTAAATTTTCACCTATATCATTATTGTACATTTGGCGTACGAAAAGCGTATACTTTGGACAGCGTATGCTTTTCGTACGCATTGCGTACGAACGGCGTACACCAAAAAATCAGTGCGTATGGAAAACGTACGCCGTTCACACGCTTTTCGTACGCCAAATGGCGTACGCCAGGCGTACGTGGACCTTAATTTACGCCGTTCGTACGCCAAATGGCGTACGCCAGGCGTACGCTTTTCGAGTGAAAAACGTACGCTGAAATTTTTGCTGTGTATGTAAAAGGGTTAAGGGTTATTTTATTATTTGACACACAGTTTGTGATGCATCTATGAATGTATACGGTATGTAAAAGTGTTAATGTCTATTTCATTATTTGACATACAGTTTGTGATGCATCTATGAATGTATACGGTATGTAAAAGTGTTTAGGGTTATTTTGTTATTTTTTCATACAGTTTGTGGTGCATCTATACATGTATACGGTATGGGAATATGTTAAGGACTATAGCATAATTTGATATTTGTGTTGCTTCTATAATAATCATTATGTATACGATATGTAAACGTGTTTATTTAATGCTTACTGATGAGATATGAAGTTCTATCAGTGAAATAAAACCTACAATGTGACTCATATAAGCTCCGCCCCCTCACAGGGACTACTTTAATTTAACCCAAAACTCAACACTAAACTGTCCGTAACTTTTTTATTACTAAACGGAAACATGTCATGTGGGGGTTCATATTCTTAGTTGGACCATTTCCTACAAGTCGGTGTATGATTTGATGCAAAGGACGTTTTCACATATTCACCATAATCCAAGATGGCGGATTTTGAATTGAAAAAATATTAATTGAATAACATATTCATACGTACGCAGCCTAACCACAGTGGTAAATTGGCATAAATAGTACCAGTTTTGACACCAGATAAGCATTAAATGAATAGAATATTTGGTTGTTTTGATTGAATGGTTAATATCTCATCTTGTAGTGATAAAATTTAATATTTTCACTCGGGCTACGCGCTCTTGAAAATATTGAATTTAATCACTACACGATGAGATATAAACCATATTCAATCAAAACAAACAAATATCCTCTATTTATCAATATTTCAGATCACATGATAAAGATGCTGCTCAAGGTATATATTGTTGTTATAGTAACAATAGTACTGGTATATGATGTGACTGCAAAAGGGTCAGGCAAAGGAAGAAAAGGAAAGGGAAAAGGGAAGGGAAAAGGTTCAAGCTCAAGATCAAGCTCTGAACATTTAAGCTCTGAATATTCAAGCTCTTCAGAGCTTGAAAACTGGTACGAAGACTTAAGAGTATGAGGAACTATTAGGTAATATAATGTCATTTGTAATACATGTAATATCATTGTCAAATAATTCAAAGACCATTTTAGATTACATGTAACACGTTATTATTAGGTTCGCATTAACATTTTAAATAACGATTATCTGGCTTGTTATTCAATATTGATCTTACTTGACTTAAGGATAAGGACAACCAATCAGATCACACCATATCAGACTCTGTGTCAGTAACAGGCGATATTATTGGCTCTTAATCTTTGTCAGTAACAGGCGATATGATTGGCTCTCTTAATCTTTGTCAGTAACAGGCGATATGATTGGCTATCCTTATCCTCCAATTAAATAAGCCTTGATCAATATTAAATATGACCCCAGGGTTATCATTTGACTCCGTTTGAAAAATTTCACGATTTCTAGCGCAAGGTTTCAAACCGAACCGATCCGAAATAGAAAGTCACTCATCTAAAGATATACCATGACCATCATTGTGATCACCTCGGCCTTTATGCATTGCAATATTTGCCGGAGACAAACGGAAATGGCCGAGCTTTCACGATTGCCATGACCATCTTAACAGTTGACAACAATTTTATAATAGTTTTATGATCGCTTTGACTATATTATACTTATACGAGCAATTGTGATAAAATTGCAGCTGCAATCAGCTCTCTAGTCTATGTCGCATTATTACGTAACTTCAATACATAAAATAGAAATAAATTCAAGTTCCAGTTGCAGTTCCAGTTTTTTAACAACGGTATTATGTTCTGTTATGTTTAAATTGCAGCTGAAATAAGCTATGCATGTGCATCATACAATGTAAAAAAACTAGCATTTCTAGTGTTTTAACAACGGTATTTTACTAATTGTATCATGTTCTGTTATGTTATGTTTAAATTGCAGCTGAAATCATATTTGCATGTTGAATGTTTCCGAGAAACAAGGCCAATAAAATTTATATAAAAAACGACAAGTTCCAGTTGCAGTTACAGTGTTATAACAATGGTATCTTGCTAATTTTGTCATGTAATAATGCGACATTGAATGCGTCTAACATCAAATTAATTACACCAATGGCGTTCATAAAAATTTTACTTAAAATGGTCAGTTAGTGGGGTATCCGTGTCCGTATGATGGAAAACGGCAGTCACAGCACGCTGAAGTGTAGTCATGGAAATCCGAATTGACACATGGGCTATGTTTGGCGTTAACTAGTGTGGTTCCATTGTCTGCGCATGTCCCGTTTCTCCTGGCGCCAAAACCCATATTTCCGTTTGTGTAGTTTCAAGATGGCGCAGATGAAACAAGAATGCAAGCCAACTAGCGATTGTTTGACCACAGTTTGACCACTGAAGGTTTTTCGGACTCTATGGTGACCATGGTTAGCGCCAAAACTCAGCCATTACCAACTGCCTTAGCCGTGATTGTTGTAAACGACACAAAGTCCCTTTAATACGAAACGTTACAACATTTTTTTTTCTTACAGATATAGTATGCTCAGAGAACTTCAATACACTGTTCCCAGAAGGTAAGTTAATCCAATTGTTTAAGCATGTTTAGTATTTGTAAAGTGATACTTATGTTATATGTTCCTTTTATAATAAAGCATTCATTTTGACTGATGTTATAAGAAACTCACAGACATTTGTGTTGGCCAGACTGCCATCAACAGAACATATACGTTCTCCATGTATGTATAGTTTGTGTATACAATACTAAAACACACAGACAATCCAAAGCTACACAGAAACGAACAGCGGCATCATCTCGCTGTCTTAGAATTAGAAGATCGTAAGTACAAAATCAATATTTTGAGAAAACAAGAAAAAACTGTCTGAAAACTGCTCTTTACTTATGAAAAACAAGCTTTTTCAACTTCAGTTTGGTCATCATGACCACTTGTGATTTTTATGAAAATGGGCCCATACTTGAAGCGCCTTGAGATGCAGATTTCAAATATACATGAGTCTTATATGGTCATAAGTCGTACTTACGACCTTCTAATTCTAAGCCAGCGATCTACCCGCATACACAAGAGTAAGGCATAGAACGAACCATCCATATCCACAAAAATGGATATTTCAAGCAAGCCTATATACTCACCCGCAATGAATGACATACTGTGGACTTTGAATTTCGAGCATAATTAGCCATAAAGGGAGGTAATCATGAATGATAAGTATACTGAAGTAAAGTAAGGTGATACCCTTTACAGCCTCCACACGACAATTAACACTGCTGATAATTAAATGCTAAAGTGCACAGACAATCCAAAGCCACACAGAAATATAGAATTTGTCGGTTGTATTGATAATTAGATATTCAAAATCCGTATCGGTTTGAAATCGTCTGATTGGTACCGAAGGCAAGTACAGCAAAACTTCGGTAATACGAGCAGCGATTATTCGAGCAACCGGTCTAATTCGAGCAAATTTCAAAGTCCCTACGAGTTTGCTCTATAATGTACATTAATGTATCCCTCTTATTCGAGTGGCAGATTAATCCATTTTTACGAATTACATACTAATTGACTACTTTTTCGTCTACCTGACCTGTTTAAGTAATCTGATTATTATTATGTTGTTGTTGTTTTCAGATGGTTGTAAGTTTGAGACGGAAAGAATACCCGAGATGCGAACAGTTATTCCTTCCTTGCTTTCAATTGATGTAGGAACATGCCCATTTGGTTCATGCAGCAACAGAACGTACTGCCCGCATGATGGATATATCTGTAGTCAAACGGCAACAGGAATAGCTGACTTTGAACCTCTCGGATCAATAGAGTATGAATATGTCACAAAATGTGTTTGCTGTAAAGATGAAGGACTTCAGGTATTAGTCAACGTTTTTGACAGTGATACTGGTGCAGAAGTAGGCGATGTGGAAATTAGAATCAACAGCATTTATAAAGGAGTCACAGACGACGATGGTTTCGTTGAGGTTACCACCGAAACCTCCGCACGCCTCGTAATAAGAGCGATGCCTGATTATCGATTTTATCATGATGCTGTGCGAGTCCTTGATATTGAGCCGAGTTCCCGAGCACCAGTTGAAGTAAATCTGTACGTGATCAAAATGGCTGAATTCGTAGAAATACAATCAGGTGAACCGTATACTTTTCCCTTGAACACACCCTCTGGGGCGGCTTCCATTGAAATAGCAGCTGGTTCCTTTAAATATGTGAATACACCTGGGAAAAGTGTAGGTTTCGTCTATGCAAGCATCACATTCTTAGATTCAAACACCGTAGCTGAAGAACTGTTGCCCGGAATATTCCTTAACGAAAATGGACAACTTTTGGTATCTCACGGTATATTTGCTTTTTATTTCGTTGATTCCGATGGTGAAGAGTTGGAGGCTGAACAAATTGAACTTACGCTTGAGTATGGTATGGTGCCATGGGAACTCAATACGGAAACAGGTCGTTGGATACGTGTTTTCGATTTAGCCGACAGACGAAAACGCCAGGTATCAGAAGAAACATTCCTATTAAATATCGGTAATCATGCATGGATAAATATTGACCAATTATACAATGCTCCACTTTGTTATTTCAGGCATCGCGAAAACCGCCGGTCCGTCGGTCCTGACCGACAAAAAATGCTTTGGTCCGGCAAAATTTGACTGAATGTCGGACCGTTGGTCCGACGGAGATTTTAAGTCTTGACGGCGATATTCCCACATCGTAGTTGAAGATTATTGTAAAGAATGTTACACAAATGTATTTTCGTAAATCCTCGTCGGGATTCAATAAGATATCCCTCCGAAATCGTCAAAAATGTAAAATAATTCAGCGAAATGAAGGTCGCGAAAACTGATTATTTTTTGGATGCGGATAAAACCCGTAGTACACGGTACGGATTCCGGAATGTTCGCGATTTTTTTTCTGAATATATTTTTATTTTGACGATTTCCGAGGGGGCTTTTTAACACGAAAAAACGTGATTTAGTTTAAAGATGTTTGATATTAAATGGTAAAATGAAAATAACATTTCTCTTGACAGAAAGTCCTGTCTGATATATGCTCATTGAATGCAAAGGGATTCGACCCGATAAAAATATCTTTCACATCTATACTATGAATACATAAGACAGGGGTCTTTCTTTATGACTGGCCCTCATATACCCAACTCAACATTATGTCCAATATTTTAAACAAGCCGAATACAATCATTTAATTTGTACTGCACACTTCAAGACAATATAATATTATACATAAAAAATACAACTTTTATCAATACACGTACACAATGTCGCCTGTGTCGAGCATAGAATGTTCACAAAATGCGTAAAACCCGGTTTGACGACATAACCCTGCACAGACAGAAACTAGAAAACGGCCTTCGATAAAGAAGAGAAATCATTATTTACACACGATCTCAGGGAATTAGTATGGCGATTTGGTAGAGGAACATATTTGGATTAACTCACCGACACTCGTCCGTTTCTGTACAGCTTAGCTAGACGAAAGCAGCAATTCAACAACATTGACTGAAAACAATTCGCCGACTTTTGCCATTTTGACAGTGACAGCACGGCTTTTGTTACGAGTAATTTGATTGGCCGAAGAGTTGCATGGTATTACCCGAACACCAATCATTTTCTATATTGTCACATGATTCGTCACGTGATACTACAATGGTCGAAATGAATGTAAATATTAGAAATTGAATATCAGTTCTCCCTGAACTCGGATTATCGTCTATTTAAGCGGAACAGAAATATATAGGTGGCGGTAAGTTGCAAAAAATATGTCCCACTATCAAATCGTCGTACTAATATCCTGAGATTGTGTGTAATAATGATTTCTCTTCTTTATCGAAGGCCGTTTTCTAGTTTCTGTCTGTGCAGGGTTATGTCGTCAAACCGGGTTTTACGCATTTTGTGAACATTCTATGCTCGACACAGGCGACATTGTGTACGTGTATTGATAAAAGTTGTATTTTTATGTATAATATTATATTGTCTTGAAGTGTGCAGTACAAATTAAATGATTGTATTCGGCTTGTTTAAAAAATTTGGACATAATGTTGAGTTGGGTATATGAGGGCAAGTCATAAAGAAAGACCCCTGTCTTATGTATTCATAGTATAGATGTGAAAGATATTTTATCGGGTCGAATCCCTTTGGGCTGAATGAGCCCATTGTGAAAAGGCAAACTATCTAATTAGGCCTATTTGAAAACACTTGTTAACTGTGTGTTAAAGCTAACAATGCATTTCTAAATAATTTACCACTGAATAATTTAAGAAGAACATGCATTATCTATACATCTCTCTTCATTTGGTTTTTTAACTGTTTCCTATTAATATTGTTCGGTCCGGCCAAAATTGATTCGGTCCGGCCAAATTTATTTTATGCCGGACCGGATGTCCGGCCTTTTTTTCTCACTTTCGCGAAGCCTGTTATTTCAAAGCTAGGATCTTCAACGAAACGAGCCGCGACGAAGAAATAACTAGTAGCCCTACTGCCACATTCAAGCCTGAAATAATTGCGTATACAAACGATAACAAACGACTTAGAATGCCTCTTTCTTCAACGAATTCCACGAGTGATACGTGTTTTGCGTTTCCTTGTCCCGATGCCAATCATCCCTCTTATCCAATGGTTGGTTATATAAACATGTCATCAACAGAAACAGTATTGATCGGGAGTGGACATTTTCGATATAAAACGTACATGCAACCACGCAACCTCCTTGATTATTCGTCAACTGATACCCAGAACAAACATACCGACGTCGGCTATGAAATTGCTGATAACAATCTAGACATTTATGTAAATTTCAACTCCAATGCAGACGGCCCGTTTTATACAACCATGGATGATTGTGTAACTTCAACCCCTCAGCAACCTGCGTTCCATTTCTTTAAGCCACCTGTGCCTAACTACCAACCCGCGTCTACTGATATAGACAAATGCTTTGCACGCATAGCTTTCAAAGATTCGGGAAATTTTGTGGACTATTTATCTACTTTGGGGAACCTGCCAAGCGTCACTGGTGTAAGCACTTGGATGACCTACATCTATTTAAACACTGCTCAGCTTCAAGCTGTCACAGCCGGAGATGATTTCGCCTTTGTCTGTCTGGGATACCGCTGTAGCGCGGAAAACGACCTAACGACAGTCTCCCTTGATATAGCTGTACCAAATATCACGCTTTCAAATGGTGATGCTAAACCTGCCTTCACCTGTCGAGGCCAATGCAGCGGAAATTTTTGTAATAACAATCAGGACAACCCAGACGTCAGCGCCATTTCATTTAACGCATCGTTTACACCCCCTGTAAACATAGCGGCTCCGAGTTTCTTTAATGCACTCACTGATTGCATGGCTGATCCGTCTCCTGATGAATTTGCGTACGCATTTCAATGCATCAAGCAAGAGGAAGATACGTCAGGACAATAAAATAAAGTCGTAGCAATCATGTCCGAAGCTACATCGTTATACAGTTTGTAGTGATGTAGCTTCCGCATAGATAACAGGTTACGAATCTCAAAAACATTTATTTTCTTAAAAAAAAAGATTAATTGTACTTAAGACTGAAACTGATCTCAGACATTCAGGATCAAGCTTAAAAACCTTGCTTCAATTTATTTAGCGCAATATTTCTATAACTATGCATTAAAACTTATCTATTTGTCTTTAAAATTTAAGGAGCTATCGATATTTATTCCTCTGCGTAAAAGAAATAATCTTTTTATCGACATATCTTCTGTATGTGAAATAAAATAAATTCGATGGAGGAAAACTAATTCTTTGTGAACACCGGACCTGAAAGAATGACTTGAAGCTGTTAAGTTCTATTTTTGTTCTTGTTCATTTTATGTATATGCAATACCTTTGTTGTCTGTGTGTCCTTTGTTGTAAGTGTGTCCCTTGTTGTCTGTGTGTCCCTTGTTGTCTGTGTGTCCCTTGTTGTCTGTGTGTCCTTTTTGTCTGTGTGTCCCTTGTTGTCTGTGTGTCCCTTGTTGTCTGTGTGTCCCTTGTTATCTGTGTGTCCCTTGTTGTCTGTGTGTCCCTTGTTGTCTGTGTGTCCCTTGTTGTCTGTGTGTCCCTTGTTGTCTGTGTGTCCTTTGTTGTCTGTGTGTCCCTTGTTGTCTGTGTGTCCCTTGTTGTCTGTGTGTCCTTTGTTGTCTGTGTGTCCCTTGTTGTCTGTGTGTCCCTTGTTGTCTGTGTGTCCCTTGTTGCCTGTGTGTCCCTTGTTGTCTGTGTGTCCCTTGTTGTCTGTGTGTCCTTTTTGTATGTGTGTCCCTTGTTGTCTGTGTGTCCCTTGTTGTGCGTTTCGTGCTCAGACGTTTCTGTTGAGTGCGTTGCCTTTCCTGCCAGATTGGTTGTTATCCTTTAGATGAAACGAGGATCGTTCAAACATTAATGCAACTAAGCACATAAAATGTATTCTTAATCAGAGATCAAATTTACCAAACCCCACCACCGAGGTATTCATATCCAACAGATATGCAACATTTTGTGTCTGAAAATGCAATTTTAAAGGCGCTTTCATAATCATTCAATGCTATGCATGTGCAGATGTTAGAAAAGAGCCAACCTGAGATATTTACATGCTTGATATTTTCAATCGTCAATGTAGTTTTAGCGTCTTGGAAAACAGACAAAGGGTAAGAGGAATACGGATGATGGGGGAAGCTCAGCACCTTTCCTTTTCAGAAAATGGAATGGCCGCTTCCTTTTAAGATGCTTTGTCGTGCAACAGCATGGCACCATACAGACCTGGTTTTCAAAAGAATTTGTCTAAAGGTATAAAACATGGTTTATACTAGTTTTCCATTGCATAAAATAATCTGAATGGTGTAACTTTAATTTTTTTTAAAAAAGTAGGACATGCACTTCTTTTGACGCTGATAATGCTTTTGAACTGCAAGATTATGTTCTTTCTTTGCTGCCTCATATTTGGTTATGGAACTTTCGCAAGGGTTACAAAAACTCCTAAAGACTTATGCCACCATAATTATATACTTTATTTCTTTTTCGCTGGTTTTCGCCCCTACCCCCCCCCCCCCCCCCCCCCCCTTCGCTGATGTTTGCTCCCTTTCGCTGTTTTTGCTCACTATGTATATCAGAGTTACTCGACTTGCTATGCACGATTTAGTACTGTACTTGTGTATTCATATGCACGTAATTAAGCTTTTCTCTGTATATCGTTTGAAGAAACGGTACACATCTCTAACTTTGGCTAAAAATAATCATTCTTGAAAATTGTGTACTAGTATAGACGTTTGAAGTAACCACGACATATTTTAAAGCTTTGTGTAATTTCTTTCAAGTTATTAAGTGCAGCAATATTCACAGCGTATAAACCAAATCACTGTATGACTTATTTTGATACTATAAAATTCAACTCGTATGACTTATTGTGAGCACAAACATCTGTGATTTCCGATCACCGTATGAATTGTTGGAATACTTTACCATTCAATGTGTATGCCTTATTGCGATAACCGGAAGTTGACTCGTTTATACTATGTGATAATGAAGTTATAGTTAACAGGTGTTTAATATCGCAAATGAATCGTTGTGCAATACGAGTAAATTTTAATATTTGCACTATGTAAATTAGTTTATTAACTTTATTTTCATATGTTTTATGTTTTTAAAGTCCCAATATCTTTCCCAAAACCTTTTTTTTTCGATCATTCAATAAATGCATTAATATACAAGGAATTGGGATGTTTTTAACAAATGACCAATAATCGACGAAAGAACGTTAACTTTATCTGTTGAAATAGTGTGCCAAAAAGAGGTGTGTGAAGTTGGCTCTGAGATCGTTAATCGAAGATCGACATTCAATACAGACCTAGGTGCTAATACAGATCCAGCTCTGAAATCGACATTGGCAATTTAAGGTGAGCTAATACAGACCTAGTGGCCAATACAGATCCAGCTCTGAGATCGACATTCGCAAAAAAAGGCCTGTGAATACAGATGTGAGTTTGAATACAGAGCCAGGTCTGACATCGTCATTCGATGTACACCGACGGCGAATACAGACCTAGGACCGAATACCGACCCAGCTCTGAGATCGACATTCGCAAAATAATGCCTATGAATACAGATCTGAGTTTGAATACAGAGCCAGGTCTGACATCGTCATTCGATGTACACCGACGGCGAATACAGACCTAGGACCGAATACCGACCCAGCTCTGAGATCGACATTGGCAAAATAATGCCTGTGAATACAGATCTGAGTTTGAATACAGAGCCAGGTCTGACATCGTCATTCCATGTACACCTACGGCGAATACAGACCTAGGACCGAATACCGACCCAGCTCTGAGATCGATATTCGCAAAATAAGGCCTGTGAATACAGATCCGAGTTTGAATACAGAGCCAGGTCTGACATCGACATTCGATGTACAACTATGGCGAATACAGACATAGGATCGAATACCGACCCAGCTCTGACATCGACATTCGATGTAAAGCGACGGCGAATACAGACCTAGGATCCAATACCGACCCAGCTCTGACATCGACATTCGATGTATAGCGACGGCGAATACAGACCTAGCATGGAATACCGACCCAGCTCTGACATCAACATTCGCAAAATAAGGCCTGTGAATACAGACCTAAGTTTGAATACAGACCCAGGTCTGACATCGTCATTCGATGTACACCTACGGCGAATACAGACCTAGGACCGAATACCGACCCAGCTCTGAGATCGACATTCGCAAAATAAGGCCTGTGAATACAGACCTAAGTTTGAATGCAGACCCAGGTCTGACATCGTCATTCGATGTATACCTACGGCGAATACAGACCTAGGACCGAATACCGACCCAGCTCTGAGATCGACATTCGCAAAATAAGGCATGTGAATACAGATCTGAGTTTGAATACAGAGCCAGGTCTGACATCGACATTCGATGTACAACTATGGCGAATACAGACATAGGATCGAATACCGACCCAGCTCTGACATCGACATTCGATGTATAGCGACGGCGAATACAGACCTAGGATCGAATACCGACCCAGCTCTGAGATCGACATTCGATGTACAGCGACGGCGAATACAGACCTAGGATCGAATACCGACCCAGCTCTGAGATCGACATTCGCAAAATAATGCCTATGAATACAGATCTGAGTTTGAATACAGAGCCAGGTCTGACATCGTAATTCGATGTACACCGACGGCGAATACAGACCTAGGACCGAATACCGACCCAGCTCTGAGATCGACATTCGCAAAATAATGCCTGTGAATACAGATCTGAGTTTGAATACAGAGCCAGGTCTGACATCGTCATTCAATGTACACCTACGGCGAATACAGACCTAGGATCGAATACCGACCCAGCTCTGCGATCGATATTCGCAAAATAAGGCCTGTGAATACAGATCCGAGTTTGAATACAGAGCCAGGTCTGACATCGACATTCGATGTACAACTATGGCGAATACAGACATAGGATCGAATACCGACCCAGCTCTGACATCGACAATCAATGTGTTCCGACGGCGAATACAGACCTAGGATCGAATACCGACCTAGCTCTGACATCGACATTCGATGTATACCGACGGCGAATACAGACCTAGGATCGAATACCGACCCAGCTCTGAGATCGACATTCACAACATAATGTGGGCGAATACAGATATGAGTTTGAATACAGAGCCAGGTCTGACATCGTTATTCGATGTTAACCGACGGCGAATACAGACCTCGGATTCAATACCGACCCAACTATGACTTCGACAATCATTATTTACCGACGGCGAATACAGACCCAAGTGTGAATACAGATCCATCTCTGAGTTCGTCATTCGCAAAATACGTTGAGGGGAATACCGAGCTGGGATGCAATATTATTGACAGGCAGAAACCAAGAAAACAATATATTTTACATGCTTTATATTTGTTGTTAAATGCATGAAATCTGTAAAAGCAACATCAATACATACCGTTTTATTTATTTCTTAATTATAAACTAATAGTGAATGACCAATATAAATGAGTTCTAATTAAATACATTGCAAATTTACCATAGTTTTCATTGATTATTTAAAATTTATTTTAAAGGGAAGTAATAAAGCAAGTAATAAAGCCTTAACAATAAACGTCACTGCTACGTATCCACAGTTTAATGCATAGACCGATGACGAATACAGACCTAGGATCGAATACCGACCCAGCTCTGAGATCGACATTCACAAAATGTGGTTGGTGAATACAGATCTGAGTTTGAATACAGAGCCAGGTCTGACATCGACATTCGATATGAAACGACAGCGTATACAGACCTAGAATCGAATACCGACCCAGCTCTGAGATCGACATTCGCAAAATAAGGCCTGTGAATACAGACCTGAGTTTGAATACAGACCCAGGTCTGACATCGACATTCAATGTATACCCACAGCGAATACAGACCTACGATCCAATACCGACCCAGCTCTGAGATCGACATTCGCAACATAAGTTGCGTGAATACAGATCTGAGTTTGAATACAGAGCCAGGTCTGACATCGACATTCGATGTTAACCGAGGGCGAATACAGACCTAGGATCCAATACCGACCCAGTTCAGAGATCCACATTCGCAATATAAGGTGGATGAATATATATCTAAGTTTGAATACAGAGCCAGGTCAGACATCGGCATTCAATGTATACCCACGGCGAATACAGACCTAGGATCCAATACCGACCCAGCTCTGACATCAACATTCGCAAAATAAGGCGGGTGAATACAGGTCTGAGTTTGAATACAGAGCCAGCTCTGACATAGACATTCGACGTTTACCGAAGGCGAATACAGACCTAGGGTCGAATACCGATCCAGCTCTGAGATCGACACTCGATGTATACCTACGGCGAATACAGACCTAGGATCGAATACCGACCCAGCTCTGACATCGACAATCGATGTATACCGACGGCGAATACAGACCTATGATCGAATACCGACTCAACTGACAGCGACATTCAATGTATACCCACGGCGAATACAGACCTAGGTTCCAATACAGTGTTAGGTCTGACATAGACATTCAATGTATACGCACGGCGAATACAGGCCTAGGTTCCAATACCGACCAAGCTCTGAGATCGACATTCGCAAATTAAGGCCTGTGACTACCGAGCTTGAATACAGATCAAGGTCTGACATCGAATTTCGATGTGAGCCGACAGCCAATACAGACCTATGATCGAATACCAACCCAACTGTGAGATCGATATTCGCGGAATTAGCTGGGTCAATGCATTTCTAAGCTTGAATATAGAGCCAGCTTGACATTCTACGAATACCGACGGCGAATACAGACATAGGGTCGATTACCGATCTAGCTCTGAGATCGTCATTCGTGAAATTAGCTTAGTGAATACAGATCTGAGTTTGAATACAGATCCAAGTCTGACATCGACATTCGATGTAACCCGACAGCGAATACAGACCTAGAATCGAATACCGATTCAGCTCTGAGATCGATGTTCGCAATATACGACTTCAAATACCGACCCAACTCTGACATCGACATTCGCAAATAAGGTGTGCGAATACTGATCTGAGTTTAAATACAAAGCCAGCTCTGACATCAACATTAGATTTAGGATTTCATGGCATCATTCTGCGACTATATCTGGCACCCTCGCAGACGTTCAGGAATTTTGGTGCCATTTAATTTTTTTATATGTGTGACCTTTAAGGTCTGTTAGGAGTCAATTGCATCGGTCTGCGACTGTTTTTTTACACTATCGCAGACTTTCATGAATTTTGGTGCCAATTCAGAAAATGATATTTTTGACATCTAGAGGCCCTAAGGTATTCATTGCATCGGTCTGCGAATGTTTCTGACATGTTCGCTGACTTTCAGGTATGTTGGTGCCAATTGAACAAATCACATTTTTGGCATCTAGGGACCCTTACGAGTCCATTACATCGGTCTGCGACTGTTTCTGACACACTCATCGACTTTCAGGAATGTTCGTGCCTTTTTAGAAAATGGTATTTTTGACCTTTAGGGACCTTTATGAGTACATTCAATCGGTATGCGACTGTTTTGGACACCCGTCGCAGTCTCTCCTGAATGTTGGTGCAAATTGACAAAAATGACACTTTTGTTCTCCATAGGAGTCCTTTGCATCGGTCTGCGACTGTTTCTGACACTCTCGCATACTTTCAGGAACTTTGTTGCCAATTGAGAAAATGACATTTTTGGCCTCTAGGAACACTTAGGAGCTTACTGCATCTGTCTGCGACTGTTAATGACACACTTGAGGACTTTCAGGAATTTCGGTGCCAATGGAGAAAATGATAGTTTTGTCCTCTAGGAACTCTTAGGAGTCCATTGCATATGTCTGCGTCTGTTTATGGCACACTCGCAGACTTTCAGGACTATTATTATTATCACAATTACTCTAACATAGCCAACTTCTGCTTGTTATGTGGATGGATGTGCGTGATTCAAGCCTTGCTTCGAAACATTTAAATAGAGTATCACGGTGTTCAAATTATCATATAATATAATTAAGATGAGTTTTGTATTAATCAAGACTATATCTGTAGTCTTTTTATTAACATAATACCTTGTCGTTATTCAGGGTGGTTCTTTTGGGATTGGCTGGAATACTCCGTCCGGATACACAGTTCTCTTTCTTGACAAGATAACAAAAGTTCTCTTAATTTCTTTGATTAAGATATCATATGTTTAGTATTGACATTAACAAGCCATTTTAATTACATTTAACTTATTTAAGATGGTTCCTATTTTTCTAATTTCTAACTCACCACAATGAGTCCATTTAACGGAGAATCAATGGTGTGACACAGACAGGATAAAACAGCCACACTTGTGCATAATTTAGTATTTTGAAAAAAATAATGATATAATAGAGAAAATCAGTGGTTGATTAAAGAAAGGGAATAAGAACGTCAACGTAATTACAATGTAGAAATAACTGAATGGTTATAAGGGTAACATGTACTTCCAAGAATACATCAAGTAACAATTTTAGTAACGTAAATTACATTGGTATTTTCCAGTAATGTTTGTGATGTTTGATACTAAACCTTGAAGTAATATGTTTATTGCATAAAATCTACTAAACTATGTAATGACTTTTTTATCCTGTCTGTATCACATCATGATTTAGATGTTAACGTATTTTACTGTGTAAACGTATCATACGGCAATATGTAGCATTAAAATGCGATTAAAAACGATTATATCAGAAAAACATTGACACACATCTAGTCATGAAAAAACATATTAAAAGGATCTTTTATTTAACCTTTATCACACTTCTTCGTTCAATAAGGTGTATACCTAGTAAAATAACAAATATGCAAAGTACTATTTTCTAGGACTAACAAAGTAGTTTTTGATCAGTAGACATAGGGCAGTCAAAAAATAATTGTCAGCAAAATTCCCTAATACGGGGGACATTAGGACCCCCTTTGGTCTCATAGCCTAAGTTTGTTGTGGGTGGATTGTGGATTGTTAATAAAGGTTCCTTTAGTGTACTATATATGCAGCGACGCAGACGTGAAAACATTATATGTATAACACCATAACCCATGTGACGTTTGAAACAATTTAAAATTAAAATTAAACACATGTACTTTTTCAATGATTACTTTATTGACATAATGACCCATGTGTGAGATGATATTCATTACGAGGGCTTACTACTCTCAGCTAGACATTTGTCAATATCAATGAGATGGAAACGGTTTCGTAAAAAATGAATGCGTTTTCAGTTCGTTGATATTCAAACAGGACATGTTTTATTGCACTGGACAATACTTGTCCCATAATTAAGCAATACAATTATGTTATATGGGCTCATACGGTTTCTGAGCGTTGTTTTCAAATGTCATTCAGGCGGATTGGATTTAAATTCATATTATTCGAATATGTACCATTGTACTCATAAATGACAATCTGTAATTTTGAAACCGCTAAATTATTATTAAACTATAGCTATACAAATGAATCAAACGCGAAACCCAAAATACCACACATACATCCTAAATAATACTGGATGCATACTAGCGAATTATTCACTAATTTATTCTGAATATGTCAACATTTCTAGAATATGACATGATGGTTCTTTCGTCGGAGGATTTTAATCCTTTTTGCCTCATGTATATTTTTACAAGACTTTTTATGTTCGACACTAACTTTTAAAAAGTGGATGGGGTAATGTTATACCCTCATTATAAACAAAAAAAGAAAACTCACACATGTTGTCATTTTCATGTAATTCTGCTTACATGAAATTACCACCATTGTTTTATTTTTGTTGTTCGTATTATAGTATCAGGGATATGACCTCATACATCTAAAATACATAGTTTTAAACGACAAATGATGGATTATTCTGAATTTATTTGTTCTGTGAAAAAACAACATATTTAGATATTTAAAATAGCTACATATTTGACTTTCCCACTTAACACGTCCGACAGCAAAATTCAGTAACACTGTATAGGGCATAGTACCAGTAAAATGCCCTCTTCAAGAGTATTTGGAACATGGCAGATTTCCTGTACAGCTAAAGCCATTCAGACTTTTCAAACATCCGTGTTGATATATCACTAGTTAAACAAGTATAAAATGCATAAAATGTGCAAATTTGAAATCAATCGGATTACTTTTGTATATTTTATGAACATGTATATCAATCCTTTCGATTACTAATCTGCCTTATTTTGTTCCAAGTCCAGTCATAGCGCTGGTACCGCCGGTGATCCGCTTCCAAACCTCGATCGGTTAAGGTCATACCTTACCATAACAATTGCTAGCCAAAATTGGTATTTTTATTTCACCTATAACAAAATGCAGTAGCTTTTACGAATTTTATAATATGTATCATACTCTACATTTGCTAGCATGTATTGTGCAAAGGTTATTTGCAATTTGGTGAATGACCATCTAGTTGTTATGTACGTACATATTGTGTATATATTATATACAATATGGGCCAGATACTATATAGTTTGTCTTCATTAAGACAGGTTTGCCGCGAAATGAATGCACCAAGTAAACCACAGTTATAGTCCAACCAAATGAACTTAGTTCTCACATTTTATGCATCGATATATTGCACGACAAGTATCAATTTCCTCGAGATAATCGTGTCTTGTTGGATATTTAGATTTGTGTTTATAGTATACCGTGTACATAATCGCAATACTTTCTGCTGATGGAAACAAATATCGTTTTAAGTTATTGACAATTAGTTAACGTTTAAATGATGCTTTATCGAATGTTCGATTACAAGGTTAATGTGTTTGCCTTGAATTTCGACACCAACGCCTAGTAGAACGCAAACAATATGCATGTACAAAGAGGACTGTTCAATTATGTGTATGGTTCTTATTATCTTAACCATAGATTTCCTTGATTAGCTTCTGATTGCGCTGTGACGTTTTGGCAGATAATCGGGTTATTACGACATGTTATGAGTTAGAAAATTAGCTTATACCTTGCTCACACTGGCTGACTGGTGTCCGTATACCATAACTATTTAACCTGTGTATAGGCATAGTGTATACACTGAGCGTCGGCCGCTGGTTAACATTTGCTCCTTGGTAAAGGATGGCGGACGGGAACGGTTGAGGGACATAAAAAACACATTGGATCATCACGGAAATATCACTTTGACCCTACGTCACGTTCTGATTTAATCCGACAATTCCACGAAGACCAGCCGATGTCCGTCCGGCCCCCGGTCCACTTAGGTAGTGGGTATGCCGATCGATCATCGGATGGCGATTAGACGTGTGCCCCATTTATAAGCGATGTACTAACCGAACATTTTGCAAATGTCATGATACTTGTATACTAGGCCTACAAGACTAAAATAAGAAGTAGTCAATATACTATGGAAACCTGGTCGTTTAGACATGAGATATGTTATGAGGAATAATAGTGTACTAGCACAAAAATTGTCCTCATGGAATGGAACATGAGTTGTTGTTATTTTATCTAAATATTCTTGACATTAAAGTTGATCCTCATCCATCCGAAAATGTACCAGTGCATGGTGTTGTGATCGGCAAGGTTCGAGTAATCACTCCCGGTGGTGTGTGTAAAATGGACGACAACCACAAAGTACAAAATGGGTTTGAAATTATTTAAAGCAATTATGACGCCTTGTAGTTTTTTATGATCACTGTAATATTGTATATTGAACATCCCTCGTAGAAGTTTTGGCACCCTATCAAGAAAGACATCATACGACCAAAAAAGGTGTCAAGTGCGTCTAGTTCAAATCGGTCAGAGAAGAAAAACGTAAACTATTGTTTTAAGCTCTGTGTTGTTCAAACGGAACACAAAGATTCAAAGTAAGTTCTGCATACTGCTTAAGTAGGAGCTATATTCAACCTAGGGCCTGTTTGTGCAGAAGGTATATATCGAATGTCAATGTAAGAGCTAGGTCTGCATTCGGACCTGGTTTTGCATTCGATAAAGGTATATATCGAATTATTGTTTCCGAGGTTTAGTGGTTAAAGCACTTTTCTTCTAATCTGGCGACCCGGGTGAAGGCACTCATTTGTACTCCATATTTCAACAGAACGCAAACTGGCAAATAGAGGCTATGCCCGATGTCAAAAAATGTCGCTCTCAGAGCTGATTTGCATTCGGTCTGCACTAGGTCTGCACTCTGTCTGCATTTGGACCTTGGTGTGCATTAGACATCGGAATAATATTGAATGTCGATCTCAGAGCAGGATCATTATTCATTCATTGGTCTGCATTAGCCTTCGAGATAAATGGAATGTCGATGTCAGGCCTAGTTCTGTATTCAAACTCAGCTCGGTATTCAACGGCCATATATTGCGAATGTCGATGTCAGAGCCTGGTCTGTATTCAAACTTAGCTGGGTATTCAACGGTCTTATATTGCGAATGTCGATCTCAGAACTGGGTCGGTATTCGATAGTAGGTCTGTACTCGCCGTCGGTATACAACGAATGTCGATCTCAGACTCTGTATTCAACCCGAGACCTGCAATCACCGGTCCTATATTGGGAATGTCGATCTCGGAGCTTGATCGACTTTCGACCCTTGGTCTTGATTAGCCGGCTGTATACACCGAATGTCGATGTCATAGCTAGATCTGTATTCCAACTTAGATCTGTATTCACCATCCTTATTTAGCAAAGTTGATCTCATATCTGGACGACCGGTATTCGACCGCAGGTCTGGATTCGACATCAGTATACATCGAATTTCGATGTCAGAGCTGGCTCTTTATACAAACGCAGCTCAGTATTCACCAACCTTATTTAGCGAATGTCGATCTCAGAGCCGGATCGGTATTCGATCCTAGGTCTGTATTCGATGTCGGTTTACATCGAATGTCGATGTCAGACTTGGATCTGTATTCAAACTCAAATCTGTATTCACCAACCACAATTCGCGAATGTCGATCTCAGAGCTGGGTCGGTATTGGATCCTAGGTCTGTATTCACCGTGGGTATACCTTGAATGTCGATGTCAGACCTGGCTCTGTATTAAAACTCAAATATGTATTCACGCACCTTATATTGCGAATGTCGATCTCAGAGCTGGATCGGTAATCGATCCTAGGTCTGTATTCGCTGTCGGTTCATATCGAATGCCGATGTCAGAGCTGGCTCTGTATTCAAACTCAGATCTGTATTCACCAACCACATTTCGCGAATGTCGATATCAGAGCTGAGTCGGTATTGGATCCTAGGTCAGTATTCGCTGTGGGTATACATCGAATGTCGATGTCAGACCTGGCTCTATATTCAAACTCAGATATGTATTCACGCACCTTATATTGCGAATGACGATGTCAGAGCTTGATCGGTATTCGATTCTAGATCTGTATACGCTGTCGGTTCATATCGAATGACGATATCAGAGCTGGCTCTGTATTCAAACTCAGATCTGTATTCACCAACCACATTTCGCGAATGTCGATCTCAGAGCTGGGTCGGTATTGGATCCTAGGTCTGTATTCGCCGTGGGTATACATTGAATGCCGATGTCAGACCTGGCTCTGTATTCAAACTCAGATATGTATTCACGCACCTTATATTGCGAATGTCGATCTCAAAGCTGGGTCGGTATTGGATCCTAGGTCTGTATTCGCCCTCGGTTTACATCGAACGTCGATGTCAGTCCTGGCTCTGTATTCAAACTCAGATATGTATTCACTTACCTTATATTGCGAATGTCGATCTCAGAGCTGGGTCGGTATTCGATCATAGGTCTGTTATCGCCGTGGGTATACATTGAATGTCGATGTCAGACCTGGGTCTGTATTCAAACTCAGGTTTGTATTCACAGGCCTAATTTTGCGAATGTTGATGTCAGAGCTGGGTCGGTATTCGATCCTAGGTCTGTATTCGCCGTGGGTATACATTGAATGTCGATGTCAGACCTGGGACTGTATTCAAACTCAGGTCTGTATTCACATGCCTTATTTTGCGAATGTTGATGTCAGAGCTGGGTCGGTATTCGATCCTAGGTCTGTATTCGCCGTCGGAATACATTGATTGTCGATGTCAGAGCTGGGTCGGTATTCGCTCCTAGGTCTGTATTCATCGTCGGTGTACATTGAATGTCGATGTCAGACCTGGCTCTGTATTCAAACTCAGATATGTATTCACCCACCTTATATTGCGAATGTCGATCTCAGAGCTGGGTCGGTATTGGATCCTAGGTCTGTATTCGCCCTTAGTTTACATCGAACGTCGATGTCAGACCTGGCTCTGTATTCAAACTTAGATATATATTCATCCACCTTATATTGCGAATGTCGATCTCTGAACTGGGTCGGTATTGGATCCTAGGTCTGTATTCGCCCTCGGTTAACATCGAATGTCGATGTCAGACCTGGCTCTGTATTCAAACTCAGATCTGTATTCACGCAACTTATGTTGCGAATGTCGATCTCAGAGCTGGGTCGGTATTGGATCGTAGGTCTGTATTCGCTGTGGGTATACATTGAATGTCGATGTCAGACCTGGGTCTGTATTCAAACTCAGGTCTGTATTCACAGGCCTTATTTTGCGAATGTCGATCTCAGAGCTGGGTCGGTATTCGATCCTAGGTCTGAATTCGCTGTCGGTTCATATCGAATGCCGATGTCAGAGCTGGCTCTGTATTCAAACTCAGATATGTATTCACCAACCACATTTCGCGAATGTCGATGTCAGAGCTTGATCGGTATTCGATTCTAGGTCTGTATACGCTGTCGTTTCATATCGAATGTCGATGTCAGACCTGGCTCTGTATTCAAACTCAGATCTGTATTCACCAACCACATTTTGTGAATGTCGATCTCAGAGCTGGGTCGGTATTCGATCCTAGGTCTGTATTCGTCATCGGTCGATGCATTAAACTGTGGATACGTAGCAGTGACGTTTATTGTTAAGGCTTTATTACTTGCTTTATTACTTCCCTTTAAAATAAATTTTAAATAATCAATGATAACTATGGTAAATTTGCAATGTATTTAATTAGAACTCATTTATATTGGTCATTCACTATTAGTTTATAATTAAGAAATAAATAAAACGGTATGTATTGATGTTGCTTTTACAGATTTCATGCATTTAACAACAAATATAAAGCATGTAAAATATATTGTTTTCTTGGTTTCTGGCTGTCAATAATATTGCATCCCAGCTCGGTATTCCCCTCAACGTATTTTGCGAATGACGAACTCAGAGATGGGTCTGTATTCGCCGTCGGTAAATAATGATTGTCGAAGTCATAGTTGGGTCGGTATTGAATCCGAGGTCTGTATTCGCCGTCGGTTAACATCGAATAACGATGTCAGACCTGGCTCTGTATTCAAACTCATATCTGTATTCGCCCACATTATGTTGTGAATGTCGATCTCAGAGCTGGGTCGGTATTCGATCCTAGGTCTGTATTCGCCGTCGGTATACATCGAATGTCGATGTCAGAGCTAGGTCGGTATTCGATCCTAGGTCTGTATTCGCCGTCGGAACACATTGATTGTCGATGTCAGAGCTGGGTCGGTATTCGATCCTATGTCTGTATTCGCCATAGTTGTAAATCGAATGTCGATGTCAGACCTGGCTCTGTATTCAAACTCGGATCTGTATTCACAGGCCTTATTTTGCGAATATCGATCGCAGAGCTGGGTCGGTATTCGGTCCTAGGTCTGTATTCGCCGTAGGTGTACATTGAATGACGATGTCAGACCTGGCTCTGTATTCAAACTCAGATCTGTATTCACAGGCATTATTTTGCCAATGTCGATCTCAGAGCTGGGTCGGTATTCGGTCCTAGGTCTGTATTCGCCGTCGGTGTACATCGAATGACGATGTCAGACCTGGCTCTGTATTCAAACTCAGATCTGTATTCATAGGCATTATTTTGCAAATGTCGATCTCAGAGCTGGGTCGGTATTCGATCCTAGGTCTGTATTCGCCGTCGCTTTACATCGAATGTCGATGTCAGAGCTGGGTCGGTATTCGATCCTATGTCTGTATTCGCCATAGTTGTACATCGAATGTCGATGTCAGACCTGGCTCTGTATTCAAACTCAGATCTGTATTCACAGGCCTTATTTTGCGAATGTCGATCTCAGAGCTGGGTCGGTATTCGGTCCTAGGTCTGTATTCGCCGTAAGTGTACATCGAATGACGATGTCAGACCTGGGTCTGTATTCAAACTTAGGTCTGTATCCACAGGCCTTATTTTGCGAATGTCGATCTCAGAGCTGGGTCGGTATTCGGTCCTAGGTCTGTATTCGCCGTAGGTGTACATCGAATGACGATGTCAGACCTGGGTCTGTATTCAAACTTAGGTCTGTATTCACAGGCCTTATTTTGCGAATGTTGATGTCAGAGCTGGGTCGGTATTCCATGCTAGGTCTGTATTCGCCGTCGCTATACATCGAATGTCGATGTCAGAGCTGGGTCGGTATTGGATCCTAGGTCTGTATTCGCCGTCGCTTTACATCGAATGTCGATGTCAGGGCTGGGTCGGTATTCGATCCTATGTCTGTATTCGCCATAGTTGTACATCGAATGTCGATGTCAGACCTGGCTCTGTATTCAAACTCGGATCTGTATTCACAGGCCTTATTTTGCGAATATCGATCTCAGAGCTGGGTCGGTATTCGGTCCTAGGTCTGTATTCGCCGTAGGTGTACATTGAATGACGATGTCAGACCTGGCTCTGTATTCAAACTCATATCTGTATTCACAGGCATTATTTTGCCAATGTCGATCTCAGAGCTGGGTCGGTATTCGGTCCTAGGTCGGTGTACATCGAATGACGATGTCAGACCTGGCTCTGTATTCAAACTCAGATCTGTATTCATAGGCATTATTTTGCGAATGTCGATCTCAGAGCTGGGTCGGTATTCGGTCCTAGGTCTTTATTCGCCGTCGGTGTACATCGAATGACGATGTCAGACCTGGCTCTGTATTCAAACTCAGATCTGTATTCATAGGCATTATTTTGCGAATATCGATCTCAGAGCTGGGTCGGTATTCGGTCCTAGGTCTGTATTCGCCGTAAGTGTACATCGAATGACGATGTCAGACCTGGGTCTGTATTCAAACTTAGGTCTGTATTCACAGGCCTTATTTTGCGAATGTTGATGTCAGAGCTGGGTCGGTATTCCATGCTAGGTCTGTATTCGCCGTCGCTATACATCGAATGTCGATGTCAGAGCTGGGTCGGTATTGGATCCTAGGTCTGTATTCGCCGTCGCTTTACATCGAATGTCGATGTCAGAGCTGGGTCGGTATTCGATCCTATGTCTGTATTCGCCATAGTTGTACATCGAATGTCGATGTCAGACCTGGCTCTGTATTCAAACTCGGATCTGTATTCACAGGCCTTATTTTGCGAATATCGATCTCAGAGCTGGGTCGGTATTCGGTCCTAGGTCTGTATTCGCCGTAGGTGTACATTGAATGTCGATGTCAGACCTGGCTCTGTATTCAAACTCAGATCTGTATTCACAGGCATTATTTTGCCAATGTCGATCTCAGAGCTGTGTCGGTATTCGGTCCTAGGTCTGTATTCGCCGTCGGTGTACATCGAATGACGATGTCAGACCTGGCTCTGTATTCAAACTCAGATCTGTATTCATAGGCATTATTTTGCGAATGTCGATCTCAGAGCTGGGTCGGTATTCGGTCCTAGGTCTGTATTCGCCGTCGGTGTACATCGAATGACGATGTCAGACCTGGCTCTGTATTCAAACTCAGATCTGTATTCATAGGCATTATTTTGCGAATATCGATCTCAGAGCTGGGTCGGTATTCGGTCCTAGGTCTGTATTCGCCGTAGGTGTACATCGAATGACGATGTCAGACCTGGGTCTGTATTCAAACTTAGGTCTGTATTCACAGGCCTTATTTTGCGAATGTTGATGTCAGAGCTGGGTCGGTATTCCATGCTAGGTCTGTATTCGCCGTCGCTATACATCGAATGTCGATGTCAGAGCTGGGTCGGTATTGGATCCTAGGTCTGTATTCGCCGTCGCTTTACATCGAATGTCGATGTCAGAGCTGGGTCGGTATTCGATCCTATGTCTGTATTCGCCATAGTTGTACATCGAATGTCGATGTCAGACCTGGCTCTGTATTCAAACTCGGATCTGTATTCACAGGCCTTATTTTGCGAATATCGATCTCAGAGCTGGGTCGGTATTCGGTCCTAGGTCTGTATTCGCCGTAGGTGTACATTGAATGACGATGTCAGACCTGGCTCTGTATTCAAACTCAGATCTGTATTCACAGGCATTATTTTGCCAATGTCGATCTCAGAGCTGGGTCGGTATTCGGTCCTAGGTCTGTATTCGCCGTCGGTGTACATCGAATGACGATGTCAGACCTGGCTCTGTATTCAAACTCAGATCTGTATTCATAGGCATTATTTTGCGAATGTCGATCTCAGAGCTGGGTCGGTATTCGGTCCTAGGTCTGTATTCGCCGTCGGTGTACATCGAATGACGATGTCAGACCTGGCTCTGTATTCAAACTCAGATCTGTATTCACAGGCCTTTTTTTGCGAATGTCGATCTCAGAGCTGGATCTGTATTGGCCACTAGGTCTGTATTAGCTCACCCTAAATTGCCAATGTCGATTTCAGAGCTGGATCTGTATTAGCACCTAGGTCTGTATTGAATGTCGATCTTCGATTAACGATCTCAGAGCCAACTTCACACACCTGCCAAAAAGTACATTTAAGTTAACTGTGTGGAAGACAAAATACTAATTTTGCAAGATCGAGTTGCTTCCCTTAGACTATAAATCAAGCATTTGGTGTTTACAATTCGTTCCTTTGTCAACAAACCAACTGGAGGCTGTATTTCGTTTTCTTCTAGCTTATGGTGTTTCCACCTTTTGGACTCAACTAAAGTGCTCAAAATGCACCATTCTTCAGATAAGTTACAAAGTTAATGCTTTTTGAAAATAGCCGTTTAATGCTTAATACACTTAAAGACTTTGAAAACGCACCACTTATTCAAACCACGCAAATATATAGTAAACATTATTTATTTGACACAAACATTGGTATATAGAAAGCTTATTTTATATTTAGCCCACTAGCAAAATTTCATAATAAAAGTGAACAAAATAGAAAAGTTACGTAACATCGATGTGTTCAAGTCTTAAAAGCCAAATTCACATTTTAGTAGTAAATGTGAACAACGATTTGTTCGTGATGCATTCACAACAACGGCTACTCATAAACAACATCACATTTTCAATGTGCTGCTGTGGGAATGTTCCACCATTATTGGACAAAGGTCTGAAGAAACCCGCGGGCAGATTGAAAATCGGGACTTACCCGTGAACACGTCTTTGTAAGAGCGTTTCATATTTTGCAATGAGTGCAACATCTGAGGATAAAACTGGAGTATCCATCACGTTGATATTCTTTTCGTCCATAAAAATGATTCTTTTTAGTAACCTATGCGAATGATTATTATCATGCAGTCTAAAGTTAACATCGTTGTCGCCAAAAATAGTGATACAAGAAGTGAATGGCTACAGATTGAAGAACATCATCGACGTTAGATAGAACACGAACTGTCGAACTGTACTAAATCAAAATGCCTTTTAGAAATAATCAACCGTATAACTTTCATTTAATCATTTTGCATACCCATGGTGACCAAGTATTACTCTGACAGTCATGGTTGCAGACCGGAAGCTGTTTCGTCGGCTGCGCATGCGCATTAATTCATCCGTATAAATAGCAGTTTTAGGCATTTTATCCTGCCTTGGACGGTCAGTGACTATGTCAGTGAACATAAAACGTTCATGTGGACTAATATTTGTTATATTATGACAATGGAATCGTGCGAAAACGGCGTAGTTGCTACTTCCGGTATGTAACATTGATACACCTCTAGACACATCATTATTGGGAGAACGTGACATACCAACTTATGCTTTTGCATGATTGAAACTGTGCTTTTTTTGCATGTCAATGTATCGTGTACACATTTCCATTTACATATTTCGGATATTTTTATTCACGCGAGATCCACGAGCGAAAAAGATATTTGGCTACGTGGTTACCATTTGTAATGTGCGTGATAAAACACGTGTCAGATGTTCTCTGCTGAAAAAGGTTATTACCTAGGAACGTCATTTCATTTGTACAAAGTCGGCTGAATACTTCAAACGAAAAATTACGGATCCCTTAAAAGTGGTGCGTTTTCAAAGTCCGTAAGTGTATGGCTTTAAGTCACTTGTAGACATTTGACATCGTCTTTGTCACAGCTTAACCAAAATAACTGTTGATTCTTGATCAGACCTGATGTCCATTAATATCTTTATTTGTTGAATAAACTTATTATTATAGAAGCTTTGGTGTTTTTAAATTGGCCGCCATGTAAATGAAAATCACGGTTACAGTGAATATAGTTAGTTTTAATTTGATAACTATCACCTCGAAGGTCGCAGGTCGTAGCTCGAAGTAGCTCTTACATCGCAGGTCGTACCTCTTACATCACAGGTCGTAGCTCTTACATCGCAGGTCGTAGCGCTTACATCGCAGGTCGTAGCTCTTACATCGCCGGTCGTAGCTCTTACATCGCAGGTCGTAGCTCTTACATCGCAGGTCTAAGCTCTTACATCGCACGTCGTAGCTCTTACATCGCAGGTCGTAGCTCTTACATCACAGGTCGTAGCTCTTACATCGCAGATCGAGGCTCCTACATCGCAGGTCGTAGTTCTTACATCGCAGGTCGTAGCTCTTACATCGCAGGTCGTAGCTCTTACATCGCATGTCGTAGCTCTTACATCGCAGGGCGTAGTTCTTACATCACACGTCGTAGCTCTTACATCGCAGGTCGTAGCTCTTACATCGCAGGTCGTAGCTCTTACATCACAGGTCTTAGCTCTTACACCGCAGGTCGAAGCTCTTACATCACAGGTCTTAGCGCTTACACCGTAGGTCGTAGCTCTTACATCCAGGTCGTAGCTCTTACATCGCAGGTCGTAGCTCTTATATCGCAGGTCGTAGCTCTTACATCGCAGGTCGTAGCTCTTACATCGCAGGTCGTAGCTCCTACATCGGGGGTCGTACCTCTTACATCGCAGGTCGTAGCTCTTACATCGCAGGTCGTAGCTCTTACATCGGGGGTCGTAGCTCTTACATCGCAGGTCGTAGCTCTTACATCGCAGGTCGTAGCTCTTACATCACAGGTCGTAGCTCTTACATCGCAGGTCGTAGCTCTTACATCACAGGTCGTAGCTCTTACATCGCAGGTCGAAGCTCTTACATCACAGGTCGTAGCTCTTACATCGCAGGTCGTAGCTCTTACACCGCAGGTCGTAGCTCTTACACCCATGTCGTAGCTCTTACATCCAAGTCGTAGCTCTTACACCGCAGGTCGTAGCTCTAACATCCACGTCGTAGCTCTTACATCGCAGGTCGTAGCTCTTATATCGCAGGTCGTAGCTCCTACATCGGGGGTCGTACCTCTTACATCAGGGGTCGTAGCTCTTACATCGCAGGTCGTAGCTCTTACATCGGGGGTCGTAGCTCTTACATCGGGGGTCGTAGCTCCTACATCGCAGGTCGTAGCTCCTACATCGCATGTCGTAGCTCTTACATCGCAGGTCGTAGCTCCTACATCGCATGTCGTAGCTCTTACATCGCAGGTCGTAGCTCTTACATCGCAGGTCGTAGCTCTTACATCGAAGGTCGTAGTTCTTACATCGCAGGTCGTAGCTCTTACATCATAGGTCGTAGCTCTTACATCGCAGGTCGAAGCTCTAACATCGCAGGTCGTAGTTCTTACATCGCAGGTCGTAGCTCTTACATCACAGGTCGTAGCTCTTACATCGCAGGTCGAAGCTCTTACATCACAGGTCGTAGCTCTTACATCGCAGGTCGTAGCTCTTACACCGCAGGTCGTAGCTCTTACATCCAGGTCGTAGCTCTTACATCCAGGTCGTAGCTCTTACATCCAGGTCGTAGCTCTTACACCGCAGGTCGTAGCTCTAACATCCACGTCGTAGCTCTTACATCGCAGGTCGTAGCTCTTACATCGCAGGTCGAAGCTCTTACATCGCAGGTCGTAGCTCTTACATCGCAGGTCGTAGCTCTTACACCGCAGGTCGAAGCTCTTACATCCACGTCGTAGCTCTTACATCGCAGGTCGTAGCTCTTACATCGCAGGTCGTAGCTCTTACATCGCAGGTCGTAGCTCCTACATCGCAGGTCATAGCTATTTATTACATCGCAAGATACCACTGGTTACTGTATCATCGAACAAGATTTTTTGAAAATTTTGAAAGAAAATATTGTAAAATTTATATATATCAAATTCGTGGTTTCGATACTTTGGCAATGTGACCATTTTTGTGGAAATGTACCTTTTAAACTATATACTCAATTTCTGTAAAAAACTAATCTTCATCATGATCCATTTACCTGTCACGGTAAGATACTGCATGTATTAACAATTAGCACATGTTAAAGTACAGGTCCCACGGAGCATTTTTTGCCTCGGCGTTGTACTCCCGATTGAAATTAATGAGCTATCAGGACATCGGGAACAGCTTCCTCGTGGTCTAGAGGAAGCTTCGGAGAAGGCATGAGACATTTTGTGATATAGGAAGGAATTGTGGTGAATAGGATGGTATCGAAAGAAAACGTCCCACATTCGACACACGTACTGGTCCCTGCTATTCGACAAATTCCGGTAATTTACGTAAACCAGAAAATTAACACAAAGAAAATATTTAGTTTTCGTAATTTATTTGCATTTAGAACTGAAACAATAACGTACGTGTCTTAATAAAATAAACATATCAGGCATATGAAGCAAGATATCCCGAGTTGATACTCTGAATATGTAAGACGGTTACATGTGAAATAAATTTGAAACTCGAGCATCGCCTTAGTGGTTTAATGCACCTATCAATATTTGTTTGGGGTAGATAAAGTGATTATCAATTACAGACAACCATGAGAGATTTAATCACAGCTATGTTTGAGAGGTATGACAGTGCTGGTAATTACTAATTACCAACACTTTGGTCCGAGTCCAGGCGTATATACCGGCAATTCAGTTCAACTATCAGGCCTATTTCATAATAATTAATGACGAGTTTTTAGCATAATAATACTATAATAGTAATAACTTTATTTTCCTATGATAAACCCATTAAGCCTAGGGCTTATCTCCCATGGGGTCATCTAACAAAACAAGCATTCATATATACAAACATTCAAAGGCATCAATAAAATGGCAGACAATACAAAAAAGTAAATACTGACATTTAAAATATTGTATTTAAAGATCCTGATATAAACAGTAAACAGCAATAACCCGAGTGTTTTAATTTATCTTGCGGATAAGTATGATTTTAATATAGATTTAAACATTTTCTCTGACGTTGTGTTTTTAAATTGACTGGGCAAAGCAAAGTTATTATTATTATTATTATTATATTATTATTATTATTATTATGCTAAAAAGTCGTCATTATATATAGTGTATAGTACATGTATGAAGAAACGTGTAATAGTTTACGGGTGTTGTTCAAATGTAGAGTAAATGTCAAATTCCGGAAAAGTACGTATGATACCGATCTCCGTTATTCGGCCGATTCCGGGCAGTGTTCGTTTGTTTCCGGTACTTTACGTAAAGGAAAAAATAAACGAAAAGTATCTCCTTTAAAATGTTAGTATATACTAACATTCACCCACCCCCTCCCTACCTTGTATTTGATATATAGATTTTCTTAAAAACTGTGTTCAGAGTTTAAAATGTGCATATTGCACATTTATTAAAGGGAGGTAATTCACCAAACTGGTGCAGACTGGGGCATATAGTCTTTCGTTAAAATGAATCATTCAGTTATAGTCTCCTTTATATGTACAATGTATATAGTTATGATAAAACATGGCACTGTTTGTTGAACGCTTTAATCATGATACGCTCTCAGATTTACTCCACTCTTAGAAACCAATCATTAACTTAGAATTTTAGTTAAATCCCCCACCTGTTTAAATTTTTGAGTAAATTTAAGAAATCTAAAAAACCACATTAATTAATGATTAAATAATATTAATAATATGTTTATAGGAATAGAGCAGAGAGCGTATCATGACCGTGCGACCATATACACGCGTCAAGCAGTTTGTTCGTCTCCAATAAGAGACAAACAGAAATAAAAGCATAATGACGAAGTCGCTTAGACAAAGACGAGCTCTATGGCCACCCCTTCTTATCTAGGAGGGAAGAAGGGATGTAGGGAAACAACCGAAGAGCAAGCCCTGCAAAACAGACAACGCCAATCGCTTGGCAAGTTTGAACTTTGAACAAAACAAACAGTTTATATACGACTGCTAAATGACTGTATGAAGACTTCATTCTGTGAAAGCATTGATAAATGTGCATGTCAGATAATTCAAATCTAGAAATGTATGCAGTGTATGTCGAAAGAAAGCTAACACCTGAAATAAATACTATTTTGTCAAAGTTTCGTTGCACATGGCTGTCCATATAATGAGATAGAACCAAAAAGAAATTCTCAGATTATATTTTTATTTTTCCATTGTAACACTTCATACCCCGGGGCAAATTACGTACACTAAACCGTAGCCACATAAGAAATGTATTGTAGCACGACAATTTTCACACCATTTCGACACGTCCTAACCAAATCTCATGAACAGTGATCTCCCCTTGTTAAGTACGCCAAAAAGACTACGGCAAAAAAGACTACTTACTGACTGCCTGTGGGTCTGGCTGACTTGTTTAAGGAATATGTTGTCAATACATGTGAGTGGGTAGAGGTGTGCTTATTTACTTTTACTGATGACGTTAATTATGATGTTACAATTAAACTATCAATAAAGGCTTTGAACCTCATACCATTCTTTATGTCACTTCAGTGAGGAGAGGTCTGCTTAGATGAGGTCTCTGAAAGATTTAATTAAGCAGTAGCCTATAGGTAGCAATCATTTGCAAACCATCTGACCTGATCTGATTTCGGTCGGTCGTTGATATAACACAGAAATAGGAATGGGCCCAACATTTTTGGCGCACATCAGAATCATCTGTGACAGGATCAGAGTGATATGAGACGACTGGTAAGGAATTGTCTCAGTAAGTCGTTTGTGGAGCCGTTCACGACATAAAGTTGTTCATTTTATTGGCCTACCTTACAAGAAGCCCCAAATTAACACAAATGTTAGGATTTTGCGTGGAGATGCCTCAGACCCTCAGTATTATTCTCAATACTTAGACACGCACAATTTGTCCTTATGGTAAATCGCTAGACTTCCAAACTGGAGGCCCGGATGACTGACCACCATGCATCAAGATATAAATCGGTCCTTCTTACGTGTTTCAGATTTGCAAGTTGTCATTTGCTTTCAATAAGGCACGCAAGTAAATCACTAATTAATTTGAGATATAATTCCATGAATAAGGGGAGATCTTCATAATGTTCGCTGATCCAGGAATTAGTTGATTAGCCCCATTGTTTGCCGTACCTAACTTTAATCCGTTTGTGTTGTTCGAACTGCAATCGTTGTATACGTAGGCCTACTTATATGTATTTACTGCTCAGGGCGTAAAATGCCCCCGAGCAGTGGACGATATCACAATGGTTAAAACTGTAATGTGCGCATATGAACAAAACCCAGGGCACAGTCTAGGCTGTATAAATCTGCGGAGCGAGGCTGAACTCAGCTGACTCAATAGAATAAAAAAAATTGATAAAATTTGTTAAAATCGTAGTGATTTCAGGATTGGTATGAAATTCAAATACTGGGGTTCCCCCAGTAAATAATCATAGACTTCAAGTACAGATTCACCGGGACAAACATTAAAATGAACAAGAATTGCGAACACACGATATCCTACTCCGAACTTTGCAATCGTGAACGCTCGTCCATTTCCGTTTGTCTCTGGTAAATATTATATAGTGTCTATTGCAATGCATAAAGGTCGAGGGCTTGTGAAATACCACTTCTACGATAAAATAATACATTTTACCTCCTCAGGGCAACAGCCTCAGTACAACAACCAAACTTTGTGTTTTCAAAATGGTGTTTCTCTAGAGAGATGTATTTATTTTTTGAAATTAAAAAAAAAATCTAAACACATAAACTGATACACACGTAGCATATGACATTTTCTATTACGTCGCGAGCAACGCTTCAGGCCATAAGGACGGACATAATTAATTGATAACATCAATAAACAATTAATGAACAAATCTTTTTCTCAAATATCAACAAAAATCTAATGCATACGTCGAATACATAGTTTAAAGTGATTTTTCGAATCGGACATACAACTTTTTTATCATAGACTAAAGATGTTTTCGTCAATTGCATACAACAACAACAATTGTATACGATTAACAGACCTTGTAACGTAATAAGTAACTAAAAACAATCCACCATTAATTTATACAAATGTGCAATTTCTTAATATTCTTTTATTGATTTTTTGGTTAGGTTTTGTTGATATTTGAAATAAAATACCGTGAATTACTCATTTTAAGTAGATCTACTAGTATTTAAATACTGCACTAGTACATTTTAAGTTTCTGTTAATTCATTTATTTTCGTGGGTATTTAATTTCGTGGTTTTTGGGGGTATAATGTGATTTCTTTGGGTTGCAAAGGTTGTATAGGAGCCTCTTGTCCCCTATTTGTGAGTGTGATTAATCGTAGGGATTAGATTTAGTGATCGAGCCTCAACCACGAAATCGATGAAAAGTGTAACACAAAATAAAAGTAATGATTTAATTGTATAGTCCAGTCAGGGTAAGAATACAGTGACGCACTGGTCGGGTCCACTTTTACGGTGTAAAAGGCTTAAACAGACAGTCATAATTTCAATGCTAAACTAACAAACTATATTCGCACTACCTATTCAGACAATGGTTGTAATCTTCACTGTACACATAAACGGCTACATCACTGTCACCAGATCATAACTGGATTAAACATGTATCATTGCAAACAAACTGCCAAACGAGTGAGGTACTTCTAAAGATTACAATATTTTTGCATATGCCAACTTTGTAGTAATGCGGTTAAGGTTCTTGAAAGACGGTTTACCGGTAAGAGATGTACGCGAGCATCACGGTAGAATTCCCGATAGACCGCTTCTCAGTTCCGTCAGAGGTCACATGGCTCTGATAGAACTGAAAACAGACGGGCGGAACTCAGATCATCTGATGTATTGTACCCTGAGTTCCGTCAGAGCGTTGTAATCGGGGTTCAGTTCCGTCAGAGTTATATCAGTGTGGACACACCGCAGTGTTGTTTCACGTAATTTTTGGCTAAGAACGCAAGTAGAAATCTGTCAACAGAAAGTTAAGTATTTTATTCTTCGACATATCACGTGGTATATCCATACTGCATTAAAACTGAAGGAATTTATTCGCGGTGTATCGGGATGTACTACCCGGTGGTACATGTAATATTGATCATCAATTACTTCAATATGGTAACTTGTTTAGTATTGAATGGACTATTAGTATCTGTTCTGTTCTGCCATTAACACATTTGAAAAGACAAAGAAGACGCCATATGTTGACCAGCTGCTTTTTGTGTAATCTAGATATATTTGATGTCACTGTTGGTGTATATATTATGTAAATGTCTCTAAGTTTGAAGAGGCTCATAGGGAAGATTGGGCAGATGCCTAACTATGTTGCTTCTATAAATAAAGTCTTTATTATTATTATTATTATTATATACACACGTAAAATCGTCCAATAAAGGTTGCACAATTCTGAACAATCACGTTGATGTACATGCAAAATAATCAATGAAAAAATTCAACTGTTTTTAAATCATTAAATTCAATAAAGTGAGTAATCCCGAAAGAGACCAGGGTAATGAGCAGTTATATGTGGCTTTGTTTTTTTACTTATTTTAATTATAATACTTTATTTGTTATAGTTTAAAGCAATTGGTGTATTGTTTATTATGTACATGTACTATCTTGCCTGTCGCTGGCTTAGAATTAGAAGGTCGTTAGTACAAAAGCGCTATTTTGAGAAAACAAAAAAAACTGCCTGAAAACAAGGAAAAACAAGCTTTTTCATCTTCAGTTTGGTCAACACGACCTGTTAAAATATGCTCATAACACGCGCCTTATGATATAGATTTCAAATATGTATGTGTCAATATAAGGTCGTAAGCACGTACGACCTTCTCATTCTAAGCCAGCGATATATGGACGAAGACATTTCAAACACCGAGTATCCATTACGTTCTAGTTAGCAGTTTCCGTAACATGGTTGTTTACCAAGTGGAGTTGTTAAAACTTCGCCAAACCTCCGCTCTGGTCCTGATATTACGAAGAATCTCAATTAGAGATAAATCTCATCTCAATTATTGTCATTTGTCTTTGTGGTAATTTCCATGAGAGACTGGACTCAAAATTGGCATCACGAAACAGAAATTTTATTCTAAGCTAATAACAGTAAAATTTATAGAGCTCGAACTTCAGATTTATCTAAAATTCAGACTCTAATTTTAGCAAAATCTCAATTTGAGTTGAGCTTTCTAGTTGAGATGCATCGGGAGATCGGGGCCTTGTGGACCAGAGGATTATACCTATCAATAAAACTGTACGTATGGCATCGTGGTTTTTATTGATTATAGTGTCCACACATGTGTAAATGATTAGGTAACTATGGCTTATGAGACATTTATTCTCTCTGAACACACTCACTTCTCGACGTATATCCCTCAATACTAGGCACCAGACATGAATGCACTGTAGCCAAAAAATTCAACTAGCTGGAGTACCTCACCTACCGGACATATCAGAACAAACACATGTCGAGATGTGCCGAGAGAGTCGAAGCTTCGACCTGCCGCTCCAAATCTGATACTTAAACCACTAGACCAAGAGACAATGTATTTAAAGATGATGAACTATACACAAGACAGCTGAAGCTTGGACTTTCAGCGGTTAAGTTCCTTTTTTCATTCAGTTGTGTGTTGGGAATTGTGCCGTGTACTTGTGGTCTGTGTTTTGTTTTTATTTTCTGTGTTCGGCTGTTTAAGTTAAGTGCTGCCTTCCATGCCGATTTGTTTTCTCAATAAAATATCTGTTCTATTGAGAGAAGTCTGAGAAGTGGTACTAACCATCACGTACATAACTTACAAGTTATAAAGTGGAACTAACCGTCACGTACATAATTAACAAGTTTAGAAGTGGAACTAGCCGTCACGTACATAACTTACAAGTTTAAAAGTGGTACTAGACGCCACGTACATAACTTACACGTTTAGAATTGAAATTAGCCGTCAAGTACATAACTTACAAGTTTAGAAGTGGTACTAGCCGTCACGTACATAACTTACAAGTTTAGAAGTGGAATTAGCCGTCAAGTACATAACTTACAAGTTTAGAAGTGGTACTAGCCGTCACGTACATAACTTACAAGTTTAGAAGTGGTACTAGCCGTCACGCACATACATTACTTACAAGTTTAGAAATGGAACTAGCCGTCATGTACATAACTGACAAGTTTAGAAGTGGAACAACTAGCCGTCACGTACATAGTTTAGAAATGGAACTTTCCGTCACGTACATAACTTACAAGTTTAAAAGTGGAACTAGCCGTCACGTACATAACTTACACGTTTAGAAGTGGAACAACTAGCCGTCACGTACATAACTTACAAGTTTAGAAGTGGAATTAGCCGTAAAGTACATAACTTACAAGTTTAGAAGTGGAACTAGCCGTCATGTACATAACTTACAAGTTTAGAAATGGAACAACTAGCCGTCACGTACATAGTTTAGAAATGGAACTTTCCGTCACGTACATAACTTACAAGTTTAAAAGTGGAACTAGCCGCCACGTACATAACTTACACGTTTAGAAGTGGAACAACTAGCCGTCACGTACATAACTTACACGTTTAGAAGTGGAACAACTAGCCGTAACGTACATAACTTACAAGTTTAAAAGTGGAACTAGCCGTCACGTACATAATTTACAAGTTCGGGTATGTGGTTTATTACATATGTACATATTTCACAACCAATTACATATACTTCAATTACCCTTAGGCTATTAGCTACACTAACGTTCCATATATACATTATAAATTAGATTATTATCAATAACTTATTATCTTCGATCAATATCTACAGTTATGGAACGGAAAATTCTCAAGACACGAACACTCTGATGTTGTATGGACATCTACACACTTGCGTCTTTGCTTTTTGATGTCGTAATTGCTACGTAACTTAAGAACATAGGTTCCATATTGTTCAGATTTTGACTAGTTGAGATTTTCTGTATATTCTGTTGTGGTTTTTTTGGAATAACAAGCACTGAAACCAGGTAAGAATTGATTCCACAGTCGTTGCATTAACATCTTTATTGGGAATACATGTATCAAAACTATTAATCCGCGTCTTACATTGATTCCGTTGGTGACATTTCAAATATTTAGAACTTAGAAGTAAATAATATGAAATCAACTGTCTAATTATTAATTCATTGATAATAGTTCTGATTATACACATGTATATTTTGACACAGTAAAATCGTCTTATAACTTATAAGCCATGCTGTTTCAATGAAGAAGTTAACTCATCTTAATATAATATAGAGGATCTTGCATGAGTGCTCATTACATACGAGTTTTATTAAACGAGTGGACAAAATGATATGACACGAGGCTTTGCCGAGTGTCATATTGTTTTTGTCGACGAGTTTAATAAAACTCGTATGTAATGAGCACGAATGTAAGATTCTATTTATCACATAACCTTAGAAAACGCTCAATATTGTTCAGAAGGATGATGTGCGCTGCATATGTTTCAGCCAAAATTTTGCGGTACAATGAGCGCGACGTCATGGTGACGTTGATATTATTCTGACGTCAGTGACGGATCAATGCATGGATTGGCTAACGTCACGTCAAGCTAATTTAAATATTTATTGCACGGTCTGGGAGTGCCGAACGATATTTACGTCACGGCTTTACGGCACTCCTGGACCGCATGTTATGTGATAAATATAACTCTTATGTGAAGCGTTTACGATTATTTAAAGCAAACTGAATTTACATAGGATTACTGTACATGTATTTCTAAACAGTATGGTTAAGTTGATTATGGTGTTTTATACATTTCCGTCCGTGATGCCATTATGACTTCGGCGTCGTTGGGCTTGTCCACAACAACATCTGGTTAAAACATACACGACTGCACTGTACCGAAATGTTGAAAAACGTCATTGAAAGACTGAGTCACGGGTACCATGTTCACGCCCGCTAATCCTCCTCACATATAATTTTCTATACCCGGTGAGATTCGTACCCGTAGCAGGAGTGAAAGGTCCACACTAATTTTAAAAAGTTGATTTGCTATAAACACGTTTAGATACATTTATGTTTCAGATGAGAATTCCGTGGAAACTCATTAGAATCAACGGCATTTGGTAAGCTCACGCCTGATTTATTGTTTTCTATAAATATGAGTACAAAATGTTAGTTTTAAGGTCGATTGTGAAAGAAACATACTGCTAATGTTATTGCGTCTTCCGTTGCCATGCTGCGAACGTTATACTGAATATATTTTCTAGTTAACCATTGCCACTTTTATAGTATGGACATACCACGTGGTATTTGAAGTAACTTTTGGCTAAGAACGCAAGTAGAAACCTGACAACAAAAAGTTAAAAACAGTCGTAAGTAACGTTATTTTAGACGTAACGTCAAAAGGTGAGGCACACTCGAAAACGGCAAAAATCGCAAACGATTTTCAACGATTACTTTCGCAAAGCTCGGTCTAGAAAAATGAAAATGATATCACTAAACGCAGATCGATTGAAACTAGACATATTCGACGCTCAAGCCGAGTATGAGTACTATCCATGCCATTTAATATTTTTGAGAAAAAGTTTACCAAGTTGATCCAGGCTGTTGAGCTGGTTTCGGACAATACTCTGACATTTAGTTGAAAAATATTATTTTGCGTGGAGAGTACGCATTGTCGGTTAAAATCGGTCGAAAAATAAAAAACGTACTTAAAGATATTCCTGGCGCATATTTTACATCAATGAACGACAAAAAACACATTTCAGACAGTTAATTCATCACTAAATAGGCAGAATGAAACAATAAAATCAAAAGAAAATTGCTTGCAAGTAACAGAAAAAATAATTTAAATATTCGTAAAATTAAAAAAACTGGCAGTTTTTTTAAGTGGCGTAAATTACCGAAGTAACACGACGAGGCTCCGGACATTACCGATTCGAGAATCATGTGACCCACGGAACATGAATATTAATGAGATTTACGTCATACACAACAAAAATGGCGGATGATGTGACAACAAAAAGCCAGTTGTGACGGAATCTGCTAAGAAAAGACAGAACCATGCTTATATGCGGGACTTTGGTAAGGCCTGTGTCCATATCGGGAGATTATTCATTTGATGGATACACTGGAAAAGTCGATTGTCGCTGAAGTCCGACGCGAACTTCGTCAAGGATCTCTGATTGACACTGTGACAGTGACAGGTAGCGAAAACAAAATTCGTCTTAAATTGTGAGATGCATGCCCGTATCAACGTAACGGCTCATATGTATATATTTGTTTAATATTGTACTATACAAGTGCTCTATATATACATGTATCGCTTTGAAAATTGCACGAACCAGTGCCGTCCTTGGCAATTTCGTACCCGACGCTCGATCACTGATCAGACTTAGACAGATAAGCTGTCTGCAAGTGGCTGCTTTAAATTCTGACGGTCCAGCCACTACATATAGGCATCCCTGTATATAGATTGCGTCGAAATGGTTTGACTATGATCAGACTCTTCATCTCATGGACTTCAAATTTCTCAATTCACTTGTTTTTTCGAACTAAGTTTTTCTATAAATTTATTATAACCTGACTGTATGTTTATTCATGGAATTAAATGTGATTATTCATTTATGTCCATAGTTTATTTAAGGAATGCCTTCATGAAGTTAAGACTGAGATTTGTCATGTAAATTTCTTTTGATTATAAAATATGAAGTGGCTAGATGTCCGGTAACCGGACATCTAGACCTGGAGTCTGGAGGTCCGGTAACCAGCCGTCTAGACAATGCTTGTAGGACAGGCTAGAGGTCCATTAATTGATTTCAAATAAATTATTTATGTTGTCATATTTTAAACACAAAATGTCATGTTTATACTAACTCATTTTAAGATAATTTCTTGATGGATGGGTTGATCTTGCATATAACTTTATTGAGACTTTGCAGAGTTTGTGGTACTGTCGGTGTGTCTGTGTAAAAGTGACCGAAATACTATGTGTGGTACCCCTCAGGCTCTAGACTTTAAGTCCTTCTTAACGTGTTTTAGTTCTCGCATCACTTGTTGTCCAACACAGATCAATATTTTGTGTTTACGTGTAGGCCTGAAGAAACACTCCAGATCACTGTTATTCACAGTCAATGATTAACATTTCTGTCAAATACTATTAAACCTGTACAACAAGGTAAACACTTGTTTATGTCATGGAAATTCTTGACACAACATAAAATATGTGGTTTATACATATGAAATAAGTTACCGGACCTCTAGCCTGTACTACAAGCATTGTATTGAGATCCGGTAACCGGATCTCTAGCCACTTCCTATAAAATATGAACACAAATAGCCATATGATATAGGCCTATTATCAGTAACAGGATTCTGAAGAACATTCATATATTTCAGACTTGATGAGCAACTATTGAGCAAATTGTTACTACTACCCTGACTCTGAGTCATCTATTCCAACAGTTCAAGCAGTCACCCTGTTCCATGTGGCCTTCAAAACCTAACACAGGCAACACCAGGTTCACTGGCTTATAAAACTACAGTAGTACAGGCACTGTGTAACCTGCCTGTATCAGAAATATCTCCTGGCAGAAGTTGGTCATAACTTGGTGGTTCATAAAAGCTGGAACCGAATAGTTATTCATCCCAGATAAAAGGTATTTATTTGTTGTTTGTTTCATTCGAAGGTTGCATAATTGGTCAATTGGATAAAATGTATCCTTAATTATAATGTGTTTGAATATTATATGTTAAATCGACTAATTATGACCCACCCCATCTTTGAAGAGGGTGTATATATTGCTTTGCACATGATGATCAGTCGGTGGGTAGACCAAATTGTTTTTCCAATCAATAACCTAAGAACGCTCTGGTGAGTGTGACCTTCACCATTTCTGACTATTGGGCTGCCATGGGGGCATATGTGTCTCTTGTTTTATTTTAATTTTCCAACACATTATGTTTAAGAGAAAAATGTCCATGTTTACTGGCTTCATAAATGGATAAGAAATATTTCACAATTTTATGTTCCACTGGTACCTTTAAAGTGAATTCAGCAACTTCTCCACATGTGGAGGAAAATTAACATTTATGTCATGGAAGTGTATGACCTGTCACTTCTGGAATCGAACCAGCACTTATGGGTTTGGAATTCATCTCACTAACCTAACCTAGGGACCACTGAAAAAGTTCTTATTCTAGCTTTCCTCTAACGACAATGTCATAATGATTACAAACTAAATTTACATCAATTGATGGAAACTGCATTACAATAGCATTATGTGACATATTTTTATTTTCCTCCACAATCCACATGTGGAGAAGTTGCTGATACAGAATATATTGAAAAGATACCAAATATTCTTTTTCAGAGACAAGTCAGAAATGTCGGATGAAGAAACAATCCAGTCTGATGAAAGCAGTTCAGGGTAATGACGTTCATTCCATCACAGTCCATTCTTACATTGCTTAGTTATCTCAATTATAAATGTTCAGTTCAAATAAATAAAGACTTCAACATAGAAGTTACCTTATTAGATAAGTGTTAAATATCACAATCTTGAACATGTTGCTAAGAAAATATCATATGTTGTTTGAGCTGGGTCATTCAGCATGGGCATTCTGATGATCAGCCCCAGACCGAGTGGTCTAATAGCTGAATGATTCAGCTTCTGAAATTCTGCATGCTGAAATCGGTTTGTTCGGCTATAAGACAGATGGGTCTTGGGCGGATCATATTCTGGTTTGTGTGTTGGGCATTGTGCATTTTATGTTTTTTGTTCTCGCCTGGTTGGAATGAGTGTTGCCAGTGTCTGACTTTTTGCCCTCCAGGTTAAATACTGATTTTCAATTTCTGGTAGAAAGTGTTTTTGTCTGAAAGTCATGGAAACATTAAGTTATAAATAAGGTCATGGAAACTTGAATTTTACGTTACATATGTTGCTATTTTAGTCTCATAATTACGGAAACATTAATTGAGACATTCTTTTTGTTGTTGTTTTCAGTGTTTCCATTGATATCACTCTACATGAATCTAACTATGATGATTGGATGATGCTGAGTATGAACCTAGTTTTGTCTTGTCAGCAAATCTGTAAGTGTAAGTGTCTGTAATGTATTGGGGGTCATATTGTTAACACTGTCTCAGACGTTTATGTAACGGTCAGAATTCTTGATTCAATTGTCAACCAGTATTAACTTGCTCTACAACAAACAACTGAATACTTCTCTACTTGTTAAAGACATGCATGTAATATATGTGATAAAACACAATAACATGTTTGCCAAGCATTCAAAAGCATAAGGTGACAAGTTAATGCTCTGTCAATGTGCATATCATGTACTGAAATTTTTTTTGATATTGTATTAACCTCAACCTTTCATGATAGTAGATCTGCTGCTCTATCAGATACACTTTGATAAGTCCAAGTGAAGTTGATACTTAAAACAATGTATACATGTTTGAAAATATGTTTAGCTCACTCAATCATGATGGACAGTTCTATAATTTTGGTTGAAAAAAACACCAGAATTTTGTTATTGGACTAGAGATATAGTGAATCATTTCTGGTTTTCATGCAAAGAATCAAACATATGCATACAATTTGTGGTAATGGTTTATTATTTTCCTTTACTAAATCCAAGGTTTGCACAGGCCTTTAAAAGTACTTGAATTTGGTTCAAACTTTGAAAAGTACTTGAAGTGCTACCTTAAAAAAATGTATAAATGGTACTTGAATTCAACTGATAATCCTTGAATTCAGACAAATGGCCTTGAATATCCATTCAAGTTTATGGATGTTGACAAAATGGCACATCATCTGTGTAAAAAATGAACCAGACACTCTTTTTTCTCAAAAATTTAATGTACAGAAATGTATGGGTGCAAATGTCACTGGAAATTAATCGTAATAAATTGAACTCAATAAGGTATTCTTGTGTGTGATGTCACTAGAAAAAGTGTATAAAATTGCAGTGCATAATGACATTTTTGTACCATTGAACCTTTGTAAATGTTTGAGAAAATGCCTTGAAAATACATATTTTGTCTTGAAAAAATCCTTGGATAGTCCTTGAATTTTGGTGAGAGAATTTTGAAGGAACCAACAAATCCTTCTGTACAGTAGTTTGTTCTGTATGTTCCACACTTGATTCAGTTAAGTTTATCTTGCTTATAAAATTTGTATGCAAATGTTTCTTTTTCATATTTCAGGAGTTCAGCAGATTTTGAACACATACAACTATTGCTCTAAAAGGCTCTTATATTCTCCACCTGTGTACAGATGTAGGAACCTTCTGGCTGCTGTAGACCTTAATATGAATCTGGATAGAGAATGTATTATCAATGAAGATGGGATAGAAAGGTATGATTCATCATTGTAATCATCAACAAATAACTGCAAAATCAGGATCATGATGATTGCAGTCTTCCCATAGTGTCAATTTAATTGTGTTATTGTCATCAGGAAGCAAAACTATTTTAAAGTATAAGTCTAGGGATCACAAATACACCAGCATAAGGTAAATCATGTGCTGTATCAAGCTTAGTGTTTGATCACTAGCTAATTTAGAGGGGGGACCCAGCATGCACCCCCTAAAATCTGTGGAGTCTATGCAATTTGTAATATTTTGAATGTAACAACAATTTAGTAAGCAAACATTTGCCATCGAAGGGTATGCTGTTCAGATAAACATTGCATTTTTCTAGGTGACTTTGACAAGTATATATCAAGTCAATTATTGTAATCTGGGCTATGCTGCTAAGATATGAGTAATTATTTTTCTTGCTTGCTTCGCTAGCATTAGGAATATCTTGAATGAATCTTATCAAGGGGACAATGAGGTTTTTTTGGGTACTTACTTGAGAAAACTTACTTGAGAAAACTATGATGTTTTTCCAGTGAATATTTCGGGCATGTTACTCAGATAAACAATGCATTAAGTCTTGCTAATTCGCTTGCAGTCATACTATCATTGTATCAATTAATGTTATCTGTATCGAACGTTTATGTGGAGCATGCTGCTCAAATAAAAATGCATTTTTTCTTGCTCGCATAATCATTTTTCTAAAAGATAGAGAATGAGGTTGTATGACATTTTGCTCAGATAAACAGTTTTTTTCTAGCACGCTCAGCTTGCACGCTTTCTTGGGGGGGGGTGAGGTAAATACATGTACGTGTGACCCCCTCAAACCCTTATCCTGTATCCGCTCCTGTTGATGAGTTGGGTACCCATCTCTTTACCCAAACATTGTGAATTTGAGCCCTGCAATAGTGTTTTAGCCTCAAACTAAAAGTTATAATCATATGAAGTGATTAATAATCCACTGACCATGATCCCAGGTGTGAAGGTTAATGACACAACAAAGGTTTCCTATGAAAAATTAGCAATTGCTTGAAAAGCAAACTTTTAACTTATTTAGGCGTCACTCGAATAGTTCTCAACAAACACATATCGGACATAATCCCATTCACTGCTTAGCTAACAGTGACCGATTTGTATGTTACATAAACTGATACTGTATTACAACATTTCAGGTTACAAAGGCTATGGAAAGAAAAGTGGGAGGTGGACAGTACATGCAAAGAAGGTAACGAAGACATACGATTATGCTCATGGCATTTTGAACAGAGACTGAGTGCTGAAAAATGATGAAACTGGTATTAATGACTTAAGGCTGATTTTGACACACCTTGATCCAGAAGAGCCAAACTCTACCAAATAAATCATGTAGGAAAGGGTTTTTGTGAAATTTTGAACTTTGCTAAAATGACTATGTAACATTTGCTGGGTCCATAGGTGTGAAAACTTGGCCAATGTCCATGGGTATCTGAAAGTGTTATAGTGTGTCTTAGTTCTTACACTTTTGATTCAGGTACACATTATAACTAGAGGACATGTATATATTGTTTCTAACATGCATTAGACTTTGCTTGATGTAAGACTATGTTCTTGTAGATTATATCTGACAGAGGTATTAAAGTTATGCATGTACATGCAATCAAAATGTGTACCATGCTAACCATACCAATTAGTAATTCTCGCTGTAAAACCATTACTTTTCACGAGGGATAGATTTATGTTTATTTTGAGGTCGATTCAATATGAAATATAATCTCCTGCTATTAATTAACATTCCAATACACCTAGAGTATTCCAGCATTTTATTTGTAATCCACAACAAAATTTTATTTTCAAGAATTCCACGGAATTTGATGCGCGCAAAAAATAGGTTGTTTTACAGTATGAGTAAGTGTATTTGCACAGTGTTTATTTGTAAATAACATATCAGTGGATGTGTACGAGTCTTATCAGTTGGGGAGTGCTATCAGTGTACAATATGTATGAGTGCTATCGGTGTATGATTTGTATGAGTGCTATCAGTGTATGATATGTATGAGCGCTATCAGTGTATGATATGTATGAGTGCTATCAGTGTATGAGTGCTATCAGTGTACAATATGTATGAGTGCTATCAGTGTATGATATGTGTGAATGATATAAGTGTATGAGGTTTTTAAATGATATCGGTGTATGATATGTATGAATGATATCAGTGTATGAGTGCTATCAGTGTATGATATGTATGAGTGTTATTAGTGTATTATGTGTATGAGTGATATCAGTGTATGATATGTATGAGTGCTATCGGTGTATGAGTGCTATCAGTGTATGATATGTATGAGTTCTATCAGTGTATGAGTTCTATCAGTGTATGATGTGTATGACTATGAGTGATATCAGTGTATAATATGTATGAGTGCTATCAGTGTATGAGTGCTATCAGTGTATGAGTGCTATCAGTGTATGAGTGATATCAGTGTATTATGTGTATGCGTAATATAAGTGTATGACTATGAGTGATATCAGTGTATGATGTGTATGACTGTGAGTGATATCAGTGTATGATATGTATGAGTGCTATCAGTGTATGTGTGATATCAGTGTATAACTATGAGTGATATCAGTGTATGACTATGAGTGATATCAGTGTATGATGTGTATGACTATGAGTGATATCAGTGTATGATATTTATGAGTGATATCAGTGTATACATGCTATCAGTGTATGAGTGCTATCAGTGTATGAGTGATATCAGTGTATTATGTGTATGAGTGATATCAGTGTATGATGTGTATGACTATGAGTGATATCAGTGTATGATATGTTTTAGTTCTATGAGTGGATATGTACGATTGCTTTCAGTTAATGTGTATGAAATTAATATCGTCCATCATTTCAAGTCATGCTTATTTTCTTTAGTATGTTTGAGAATTGCATTTTCCTTTTTATGCATTTACTTATTTATAGAATATTATAGATTATGACCAATGAATCTTGAGATGTTTATATGTGCAATTGCTTGTAAATACACGTTTTGTACTATAAAATTGGTTTATATTATGATATGGTTATTGTTGTACAAAGTTTGTTTCACTAAAAGTACAGTCAAACATGTGTGAAAGACAACCTGCGAACGAAGACCACAATTTTATTTCTAATCAAACCATTTTCAAGGATATTTAAAACCTGAGACTACGTTTCAATGGAGACACTTGCCGTTACAACAGATGGTCTTTACACAGGCTTGACTGTATAGTTACTGAAGTTTATCAAACTGCTATGTGCTGGGGACTTATGTCCGTATAAACCACATTACATGGAAATGGTATTTACAGATAATCAAAAGCATCAGGAATTAAGGTTACCAGGTACAGGGGTGTCAATTTTCCTGATTTATCCGGAATTCCGAATATATCATTCCTGAAAGAGCAATGGTTTCTGGCCAAAATAAAGTTATTTGATCAAAATATTTCAAGAAATAGCAAAGTTATGGTAGATTAAGTCTGCTCTGAAGAATTTTCTGCAATATGATCTGAGTTAATTTTGTAACAATGTCATCAAGGCTTCTTGTTTGGCAAAAATGGTTGATTGCATATGATTTTCCTGATCTTAAATTTGGTCCCATTGACACCCCTGCAGGTATAATTCCATAGAGAACAGGTAGAATACATTAATATTTCGATAATGCACTTTGATTTATATTTTGTCTGCCATAAATTATAATGACTATCTTAAAGGACCATTTTCTCGCTTTGTGGATTAACACAATAAACACCATAGAAAATGTCAGAATTGAACTATTTCAGTAGGGAAAAGTAACAGTACACAACAATTTTATCATTCACACACATTTGTATTTCAGAGAGAACAAATATTTTTTACATAAAATTCACTCACAATCGCTACTTCATTGTATTCAAACAATTTCCTGATGGTAATTTATCTTACACAAGTACAAATGCAACATATCCAAAGAAATAAGGCTCATTTGGTATTAAGAATACTAAGTACAGTACAAAGGCAATGCATTTAGGAATTTTAGATATAAAAATATAATCACCAACAGTCATTAGGTTAAAATTTAACACAGATAGATAAAGCATGAACTAACATCAAGGTTCGCACAGGCCTTGAAAAGTCCTTGAATTTAGTTTCAACCTTGACAAGTACTTGAAAAAAATTTAAGTGCTGCCTTGAAAAAATGGTACTTGAATGTAAGGGAAAAACCTTAAACATAGGCAAACAGCCTTGAATATACAAATATGTATAGAAGTGTATGTATGTAATAATGACACAATATCTGCATAACAAATGATGCAGAAACAGTCTTTTTCTTGAAAATTAAAAGTGTGTTAATGTACTAATTAATATCTTATTAGACGCAACAGGAAGTAATTATGCGTCTGTCTCCACTTGTGAGACGGCCAAATAAATGACCATATATATTGTCAGTAGGCAGTGTGCCTGTTGACTGCCATGTTCGTCATCATAAGCCGAAATACTTCAGTGTAGCAGCCTTGTCAGTGCCAACACGGCCTTGTCAAGAATGAGTACTTGAAAATCCTGAAAATGACCAGAAATGAAGAATGATGATCAATTTAAATCAGTAACAGTTACTTGACACTTCTGAATTCTAAGCAACCTGAACGATGTTAGTATACACTATATAGGATACACTAGGGCCTGACCATGTCATGCAAAAAAAGCTTATTAACCATGGCTCTTGTGAACAGTTAAAGACAATCGCATATATAAAAAAATATATATATGTTGTTCGAATAAAGCAAGTAGAACTCTTGCATCTACATAAAACTAAGCATCCTTATTGTATGGGATATAGGACATGCTGGGAAGTTTTTATTTCTCGACATTCTTTGAAAAGTGTATGTAAAAAGCTACACTTCTGCAAGTCCTGGAACACATGTGACTGACTAAAAACTGCATAACTGATTGTAGATTCTCATAGTATGGCGATAGTCTGGTGTAAATGAATTGAAACTGATAAATCTAGCAGCATACTTATAGAGCTTAAAAAGAAGCACAATGATGCTCTATAAACTATCCTATAATTATGGAGATAACAGTTACATGTATTTTGTTAAATTTGAAAAATAGTAACATGTATACTTTTTGGGACATGTCTAGGTGAAACGTCAAATTCTTTCAAACACGTGATTTTGTTAGCTCACCTGTCACAGGGTGAGCTTTTGTGATCACTCTTTGTTTGTCGTTTGTCCACAATTACTTGTGAACACATTAGAGGACACAATTGTGAACCAATCTTCATGAAGCTTAGTCAGAATGTTTATCTGTATGAAATCCAGGTTAAGTATGAAACTGGGTCATGTAGGGTCAAGAACTAGGTCACAAGGTCAAATCTTAGGAAAACCTAGTGAACACATCAGAGGACACAAGTATGATCCAATCTTGATGAAACTTGGCCAGAATGTTTATCTACAGGTATGAAATCTAGGTAAAGTTTGAAACTGGGTCATGTAGGGGGAAAAACTAGGTCACTAGGTCAATTATTTGAAAACCCCTTGTGAACCCATTAGAGGACACAATTATGGCCCAATCTTCATGAGTTTGTTAAAGAACAAAGACAGGTAAGCAACATAGGGCCCATCGTGCCCTCTTGTTTGGTTCTCAGACACTTCCCAGTTTTGGGCCCTCTTGTTTGGTTTTCAGACACTTTCCTGAGTGGTACACCTCAGAAGTGGCCGAATCATTTCCAGGCTGTCTTAAACATGTTATTGGTATCAACTAATATCATAGCTCCATTGTTTCAGACGCTAGTTCTAGGACTGCTGGTTGGCCCAGTGTCAGAGTAATGTGACTGAATAATCTCCATATGACTGAAATATTGTTTGTGGGACTTACAGTAATGACAAACTTTTCTATGAACTTGAAATAGAAATGGTTAGAGGAAGCCACAAAGCTTATTTTGTGATCTTGTTTCTTAGCCCAAGTGTAAATAATGTTTGCAGAAAATATTCGAATTAAACATATTCATAACACAAACAAGCAATTGCGACCCTATTTAAACTCTTATTTCACCGCCTCCTCGATACCCTAGTGGTTGAGCATTCACTTCGAGTGCAGGGTTCAATCCCTGGCTGCGTCATACCAATTACTATAGACAAAATAAAATTGGTACCAGAAATTCCCTTGCTAGATGCTCAGCATAAAAGGGAAACTGACTTCTTTTCTCTCTTACCCTTGTGGTGGTTGGCAACATCAGGAATGAGGTGTCGAGAGTGATAATAAGTTTGAATTAATGAGTATAGAAAATAACCTCGGTATTCTCAATAAAGTTACTTTAGCGTTATGTTACTTAATTTGGGCTGTACATATGTAGAGCTCTACTAACCGGGACAAGAGAAATACAGTTCTCCTTTCCACAGCTAACTTTCTTCAAGTGAAGGCATTTCCCGGCATTTGGTACTAACACATCAATCAGGTACTGTCACATCTGGACCTGGATGGTTGCCTCTCAGCCGGCCTAATGTTGTCAACCATGACAGTTGGATTCTTCTCCAGGGCATGAAGAAGAATGCTCCGACATTCATCCACACTCATCAGTTGATCGCCTCCTGGATGAAAAATAAGCAATTAAGAAATATTGATAAACATTATACAACTACCATGCTACACCCTACAAAAAATAAGCATGTAAACAAATGAAGTATAACCTCTCTAGAGTGACACCATTTGGAAATCACAACATTTGGTTATACATTTGCTATTGATCTTGAGAGGTAAACTTTCTAGTAAATGGTTATTTCTTGAACAAAACAATTATGTTGCTTAAGAGAGGTTGTTGCTCTGTGAAGGACTGCTCGGAAAAGGATGCACTGTTTATGTATTACAGTAGAAATATACATAATGTTGATAATATCGCCTACAATGTTGGGAGCGGTCGTGTATAGAGGTCTTATATAGCCCATGCTTTTGGATGTAGATGTCTCTGGTACAACCCACGCTTTCACCACTGCTCAATTACTTTGAGCAAGAAATACACACAATTCTTCACAAACCCAGGTGTATGTATAGATACTTGGAAAGGTCGAGTCGTAATCAATGTGGAGCTGTGTGTAACAGCCTATTTGAACTCAATAATCTGGGTATATACATAAAATGATAATGTCTGTCCATAGATCTCAATGGTAATTTTAGATCTTAGGTCTGTCGAAAAAACAGTCTATTGAACAGAGTGAGATGTATGGCTAAAAGCTGACTTTCTTAATTCTATAATGGATAAATAATTAAATTAAACATCAAATATGTGCATTGAAGCATATCAAATCCCTGGGCCAGTACTTTACAAAATACTGAAATAGTACCATCCTGTAGAACACGTCTCAAAACAGCACATAAAGACATATTACCCTCATGGTGTCCTGCCTCTGTTCAACAAGGAGGACCGCTTCCTCAGCTCTTCTCGGTTCTGATCTACTGCTTATCAAACACAAGGGTGGCTGCCCCACATTTTACTTCTGGAGCCCCTTGCGCTTCTGGCACCCGGAGGCCTACAACGCCCCATTCCCCTCACATGACGCTGGGCTTGTTGACGGTTTTGAGATTGAAGCTTCATCTTCCTGTAAACAAGCATTCGGTTACATCATACAGATCACAATAAAAACAATTTATTTATAATATAGATACCTGTCATTGTTTAAAGGTTTTTAGAACTCTTATCAGTTTATCTTTGACAGAAATATGCAATTTATTTGCATGTCATGGATTAAATGCCTTCAGATTGGTATATACGTCCGAATCAAGAACGTATGGATATCAGAATAATATTATAATAATAATTAATAAAAAATAGCTGTGGAATTTTGAACAGAACGGTGGGAAATGCAACCAGCGTCAGGGGGCGAACGGTATTTGGTGCGAATCTTCGTATTTGCCGTTGTCGATGGGTGAACACTGCTCAGGGTAAATAAAACTTATAGTAATGAACAGATGAATAATTCATATTGATTTTTGCCACCTAGCATATGATATTCACATAATATACGCATCAGCAACGCTTAGCACTAGCGGTCGAGTCTGAAAATTTCGCTTTTCGCAGAGTTTCGAAAAGTTGCTGAAGTGCAAAATATAGCAATTATAACAATTCAGGTAATCATAGAGCGAGGAAATAATCACGTTTATTCATAAGAAGTGAGATCGGTAAAAACGTCGTACAAAGTCTTACCAAATCCAAGTCAGGCTCGCCATCCAATTTAGCGGAGTTCGTTTCAGCCATTTTTGGTTGACATATGTTGACCTTTCGTGAACTTCCGGTATGCATAAATTAACGATCGGTAAATGCCGTGGGCGGCTGAGTGACTTCGTAAAAGACTCGTTTATTATAAGAACGCCAGTGTATTTCTCAATGAAACTTTGTCACGGATCGAATGATAAGTAGTTTAATCAAATGTAGCAATAATCCAGGTGTTAGATATTTTTTCTCAGATAGGCCAGGTATATCTTTAAGGTTTTTGTCCACAAATGTCTACTTGCGTTGTTAGCCATAAATTACGTCACACGCCAAATGGTATTCGACACTGTTTTAGGGAAATATGTCGTAAAATGGACTCATGAATATGCATATATCATAGGCAGCATCGATAGCGATTTTAAAATACGAGTTAAAATGAATTGCGTCACAATCGGTGTCAATTTAAAAATACTTAACTCAATAGTTTAACCATACTATGGAACATTCGTTAACTCATTATTAATTGTGTTGGGGTCAATATTCGTGTATTTCATGGATGAACTTGTCCACGAAATCAAATCCATCACGCTTATTCAACCTATAATATGAGATTTTCCTTAAAAAAGACCCAACACAAATTACTTAAACCAAACTCAACGATATTAACAATGTAAATAATTCATGAAACTTTAATAATTAAATTTACAATATGTTATGATTTAACAAATCCTTTATTAGCAGTTGGCTTTTAAGTAACAGACTGGTGTAGAATTTCATATGTGTTACTAAGATTCATGTTTTGCTTGCATACATTTATGTATACATCGATTATTAAGCCCAGTTGCTTGTTTACATAACATTGAGAACATAACCATTGTAATTTCTCTTGTCTTGATTTTTTATTTTAATATATATTACGTGTGTATAAGTATGTAGCTTAGTGAAAATGGTATTGGTTTTCACCACAGGTAACTGTATCATTAATAAACAGTACCTAAAAAAATAAAAAAGTTTTTTTTGTTAAATTTAGAATTCTTATACAAGGTGTATTTTCCGAAGAATTGATCGTACAGTCACTGGGTGTATTTTGGTTTTTTTTTCATAATTTAAAGCATTTACGGCATTAATCATCTATTTAAAGCTGTGGGTTTTTAGGTACTGTTAATTAATGATACAGTTACCTGTGGTTTTCACTGCCTTTTTCTCAACTCAAAATGCTTAAAACAATAAATGTACAATGTTATGATATTGCAATGTTTGTATACAAGTGACAGACCTGAATAAACGGTCCACTAGTATATGCACGTATGTATGTATTTTCACAAACTCAAGCTGAAATCTCAGTAATGCATGATTATATTTGTTGTAATATGTTCTTTGTTGTTGTTGTTCACATTAGTCCATCAGAAAGGCAATATGCTATTGGTAACATCATGTGGAACACTTGATACATTTTGGCTTAGTCATTGTCAACCATGGAAACCAAAGATCAAATTCATCTTAATTCATTCAAAGAAAAATGTCAACTTATCAAATGCGATCGCTTCAAATTTATGTGTAACTGCAGTTGGTCACCTTTTTGTGCGAGGAATACGACCTTTTGGAGTGTGCGTCCTTGTACCAGAAATCGCTCATATATATAAGGACCTTCTAGAATACTTTGTATAGTCACCAAATGGTACAACAACAACTCCAAAAGTAACTCCTATATTTGATCGGCCTCTGTATATGATATTTTTCAGGCTGTGTCTATCCATGGTTGGGGTCATCACATTCTGCATCAACGTGCTCAATATGAACTCCAACTCTCAAAATTCCATATCAGCGAAACTAAATGTTCTTAGACAAATACAACCTAATGTTATCATTGATAGAACTGACTCAGAAGCATCACACCCATTTGAATCAGATTCATTAAACACAAACGATAGAAAAACCAATGGTGAACTGTTACAAAAAACGCCAATCCAACATATTGCCTTTCTGAAGGTCCACAAAGCGGCAAGTAGCACAGCGCAGAATTTATTTCTCCGATACGGTTGGAACCGAAACCTGACATTTGTGTTGTCACCTGCCCACAATCAATTTGGTTACCCGAATATAATAAGTTTACGCGAGTCACTGACTAATTCCAACATTTTGCCACCACCTCCAAATAAACATTATGACATTCTCTGCAACCACGTGTTCTACACAAAGGAAGCATTCGATAAGTTCATGCCAAAGGATACAGCGTATGTTGGCATTATACGAGAACCATTTGAGCTCTACAAGTCCATTCTGAATTATTTCAAACCAAGGTATATATTCAAGAAGATTACAGGTGATAACCCGGCTTCCGAATTTCTGCGAGATCCAGAGAAATTTGAACCAAAAGGCCGAATATCTAACTCATGGACTAGGAGTCGCATGGCGGTAGAGTTTGGATTTCCGGAGAGTCTTTTTTCTAAATATAACCAAACGTTAGTTGATAAGTATCTTGACAAGTTAGACAGTGAGTTTAAAGTAGTGTTAATAGCTGAAAACATGGAAGAATCCGTTGTGCTAATGAGACGTTTACTTGGATGGAAAACAAAAGATATATTGTATCTGAATTTAAACGTAGCTCATAAAAAGGACGATACGAAGCTGGCTAAAGCGTTCGATCGCGACTTCTATAAGCGGTATGCAACTCTAGACTATGCTTTGTATAATTTCTTCTACAAAAGACTGAAACGGCAAATTCGCGAACAAGGAGACACGTTTGATGAAGAGTTACTGGAATTTAAAGAATTACACAAGATAACTCAGGAATTTTGTACGCAGACTTCGATGACGAGACCGTTAGAGGTGAAAGCGACGAAATGGAGTGAAGGTTTTAATGTAACCAAGGATGACTGTTTTGACATGCGTCGTGGAGAAATTGGATTCGTAACAAGTATAAGAGTCAGACAATATGGTAGCAAAGACGTGTGAGCAATCTCAGTCAGCTCAATCATTTCGATGGCGTCATTATTTAACCATCCACATATATTATGAAATTGACCCGGAAGTGTAGGGCAAACCATACATGTATCGAAAAGGCATCCAATTCTGGAAGATCTACTACGATGTCTGACCAATCAACTACATGCTCTTGCAAGCTGTCAAATGTCGTTAAGTGCTGTATGGATGTTATGTTGTATTGTTATGTTTTAAGAATTTTTTTTTTAGTCTCCTACCGGTTTTTGACCGGAGGGGATATAGGTTTGCCCTCCGTCCGTCCGTCAAAAAATCTGGATCCTGACATAACTCAAACAGTTTCCAAGCTAGGTTTATGAAATGCTGTACGTGGATAGTGGGCAATAAGGGGATTATGCACGTCTAACAATAGTTTGATTCTGACAAAAAGTGTGGTTGCTATGGCAACAGAAACATTGAAAATGGCTTTAAACCGGAAGGGACTTCTGTATTGCTTGCAATTCTTAATGACTTGTTTACATAGGTTTGACTTCATATTGTCGCCGTACATGCTAGGCATGCTATCACACGTAATAAATCATAAACTTTTATAACTCAAACACAACAACCTGTAAGACATTGAATAACAGCCGACACCATATGTCCAGAGTGTCACCATCTCTTTCCCTTACTCTCCTCCACCAATCACTTCTCTTTTGTAACAACATTCATCCTCCTAGAGGAGCAATTTCATATTTATCTAATCTGTCTTAACCACCAACCTCAAGAAACAATCCAAACTGTTTATCTAATGATGTTGCTTGGAGAAGTGCATTCCGTATATTGGCATTGTCTACACGTTCTATCATGGTCTTATAGCAGTCACCTTACCCAGTTACCTAGAAGTCCCAACCAGGTTAACAAGGCACCAAATACATGTATGCCAACTCGGACTTCTTTAAATACCCCCCTTTTCTCTCATACCACAGTCCCGTTAATAGTTATACTGTCTGTCCTAGCACTATTCCAGCATTGTTACCCAAATAAACCAACATGATTGGATAATCTCAACATGATTGCAAAATGGCCGACATGAAAAAATTACTATACAGGTTTGAATTATTGTTGGTGAGCGTTAATTTATCAAATATATTTATACATTGAAACGTTCAAAGCATAGTTTATACAAATGCCGAAACTTCCAAACTGACATTTATTATATAGGGTCCAATAAATGAGTTTGACAACGTTTTTAAGCACAAAACTCATTCACAAATGCAAAGTCCACACATTCTTTAAGGCTTTTCATAGTGAAAAATATTACCTATATGCAAAATGTTTAGTGCAAATAGTATATTTTCTTCATATGTTGACTATGTAATATTGAAATAAACAATCCGGATAGTATATATGGAAAATATTGCGAAAACAATGTACTGATCTCACTTTTCATGTCGGCCATTTTGCAATCATGTTGAGATTATCCAATCATGTTGAGATTATCCAATCATGTTGGTATATTTGGGTAACGATGGGATATTCATGAATTATAGATATATGGAAGGGTGAGTGAATGCTACATTGTCTGTAGTGTTGGATTAAGTTTGTTGTAAACTTGATTTGTATAAAAATGATAACTGCATACATGCGTGTGTTTTATAATTTACTTCAATTTCTAAATGCGTGTTTCTTGGTGTTGTAAATTGATTCCTGGGAGGCACTAAAGCATTATCTAACTTTCACGGATTCATGTACATGTTTGATTGGTGTGTGGGTTGGTGAGGCCTAAAATAAAATAAGATATTGTTGTTTCCCCATCCCCTACCTACCCGATTAAAAAGGGCCCTACCAAAAATATTGTATTGCCCAAATTGAAATAATATTTTTTTATTAATATTGGAAGTGAAAATTTTTGTTTTTTGTTTACTGGCTTCTTTTTTTACCATTAAATTCAAGACTGTTGGTTTTCACCTTAGAGTTAATTCTAAATTTCATTATTTGTATGTCTTAACTAATAACTATCATACTGAAACAATTCCCAAAAAAGAATTTACCCTACCTACCTACCCATTCAAAATCTGCTCGGTTTGGGAAGGGGGAAACAAAGAATATTTTAAGTTCGGCCTGATAACGTTCGAGCATATTTTATAATAATAAAAGGGACGGGATAGGTCTAAACATGCAACGCATGTATATACATGTATAAGAGAAATGACCGATGTATTTCAAATTGAAGCTGGTCTGCTTTTGTTTATTTCGAACTATTCAAAAACAAATTTAAATATTTCCAAAGACATGTATAATGTGCATGCCACTTACAATTGGGAAATTGAAAATGTTTCATAAATATGAAATCAATCAAACAATGTTTAAAAATTCATCGCTATCATAACCCTTATTTGCAATACACAATTACAGTGATATTAATTCACAAACCTACAACCTTGTAGCTTATACATATAGTCACAAACTGTTTGTAGAGATGTATAAAGATAGACAGATAGTTTATTTCAATTTCAGTAAGCCGTAGGCCCATGTGAATATACAAATTACACAATACAATTTTCATATGACAGTAACAAGCGACAAAAATATAATCAATACAAACTTATCGTTGATATCATTTCCAACATAAAAAACTGTAAAACACTTTATTAAATATCAATTATTTAAAACTCAACGTGTAAAAGCAACGTAAATTGTATGCAAAACAATGTCACATTGAAAACCCCTGAGACCAATAACACGGTATGAATCCCGATACACCGCTTTTCAGTTCCGTGAGAGAACTGTTCTATTTCCATATGGCTCTGACGGAACTGAAAACCAATGTATCACCCATGATACATGACATTTGAGTTCCGTCCGAGCGTTACATCGGTTTTCAGTTCCGTCAGAGCCATATGAAATAGAACAATTCTCTCACGGAACTGAGAAGCGTCGTATCGGGATTAATAATAATAATAATAATAAAGACTTTATTTAAAGAGGCAACACAGTTGGGTATGCCCAGTCTTCCCTGTGAGCCTCATATAACATAATATATGTACATTTACAAAAGTTACATGAATGACAAAGTAATATAAATATATACAAGTATATATACACAGCTGAAAGAAAGGAAAAGTAATGAGCAGATAATATAACACATTGAATGATGGCATAAATAGCATAAAACATTATTGATGGGTTACTAATTAATCAATGCATCGCTCCAGTGAGAGAGAAGTGTGCTTGACCACCAGAGAACCACCACTTCAAGTAGTTGCTTTTAAATAAGTTGATATTTGCAGATGTTCTTATATCGTAAGAAAGACAGTTCCATAATATTGCACCAGAGTATGCCAATGATTTTCTGCAAAATTCTAGCCTGGGTTTTGGAACTGCTAGTAGTTTTTGTTCAAATGACCTCAATGATTCATTTTCATTATAGGTAAATAGTTGCTCCATATAATTTGGGAGAAAGCCGTTCAGAGATTTGTACACTAGAATGGCCTTTTTATAGTTAACTCTGTCTGAAAATTTCATCCAATTTAATTGCATAAATAATTCCTCTGTAGATGTGTCAAAATCTTTGTCAAGAATAATTCGAGCAGCACGTTTTTGAAATTTGTACATATCATTGGAAAGCTCAGTGGTGCAGTTTCCCCAAATAGAACAACAGTAGTCTAAATGAGGAAGGATATATGCATTGAAAAACATTTTTCTAGTATGCAGATTTAAAAATTGTTTAATTCTCATAAGTAAGTACAATAATGAGTTGCATTTCTTGAGTGTCATTTGTACTTGTGTTTTCCAATTAAGCGTGCGATCAATATGGACTCCCAGAAGTTTTTCTGTTTTTGAAAATTGAATAGTTTTTCCATTGAATGAAATTCTTGAATCTTGATTCATACCGTGAATAATAATACACACGTACCCGTTACAGATTTAATTCTCTACTATAAAATCAAAATGTCTCGAGGTACTGAATATTTTACGAAATTGTTACTTTTAAGTGTTTGCAGCTCGCGAGATTAAATGCTCAAATTTGTTTTAAATTTAGAGATCACTATACTTTCTGTTGGTCAAGTTCATGAACATAAATTTCGAACATACTTATAGAATCAAGCGGTTTCCACGAATATAGGGAAAATTAATCCCTCGCGAAATCTTTAGATTTTACATTTCAACATTCCTTGCTATAGGTTTCAGTTCTTAGATGGTCAACAATGACTGAAGTTTATTAATGCATTTTAAGTCGATTATGAAACAAACAAGTTCTACAGCTTATATAAATCACTCTCGATACATCACTTCTGATGGTCTCCATCGCCACGAGTACATGGACGTAGATATTCTCCATTTTGAATTTTGTATGTCAAGTAAGGAAAATACTGGTACCATTCTTAATTCGTCTTCGGTAAGAGTCGGTCACGGAACGAACCTGAGTCCTAACGCATTTAATGGGGGCACTATACAGCAGGCAATCGAGGACTCAATGTAAAACAGTGCAGCAATACCACGTGACTTTGGGCTACAGATCAAAGACGAAATTCGTTTCACTTCGAATACAAAAATTGCCGTATGTATTTTATTTAGATATATATTAGCCAAACGTCACGTTGTATTGCTACACTGTAATATCCACAATTATAAGTTTTAAAAGAATTTTGATTTCTGCAGTAACCTGCATGATTTTTGTAACAGCAATAAAATGACATTAGTACTTTGATTGTACATTTGCATATAGTTGGTGCATTCCACCCACTCGAGTAAATTAGTTCAGCTTTAGTTGAGAACACTGCTAGGGTGACACAGTGGCCGAGTGGTTCCAATCTCGGCCGGGGCACTGGAAATTTCCATCCAACAAGAGATGAACTGGTTGGTAAGCTAAAAGTAATTTCTCTCCCAAGACCTTTTTTCGTTCATCCAGTAAATAGACTACTTACAAGGAATTACGATATATTCACAAATGCCCCATAGTTGACGACAGAATGACAAATGTATCTGTCGAAACAGTATGACAAAATCAAATTTAGTAAAATGTATGGATGACAAAATACTAATTTTAATAAGAGTTGCTTCCCTTAGACTTTAAATTATGCATTTAGTGTTTACATTTCGGTATTTTGTTTACTTATCAACTGGAGGCTTTATTTCGTTTTCTTCCATATTATGGTGTTTTTCACCTTTTGGACTCAACTAAAGCCCTAAAATGCATCATTCTGCAGATAGGTTGCCAAGTAATTGCTTTTTGAAAAATGCCATTTTAGGCATAATGGGACTTAAAAGAGCCAATGAGTTTGTTTGGAAAGAGTTAGGATATCCCATCCGGATTCCATGTATCACGCCACAGTCTCTAATATGTTCTGCCCCTTCAGCAAAAATACAGGACCCCATTAGAAATACAGTCAACTCTCGTTATCACGAATTCCACGGGACCGTGGAAATTACTTCGACATAACGAAAATTCGAGATAGAATTTTCGGCATCGAAGTTGCAAGTTTTCTAGCTTCTGTCATTTTATGCCGCCGTATTGCTACGTTCGTAAGAACGACATGTTCGTATGAATTGCTTGTTTTGATATTTATGTACATGTATTCCTCCTCGAGAAAATGCATTTTAATCATTTTCGTTTGTGTACGTTGTGTTGTTTGCATTAATATATGATGATATGTTCTTATCAGTAAGTGTAGTGTATCACATGCTAATGTACGTGTACGATCTTTCAACTTCAACTTCAATATTGCCAATGCAATAATAAATCGAGACAATTGTTCGAGATGACATTTTTATTGATGTTTGGACGTTACTCATATATTTATAACATGTTTTACGTAAATTGTGCAAACAAATATTTGTTCAATAATGGAAGGCGCGAAAATTACAGGTAAATCGAAGATTTCAGACTGGCGAGGTGTGAAAAACATTGTACACTAGTCGAACACGATCAGACTTCGACCAGACTTCGAGATGAACAGTAGATTAACAGTGCAAATTAGTTAATTGAGACCAAATAAATAATTCGACATAACGAAAATTCGACCCGAATGCGACCCGAAACTTCGAGATAGGTCTCGAGATTTCATATAGACAAAGAAGGAGAAAAATCGGGACTTGAAAAAACATCGACATAACGGAAACTTCGATATAAGCGAATTCGAGATAACGAGAGTTGACTGTAAGTGCCTGTATGGGTTATCACACATTTGTAAAGTTTTAGTACGTTCAACATTGATGCGGATTATCGGGAAAAACGAATTGCATTTTATAGGATGTGGTAGTTCTTTGCAATGAGAACATATATATAATTTCAGCACGTCATGTGCACTGTGCTGTTCACATTTTCGAGGAAAAATTGCATGCTGTAGCATGGGAACGTTGTTACAAAGCACATTATTATTTGTACAGTATTTGCCAGCAATGGGTGTACATTTCAAAACAAAGGGAATTAAATACGCATGGTAAGGTTTTATTGTCAAGATAAATATTATTGGTTGAAATTTAAGTGTGGACATTACCTTACAGAACTTACAGATTAAACTTCTGTTGTCGGACGTTTACAGATTTACAGTATTAATGAAAACTATTCATTATTTTTAAATTAAATTAAATGCTTTATAATTAGGAATCAAAATTTATGTAAATAAGTAAAGTAAAGAAAAAATACAGTATGTTCGCCATTGTTGTGGAATATCAGGACAAACCATTTATTTTATATATGTATTTTCCAAACTGGTATTTATGCAAATATTTTACTGTCATGAAAATATCAACCAGTTGAATAGCTAGACCCTTAATTACAACCAATACTTACACTCAATACTCAAATATTGAAAATGTAATATTATGAGCTATTATTAGTCCTAGTTTGAATCTAGATGAGAACAATGTATAAGATTGTTATATGAGTGTTGTAATAACCCTTGATACATTTTCTTTGCCATTATGTACTTTTTATGAGGTTTATATGTAATTTTTGAATATGAGTGCCACACTCAAATTACAATTATAGCTAACATCAGTAAGTAAGCCAAAAATAATATCTAGTACCAATTCAACGTTATTACAACATCTTGACCTCACAAAATAGCTCTTATCTATAAACCCCAAAAGAGCGAATTTCAATATTTGAGTGCTGAGTGCTGAGTGCTGAGTGCTGAGTGCTGAGTGCTGAGTGCTGAGTGCTGAGTGCTGAGTGCTGAGTGCTGAGTGCTGAGTGCTGAGTGCTGAGTGCTGAGTGCTGAGTGTAATGCTGGCTGGTTATAATTCCGGGCCAAGGTAGCTTAAGATACATGAACACGAGAGTTTGTTAATGCCGTGTGATAATACAGTGTGATAATGCAGTGTTGCAGTGTGATAATGCAGTGTGATAATGCAGTGTTGCAGTGTGATATTCCACGCTTGTCGGGGGTCGAAACTCATCATATTCAAACAATGCTACATATATATGTATTTTATGATGACATAATACTCCTAGATCGATGATATAACGTTAATAATGGCGAACTAAAAATGCTTTTAAAAATAATAAATATGGAAACACTTTAAGCATTGATTTCAAATCAATCGCATCGTTGTTCAAAGCACATATACATTTGTTTAATCTACATTGTTTCGACAGTTTCTAATTCATTGTTTTATTGTCCTTTTTCAAATTATTGAAATGCGATCAATTCGTAAAGACTGTTTAAACAGTCGTTTTATTTATTAATTAATACATGTATGTTCAACAAAAATCACATTCTCTTGGGCATACTTTTAATACCGACAACCATCGGAAATGTGATGTCAAACTAGCGTCTCGGTTGACGTAACATTCCAGGCCACAATTAAATAATTATGGCAATAATAAATCTGAATCCATCCCCCGAGAGGATGTGCTAATTAATGACAATGATGACATTTCTATATACGGATGAGTGAGTAGTTAAAATCGTCCCACCTTAATTGACACCATTTGAAAGAGAAAAAAACACTTATATGTAGGTGTTATTAAAGCGAATAATGTGTACTTTTATAGTGTTTGTATTACATTTAAAATATGATTTAATGTTAATATGTTATGTATTAAAAATATAACATGAAATAAAAATATGCCTCATGTAAAATTATAGCATTTAGGTGACCCATTTACCTTGTGCAAACTATAGAATTTCGCAAAATGTTGACGTAACGCGTATTGTACGTATTACGCTTATTACTTTCGACGTTACGTCACAGTAAAACTTCGTTATGTCGAACATCGATATTACGAACACCCGGTCTATCTCGAGCAAATTTCGAAATCCCGGCGAATGTGCTCTACATGTATAATATTATTATTTTATTTGTTCTATATATGGTAACAGCATGGTGTAAAATAAAATACAAAATCGTGATACGTTCGCTGTATGTTCATAATCACCTTATTACTGAATCGATGTGTTACATCGCAGACTAATTAAATTGTACGTGATTCTACTTCATAGAAAACCATCTAATTTATCAATAATTTTGCTACCACCTAATATTACTTTTGAATGGAAAAGACATGTTACAAAACACGGGAACGGTGAGGAGAGTTGACCTAGAGGTGGCCTAGAGGTAGGGCGCGCACTTTGGGATAGAGAGGTCCCGGGTTGGATCCCGTCTGTGGCACTCCTTAATTTCTCTGAGCAAGAATAACCCACACTGCTCGACTGGATCAATGTGTGAATTGGTACATGTGATGGCGGTGTCTGAGCATGTTCGGTATTCCTGGGCGCAGTATCTCGATGTTGGCTACAAACAAACCAGGAGAGAAATGGTCACCCAAGTAAGACTCTAATGCAAGTTTCATTAGGTAGCCTCGAATAGCCAGGGGAAAGTAAATATCAAGGGGTGGCTGAACGACTGAATTGCTGAAAGCGGCTCTCGAAACCGGTAACTTTAGAGAATCCGACCGAGAGTGTATCATGACAGAGAAAACACATACCCGCTATATACACGAGAAGGGATTCGGGAGGTACTGTGCGCACGAAATATAGGTGTCTCATAAGTCAAATTGGCTGGCCCTTTCGATAGTGGTGACACTATAATAAACAAAAACTTTTACACTTACTCCCACTCGCAACGCAACACCTACATTTTTCATCATTTCTCAACTATTTATAATGTCATTTGATTAAAAATTTGGCATATTAATAGATACATGTTTACCTGATTTGTCTATGATTGCTTTATTAAAATTGATTGATTGTAAGATGAAAATAATTTCAAATAATGACCATCACTGCAAATCGAAAAGTCATAAAAAAACACCATGAAAAATATTGACAAGGTGTGTGTAAACTTCACTAAACAGTCTATAACAATACGAAAATAAAAGAACCACATTCTGTTCCTTGTTATTGAGTATCTAGTATGTTCTTCCATATATGTTAAGGTATATTGGTTCTGCTGTCCTATCGTTAGCACATAAATCATATCAATACCTTGATAATGGTCCCATTTCCCGAAACGGTATGTTTTTGACGTTTTTTTCGGAGTTGGTGGTCGTCTCGTTTGTCGCCTGCACAGCTCGTCACCACAAAATCTAAATTATCTTGACATCCGGAGACTTTGATGATAGCGGCAACTGTTGCATGTTGTGATTATGCAGAAATGATTGATGTACATGTGCTATGTGAGCTAGAGCTCTGCATGCAGTATTTTTATATGGTGTTTTGAAGTGATGCTCCTTAATTTTTATCTTTCATTGAACTGATTTGCATATAAATTCTAGCAGACATGCAAAGAATATGTGTTCATTATCATTCAAACTTTGAACTATATCCATTGAAAAATAGTCGAGATATGATGAAAAATGTAGGTGTTGCGTTGGGAGTGTGAGTAAGTGTACAGTACCGTCGTAGTTTGTTCGTCTCCAATACGTAAAGCACAAAGATGTGCTTTCGATAATACATGCAAGGTTTACATGTGTGTACTACGTATGACTATAAGCTATGTATGCTTTGTCTTAAATAAACGTTCTGCTCTGCTCTGCTCTGCTCTGCTCTGCTCTGCTCTGCTCTGCTCTGCTCTGCTCTGCTCTGCTCTGCTCTGCTCTGCTCTGCTCTGCTCTGCTCTGCTCTGCTCTGCTCTGCTCTGCTCTGCTCTGCTCTGCTCTGCTCTGCTCTGCTCTGCTCTGCTCTGCTCTGCTCTGCTCATAATGTAAGGTGTACGAAAAGCAAGTCAGGCAATGCAGAAAAAGCCAAACGAACTCATCAAGATACCAGTCTGTAAGGAGCTCATGATGGTATTAATATTAACATGGTTTACTTTATAAATGTTTTTCTGTAGGCTACCCATCTAAGATGAGAGCTTGTCGACGATTGATTAGGACTATTTTCCTGATATTAACACCGGCTACAGCCTTCTTCCTAACCTCACAGTTGGTTAGGTCTACATCTCATTTGATGACTGTCAAAGCTGTAAACGTAAGTATATTAAACTATCTCCATTGTATATCTAATACTAGTTAGTAGTTATGTATTATTGTATGCTAAGGATAAAATTAATATGGATTTATAACTAGATCATTCAACTGAAACTAGGACATTCAGCTGTTTTATTGCTGGAACTAAGGCATTCAGCTATTTTTATAGCTGGAACTAGGTCATTCAGCTTTTTTACAGCTGGAACTAAGGCATTCCGTTTTTTATAGCTAAAACTAGGTCACTCAGCATTTTATAGCTAAAACTAGGTCACTCAGCTTTTTTACAGCTGGAACTAAGGCATTCAGCTTTTCATAGCTGAAACTGGGACTTGCCTAGTTGGTAGAACGGTACACCATCATACGACATGTATCAGTTTGATCTCGATTTGACTGGTTTTGTTCTGCAATCGGATGCGTTCCACATGTGGAGAAGTTATCAGCTCCTTGCGGAAGATCGTTTGTACTGGTTGGTAATGGAGACTCTCAGGGAAAATATCCATTGTTTATTTTAGATTCTAACACGATCTGCGGATTAATCGTTTAAATATAGAGCGGAGCTAACAATGTTTTATTACCCCCATAAAACATACCTATCAAATTGGCTGTTTCTATTTACGCCCAGTATCACGTGACATATTTATGAATGAATGAACGTAAACTTTATAGTAAATTTTCTACGAGTCACGATGACAAGGCGAGTTGCACGAGAATCCAGTGTTACAGCTATGACGCATCTATTTTTAGAAACTCCAATATACTCTAGAAACCAAGTTTTATTAAAGCTTCTGATAATCAATTCATTTATATTTTTCATTTTATGAAATAGATACCATATACTCGTGTTATTAAAATTGTTTCAATGTTGGTATTTCCTTCAGAAAATTACGAAGGTCGTTTTCATTAACGAGGGAGGTAATTGTACCAGCTAATAAGCCACTCAATTTCAGCGTGGAATTATGTTCAATGTCAAATGGGTGAAAATGGAATGCGCGCAGTTAAATAGTGCGGGATATTATCGTATTTAGAATCGAAATAAAAACTCTGTTCTTGTATATTGTCGGTGAATAAAACACGGGCACTCGTTCGGATGCGGAAAATTAAATCACTCGTGCTACGCACTCGTGATTTAATTTTTCCGCATCCGAACTCCTGCCCGTGTTTTATTCACCGACAATAAACGCGAACAGATTTTTATTTCTTAATTCTAACACGATCTGCGGATTAATCCATTAAACAAAGAGCAGACAAGAGCATGTTTTATTACCCCCATAAAACATACCTATCAAATTGGCTGTTACTATTTACGCCCCGTACCACGTGACATATTTATGAATGAATGAACGTAAACTTTATCGTAAAAACTTCCACGAGTCGCCAACAAGACGAGTTGCACGAGAAACCAGTGTTACAGCTATGACGCATCTATTTTTAGAAACTCCAATATAGTCTCGAAACTAAGTTTCTGATTATCAATTCATTTATATTTTTCATTTCATGAAATAGATACCCTATCTACTCGTGTAATTAAAATTGTTTCAATGTTTAAAATGTGTTATTTCCTTCAGAAAATTACGAAGGTCGTTTTCATTAACGAGGGAGGTAATTGTACCAGCTCATAAGCCACTCAATTTCAGCGTGGAATTATGTTAAATGTCAAATGGGTGAAAATGAATTGCGCACAGTTAAATAGTGCGGGATATTATCGTGTTTAGAATCGAAATAAAAACTCTGTTCTTGTATTTTGTCGGTGAATAAAACACTGACACTCGTTCGGATGACGAAAAGAAAAAAACATTTAGAAAGGGATTTGAATATTATTGTTCAATGTATAATTGTATTTCTTTTCGTTCAGACTGATATCAATCGAGAAGTCAGACACACGGAAAGCCACGAAAAGATTCCGGAAAAGCACACGGAAACCCACGAAAAGATTCCGGAACAGCACACGACAACGCACGAAAAGATTTCAGAACGTAACGTAGAAGCCCATAATAATATTCCAGAACAACACACAGAAACCAACGAGGAGACTACAGAAGAACATGGAAGTGAAAATCCGCCATTTACTAGACTTCTTAACGACAAAGCATATTTATACTCAGCCGTGTTTATACCCCGGCACCATAACGAGAGCCAACAAAACAGTAGTTTTCCTTGGAACTACAAAGCGGAAATTGTTATAAATGGGTGGGAAAGAAAAGGACAGGTTGATGCCAAAAGCGCATGCTGTATATTGCTGAAATCCCAGAAAATGATTCAGCGCGTAGCTAAAACACAAAAACGTCATTGGGTTATGCTTCAGAGCAAATTACACGCTACTCAGTTCCGATGTCCAACAAATGAGCCAAAATCTAATATCATAGGACTCTCAATTACATACAGTCCGAAATGTTCCAAAAATACAACTGAATATGTAACAATAAGCGAGATGGAAGTAGCTTACTCAGACACTAACGTTGATGCACGTAATGCAGATACCAGAGGTAATGATTCAAAGGTCAGCAATAACACTGCTAGTATTGGTGTATGTGCCAAGCTTGCATACGGTAATCTAGATGCTAAAAGACTTGTGGAATGGTTTGAAGTACATCGTATGTTTGGTGTGGATACAGTCATAGCTTATAGCTACAAACTTAACAAGTTGGCAAGAAAAGTGTTTGATTATTACGAAACACTTGGAATGTCTAAGCTCTTCGAATATGATATTCCCCAAAAAGGTAATCTTGCACTTTCTTATGTACATTCAGGGGTTCCATTTGACTCGGGGAACGAGTTTTGACCCTTGAAATATAAAAAAATACATTTTGACCCTGATGATTTTGGTTTGAAGAGTCATTTTTTTTTTTTGAAATCCTGGGCATTTTGCCTATAAAATGGTAGAATTTAGTCAAAAGTTTCAAAATGACCCTTCAGATTGAGAAGCCAGTAAAACGCCTGTACTATGATCGTTGACAACATAACACGTGTTATCCATCAAGGTGATCAATAAAGCCAATTTGACTAATTTGTCTAATAATTTGTCTAATGATCTACTTCAATTTCACAGTTTAAGTTTTAACCACACATAGACGAACTGAACTGAAGTACATTCGCTATCTCGACCTACAACTCCGAAAGTATTTGCATACTCATTGTATTGCAAAGTTTGGCATTTATAGTCTGTCACTTTAATTATTGTATACACTTCTAGATGAAATAAAACGTGATGTTGGTGTGAAGAATGTACAGTCCTGGAATGACGAACAGGTAGCACTATATGACTGCCAGGAGAGATTACAAGGACATGATTATGTGGCTGTCATGGATACAGACGAGTTCATGGTACCAACAACGAACAATTTCAACAACGTTTGGAGAAAGTTCTTAGTAAGATATTAGTATTATAAAAATTATGTAGAATATAATATTATATTTTTCAAGAAGTTTTGACAAAATTTGTCGATTTTTTTCCACAGGAGATGATGCTGGTTGCTTGTGAAAGTTTATGTTAGTTCTGGTTAAGATACAGTTGAGACGATACTGGTTTGGTGAATCGGCCGCCGTTTACAACTGAAAAATATATAATTTTTTATAACTGAAACGTCGTTAAATGTGCATAGTTTAGTATTTTAAATATTGAATTAGAACTATAAGCCGCGTATATGTTTGTATTGTCAGGATTACTGCTACAGTTTAATGAGACTTTTCTTCAAACTTCATTCAAATGTTCTACCCAATGCGGCGCAGTACCTGACATATTGCGGCGCAGTACCTGACATATTGCGGCGCAGTACCTGACATATTGCGGCGCAGTACTTGACACAATGCGGCGCAGTACCTGACACAATGCGGCGCAGTACCTGGCACATTGCGGCACAGTACCTGATATATTGCGGCGCAGTACCTGACACATTGCGGCGCAGTACCTGACACAATGCGGCGCAGTACCTGGCACATTGCGGCGCGGTACCTGACACATTGCGGCGCAGTACCTGACACGTTGCAATAATATATCTTAAGTCATTTATGACACAGACATGACATGAGCCCAACAGCCGACAGTCCAACCTCTGGTTCAGTTTTCATTATTTTGCACTAAAATACAGAAAGTATTAAGATAAATTTCACTGAGAGCCCTTTTTCCGGTTTAATTCCTATCAACATGCCGAAGAACCTATTTGATGCATCAAGATTGTTCGTTGCAAAACTGTTCGAGGTATCGAACTTCTACTGTATATCAATAATACCAACATTCAATCCGGCAATTTTATTTCAGAAAGAACAGTTTAGACCACCGACAATAAGTAGCATATCATTCAAAGTGCAAATTCATGTGACCACATGGGAGAAGGGCATACATCCACTTTCCATAGGTCAGCACATTAACAGTACAAAGCCAATGTTTGACCGAGTGAAAGAAGTATATATGCCGTCTAGAGTAACACCAGGCTCCGTATCAACCCATTTCCTTAAGGCACTACCCCAGTTCAAAAGGTAAGCAGATCAAAATAGAGTGCCTTGTATGTGTTCAATCGGGACACCTCGGACAATCTCTACGAATCATCTCTCGGGTGTAAATAGAACGTCGCCATTTTTAACGTCTTACGCCATGACGTCATCATAACAAATTTAAACAGTGCTTCAATGGAATACACGCCAATCAAGCAAGTGCTGCGTAGCTGCGTGTTATGCTCAAGGAGTGTAGCGATATTGTATTGTTTAATCAATAAAACAACTTTTGATATGTCCGATGCTGACAAGTTACGGTCTATTTTCTTTGGCCCATTTTCTGCTGCGTAGGATTTAAGAAAGAAATCTGCTGGATTCATACGCTTGATACATCCGAGGTATTTTATCCCGTAAAAATGCCGTACGGACCGTTCCGACTGGTATGTGTTTTATGTTTCTCGTACTCGGTTGTTTCAGTTGAGCATTGTGCTTCGTGTGTTTTCATGTTTTCTGTGCTCGGCTGGTTAAGTTGAGTGCTGCATTCCCTGTCTGACTTATAATCTTAATCATACTATTTTAAATGACAACTATCTCATTATATTAAAATCATATCCTAACATTTCCTTCATTTCTTTACTCTGTTAGCTATATCAGAATAGAGTAATGAAGTGTAATAAGGGTCTGATTTTAATAAGATTGAAATGCAAGGAATTGCAATTTTAAGGTATTTAAAACAATAATAAAAATAATATGGTGTTTTTCTTTAAAAGATGGGTTATAGATAAAATTCAGATTTCTCGAAGTTGTCTCAGCTCGATTACAAAACATAGTGAAGAGTTTTAAATTGGCCTGTCCTAAAATACATAATTATTAATTATATATACACGGCAGCTACACGCTATATATAGATAAGTAGTCCTCACCTTCCTATAATAATAATAATAAAGACTTTATTTATAGAGGGAGCATACTTGACACAACTGTCAATCTGCCGTAAGGCCCTCAACAGTACAACATTGCAATAACAGAAACATGACATCAATAAATCTAAAGACCATGCACAAAATAGCAAGCGTATGGATATATAATGAAATTATAAAAAATTAATATGTCATATAATTGGTTTAAGGTTGAAAACTACAATCTCAATACATACCAACACAATTGTACATGTACATGAACTTAGAGGCATCAAAAAATGTTTTCCACATTGTGTTACCTCATAGAATAGAACCATTTTCGGGAGATAAACCATATATAGTGTACAGCTGCCGTGAAAATGTGTACTATTGACTGGTCAATAAAACTCTAAAGTATATCAACATCTAATACGACAAATTGAATGACCTATACGGTTTTTTTCATTTCCAGGAAATATGTTCCTCCTAAATTGGCCACCATACATCATTATCGAACCTGTCGCAAAGAATGGTTAAAGCCTGCAGAAAGTGAAACAAATTTCAATAAACAGGTGAACGGAACGGAACCGGAGAAGAAGAAAAATGTTGTCAAGTGTTCCGCATTACAGCAATTTCCATCTAAACTTATGCAAAGACTTGCAAATGCTGTCAAAAAACAAGTATTGTTGGCAAACAAAGTCATTGGGCTCTGACCTTCTGAAAAGGGAGTCAAGTGCGTTGTGAAGTCCGCATAGTCATTATTTAATACCGCTCGATTATCGTATTCTAAATTGACTTTTATTGAATTATTTAATCAGTGCCAATTTTCAACTTGATTGCTGATATAAACATTATAATTCATATCAGAATCATTACAAGCATTATCAGTATCATCTATGTGATCATCGGCATCATTAACAGCATCAATATCGCCGTCACTATCACTGTATAATAACAAGTGTACGTCAAAGAAGAGAGAAACTTCCAATATGGCGTCATTATCACTGTATGATAACGTGTGTACGTCAAAGAAGAGAGAAACTTCCAATATGGCGTCACTATCACTGTATGATAACGTGTGTACGTCAAAGAAGAGTGAAAATTCCAATATGGCGTCACTATCACTGTATGATAACGTGTGTACGTCAAAGAAGAGAGAAACTTCCAATATGGCGTCACTATCACTGTATGATAACGTGTGTACGTCAAAGAAGAGTGAAAATTCCAATATGGCGTCACTATCACTGTATGATAACGTGTGTACGTCAAAGAAGAGAGAAAATTCCAATATGGCGTCACTATCACTGTATGATAACGTGTGTACGTCAAAGAAGAGAGAAACTTCCAATATGGCGTCACTATCACTGTATGATAACGTGTGTACGTCAAAGAAGAGTGAAAATTCCAATATGGCGTCACTATCACTGTATGATAACGTGTGTATGTCAAAGAAGAGAGAAACTTCCAATATGGCGTCACTATCACTGTATGATAACGTGTGTACGTCAAAGAAGAGTGAAAAATCCAATATGGCGTCACGAAAAACATCATCTCTGCTACCATCTGCATCAATATCACCGTCATTATCATTGTATAATACCAAGTATACGTCAAAAGGAGAGAAAATTCCCATATGGCGTCACGTAAAAACATGAAACTGTATATGAGCTGTTTACATGTACTAGTTTCTGGGCCAGTTTGTAATTTAACGAAGCAATTTTAACCAACGTCGATCGATGTTTATGATCCACTTATTAAAAATAGAAGTAAGTCGTGCATAACCGAGTGAGTGTTGATCCAATACACATACATTACAACCAAAATAGGAACACTATTATAGTACAAACTAACCACAGGAACTTGCATAATTAAAAAAATGAAAACATCTTTTTTGGGGGTTTTTTTCGCTACTGTGGAGCCTGTATCAAAATAAATTTTAATACAGGCTATACAGTAGTGAAACTTTTTTCCAAAATAATGTTTTTTTTTATTTATTTTTTCTATTTTCTTTTAAATTATGCAAGTTCCTGTGGACTAAGTGCACAAACACGTCATATTTCCGTGACGTCATTTTGGAATGTGTTCTCCTTTTGACGTACACTGGTTACCATACAGTAACTATCACCATGTTCATTGTCACCATCCATTCTATTCTCTATATAATTTATATCAGCCACGAACCATATTTTACTTCAATCATACATGTATTTATATCAACCATCCTCATTATTAATCCATTTTAATCATTATCAAAATAATGTTATGGACATCTCCACGGACGTCATATCTATCACCTCTGTCGCAAAAATAACAAGCATTATCCATTCGGTCGCCATCACATTTTCACGACCAACTATCAACACATTTAATATAATTTCAATCCAACAACAATTGTCATTCATGCAACTTCAGCGATTCATCAATCGTGAAAGCTCGGTCATTTCCGCCAGTCTCCGGTGAATATATTGCAATGCATAAAGGCCGAGGTGATTTTCGAATAAGCGATTTCCTGATTTTCGGCGTAGCACAATGGAGATCACGGTGTAGAAGTTGCATTTCACAAAACCACGATCTTTATGCATTGCAATAGACAATATATATATTTACCGGAAACAAACGGAAATGGAAGAGCTTTCACGATTGCAAAGTTCGGAGTAGGATATCGTGTGTTGCTCAGTTCTTGGTCGTTTTAATGGTTGTCCCTTGAAGTCTGTGATTGTTATTGTTTATCTTTGTGTCTTTCGTGATCTGTCGAGTGATGCCTTCCTTGTCTGATTATCTTTTAGTGAAGCAAGAGCACGTGAAAGCTCGACCAATTCCGTTAAACTTTGTTTCCGGTATGTGCACGGGTGTTATGCACCAGTCAATATTATGCCCGCCCAGGGGGCGGCGGGGATACAGGGGGGAATAAGACAGACGTATCTTCCCGACAGGCAGGAATTAGACGACTTTATCGACTCTGAGTCCCGGGGAATAGACTTTCGTCCGGGAATTTCGACACCGCGAAAGACAACAGTGATACTTTTATTCGTGTTTTTATTATAATACCCGGATGAAAAATTATTTAGACGGCATTGTCTTCTGGGTGGGGAATTAGACATAAAAAATGAAAATTCCCCCTGGGTCTCCACCCCCGGGCGGGCAAAATAATGACTGGTGCATTATTTGGTAGGTTATAGAGGCATAAGCTTATCTCTGTTATCTATATAGTCTCTGATTTTAGCAATACTGTGAAAGTTAAACGAAAATGAGATTTCCCTGCGAAAAGGACATACGATAAGGAGATTTCCCTGCGAAAAGGACATACGATAAGGAGATTTCCCTGCGAAAAGGACGTACGAAAATGAGATTTCCCTGCGAAAAGGACATACGATAAGGAGATTTCCCTGCGAAAAGGACGTACGAAAAGGAGATTTCCCTGCGAAAAGGACGTACGAAAAGGAGATTTCCCTGCGAAAAGGACGTACGAAAAGGAGATTTCCCTGCGAAAAGGACGTATGAAAAGGAGATTTCCCTGCGAAAAGGGCATACGAAAAGGAGATGAAAAGTCCTTTTCTTGTGAATTATACACCATAAAAGAACATGTAGAACTGACAAATACATACAGATAACAAGTATCAATTTGAGCAGAAAGTATGCATGTTTTTCATACCTAATTACAATTCACGAGTACAACACAGACATACTTATTTCAAGTCAGCTATCAAATTCTTTGAGAGATTCAGCTCCTTTATGCCTCTAAATACTAGTAATTCATCAACCACAGATATATCTCCAACAGTACTTATTTGTTCATTATATAATGTCAACAAAGTGGCAATCGTAGTTGGATCGGTCCTGAAATCGTAAATACATGTACGAAAGTATATCCTCAAAACACACACTCACACAGTATACATTTATAACCATGATACATGTTGAAAGTTAATAGAAAGTTTCTTTTTCACTTAGTCATAATTGCATGAAACTCACATGACTGTTTTCGGAACCTAACATCATCTTTATTTTTAAGTGAACAATCGCAGTAGAATCGGTTCTGAGATTATCAATATAAACGTCGATCCTTCTCAACATATGATTTTTTTTCATTTACAGGCCAATGTTCATAATTACTTGTAAGTTGAATCTTGCAGCCTGTCGTTGAATATGTTCCAGTGTGTGACAGGCCGCAATTTCTTAGACATTGTGCTGGTAGTTACCAACATTTTGGTCCGAGTTCAGGCAATGACAGGCATACCGGCAATTCAGTTCAATTATCAGGCATATTTCATAATAATTAATGACGACTTTTTAGCATAATATATAGTACTTGTATGAAGAAATGTTGCAATATTTTACGCATACGGGTACTGTTTTATTAAAGCACTTACGGAAATCTTAAAGTTGCGTTCAAATTTAAATTCTTTATAGTTCTTTTACAGCTACAAATTGGGGTAAATGGACTTGTGACACTAATTATGATTTAGTTAATCAACTCCGACAGACTGTATCTGTCCAGAGTTAACAGTTGTTAAAGAGTTATAAAGAATTTAAATTTGAACGTAAGTTTACGATTTCCGTAAGTGCTTTGATAAAACAGTACCCTGGTTCACATGCAGAGTAAATGTCAAATTCCGGAAAAGACCGTATGATACCGATCTCCGTTGTTCGGCCGAATCCGAGCAGTATTCGTTTGTTTCCGGTACTTTACGTAAAGCAGAAAATAAACGAAAAGTATCTCCTTTAAAATGTTAGTATATACTAACATGCACCCACCCCCTCCCTACCTTGTATTTGATATATAGATTTTCTTAAAAACTGTGTTCAGAGTTTAAAATGTGCATATTGCACATTTATTAAAGGGAGGTAATTCACCAAACTTGTGCAGACTGGGGCATATAGGCTTTCGTTATAATGAATCATTCAGTTATAGTCTCCTTTATATGTACAATGTATATAGTTATGATAAAACATGACACTGTGTGTTGAACGCTTTAATCATGATACGCTCTCAGATTTACTCCACTCTTAGAAACCAATCATTAACTTAGAATTTTAGTTAAATCCCCCACCTGTTTAAATATTTGAGTAAATTTAAGAAATCTAAAAGACCACATTAATTAATGATTAAATAATATTAATAATATTTCTAGGGGAATAGAGCAGAGAGCGTATCATGACCGTGCGACCATATACACGCGTCAAGCAGTTTGTTCGTCTCCAATAAGAGACAAACAGAAATAAAAGCATACTGACGAAGTCGCTTAGACAAAGACGAGCTCTAGGGCCACCCCTTCTTATCTAGGAGGGAAGAAGGGGTGTAGGGAAACAACCGAAGAGCAAGCCCTGCAAAACAGACAACGCCAAGCGCTTGGCAAGTTTGTACTGTAAACAAAATAAACAGTTTATATACGACTGCTAAATGACTGTATGAAGACTTCATTCTGTGAAAGCATTGATAAATGTGCATGTCAGATAATTCAAATCTAGAAATGTATGTAATGTATTTCGAAAGAAAGCTAACGCCTGCAATAAATACTATATTGTCAAAGTTTCGTTGCACTTGGCTGTGCATATAATGAGATAGAACAAAACAAGAAATTCTCCGATTATATTTTTATCTTTGCATTGTAACACTTCATACCCCGGGGCAAATAAAGTACACTAAACCGTAGCCACATAAGAAATGTATAGTAACACGACAATTTTCACACCATTTCGACACGTTCTGACCAAATCTCATGAACAGTGATCTCCCCTTGCTAGGTACGCCAAAAAGACTACTTACTGATTGTCTGTGGTTCTGGCTGACTTGTTTAATGAATATGTTGTCAATACAAGTGAGTAGATGTGTGTTTATTAACTTTTACTGATGACGCTAATGATGTTACAATTAGACTATCCATAGAGGCTTTGAACCGCATACCCTTCTTTATGTCACTTTAGTGAGGAGAGGTCTGCTTGAAGAAGTATGTGGTCAAATGGAGCAGTAGCCTACAGGTGGCAATCATTTGCAAACCATCTGACCTGAGACTTTACTGATTTCGATCGGTCGTTGATATAACACAGAAATAGGAGTGGGCCCAACATTGTTCCTTGGCACAGCGGAATCAACTGTGACATGATCAGAATCGTTTATAGACCCGTTCACGACATTAAGTTGTTCATTTTAAAGGCCTACATCACAAGAAGCCCCAAATTAACACAAATTTTAGGATTTTGTCTGGAGATGCCTCAGACCCTCGGTATGTTTCTCAATACTTAGACACGCATAATTTTTCCGTATGGTGAATCGCTAGACTTCCAAACTGGAGGCCCGGATGAGGTACTTGTTCACCACACACAACAACAACAATCTGACAATTAACATGAATCAAGATATAAATCGGTCCTCCTAACCTGTTTCTGATTTCCAATCTGTCATTTGCTTTCAATAATTTTTCATTGCCTTAACGGATCTTTGTGTCAAAATTTCCTGTTTCATACTCTAATGTTTCAAACTTACTTATATTAAATAAACATACGAACCACAGAATGACAGTTAAAGAGTACTAGCGCTCTGATTGGAATATCTGCGCAATCGCCCCATTTCATACCGAAAAAAATGAGAAAACGTTTGAGACCAGACATGATATTTAAATGCGAAGAGATAGCCCAGGGAATTGACATTAGTCTTGGCCCTATTCGTTTAAATTTGCGGAACAGGCTGAACATGTACCAGGTTTCCGCACATTGGGTACCGCATCGTTTGACGTTCGGATAGAACGGACGTCACTCCAAACTCGTTGCCAGCGTGCGTTCGCGCTTTAAAATAAACAACAACAACATTTTAACCAAACTTATAGTGATAGACGATACCAGATATCGTATGTAGGTAACCTAGTTACGATATTACGTGCCGTAAACGAGACAAAAATTACATGGGAATTGGAAAAGCGGACTTTAACATAACGTTGAACAGACCGCGACCGATGGAACCTAACTCATCTTCATTTAAAACTAAAAGATAACTTCTTTTAACATTAAGAGACATTATAAAGAAACGTTCAATTAAACGTTCCATTGAAATTTAATAGAAGATTTGACATGAGTGTCTTTCATATTGAATTTATTAAACGAGTTGAATAAAATAATAAAATGCGAGGCCTTCCAATGTGGAAAGTCACAAATGTAATGTTCTTTGTATCATATGTTAGCCATTTCTGGCCGAAACATAAAATAACTACTTATTTTTCACTATAATAAACGCGCAACTTTGACGACGTCGCCTATACTTTGAGTGACGTCACGTCAAAGCTTTATTACATTATAGTGTATTACTATTATCAAAAATAAATAATGGCTTTATTACGCTGCCGCGACGTCAAACATATGATTAATATTATTATTCAACATTTCGACTATATTTTCAAGTCCTCATCAGGAAAATGCATAAATCCGAGTGATCAGGATGACGGCATACCAGTAGACTGGTTCCCATTCGAATATATGTATTTAAATTATTGCGACAATTGTCATCTAACATACCCATACATTCAATAGACATTGCAATTAGACTTTACCGGAGACAAACGGAAATGGTCCAGCTTTCACGATTGATACCCGTAATGTTGCGTTGTATTCGGGAAGTATTAATCTGTGTATAACTGTCTCTCTCCTCTTCACATTCGTGAAGCTGAACAAAACTGCAAAGCTACAAGATACCTTTTTACATTGCATGACTGTATTTTTGTGAGCTAAATTCGATTGTTTAATTATTGTTAACCCAACCTATTAGGTCTTTAACAGAACAGACAAAAACATATTTAATCACGACATTTACGGGGGATGATAAATATATATGAGAAAATGCTTACAGCTTTGTTATGATCCCTTCGATTTTACTCAAACTTTACTTGGAGATAATAACATAAATTAGCAACAGGACATAATTGTGTACATCGGGGTCATGAATCCCCTACTGGCCCCTTTGACATCATCAAGAGAGTTATATCCCTAACACTGAGTCGGACGCACACCAGACCTACCAGGAAACAAAATATATGTGATGTATATTTTAATCATTGACCATTAAATCATAAGACATTATATCACACAATACAGTTTTGAAATTCCCGATTTGTCCAGCCACTCTTCACTCTTGTAAACATAGTAAATGGCGAAAGACTGGGGCTGTCAAAACTCGGTATTTTTTATATAAATTACTTGGGCTTGTGACTTGACAAAGTTAACACAATGAGAGACATAAGTGACCTATAAATTATCTCCCTTGTAAGATAAAGCCCGAGGTAGACCAATTAGCATACAGGTCCTAACTAGTTGAGATCCTCGGACTTTATCCTTGTTTCTAACAGAAATATCATTGATTTTAGATAAGAAATTTCTCACTTCAGTATTATCTAATATGTTAGGGCCATAAAAATTTATATACCATGGTGTGTAAACAACATGTAGCCAAACTTATTATTTGATCTGATAATTAATGTTGCAAATATTTCAGCCTAACTACTACCATGTACAACAAACAAAACAGGGATAAAAACAGAGTAATCCGCATGATAGGACCGGTGGAGTTTTAGAGAGTAGTAAGGGGGGATAATTTACTATTTTCCCCCATTATCTAGCGTTTAAGACGCTGTGTGTGTACAACAGCAATCATGACGTGAAAAGGAAAGTATTCACTCCTCTAATCTTCCCACACATTGAATACAGGCCCCAATTCCACGAAAAAACTTAAGTTATTGCTCAGCTGAGACTGCTATTTTAAAAACATATTTTGTTGGGTCAATGACGTTCATGTATACTTTTATATATTGTTACATCACAGTTAGATGCAAATTTAATATAGCAATACAAAATATGTCTGATTTTTACAGAAAATAGTGCTTTAAAGTTATAAAAATCAAAATAAAAAACTTAAGTCTCTTATAACAAGCTCAAGTACACAGTTTTTGATTGTTCATTACAGTTGGATTTCAATGAGCACTTCATACAAAAATCACCTACAAAATCATTATTTAGCAGTAAATACACAGTTTCTGGTAGCAATCTACTTCACAAGATTATAATTGTAGCCATATAATAAATTTAAAATAGCAGTCTCAGCTGAGCAATAACTTAAGTTTTTTCGTGGAATTGGGGCCAGATGTTCTCTTCCTCAATATGGGATCCGTAGGGGAGACCGGGGCTAAGCGTTACACGAGGCAAAATGTTACACTTCATTTTCAAACCTTTGATATCCTTATATTACATTATCATTCATGTTGATGTTATCATTTTTCGAGCCGCCATTTTATCCGCTATGTCGCGACCAGTTCAAATCCTCACAAATTGTTTTACAGGGTGAAAACACGTTTTCAAGCTTTTTTGTAACATTTTTACAATTTTTCAAATGTCAATTTATTCTATATTCAATATTTGGTATATATTTTGGCTTATGGGTCAACGTTTAAGTACACATCAAACATGTCGTAGCAATAAGAAATGGGATTTGGCCACCTTTGGTATTTACTATAGAGCGATTTATTCACGCAAGTGTTCTTGGGGGCAATTTGTTACATAATACGAAGGGGCCACCGGGGCTAAGTGTTATATTTTAATAACTTTTACATTTTAGAAAGCGTGAACTCATATACGGCCCTAGTAAAGGTGTATACATAAAACTACACTCAATTTCGACTAAGCAAGTTACTTCATTATTCAATATAACTATGCATCAATAATTTCAACCGCTTAAAAATAGTTCGTAAAGTGTCACACATTGCCCCGACCTTTTTGGGCTAAGGGCGGACAAGTATGAAAAATTTAACTATGTTCCAAACAATCAAAATTCAACCGCCCCCAACCTTTCCGACCTCGCCTCTTCACCTCCGTCCGTGATTCATGGAGGTAAGCTTCAGGGTAGTCGGAATTTACTACATGTAACATTTTGCCCCAGGGACTGTAACACTTGTCCCCAACAAACGGGGTTATTTGTTACATTTACTTACCATGTTCTACAAGCTGTAAATTGTTATTACATAGGTAAATTGATTAATTAAAGAACGTGTTTGGTCAAAATTAAGTGTAGTTTTATGTAGACACTATTACAAGGGCTGTATATGTGTTCGTGTTTTATAAAAGGGTAAAAAACAGAAACGTGTATCACATAGCCCCGGTCTCCCCTACCTGAAACAATACATCGTTGCCCTAGAGAAAATACAAGGAGGGCGCCTACTTTGTAAGTGGACCCTACTCCAAAACATACATGTTGAGTTGTTTCAACTGGCCACCACCTAAACAAGTTACGGCATTGAACAAAAGACTAATAGCATCATCCTACAAGAACTGTAAAGTCTTCGTTCGTCAGGCATTGACTGATTAATATAATGAGCTCCGCTCTGCGATTTCCAACCTCTTCAAAAAAAATGTTCACATTCAGTACAGAGCAGATATTTTAGGGGGGGGGGGGGGGGTGCAAAAAAAGGATTTTTGTTGAATCATGTCACACTATGTGTGTCTTGTAACATACTAAAAATCTACACCCATACTTCACGGTAGGAATCCCGATTCCCGATACATCGCTTTTGAGTTCCATCAGAGCGTTACGCGGGTTTTGAGTTCCGTCAGAGCAATCGGGATATTTAACACAGGTTACAAATTCCGTCATAGCAAAACGTCGAAAATTTTAGCACCAAGCGGTTGATTGCGGATGTCGACAAGTCAACAGGGACAAAGTTACACTTTATATTAAATGCAAAATGCTCTCTTAAAACATGTGTCGAAAAACCACTCTCTTTTTATGGAGTTTATGCTTTTTATTTTTACTTTAATCTTAATGAACAGCAACATATGTTCAATACAAACATTTAGTTTTAAATGTCAATGATAGTTGTTGTCTGTACTTGTAAAATAGTATAAAAATAACCTTATAAAATCAGTCAATTGCCATTTATTTTATCTTAACCCGATTCGATGACATTGATGATACAAATTCCGTTTGTCACAGTTACAAATTCCGACAGTTTCGAAATAAGAATGATACAAATTCCTTGAATACTTTTTATCAATGTTTATTGTTAAAAAGTAGACATTCTCACTTAAAACATTAATTTTATCACAATATTTGTTTTCCTGTTTGTGTGAAAATGTGTTTAAAGACATACACTGCAATCACTCTTATCAGAAAACTATCTGATACCTCTAGTTACATTGAGCAATACTTTTTACAAGGTTGAGACGCTCTTGACTGATCATAAACAACGTATAAGTTGCTCTTAACTCGTACTTCTTCATCTTAGACTTAAACAATAAAAGTAGTTCCCCTCAGATCTCACTAACCCGCCTTTAAAATGCATAACATCACTATTTAACATGACAGTTTCATGTAAAAGTGTAAAAGAAATAGTATTGCAGCAAAATTGGCATTGAACACAGTAAATTGTTTCTATTGTCACGGATATACACAGATGTATTTCCGTGCTATTGTTTATTTATTTATGCGATGGTACATGGGAGACAATTGCGTAGGAGTTTGCATCATTATTAGACTGGATTACCTCCCCTATCACTACGTTTACAATGAAATATCGTCATTTTGTGAGCAAGCGATGTAAACTTGGCAAATTAGTATGATTTGGTATTCTGATAACGAAGGTAGTTGTGATAATTGGTGATCACGTTATAAAGTGCAGAAATGGAAGCATGAAAAGGCGACCGTAATTTAAAGAACGGCAAAATTGGTGACCAAGCCAAAGACCTAAATACATGTGTATTTATAGGTCTTTGACCAAACTAAACTCGCAATTCTGACTCATGTTGTGTAAAGGGTGTGTATCTAAGGACTGAAGTGTTGATATATCCTGAAAGTAAAATTTATTCCCTACACGCTGATGAATACCCGTAATATAGCATTTGAGTGAATAAATAAAAAAAAATACGACAAGTTATATGACAAGCACTCCATTTCCAGATATTTGCCTTTCTTGATATAGGTAAACAATGAAAAGGTTGAATTGACTGGGGAAGTAGTAGGGTACGTGCTGGCTGTCTATGCCTTGGACGAATATAGATATATATGGGCCGATAATTTTAGAGAATCCCAATAAGCATATTTTAATCCTTTCAGCGCTTTGATACTTTATAGGCGCTCATAGAAGGAGGCTTTTCGCTAACTAACTCATGTTTGATAAAGAAATCGACTCTGCTGTCTTATTGTATTTTCATTAGTTGTAAACAATCAACTTTAATTAGCACAGTATTTCCCGCATTCGACATAGCCGAAAAAGCGGAAGTGAAATGTTTATTATGCGCGAGCCAGGTGCTCGATTCAGTGCGCATGCGCAATCTGTGAGCCATTTTGGAAAGTAAGGATTTACAATCGCAGAGAATTTGTCAACAATTGCTGTTATCTCTTTAGCATGACTTCGTATGTCTAAACATGATACAAAATTTAAAAGATCATGAATCAAAGGAGCCCTATTCAACCCTATCTTAACAATTCATTGGCCGTGCGCCAGGAAATTCAACGATTCGAAAGTGTGCATCCCAGTATTTATGCCATTTATGACCTAATTGATGCGATACCCGACCCCCTTATACAGCAACAGATTAGGGAGCATGTCGTCTGTATTGAAGGTAAGGATATTTTAAGGTCACAGAATGATTAGTTCACCGCATATAAGTTGTTGTACCCGTATAACATCGTCAACAACGATGAATGTAGTAAGAAATGTTGAGTGGGTGGGGTAACTTGTAGGGGCTAGGGAGTGTATTGTTGCATTCATACTACTATGTGGTTGTGATATTATTACCTAAAGATGATAAAGGCAGTGCTCCTGCTAGAGGTTTATGGCAGTGTGAGGCGACTCATTGACTGTGACATTTTTCAGTTTTTGTGATCAATAATACCCGCCAAGCCCTTTAAAAGGCTTCATTCAATATTTATGTTTATTAAAGAAATGTGTCAATCAAATAATAAATGACGTGACATGTCGTATATTGATCACATACGCCAATCGCTCATAAAACACTCACAAACTAAAATCATCAGAGGTGGCGCTTGTCATATATCCAATCAGATCGTGTATACTATATATTAATTAATTTGCAGCCACAATACGCATTGACCTACTTGTGAATATTTAATTGACACAGGAAAATTAAGTCAGTTTTAGACTACTGATCGGTACTTGATAGTTAACCAAAGTGATTAAATTGAAAACAGAACTAATCAATTTCAATGTTCAGAAAAATTATTCATTCACTGTATCCTGTTGTCTCGTATATCATTGCATCTTAACAGTTTCCTCGGCGCTTGTTGTACACTTGCGCATACAAGTTCAAAAATTATCTGCATCATTTTGGAAGAGAAATTTTTTACTTATTTTGTTACGAGCTGGGATCTTGATAGGTGGAATTAGCTCATATTCATACATGACAAGACAGAACTGGGCTCTTGATAGGCGGAATAAGCTCAAATTCATACATGACAAGATAGAGCTGGGCTCTTGATAGGTGGAATTAGCTCAAATTCATGTGCATGGTGACGATGTACTACTGTATCCAAAATTGATTTAAAACTACATGTATGTATACACAGCCCTGACATCTCCTGTAGGCGGGTCTTGAAGGCGTCAGTCTAGACTCTGCGCTGAGACTGTCGAAGCTGGGAAAAGGTTCCATTCTTGCCAAGAATTTCTTTGATAGTTCTCACAAAAGTGCTGGCAAGGGTCTGGTCATGGACCCTTTTGGAGTGTCCTTGTAAAGGCCGTGTTGACCACATGTCCTGGCATCACTCTTGTGGAAGTAGGTGTCCGCTTTGATGTCAGCAAGCCTACTGAATATTGTACAATCTGTTTTGTCTACTACTTACATTTTAATTTTACCCTGATGAAGGCTTAGTGAAAGCCGAAACATCAGTCTGAAATAAAATTATGATAACCTTAACCTGCTTTGACTATGTAACTACATAAATAAAAAATTTGCACTTCGGGTGGGGGTGTCTTTAGTTAATAATTTTACAGTTAGTGAGACCAACGACAGTATTTTTTCCACCTGAGCCCAAAGTGCTCACTGCTGAGCTAATATTTATTTTTCCAATGAGGATGAAACATAAAAAAAATGGACTCCTTCTGGACTTAGCAAATCAAATGCCTTGATTAAGTTTTATGTTTAGGTCCACTTTTCTCCTAAATTTTGGAAGCTATTGCTTTGAAACTTTTAACACTTGTTCATCATTAATACCTGACCATGTAAAGCAAGACTGATAACTATAATCTGGATTTAGCAAGAGTTATTGCACCCTTTTGGACTTCGAAAATACCTTGGTTAAGTTTTGTGTTTTGCTCAATTTCTCTCATACACGATGGGAGCTAATGCTTCGAAACTTACATAAAAAATTTGTTCACCATTAATACCTGGCTATGTATAAGCGGATTTAGCTCAGTGGTAACACACTGGGCTGTCAATCCAGAGGTTGTGGGTTCAATCCCTGGCATTGGAACTTGACATTTCTGAAATATTTATAATATTTCCCGCTATATCTGGCCGTGTGGTCTGCAAAGTTTCTGGAAGTGCCAGGAAGCTGTGTATCGGTGCTATACACCGGGCACATTAAAGAACCAGGCTGTCTATTCGAAATAAGAGCTAGGCGCACCTCTGCAGCGCCGGACATGCCTGTATCTAATGTCTCTCTATCCCTTCAGGGGCTTTCTCTCAGTCTGTCCCTCTGGTCAGATCATGCTGTATCTGCACTGGTAGAGGATGCACCTGCGCCCTTGTGGCTGCAACATGGGTAAAGTGCCTTTGAACGTGCGTTCGCATGAAAAGGGCGCTATATAAATCTGGTATATTTATTTATTTTTTTTATTTATGTCAAGACCCATAACTCTGATCTGCATTTTGCTAGAGTTATCACCCCTTTTTGAACTTTGAATTAATGTTGGTTAAGTTTTATGTTTAGGTAAACTTTTCTTGTACACTATGGGAGCTATTACTTAGAAACTTACAACACTTGTTCGCCATTAGAACATGTACCTGTCCCTGTAAGGCAAAATATTTCAGTGAAGTTTTGCTTTGAAACTTGTACACCTTTTCACCAACAACATTTCACTCTGTTTAGCAAGACACCTAACTCTGACGTACTCTGTGAAAGTGTAATGGGTCTTTTATATAGTGACAATGATCAGATGAGATTCTGCACCTGCAAGGCAAACTCTTGTTTAACTCTAGCGACGTTTAATACCTGTAGGTGTTACAGTATTATAAAGGAACATTTTAGAACATATAGTCCAGTGAATTTGACATGACTCTCAAATTTCTATTAGCATAATTTCACAGCTGATTTATTGTCTATATTTACATCCCCGGTAACGCCGGTTGTGTGTTTTTATTAGCGGCGAGTATCATGAAGACGCTCGAGGTGTAATACCAACACTAATCTAAAGGACCAATTTTGCACGATTTGCTTGCGGAAATTTATATATTCAACCCAAGAACCCTATAATATATTCATGCATAAAGGTCAGGATCGTGTCAAATTCACTGTGCTATACATTCTATCAAAATAAATGTTGCTTGCATAACTGGTTATTGAATTACTATTTTTGTAGGTTTGAAAGTCTAAGCAGAGTATGTTACAATGGACCTTCCACTAACTGGGTATAACACCTGGGCAAACCCTAATTATCAAACACATTAGGTTTTATATTACAGTTAAATGATATGTATTCAATGTCCCCCTTAAAAAGAAACGCACACTTGTTCTGATATTATGGCTATTTAATCTTAAAGTTAAATACCTCGGTTTCTAACTGTGCATTATTCCCATTTAAATGGTTAATTCTTTCATTCATGATTCATTGTATGCATATTTTTTTTAATGAAATAATATAATATTATGTAAAATGTGGTGAGAAGCAATTCTTTCTTTTGTTTTGATGCTTTTGTTGTACATGTAGAATTGTCTGAACTTAGGGAAATTTAGTTATGTAGTTGTAAGGTTCAGGGATGTCAATGCTCCTGATTTATCCAGAATTTGTCTACATGTGTATCCTGAAAGAGCTATGATTTCTGACCAAAATTATTCAGTGAAATTAACTTAAGAAATGGCAAAGTTATGGTCAATTTAATCTGCTCTGAAGGATTTCATTCAATACCAACTGAGTTACATATGGAAACAATGTGGTTAAAGGACTCTTGTATGGCAAAATGGTAAGCTGCATATGCAAGTGATATGTGTGAGTTTTTGTGATTGATTGTCGTGACTCTCCGTCGTCTGTTCACAATTTCTTGTGGCCACACTTATGCCCAAATTTTTCAGATTGTTTGTCTCTATGAAATCTAGGTCAAATTCGTAATTGGGTCATGTGGGGTCAAAAACTATGTCACTATGCAAAATCTTAGAAAAAGCTTGTGAACAGGTTAGAAACCACACTTATGGACCAATCTTCATGAAACATGGTCAGTGAAATCTATATCAAGTTTGAAATTAGGTCATGTGCCATTGTGGGTCAAAAAGCAGGTGACTGGGTCAAATCTTAGAAAAAGCTGGTTAACACATTAGAGGACACAATTATGACCCAATCTTCATGAAACATAGTCAGAATGTTTGTCTTTATGGAATCAAGGTCAAGTTTGAAATTCTGTCATGTGGGTTCAAAAACTATGTCACTAGGTCAAATCTTAGAACTAACACTCAGAAATCAATTTAATCTCGCCCTCAACTGAATACCATATCCTCGCGTTTCAGTTCAGTATCTTATAACCTAAATGCTGTAAACATGAACAATGGGCATCTGATGCCTTAATTCCTGAAAATAACGGTTAACTTCATTAATGTGGCTTATAATAGCCTATTTAGCCTAAATTTAGGTAGATACTGATAACAATTACAAAAGTTCTGGTTTAAATAAATGAGGTCATGGTCTAAAATTGTTCATTTGTAATGAGGCATGTACATTGTACAATTGCTAGATATTGTGTCGTTTTGGTGCTGGAAAGGTATTAGTCTTCCGTTCTACTGCTGGAAAAAAAACGGTATTCGTCTGTCTTCAACTCTCTTTTCAGTATTACCAAGGAACTGTATGGGAGCCTAAAACCCAAACAGACAGGGGTTCTACAATTCCGGAATAATCCAGAAATCCGGATTTGTTGTTTTGGGAAGAATGATCTTTTCTGCACAAAATAAAAGTTATTTGATAAAAAAAATCAAAGAATTAACAAAGTTATAGTCATTTGAAGTTCCATAATCTGAATTTTAACAATAAAACAATGTTTGAAATCTAGTTAAGGTGTAGGGATGTGTGCTAATGGCACCCGAAACAGACTTGCGACCCGTTTTCAGGATTGGGCATTATGCCTCAGTAGAACCCCTGAACTGATGATCTATAACCGTATAATACACACAAATAGAACTGATTTTACAGTATGCTGCAAACTCAGAGTCTCAATGCTAATTAGTTCCTTAATGAATTACGCAGCTTTTGATAAAATGTTGTCTTGATTGAAAGTCTGCATCTCAGCTGTTATGTAAATACTGCCTGTATCAAACTATATAGTAGCATAAAAACTACAGGAATTCCTCCATCCCAGGGAATGCCCTACCATCCTGAATGAAATGTGCCTTGTTTGTGTATGAATATAGGGTTCTTAGCGCATGTTTGTTAGTGTTAAAAGTTACATCTTGGGCACCCATCGTCAATCGAGACTCTGAAGATGTTATAACACATAAAACGTTCATAAATACCAGGGTTGGTATTCAATATTGATCTTATTTACCTGGAGAATGAGGATAGTCAATCATATTGCCTGTTACTGACCAAGAGTTTGATATGACATGATCTTATTGGTTGTCCTTATCCTTAAGTCAAGTAAGATCAATATTGAATACCACCCCAGGTGTTCCACTAGCTTCTGAATGATAGAATCTGAAGTCATTTTGATACTTTTGACTAAATTTTACCATTTTATAGGCAAAATACCCATGACTTTAAGAGAAAATTACCTTTCAAACCAAAATCTTGAAGGTCAAAATGTGGCTTTCAAGGGTCAAAAACTCAAAACCCCAATCCTGAGTCAAATGGAACTCCTGAATGCTATTTTAGCAAAAAAAACTACCAAAAAAAACAATATCAACTAGAGATATATAAATTGGTCATATCCAGTGCATAATCATTATAATGACCCTTGAGGTTTAACAGGTAGTGAATGATAAAGTAATGATTTGAACCCTTTGCATGTTCAGTACAATCTCTCGAGAGTGGCCCTCTGTAGAGCAACAACCTCTGTAGAGCAACAACCTTTCTATAACAACACCATAAAAATTCCCTAGGCTGATATTTACTATAAATTTAACCTCTGTAGAGCAACAACCTCTGTACTGCAATGGCCAATATTGGCAGCTTTCAAATGGTGTTGCTCTACAGAGTTTTTGCTGTATAATCATATAACTTGTCTAAGGTTGTGGCACCACAGACAATCTTTCGTAAGTTCCTATCATATGCTGTATTGTAAGACCAAAAATAAAATATTGTTTGTTTCCCCTTCCCTACCAACCTAAGCAATAAAGTCTCTTGCATATACCAAAAATAATTTTGATCCTCAGAATTTTTTTATAAGAACAACTGCCTACCTACTCAACCCTAATTGGTAGGGCTGCGTACCGGTTTCCGATATAAATCCAATACCGGTATTTTGCGTTCGATCGATACATCGTATCGAACATGTCGGTCAAAACATTGATCAACAAAAATACACAACAAAATCCCCATTTACAGTTAAGTTTTCGGTAGTCTATTTGTTTCGTCTCAAAATGGTCAGGTCGTCGACGCAGCTTATGTCCGAGTGAATCTAATTTTCAAACAAGAACCTGCTTTGCAAACTACTCATGCAATTTAAACATGTGTAAAAAGGTCGTTTATCACATATCTCAAGCCTGACGTGATTGTGTTCTGCAAGTTAAATACATGTTGTGAGTCTGCAAGTGCCTATATACTGTATAGCGGGTATATTTCACGGAGGTCTAATTTTCGATATATTCGCGGTCAACATCGATAGTGCGAAATCTAAACCCAGCGAAATATTCACCTCGTAAAATAAACAAATTTAACAAAGGGAGACAATTCATGATTGAAAACCAACGTTGACCTAATGACTTTGCAAGAAGTACGTCGGTTAAGTAAAATACGACAATAAGACTTCGACTTATAATCAATTACAAAATATAATTCGAAATTAGATTTTTGTAAAACGTGTGTAAACTATATGCATGTGTATCAAATATCATATGTGCATCATGTTTTCACAACGTTAAAAGGTGTTAATTATAAGCAGGTGCATCAAATGTGTTCATTCAACGATTTTGTTTGCAAAACGTTTAAATGTTTGCCGAAAAAGTATTTGTTTGTGTACATTTTCTCAAGCCTGACGTGATTGTGTTCTTTAAGTTAAATACATGTTGTGAGTCTGCAAGTGCCTATAATTATACAGTAATTAGATCGTTAATTTGTCAAAACAAAATATCAAATGATATATCGAATATCGATCATTTTGTATCGATACAAATATCGTATTGATCATTTTAACTGATACGCAGCCCTACTAATTGGTCAGGAACAGGAAGGGGAAACAAACAATATTTTAGCCACTATAAATGTATAACGGGAGAGTAATGTTTTATGCTGAAAATAATGGCAAAAAATGCCTTGATGTTCACATGCAACTGTGAGTTGTAGATCAGGAAGCTCATGAAAATGGCAAATAAATATCTGTTTGATCTATTCAGTATAATAGACCCAATCTGAGGGAAATGTGTATGATATTATGATATTTAATACTGTGTATAGAATAGAATATTATTTTGAAGCAAGTTTTCATGTACTTCTTTCTCCCTTGAGGATTCTCTGTTGAATTTTGTTCTTGATGAAAATTAATAATTTTCCCATACTCGATCTGCAAAGAGTATTATAATTATAATAGTGTAGTTTGTGTGACAAGGGATGCAACTCTGGTTGGTACATTATACTCTATTTCTGTTAATTGTCTCCCTTTGATGAATATGAGATCTTGATGCAAATAACTGATATACGAGACTATCCATATAGCCAGTGATTGTGACAACAAAGTCAGACTGGGGTCTATTGCCTAAGCAAAGCACTACCGAGCGCCTTTATTCAGTTACCTACTGTTCAATCAAATATAGAAGGCAAGGATTACCTCCCGTGGAAAGCGCTACATACCGCTAGCTCGTGTTAACGGTCTCCTGGTACTTAGATCATAGTCATTAAATGTGATTAATTTTGTTTACATGTCATTCAACCATTTATTAGGCTGTAGCAATTAGTCAAGTGATCTACAGGGGTTCCATTTGACTCGTGAGTAGGGGTTTTGACCCTTGGAATTTCCAAAAAGCCACATTTTGCCCCTCAAGATTTTGGTTTGAAGGGTCATTTCCTTTTAAAATCATGGGTATTTTTGCCTATGAAATGGTAAAATTTAGTCAAAGTATCAAAATGACCCTTCGGATTCAGTAGCTAGCGGAACCCCTGGATCTAATGCAATTGGTATCTCACATTGCTAGGCACTGTACAGTATATGTAAGCTTAGAAACGATGTGATAAAATTAAGACAAAATGATATAAGATTCCAAGACATTCTGACTATGCATTGGTTGGAAATTCGCAAAGCCAAATCCAAGTTTGGCGGGCTAACAATGTGTCAGGAAGTGTTACTTTGTTTTTACATTCCTCAAAGGAGGAGCAATCTGGGGTTATAAGAACTCAAAGGAGGAGCAATCCGGGGTTATAAGAACTCAAAGGAGGAGCAATCCGGGGTTATAAGAACTCAAAGGAGGAGCAATCCGGGGTTATAAGAACTCAAAGGTTATAAGAACTCAAAGGAGGAGCAATCTGGGGTTATAAGAACTCAAAGGAGGAGCAATCCGGGGTTATAAGAACTCAAAGGAGGAGCAATCCGGGGTTATAAGAACTCAAACGAGGAGCAATCTGGGGTTATAAGAACTCAAAGGTTATAAGAACTCAAAGGAGGAGCAATCCGGGGTTATAAGAACTCAAAGGAGGAGCAATTACTTTGTCCATCCTTACTTTATCATCATTAGTTTGCGTATCCAGTCTGTCCGTAAAACATTTTTGTCAGAGCAACGTCCAACCTGCAGGGTGGCCACAGACTGGAAAACAGGGAAAATGCCAAAAAACTAATTCCATGCAGGGGAAATAGGGGAATTTCAAAATTGGGCAAAAATCACGGAATTTTCCCCAAAAAAATGGAGGAAATGTGTGTCTACTGGTAGTTTCTCTTCATGACTTTATTAAATAGGTCTATGTATTTCTTCAATCATGTTAGTAACATATATTACTGAGTTTGTTGGTGCAGGGTATGGCTATAAGGGAGGTTTGAGGCCAAATTTTCAGCTGTATCTGAGTTGCGAAAACAGCAAACAATCAGGGAATGAAAATAACCTTATCAGGAAATTTCATTCTTCATTTTCTGTGGTCATCCTGAGTCCTGTCATTTAATGAAACTTGGTGAGAAATGGCATAATGTACAGCTCTAAGAGATCTATACAAATATTATCAGCATTTTCTGGTTCAATGACTTTCCACATACTGCATTTACCATCCTTCTATTCTATCAAGGTTTTTGCCTAATTCAGTAAATGATGGCTTGAATTTGATTCTGTGTCTATTGAATTGGTTTCATAATGAACGCTGTTGCATGTATTGATTTTGTCTGGTTTGTTACAGTTTCTAAGGCCAGAGTTTTTTAATTTTTGTTACTCGGACTTTTTTGTGTAAAATGTCGGCAGGAGGAGGGAAAAAATAAATATAAATAACTCCCGAAATATAGCTTGCACAAGCTGTTGATGGTAGAATAGTCAATGACGGTCTGATTTAAAGCAATCAACACTCATCAACAGTGTTAGTTTTCAAGAAAACAGCCAATTTATCTTAAGACTAGTACACTGCAGTGAAACACTAATATAATACAACTTATTATTAACAAAATAATGAAACAATGCAGGTATTTTTATCATCAAAACATTACATGCAATTTTTTTTTCCAGTTTTTCAATTTTTTTTTTTTGAAAATGCCAAAATATTGGGCAAGAGGGTCCGAGTAACGAAAAATCGAAGAATTCTGGCCTAACTGGTAGAGAAAATTGTCTTCTGTTGTTGAGTGGTCCTCATGTGAGAACATATAGTTACAGTAGAGATGTGTCTGATTTACTAAGATATCTTGTTATTTGTCTGATTCCCTAATTGACCAAATGAAACCATCTTATTCACATCAGTAAATGGAGTGTTCTGACTTAATTTTACGTAGAAAAACTTCTAATTAAATTCCATTTTGTTTTGTGTAGAATTGTTAGTTCTGGCTGCTGCATTTATTCCAAGTTCTATTGGTGGAACAGTGGCCGAGTCATTAACGTTCTCGACTATCAATCTGGAGGTCCCTGGTTCGAATCTCCAACTGGCACTCGAAATTTCAGAAATGCTTTTCAGTGTTTCCAACCCAACTTGAGATAAACGGGTTGAAAAACCCAGAGGTAGTCTTGCATGTATCAGTGCTATACACCAGGCAAGTTACCCGGTAAACAACCAAGGAGTCTATTCGGAAAGGATTCCTCGTATTGCACAAACTTTATATCTCTTCCCTCGAAGCCAGAGGTCATTGGCCAATTCAGGCAGGGACAAAACTGAATGGCCTTGAACCACGACTGTCTCAGTAAAAAAGTCACTCAGTTAGTCGACCACAAATAAACCCCAAAACTGTCATAGCGCTTGTTTAATAACTGAATATTAATACAGCAAATACAGTGTTGTACAATTCGGACTGTGTCTCAATGTTCAGTGGCAGACATTATATTGGGGATTCTTTGAGAAACCAATTGATTTTATTTCTGCTTGCAAAAAAAATCATAGGCTATTACATTGATGTGTGAGAGAAATTTATTTTATTAACGAGTTCTCTGAAAGACAGTCTGACAATTTCTGATTGCTTGTTACTTCTAGGATATGTTGGGCCAACTCGCATGTGTCAAGATTGCGTCCCGTATTTTGTTTTCCGTAGTTGCTTATTTATTGCTACTTGTGATAGGTATTGATGTCTATTTGATTTGCGTGTGACGTGGACTTCGGGTTGACAAATTGGACATCTTGTATGTTGTTTTACTTACTTGGTTTTATACAGTCCAATCTGTCAAGAAACACTTTCTTAGCAGATATTGTTACTTTATGCAGCTGACTTTTGTTATCTACCCCCCCCCCCCCCCCCCCCCCCCCCATCTTTGATAAGGGGTACTATATTCTGTCTGTCAGTCAGTTGACCAAATGGTTTCTGTTCAATTACTCAAGGACTCTTGACCCTAGTTTCCTCAAACTCTAATGGAGGTTGGTCATTAACAGTCGATATTCCTATTGATTTTGAGGTTACTAGGTCAAAGGTCAAGGTCACTGTGACCTTCACCATTTCTGACTATTGGGCTGCCTTAGTGTGGGGGGAATACATGTTTTAATCACTTTCTGCTGACTAAACAACAAGAAAAATGACCACGGTTGTCTGTAGTTTGCCAATCATCGTGGAGAAAAAGTGCTGGATCTAAGGTTGGGAGCACAATTGTTTCTTGGGGTTTTAACTGCTATTGGTGCAGCTATAGCACGGATAAATTGACCTTTATGCATGAAATAATAACAAGGTTCTTGCGTTGAATATATAAATTTCTGCAAGCAAATTGTGCAATATCGGTCCTTTAAATTTGTGTTGGTATTATACCACGAGCATCTTCATGATGTTCCCACTTATGAAGACATACATCCGGGTTTATAATTATAGACAATATATCAGCTGTTAAATTATACTTATAGAAGGTCAAGGATTGTGTCAAATTATCTGTACTTTAACACTACACAAGTCTGTTTGTGAGTGATAAGTGATCCTGAAATGGTTGCTAATCATCAGGGGTGTCAATTTTCCTGATTTATCTGGAATTCAGGATTTATCAGTCCTGAAAAAGCAAAGGCTCCTGTCTAAAATAAAAGTAATTTGATGAAAATATCTCAAGAAATGGCAAAGTTATGGTAAATTTAATCTACTCTTAAGGATTCTGTCTTAAGGATTTTCTTTTATACAAACTGAGTTAATTATCGAAACAATGTCATTGAAGGCCTCTTGTTTGGTAAAAATGGTCGGCTGCATACAGTCTTCCTGCTTTTGAATTTGGCCCTGTTAATCCTAGAAGAAAACATATTACAAACACTAACCTATGCTCGTAGTATCACATTACGTTTCTCAGTAAATTATCGATATTATAGTCTTGGTTACTAAACTTATTTTCAATTATCACCTTCCTGTCCTTGTTTATATACGGACAGTCTGAGATTTGTAAGTAGCATCATTCTGGTGAGATCTAATGTTACGTGATGCGTCAGCTGTGTAATATTGGAACATTTACCTCACTTTTACATGCTATATATGGATTTTTGTTCTAAATTCATTTCACGTTTTATACAGTTAGTGTAGAATGTTTTGATTGTGTGTTTTTCTTCAGCATTTATACTCATCAATAATTCACATAGAATAGGGACCTTATAATTGCGATGTAATATTTATACATTCATGTGATATTTGGAACCATGATAAGTAAGCTATGTGGAATGTATATGGACATAATCTTACAGTCAGGTATGAGCACATTGTGTAATTGGACTGTGTGTTATAATATTCACAGACTTTGTGTAATATGTTCACGGAATTTGTGTCCATGTAATATGTTCACAGAATTTGTGTACATGTAATATGTTCACAGAATTTGTGTAATCTGTTCACAGTATTGTGTATTATATTCACAGTATTTGTGTAATATGTTCACAGTATTGTGTATTATATTCACAGAATTTGTGTAATATGTTCATGGATTTGTGTTATTATGCTCGCAGACAAGACTTAGTGTAATATTTTCACAGACTTGTTTAATATGTTCACATACTTTGTGTTATATTGTAACATATATATGAGCCAGTCTCCAGGAAAACCTGCTATTTTGACAAAAATATTTATTTTGAGATTTTCTATAGCTTGAAAGAATAATCTTAATTAAGCAAAATACAAAAGAAATTGTGTTAATATCTTGCTTTTTAAGGAAGTTACAGCTGTTTTTGTAGTGTCCCCTTTCGAAGCTTTTTTGTGTGACGTCGTAAACGTCATTCAAACGTTAATTGATGTAACTATAACACGTATTTCATAATTACACCGTTTGATCAATTCTTGACATAAATTGTTTAAAATGGTATCACATTTAAGCAGTATCTTTTAATTTTTTAAATATTTACCAAAATCAAAATTGTTCGCATTCAGAGAAAGCCTACTATTGTTTTAAACAACTGACTCCTCGTTTTTCTCACTATGAGTACTTTTCCGAAATTGGTCACCATAGCAACGAAGTATGTGATTTCGACTCAATTCATGGGAAAATTTAAAGCTAAGGTATAGTACTATATGAGTAAACTACATAAAATAGAATCAATGGATAAGTATTTTTTTCTTATATTAGAGCTTTTACATACCTTGTTACATAATGGTAATTACATAATGTCATTATAGCAGGTTTTCCTGGAGACTGGCTCATATATATCCTACATGCATAGTTGTTGACCATTGATATTTTCTTCATGTATCTTACAGTTTGTCTGTATTCTCATAATATAATACAGAGAATTTGACATGAACCTCAATCATCTATTTGCATATAATTCATCAGCTAATACCAGCTTGTCTATATTTCAGTGTAGCAATACCATGTGGCTTTTGACTACAGTTACAAGTAGAAATTTGTAAACATTGGAACACAAATATAGTCATAAGTATTTTATTTCTTCATCGATTTCTATAAAATATACGCCACGCTAAGGGGAAACGCATTTGCTTTCCATGCAATATAAGATCTTTTTCAGGAGTATTACCGATTTTTCCATTGCCCTATGAAACCTACACGTTCCACGGTTTCACAAGGTAATTGACAAAACGGCACAGTCGCTGAAAAAGATTATATATTTCATGGAAAGCAAATAATTGTCTCCTTAGCGTGGTGTATATTTCATAGAAATCGATAAAGAAATAAAATATTTATGACTATTTATTTTCCAATGTTTACAAATTTCTTCTTGTAACTGTAGTCAAAAGTCACGTGGTATTGCTACACTGTATTTATAACCCTGGTTGTATGATTTCATAAGCAGGAAGTATCATGAAGACACTCTACACTCTGTAGGTATAACACAAACACAAATCTTAATGACCGATATTGCACGATTTGCTTGCAGAAATTAATATATTCAGTGCAAGAACCTTGTACATGTTATATCATACATAAAGGTTTGCATCAGGTCATTATAACCGTACTATATTCATTCTGCACCAAATGTGTCTCTATATTCACCATAGTCTATATAAGTATTGATTGTACATTGTTTCTTGATAAAACATCCTGTATTGGAACTATTGTATAATATACATGTGGTGCTGCTTTGTCACTAGATGGTTTAACTGACCTATGTAGTCTGGTGGGGCTGCTCTGTCACTGGATTGTTTAACTGACCCATGTAGTCTGATGGGGCTGCTCTGTCACTGGATTGTTTAACTGACCCATGTAGTCTGATGGGGCTGCTCTGTCACTAGATTGTTTAACTGACCCATGTAGTCTGATGGGGCTGCTCTGTCACTAGATTGTTTAACTGACCCATGTAGTCTGGTAGGGCTGTTCTGTCACACGATAGTTTAACTGACCCATGTAGTCTGGTAGGGCTGTTCTGTCACACGATAGTTTAACTGACCCATGTAGTCTGGTAGGGCTGTTCTGTCACACGATAGTTTAACTGACCCATGTAGTCTGGTGGGGCTGCTCTGTCACTAGATTGTTTAACTGACCCATGTAGTCAGGTGGGGCTGCTCTGTCACTAGATTGTTTAACTGACCCATGTAGTCTGGTAGGGCTGTTCTGTCACACGATAGTTTAACTGACCTATGTAGTCTGATGGGGCTGCTCTGACATTACATGTAGATAGTTTAACTGACCCATGTAGTCTGGTGGGCCGCTCTGACATTACATGTAGATAGTTTAACTGACCCATGTAGTCTGGTGGGGCTGCTCTAATACTAGATTGTTTAACTGACCCATGTAGTCTGGTGGTGCTGCTCTAATACTAGATTGTTTAACTGACCCATGTAGGCTGGTGGGGCTGTTCTGACACTAGATTGTTTAACTGACCCATGTACATGTAGTCTGGTGGTGCTGCTCTAATACTAGATTGTTAAACTGACCCATGTAGTCTGGTGGGGCTGCTCTGTAACTAGATAGTTTAACTGATCCATGTAGTCTGGTGGGGCTGCTCTGTCACTAGATTGTTTAACTGACCCATGTAGTCTGGTGGTTGGAACAGCCACCTCAGGATTTGTCAGGTTACTGGTTTGATTCCTGGCTGCAACCTTCCTAGGCTGAAAATGTGTTGCAAATTATATTACATTATGATTTATCTCATTGCTTGCTCCGTGTTTAAGGGTAGTTCTTGGACTGGTTGACCATAATACGACTTGGTTTTTTTGTCAATTAAAAACTGCTGGGCTGTAGCTGTTTTAATATGATGTTCAAGTGGTACTGGCACTGCTGGGTAATTTTCAAAATGGAAGTCATGTAGTGGCTAAGGTTCAAATAACATTTAAGCAACCTTTCAAAAGCATATAATTATTCAAGCGCTGGAGTACCTATCAAAATCATATTCAAGCGCTGGAGTACCTATCAAAATCATATTCAAGCGCCGGAGTACCTATCAAAATCATATTCAAGCGCTGGAGTACCTATCAAAATCATATTCAAGCGCTGGAGTACCTATCAGGAGTACCTATCAAAATCATATTCAAGCGCTGGAGTACCTATCAAAATCATATTCAAGCCCTGGAGTACCTATCAAAATCATATTCAATGGTTTGGGTAACCCCTGGCGCAAATCTTTACGAACAGAAAGATAATCAGCAGTCGATTATTCCGGTTTCTCGTGCATGAAAAGGTTTGTTGTTTGTGAGACCTCTCCGTTATCTAGCTTTCAGAATGCTTAAAATCGCATCCATCACGTAAGCTTTTTTGTTTGTTCCGATTTGCATTGAATGGTAATTGTATTGCTTTTGTGCCAAGAGTGATGAATATCATGACGTTGACCATTGATTTAAACCAGTCTCTGAAAGGGAAGCAACTGTTGGTTAGCTTTGTTTGCAAGTTAATTGTAGTTTGTATAGATTACCTCCCTTTTCACACCGGAGACTTTACATGAATTTTGTTGGAAATGGTCTTCTCTGGTACAATAATCACTCAATGTTTAGTTTCAGAGGTTCCACTAGCTTCTGAACCTGAAGGTTTTCGAATCCTTAAGGAACCTGAAGGATTACGAATCCTTTAGACTAAATTTTACCATTTTATAGGCAAATTGATTAAAGTTAATCCATAATTTTAAAAGAAAATGACCCTTCAAACCTTAATCTTGAGGGTCAAAATGTGGCATTTTGGTTATTTCAAGGGTCAAACTCCCGAGTCAAATGGAACGCTTGTAGTTTAAATTTTGTTCTGATGAATAAGTTTAGTTGTTTGTTTTTGTCTCTTTTAAAATAAAAAACAACATTACAGAGCAGTCAAAGCAGCTGATAAGCAGCATTTGGGTTAATTACCTAATTAGAGTTTGTTAAAAAATAGATTGTAAACGAGGGAATTAAAAAAAGTGAAATACCCAAAATACTTGAAAAGTACAGTACATTTACCCATTTTCCAATTAAAATTCATCAAAACCAAACAAAACTGAAACTTGGGTAAAAAAACCAAAACTAATACTAAAATTTTATCTGATATGATTCTGATGTGAATAAAGAAGGAGTTCTGGTGAACATGGCTGGTTTTACTACCCCTCTGTTTCTGGGTCAGTGAAACTAAAAATAGATGTTAAAAATTATCATCTTCTGAAAATGCCTGTACCTTGGTATTTTGCTTGGAACAACATCATTTTAATAGAGGTGCTCTATGTAGATTAGTCAAAACTTAGACCCCATCACCAGGGTCACCTGCTTTCTACCGAGTTATTACAAGGCTGTCCTTTCTGGGATAACTTCTAATAATCATCGTCAATAATGCCCATTGTCTTCATTTATTGGTAAATTTATCAAATCAATATTTGCTGTTAATAATTAATATAATAATATGTTATACATGTAGTAAGCATCACTTATTTAATGAACCGTAGAACGTTAATTACACCAATGAATCATACCGTATTGTCATGCAAGGTAACAATTACACGGCTGCCATTACTATTGTCTACGGGGAGTTGATATGTAAATATTTTAACAAGTACATACAGGAGTCGTTTGTGATGTGCCGTTTGTTATAGTAACATCAATAGATGCGTTAATGACAAATTTATTATATGCCGCCAGCAACATGGAATATAATTTATAAATATTTTCCTCGGGAGTGGACCACTTTTTACAGTCAGTGTTTATACTGATCTTGTATTGAAAGTAGGAAGTCTTTATATGTACATGTACAAAATGTATACTGAATTTACTAATTACAATGATAGGAACCTAGTGACATATTTATTATCTCCCCTGAGTCAGACCAGGAACTTTGTGACGTATTTATTATCTCTCCCTGTCAGATCAGACCCTTCCCAGAACTTTTTAAGGTGCTGGGGCAATGCTGGGATTGGTGCTTAAGGAAATAGACAAGAACGGATAAAAGGTTTTAGAAGAGAAAAACGTACCTGTCCAATATCCATAATTTAAAGGTTGATATAATCATTTTACAATAAACAAGCCATTATAAACTGGTCAAATAACACATAATACTGACCAAAATTATAAACACCCATAGTGATTTATAGACACCATAAATTATTAGGATTTAAGGCGTTGGAGAAAGCTTTTTCTGGCTTTAAGGTGCTTTGGAATCTGAGCGTCTTCAGCCCCTGGGGAAGAGCCTGAGTGACATATATATTGGCTCCCCTGTCAGATTATGCCTATTATAAGTAAGGTAGACTAATAAACATAATTGGTCCAACAAGTTTGAATCATCAAACTTTATTGTCTTTCTCTAAATCTTTGATAGAGATAATCCCTCTTAAAATCTCCCTTCTCTTAGTTTACCGATACAGTCCAGGAAAACCGGCTAGTAGAATCTGTCATCATTGTATATAACCGAAAAAATGTCGAGGAATAGCGTCAAACTTGAATAAACAAAGATAGTTACCTAAGCCAGGTGGAAGTAATTGAGCCACCAACAGACCCTTAATTTTAGGGGCCAGAGTTACCTGAAGTTAACTCTTTGTTTGACCTGGTTTTGTTGGAGTTCAAAACCTGAAGGGAAATATATGTACAGAAGTAGGTCTGAAAGTTCTATTTTCATTTTTACGGCTTTATTTGCTTTTCTCAGGCGCCAAACTTATGAACGGGAAACTTAAAGTTGTGTAATATCCTGTTGTCTCTGTATTTGTAAAACTTCTCGGATGCTCAAAGGTGTCTGCTGCACTGCTATTGTCTCGATGTTTGATAGATGATGTCTGTATAATAATGAGTTATGAAATATAGAATATGTGAATAGATCAGAGATTTACAGGGAGTGCAAAAAGTTTCTTCACATATCGTTCATTCATTTAAAGGGAATATTTACCGGTGACTTAAACTTTTGTGTAATAGTTCTATTCGGCATCGTGATTGCATTCGCAACATTTTCCCCGAAATTCCCCGTACATTTACCTGTGTACAACCGATATTTCACGTCCATTGTTATACCTGTACGGAAACTTACGGAAATATCTCCGGAAAAGTCCGATGTTAGAAACGAAGCGTGTGACGTCACAATCGTGCTATTAACAAGATGTCGGACAGCGAAGTTCTCCGACTCAGCTAATTTGGGAAGATAATATACGGTCCCTGAGCTAATGAAACGATAAAATCTTCGGATACAGATTATGATGGCAATGATAATATTTTGCCGTATCAATTCAAACCTATTATTAATAAGGGAAATCATAATAACGGCGACGAAGAAATCTGCCAGACATTCACACTGTAAATATCGCTGACCGCATTGGCTACACGGACTGGTAATTGACCTTCCTGTCGATTTTGATTGACAGGTGACGTTAGCCAATCATATTGCAGCATTTCGGCTACGGTTTATTGGTTTTTGTAGGACACAAACTAAAATCAATGGAAATTGTGCAATATTTAATAAGCATTATTTCATTAATAATGAAGAAATTCTTAATACATTGGCACGTTTAGAAACTAGAGAATTTCAACTTAAATTGGTTGGTAGCGATGCCATGAAAGTAATTTATACACTAAATAAATTTTATTAAACCCTGAGGGCCTCGGAAGTAAGAGAAACATAATTATGTATATTTTCTCAAATATAGTCTGAGTTTGAAGCAATATCATTTATATTTTTAAAAAAAATGACAATCACATATTGAGAAACAAAATGCTTCGTCTTTAATTTGACTCTTTTAAAATATGTCATTTAAAGCCCTAGACTCGTGAAAGTATGTTATTGTTCGTTATAAAATAAGAACTCATAAATCCCAATTAACGAGAATGTGTGGATTTTTCCATAAAAGCTGGTTTTATAATGTTGAACATAATTATGTTGGTTTGGTCTATGTAATAGTTAAAGCGCTCTTTAGTTGATATCATTGCTGTACTCAATTGCATTCAATCTCTAAAGCATAATTATAAAAATATAGATTTTAAATTATATGTAAGGTCTAAGACAATTTAAAATCATGACGGATCGATGTAAGTTTATTTGAAAGTATCTATAGGCACGATAATACAGACATTCTGTGTATATCCGTGCCATAGGCCAGAGTACTGTCACACATATATAATATTATGTATACATTACTACAAATCGTATATAGCAACACTATCTGACCTTGCGAAAACTGCAATCAAAGTAACTGGTGACACATTGTTAATTGACAGTAAACTAACCAGCAAGACACCGCGACCAGTCGTAGATCATAGAACCCCGACTGATTACCGCGGGATACCAACCTAAGCGATATCATCAAAGAATATAACACATTGGAATTTTAACTGACTTATAATCTAGGACTTACATATTTAGTTGTGGTATAATGGTGCATTATAAAATATGTGTAGCTCAAATTATTGTACTTGACCCGACATTTATAACGTTATGTTATAAAACGATTATGTTTTCTATTGATAACGCGTGATTGTACATTGGTAATTAGTTTATTTGTTAACTGCCAATTGCAAACCATGTACACATATTATACATATTACGGAAGTTGCAATTAAATACAACCTTGTCACTCTGTTGCCAGCAATCAACAAAATGTATGTCACTGCTAAGCGATAGAGCACATGGAAAACACCAAAGATTCTTGCGTATTCTTTGATAAACACCAATAAAAACCCGAGGTAGAAAATCAGGAGATTGGTCTACTATACTATTATTTTAAAAAATTTATGCACATTTGAATTTGATTATTAATGAGCACACTAACATACTGACCGGGTGCAAACGACGAAAGGCTAGTTTATGGAATATTTCTTTACACAGTGTATATATGTAAAAAAAATATATGGCTGGCTTAGCAATAGAAGATAGTAAGTACTATTTACGACCTTATAAGACTCATGCATATTTAAAATCTGCACCACGAGGCGCTTCTTATGAGCCTATTTTCATGAAAATCGGAACTGGTCTCAGACACGGGTTTTTTCTTGTTTTCTCAAAATATTGATTTTGTACTACAACCTTTTAATTCTAAGCCAGCGATACGTATTAACCCATAAAATCAATTATTTTTTACAATAAAAGATGCTTCTCTCAAGACAGGTAGTTAAATTTTCCCGATTTGCACAAAACTATAGTGATTGAAATCAAAAGAAACATTCTGTTTGAGCGACAGATTAAACTGCGAGTACCGATTGTGACGTCACAGTCAGATTTTACGAAGCTATACGAACGCGCTTCCGGAAATTTCCGATATCAGCGGTATCGGAAAATGTGCACTACGCGTATATGATTAGTCGACATAAACATCGTAAATACTCGTAAAATATCGGAATTTTCGTTTCTGATGTTAAAAATAGACATTTATTGACCTAAATGTATAATGGAAACAAAGTCAGTCAATAGTCCCTTTAAGATTTACAGGGTGTGCAAAAAGTTTGTTCACAAATTTTAATTGATTTATCATTCGGATACATTGTTGCTAAGCTCAGTCACAAAAGTTCCAACATACTGATTACTTTGGAATTGACCTATAAATACCCGATTCCCCCTGACATCTGCCTTCGTCCCTAGTCCAAATAATTAGACATAAACAGCAGATTTGAAGAATGTTTTGACATGAAATCCGCTTTTTAAGATAATAAAAAATGATAAAAAAATGTCAAAATAAACATAAAAAGTTAAAATTGGAAAATGCGAAGTTTTTCTAGAAGAGCTACTTTGTCCCCTGAATAAATGAACAGCAAAAAAAGAACACTTTCTTTAAAACACAGCACTGTGTACCTAGATATATCTACACCTTCTGTGTAGCACAGAGAATTTGATTTGATCCTGACCTTTATGCATGAATATATTTCAGGGTTCATTGCGTGGAATACATAAATTTCCGCGTGCAAATTGTGCAATATCAATCCTTTAGATTTGTGTTGGTATTACATCTCAGGGTCTTTATTAATTAGTGATATTTCCCACTTATGAAAACATACAACCAGGATTATAAATGTAGTCAATATATCAGCCGTTAAATTATGCTAATAGAAGTTTGAGGATCGGGTCAAATCTTCTATACTATAATACTATAGGCATTTACCCATTGTGAATGATGTTGAGTTGTTGATTACCAGGTACCGGTAAACCAACTGGCATTTTAGGTACACTATCTCCCCCCCCCCCCCCCCGCCTGTAATCTCAGAGACCAACTTGTAATTTAGGCATGATGATTGAAATGAAATTCCATCTCATTCAGCAGTTTGCTTACTACTGAAAGTTTATCTGACCCTGGTCGAAAAAAGCAATATGGCACAGCAATTATTATTTTCCTGTATTATTTCCATGTTGAACTGTCTACAGGTGAAAATAGGAAACATTTAGAAGATTAGATGCACTGGAGTATTTGCAGAATTCGTACCTATGAGATCTCCTCCAATCTCACTGACTAATCCTCATTTGAAATATCTGTTAAAAAGTTGAGCTCATACTATATAAATCCCTACATTATCGTTCCGGTCTTTTAACCTTAATAATAGTTATAAATACCGGTTATAATTAAATGACTTTATTTTAAGAGTTCAGTTAAACCTCTGTAGAGCAACATCTTTTGGGAGCTGCAAATATTGACAGTTGCACATAGGTTGACTTGTTGCTTTACCGAGGTTAAGTTTAGAGTAAATATTAGCTTACGGAAATATTGACCTCTATGGAAATCTATTTGAAAGTGACAATATATTTTCTAGGGATTAAACCATGATTGAGTCTAATTGATGATTGATCAAATGACCTTGTCATTGTCGATCATCAATTTCATTTGACCATAATCGATTATCGCTATTTAACTAAGGGAAGTAACTGCTTGAACCCAAACCTCTTTTTTTCTTAGTTCATGGAATATGTTTTTTCTTGAACTCTAAGAATACAACACAAAATACTTAATGTGAAAATTCGGTTGTTAATACTCAAGACATGAAACATCAATTTGCTAGAGTATTTTTTTCTAATATGCCTTGTCTGCAAGACTGCATGCAAACAAAAAGAATCAAGGTTAAGTGCATCATGCAATATTGGATAATATAATTAATGATTGATCGAAATGACCTGTCCCATTAATTTTGATTACATTGAGTTGTGTTTTTGGTCCGATTATGAAACCCTGATACATTTTGCTTGCCTACTTACTGCAGGGGTGTCAATTTTCCTGATTTGTATGGAATTCCCGAAAGAGCGATGGCTTTTGACCAAAATAAAAGTTATTTGATGAAATTATCTCAAGAAATGGCAAAGTTATGGTAAATTTAATCTGATCTGAAGGCTTTTCTTTAAAACAAACTGAGTTAATTATGGAAACAATGTCATTGAAGGCCTCCTGGGCCGAACTTAAAATATTCTTGGTTTCCCCATCCCGACCCTAGCAGATTTAGAATGGGTAGGTAGGTTGGGTAATTTTTTGGAATTGTTTCAGTATGATATTTAATGGTCTAGACATACAAATAATGAAATTTAGAATTAACTCTAAGGTGAAACAACCTAAAATTTAATGGTAAGAAAGAAGCCAGCAAACAAAAAATAAAATTTTCACTTCCAATTTTTAATAAAAAAAAAATCATTTCAATTTGGGCAATAAAATATTTTGCGTAGGGCCCTTTTTTATCGGGTAGGTAGGGGATGGGGAAACAAACAATATTTTATTTTAGGCCCTGTTTGGCTAAAATGGTCTGTCGCATATGATTTTCCTGATTTTTAATATGGCCCTGTTGACACCTCTGTTACTGCTGCAGTTTCCCCACTTGATATGCTGCATGCATACATTCTCTCTGCCTTAGCTGCCTCCTCCCGTACTTACTGTGCATTTAAACAACCTGTTGATTGCATCGTGTCGGTAAGATTGTTTCCGATATCCCGGTATATGTTGCCCTGTTTGTGTATTGATCAGTAACAAAGTTGATGAAAGTGAAGAAAAAATCTGTCAGAACTGCAGGCATGATTGTTTCTGAATGGAATCAGCCCGCTGTTAAAGTTTGTAACCTGTATAGAATTAAAGGTTTCATTTGAAACACTGGAGAGTTCTCTCTGGTTAAGTTGAAGTATTCAGGTCGTGATTCTGTCGTCATTACTGTGGGGTGCTTTTATGAAATTATTGAACTGGATTATGATTTATTGATGTTTTTAATGAAAATGTTGCAGGAGACAGAGTAGTACGGCTGGAGTGGGCTTGTTGTCGATCATTGGAAATCCTTTTGAAAGTAATAATAAAGTTAGCGTGAGGATATATATATGGTGAAATGGTTGTAGAGGAATGTGACTTTAAGTTTACCCTGGAGTATATATTGTGTTAGTATCTATCAGTGACATTGCTGGTTTAGTTACAATTATTCAATATTGTTGTTGGAAATATTGAAGAGAATGAAAATAAGTCGTAGTGTTACTGTTTTGGTTCACTTAGGTGGATTTAATATGATAAACAAAAATACATATACACCAATTTGAATGTATTTGAGCAAAATTTGTTGAATATTGTTGTTGGAAATTAGTGAATGAAAATGAGTCGTAGTGTAACTGTTTTGGATGTCTAAGGTGGATGTAAATTAATATACAAAAATACCTATACACCAATTTGAATGTATTTGAGCAAAATTTGTTGAATTTTGTTGTTGGAAATAAGTGAATGAAATTGAGTCGTAGTGTTACTGTTTTGGTTCACTTAGGTGGATTTAATATGATAAACAAAAATACATATACACCAATTTGAATGTATTTGAGCAAAATTTGTTGAATATTGTTGTTGGAAATTAGTGAATGAAAATGAGTCGTAGTGTAACTGTTTTGGATGTCTAAGGTTGATATAGTATTATGAAAAATATATATACACCAATTTGAATGTATTTAACAAAATTTGTTGAATTTTGTTGTTGGAAATTAGTGAATGAAAATGAGTCGTAGTGTAACTGTTTTGGTTCAGAGCTAGTGATGTCTATTAAGGTTGATGTAATATAATGAAAAATATATATACCAATTTGAATGTATTTTAGCAAAATTTGTTGAATATTGTTGTTGGAAAAAGGTGAATGAAAATTAGTAGTAGTGTATTACTGTTTTGGTTCAGAGCTAGTGATGTCTAAGGTTGATGTAATATAATGAAAAATACATGTATATATACACCAATTTGAATGTATTTTAGCAAAATTTGTTGAATATGTTGTTGGAAATTAGTGAATGAAAATAAGTCGTAGTGTAACTGTTTTGGATGTCTAAGGTTGATATAGTATTATGAAAAATATATATATATACCAATTTGAATGTATTTGAGCAAAATTTGTTGGATATTGTTGTTGGAATTAAGTGAATGAAAATGAGTCGTTGTGTAACTGTTTTGGTTCAGAGCTTGTGGTGTCTGAAATTGATGTAGTATTATAAAAAATATATATATACCAATTTGAATGTATTTGAGCAAAATTTGTTGAATATTGTTGTTGGAAAAAGGTGAATGAAAATGAGTCGTAGTGTAACTGTTTTGGTTCAGAGCTAGTGATGTCTATTAAGGTTGATGTAATATAATGAAAAATATATATACCAATTTGAATGTATTTTAGCAAAATTTGTTGAATATTGTTGTTGGAATTAAGTGAATGAAAATGACTCGTAGTGTAACTGTTTTGGTTCAGAGCTAGTGATGTCTAAGGTTGATGTAATATAATGAAAAATATATATAAACCAATTTGAATGTATTTTAGCAAAATTTGTTTTTTGAATATTGTTGTTGGAAATTAGTGAATGAAAATGACTTGTTGTGTAACTGTTTTGGTTCAGAGCTAGTGATGTCTAAGGTTGATGTAATATAATGAAAAATATAAACCAATTTGAATGTATTTTTAGAAAAAATTGTTGAATTTTTCCAGGTATAAAATTTGTTGGCAAGGAGATGTGTAGTAATTTTGATACTGAATAAGTTTAATAGTGATACAGAAAATAGTTATATAGTGTGATGTTGGCCAATAATTGAAGGATTTTAAACGATGTTGGTAGCATGCTGGGTTTGATATGGTTAATACTCGAGTATAATATACGGGTATGTGATGTCTCTACGGATATGTCTCTCCGGGATGGTGAATCATGGTGTAATGTGTTTTATGGAAATATGAAATAAATTAAATTATGATTTGCGCTGTATATGAGAAAACTAGATTATGATGTCTGTGCATTTTGTACTTGTAACTTAATTGATTGGATACAATGCTTCTACAGAAGCGAGGGACTTGCAGTATTGTCAGTGATTTTTTTCGCTTCTTTGGGAAAGGGTCCGGGTCCGTTCAGATTGGGAATTTTCGCGTCGTGACAACTTGAAATTGGGAATTTTCATGTAGCAGAAAGGCCAAATAAAACAGAAAAAGAGATTACATGTGACTGTTTACTGGTTTCTGTAAACTGTTATAAGCTTGACCCCTTGTCAAAAATGCTCATAACTTTGTCATTTTACGTCCGATTTTGAAATTATTTTCTTTTAAATGTTCATTGGGAATTTCTCCCTTCAGATATGGGAAAACTATAGCCTTTTTCAGATTGGGAAGGTACCGTTTACCGGTAGCAAACAAAGAAGGAAAAAAATCACTGATTGTACTATTATGATGTTACGACAGTTAAAAGATAGGAATATTATTTAAAACATTATCGCAGATATGCCGATACAAGTGGTTTTGTTGGTTTTTGTGATAATTGAAAATTAGTAAAGATACATGAAGATAATCATGAAAGTTTGTGGAAATTAGTAAAGATACATGAAGATAATCATGAAAGTTTGTGGAAATTAGGAAAGATACATGAAGATATCATGAAAGATTGTGAAAATTAGTAAAGATACATGAAGTGATAATGAAAGATTGTTTGTGAGGATTATAGTGTATCAGAAAAGACACTTCCAGGCTTCTAAGGCTCCCAGACTTCATTTTCAATATTAAATTTATTTGAATATTTGGAAACAGATTGATATTTAGAAAGTTCAATGTACCCAGTGGCATGATTGAAAAATGTTGGATTTATAGCATGTTTTAGCGTATTCTATATGCGTAAAGTTTCTTGTAGCTTATTTAATGCTAAATGATAAAACTGGTGGGTTCACTCTGACCAAACTATGTTGAGTACATTAAAAAGGCTATCATTGCCTTATAGAAGAACTAAAAGTGACAGTTCATTCTTCGGTGGAAAGAGGCGCTCACGTAAGTCTTAGCTACAACATACTTGTGGTATTAGCTACAAACATACTTATGGTCTTAGCTACAACATACTTGCAGTCTTAGCTACAAAATACTTGCGGTCTTAGCTACAACATACTTGCGGTATTAGCTCCAAACATAATTATGGTCATAGCTACAACATACTTGTGGTCCTAGCTACAACATACTTGCGGTCTTAGCAACAGCATACTTGCGGTCTTAGCTACAACATAATTGCGATCTTAGCTACAACATACTTGTGGTCTTGGATGACGAAATGTGCAAAAGTTAGTAGTACATGTTACACATTGACTATCGCAACCTCTCTTATATTAATTATTAATGCATGTCTGTAAGTTCTAGATCTTCTCCCCCCCTCGAATCCCCTGGCAGGCCTTGGGTTACACATTGAGCAGATTAAATTGACCTCTGGTCAGAGTCAGATTAATGAACCAGCATAAGGTTGGTGAATTAAACGGTAGATGCTGTTTGTGAGAATTACCAGGGGTGTCAATATTCCTGATTTATCCCGAATTCCAGATTATCTATCCTGAAAGAGCTATGATTTCTGATCAAAATAAAAGTTATTTGATGAAAACATCTCAAGAAATGGCAAAGTAATGGTCAAATGAATATTCAATAAAGGATTTTATTCAGTACAAACTGATTTTAACATGAAAACAAAGTGGCTGATTAGGCCTCTTGTTTGGCAAAGACGGTTGGTCTCGTAGGATTTTCAGGATTTGTGATTTGACTCTGTTGACACCTCTGAATTACAGACACAGGTCCTGTCGACAGAAGCCAGTCACCTGGGATACATCCAATGATGCTACTTTCAATGATATATATTTTGTATTCATGTCATCAGATATTACAGGGTCCTACAGTGTTAAGCACAAAATAATAGTTATTCTATTCACCAGATTCGGCCAATGCAGTCTGTCACTGTTACCCATGTTTGTACTTGGTCCCTTAGCTTCAGCCTCTGTTGTTGTCTTTCATCTCCTTGTTCACCTATCTTCTTCAGATTATCTCTATAGCTGGCTTGCTATATTGTGTTTGCTTTCTACAAAGATGATCATTATAACGAAATAAACAAATGATTTAGTTTGAGCGGTGGCCGGTTAGACGTACATCGGGCAATTAGGATGTTAAATGTTCCAGAACCAGGTACATCTTGCTGTCTGTTGTACCTGTGGTTTGTTCTTTTGAAAGAGAAAAGTGTATACAATTAAACCAAGTTTGTGTACAATGTCTGACCTGAGATTCTACCTCATCCCCTGCTGGTCATCATGCTGAGTGTATACATATCACTTTGATTGAAAGGCCGGGAGTGTGGCATACCAACAGTTGCTTGCATTTAAATCAGCTCCATTATAAAGGAGATCGCCTAGTCATATGCAAAGTGCCAACCGGCAGTCTGTTTGATGAATGAACTATAAAAACTGCCTTTACCAAATGACCAATAGCTAGCTGGTAGGCATAAAGATAATATGAAGTCAGACAGGGAAGGCACCTCTGAACTTAACCAGCCGAGCATACAGTATTCAGTATTTGAATATCCCTATATACTCAACTGTATATTATGCTAAATAGCCTGTGCTAATTAAGTAAATGTACATTGTATATATACTACTTCATTAATATTTCTTTCCCTCGAAACCAGTGGTTATGGCCAATGAGGCTGGTTCAAAACTAAATGACCATGGACTCACGACTGGTCAAAGAGGCAGGGAGAGAACCGAATAGATGATGCACTCAAGACTGGCCAATGAGAGATATGACCACGCACTACGACTGTCTTGGTAGAATGCAAAAAAAAGTACAATTATCTGCAAGTTTCAAATCATTTATTTTGTATACATACTTAATAATCAAGCAAAACTTGGTAATAATTGCCGTATGAATAATTGATATTAAGACATTAATTGTAGTGAGAACATACTTTTCCTACAGCGTAATTATAATTGTACTTAGACAAATTAACATGGCCATTGACTTCTATTAGCATTTAACATTTCACTTAACTGGCATGTCTATAGTTATTACCTGCAGCCTACAGAGGCGGTGGGTATTATTGGAGGCATTAAGCGATTTGGCCATGAAGGAGCATGTGACCAGGTTATCAATGCCTGATTGGCTAATGTGTCAGTCTGGCTTACAAAATTCAAATGAAAGGAAAGATTTTGTAAGAATGTCGTGAACCAGACTAATTCAATTTTCATGCAGACCATGTTGCTGCGGTACACCAGCACCTAACAGCCAGAATTGACCTTCCCCAGCGCCTAAATCATCGTATGGTGTCTTTAAATCTCTATGGGTGTTACTATTATTGGCCAGAATTGTGTTCGTTGAGAGATAAAAGCTTGTATTATGTTAAAAGTGCTTAATTAATTCAGCCTTTAAATTATACATATTGGTGTAATTAACTCTTCTAAAACATTATAGCTATTCTGATCGATCTCCTTTAAATCCTTATTGCCCCCAGTGCCTTAAAAATATCTGAGGAAGGGCGTAGATACGTTACATGCATATAGGGGTGTCAATTTTCCTGATTTATCCGGAATTCAGGATTTATACTTTCTGAAAGAGCAATGGCTTCTAATCAAATTTGAGGAAAATATCTCAAGAAATGACAAAGATATGGTCAATTTAATCTGCTCCGAAGGAATTTCTTTAGTACAAGCCGAGTTAATTATGGAAACAATGTCATTGAAGGCCTCTTCAGGGCTCTTGTTTGGCAAAAAATGGTTGGTCGCATGCAATTTTTTAGTTTGGCCCTGTTGACACCCCTGAATTGTAGGAACCTTGTAATATATTCAAACATATAGGTCAGGATCTAGGTTAATTTTCGAATAATTGTTATACTCTGACCCTCCTCCCCCTGACAGTAAACATGTAAATGAAACCAAATGTTAAAGTAGATAAAATGTTCCTTGTTTTCTACTAGCAGTAGTTACTGTAGTATCATCTGGCAACTGACATACGGTTGAGTAACAATTCACTTTGACATTTTGATTCCGGGTCTGATATATGAGTTATCAGGAAGATAGAAGTCTATGGGTGGGGGTCTAGATTATCTCGCATGCTTGTTAGTGCCACTGATTGGCGTTATAAAAAAGCTATAATATACATGGATTAGATTTCATTGGCTTTTTTGAAACTTTCAAGAAGTGTTTGTGTATAGATGCATCACGATCAACATTATTACTTTTAGGTTATCATAGTGCCATATAGCTTGATGAACTTGGTAACTACATGAATGGGAGTGAGATTGTGCAGAAAGAAAAGTTCTAAAATTGTCCAGCATGACATAAATATAATTACATTGCCCAATTATCAACCATAGCCTCTTAGAGTGCAGGAGATTCTCTATTTGATCTCTGGGGCCGCATTATGACAAAATAAAATGGTTCCAGAATTACCCTTGCTAAATGAAGGCGCTCAGCGTAAAAGGGAAACTGCATTCTCGTCACTCATACTCTTACAGATAACATCAGAAATGTCGAGAGTGATTATTATAAGTTAGAAAAACTTGTTTCGCAATCAACCTTAAATAAATTATTAAATACAATAAATAAGTAAGTGGAACTAAACGACTACAACAACTTAAAGGCATAAATAAATTTGTATAATAAACTAAACATTGATTGTGCTTATTGATTGTCTGTGAAGGTTGATGCAGTATTTGTACATGCTAAGCAAAATTGTCAAACTAAATTTTGCCATACAAATAGACCATGCCTTGATGTTTCTGTATTTACTTACTGTGAGAATGCATTCATTCGTTAATCACTTGTACTTTCTATGCTGCATGCTTGATGAGTCAATAAACATGCTTCCCATGATGCTGTGGAATTTACAAAATGATGAGTTTTTACCATCAGCGTAATTATGTTTCTGTTTTGAGATGAGACTCTCGAGGCCATGTTGTACTATTTGTGGAAGTGGGTCAAATGTGCTGGAAGTCTGAAGAGTGTGACTTTGCGTGCCGTTGAGGTTTATTCTCCTTTGGACTGAATTCAGTCTTTGCCAGTTCAAATCTGTGGAATAGAATATGACTTAGTTTGCCATTTCCTGACCACTCAAACAGTGCCAATTAAAAGTATTCTTTCAAACATGAGACTGTGTGTCAGTTGACTGTTTATATATTACCATTGTTTCAATGAAAGGTTTACAGTCTACAGGGATGTCAATATTCCTGATTAATCCTGAATTTCGGATCTATATATCCTGAAAGAGCTATGATGTCTGGCCAAAATAAAAATTATTTGATGAAAATATCTCAAGAAATGGCAAAGTTATTGCAAGTTTAATCTGCTCTGAAGAATTTTATTCAATACAAACTGAGTTAAATATTGAAACAAATGTGGTTGAAGTGACATGAAGACCTCATGTTTGGTGAAAATGGTCCGCCACATATGATTATCAGGATTTTTAATTCGGCTCTGTTGACACCCCTGAGTTTATGATGAACTTGTACCATCTAGTATTTGTATATATACCCAATGATGTCACACCATTAATCTAGTAATAATACAAGTTTATTAGTTACATATTATACAAATTTTACAGATTTATTTCCTTTACTACATTTTTTCGTCATTTTTTATCAGAACATCATTTCCTTAAGCATGCTGACAATCTGATATAATAAGTTGGAATAAAGTGTATAAAATGTTAGTTGATTATCTAGGCCAGAGTTTTTTAATTTTTAGTTACTTGGACATTTTTCAGAACAAAGTCCACAAGAGGAGGGATAAAAATAAAAACTCCCAAAATATAGCTTGCACGAGCTGCTGGTGGTAGAATAGTCAATGACGGTCCTATTGAAAGCATTCAACACTCAACTACAGTGTTAGTTTTCTAGAAAACAGCCAATTTATCTTAAGACTAGGACACTGTAGTGAAACACTAATATAATAAAACTTATTATTAACAAATTAATGAAATAATAATACAAGGCTGGTCCATTGATCATCAAAACTTTATATGCAATTTTGTTTTTTTCCAGTTTTTTAAAAAAATTTTTTTGAAAATGCCAAAAAATTGGACAGGAGGGTCCGAGTAACGAAAAATAAAAGAATTCTGGCCTTATGGAAGTTGTGAGTTGAATCTTTCTGTGAATGAAGACAAATATCAGCATGGTGTTTTTTCACTTCCCACACCTGATCTAACTACAGCTGTGATAACTGTTTCATGCTGACTCCTGACTGATTCGAAAGATTATTATATTTTAGTGAAGTATTTTTTTCCACCAGTCCACGTAATACAGGGTATGTTTAATATAAAGTCCAGTTTGATGTCAATTTTCCCTTAATGTCCAGTATTGTGTCAAGTTTGGTATAATGTTTCCTGTGATGTTCAGTTTGATGTCAAGTTTCCTGTTTTGACCAGTTTGGTGTCAAGTTTTCTGTCATGACCAGTTTGATGTTAAGTTTCCTGTCTTGACCAGTTTGGTGTCAAGTTTCCTGTAATGTCCAGTTTGGTATCATGTGTTCTGTAATGTCCAGTTTGGTGTCAAGTTTCCATTAGTGTCAAATTTGATGTCATATTTCTTTGATTATGTCCAGTTTGGTGCTGAGTTTTCATGTTATGTCAGTTTGGTGTCATGTTTGCTGTAAGACCAGTTTGATGTCAAGTGTCAAAATGTTGCTAAATGTAAATACTTGTATCATTTCAGATTCCTTTGTAAACAGTCAAGAATGGACGTTAAGTCGATCAGTTCCAGATTTAAAACTTGTAAGTATTGATTTCAAATTGTTTGTTGAAAACTTTAGATATAGAAACTGTAAGATTTAACAACCACTATGTCTGACATTATTATACAATTATACACCTACATTGGGGTTGATGAGATGCAGAGCTAGCGATGCAAGATCAATACCTGCATTGTGGCACGTTTTAGCTCTGGTTTAAATGAGAATATCCTCTAGATGTAGAGTATTCTGTCAGTCATCCCAGCCTGTCAAGAAGTCAATAAAATAAGATGATTTGACAGTTTGCCAATGAAGGAAAAATTGTCCGCTCATCAGTTTACTCCCAAGAAGCCTTTCATGGGGGAGTATATAAGAGTCATCAATACTGGTATTTTGTAACTGCGGATCTGTTGTTTGGTAAAATGTAAGTTGGTCTCAGGGTCTCCACTGGGCTTCAGAAAGTTGTAGCCTTCTTATTTGAGAAACTGCCAAATTGAAGCTGAATTGCTATAATTTAGTTACTTTTCAATTAAATTCTTGCAGCCGTTTCCAAAAATCTGTAGCCTAACCCTTGAACTTGTAGCATACCCTCGTGGCGATGGATAACATCAGGAATGAGGTGTCGAGAGTGATTAATATAAGTTGGAAAAACTTGTTTCACAATCGACAATAAAACATTAGTATAAACTAACTTGTAGCATTTTGCTACGTTGGCGAATGGCAGAGGAGCCCCTGGACCGTCTGTTGCGGAAAACTTATTGGGGTGAATAACTTCGAAAGTTTTATAGAGATTCCAACCAACTTCATACATTTGATTACCATCTAGTCAAGAGCATGTGTGACACAGTTTTCATGTGCATTGATCCAGACATCACATAAGAGTTATTGCCCTTTGACTTGGATTATTTGTTTGACATACAAACAGCTATTGCAGGGGGGGGGGGGTTACACTAATCACATGGGTTTGTGTTTATTTTGCTCAGATGTTGAACATTAGAAGATTATGAGTGGTTCTTATCCTGTTTTCCCAGTGTACCCTCGGCTATGCTCTACTGTATATTCCAAGATTTCTTCATAAGATGTCTCAATGTTTATTGAACTCAAAGCAGCAGCGATGATGATGAAAAAATCCATTTTATGAGCAGATAAATCAATATCTGCATGCTGGCTGATGAATAAATCATATTTTTGTTGCTAATCATTCTTGGTCTTTGCTTGATTAAGAGAATTGTCTGCCGACATGTCTCGTTCATCATTTGCATAAAAAATATGATGGTAGAAGTGAATAAAGATGGAAAACTAAGTTTATTATTGGCGGAATATTAGTAATTTTGAAATACGCACATTAATTGCACTGGTAGATTATCATGTGATCACCAGGGGTGTCAATATTCCTGATTAATCCAGAATTCCGGATTTATCTATCCTGAAAGAGCTATGATTGCAGATCAAAATAAAAGTTATTTGATGAAAATATTTCAAGAAATGGTTAAAAAAAGTTATGGTCAATTTAATCTGCTCTAAAGGATTGTATTCAATAAAAAGTGAGTTAAATATGGAAACAATGTGGTTGAAGGCATGTTGTTTGGCAAAAATGGTCAGCAGCATATGATTTTTAAGATTTTGAATTTCGCTCTGTTGACACCCCTGGATCACTAAAAGACAGGCCAAAAATAAAGTTGTGTTTGTTACCCCTTCCCCTACCCAAAATATTTTTTGACCCTATATTGTATGAGAGTACGAAAACAAAATTTATTGACAAAAATATTAAAAAATAAAGTTTAAAAAAACAACATTTAATTTACTTACCTACCCAGCCCTAATTTGCCTGGGTCGGGAAGGGGAAACAAAAGATATTTTATTTTTTGCCTAATTGATTGTATTTTGTTGTAGGGTATCTTGGGTTCGGTACAGAGTGGGAAGTCGGCGCTGGTACATCGATACTTGACTGGTTCCTATATGCAGGAAGAATCTCCCGAAGGTTGGTACCCATCTCACATTAAATACTGTAACATCATAACACACCATTTACTTATATGTAATTTAATACCCTCTAAATTATTTTTCAACACTTCCGTGTACTTAAATATGTTAAACTATTGTTCCAAACAAAAATTTTGACCGATACAAAACCACTCTCATCAAATGAGTTCTTCATGTATTCATTTAGAGTACTTGTGTCATGTTCAGAGCTTTTAAGCTCGTTCAATCCCCCATTGAGGTCTGGCTCGAACCTGTGACTTCTGATTTAGGGATAAGACCATGGTCTCTGGCTCGAACCTGTGACTTCTGGTTTAGGGATTAGGACCGTGGTCTTTGCTACTACGACCTCTGCTGTCCACTTCGCCTTTGGTTTACGTGTAGTGACTGTGAAATAGACTTTGATTGATGATTAGAATATTCTATGCCTTTTAATTCAGGATTATTCAGGGGGTCGTACAATTTTGGAATAATCCTGAAATCCTGATTTGCTGCACTAGAAAGAATTCACTTTTTCTGCAGAAAATAAAAGTTATTTGACAAAAAAATTTGAAGTACTGACTGTTATGGTCATTTTGAATTTTATGAGTTGAATTTTAACATAAGAACAATGTTTGAACTTAGCTTTGGTGTAGGGATGTGTGCTAATTTAGCTTTGGTATAGGGATGTGTGCTAATTTAGCTTTGGTGTAGGGATATGTGCTAATTTAGCTTTAGTATAGGGATGTGTGCTAATTTAGCTTTAGTATAGGGATGTGTGCTAATTTAGCTTTGGTATAGGGATGTGTGCTAATTTAGCTTTGGTGTAGGGCAGTGTGCTAATTTAGCTTTGGTGTAGGGATGTGTGCCAATTTAGCTTTGGTATAGGGATGTGTGCTAATTTAGCTTTGTTGTAGGGATGTGTGCTAATGGCACCAGGAACAGATTTGTTTTCAGGATTTGGCATTTTGTCTCAGTAGGACCCTTGCTTATTACATAATTCAAACATAATAATGATTCAATGAAAAAAGACACAACTCAAAAAATGGTGTACAAAATGACATGTTTCGTTCAGTTAACTTTTTCGGGTTAAGTACAAAACATATGTATATGTTTGTCATCATTTATTATTTGCATGGAGATTTTTCAGTAAAAATAACAGTGAAAATAACAGTGAAAATATTGATTTTCTTTAAACGCTCGGTGAAATAAAATTCGATCTTGCACCAAAATCAACAAATTTCCTCTATTTAATACATATTGTTTTCAGGTGGTCGATTTAAGAAAGAAGTGATAATAGATGGACAGAGTTATCTTCTCTTGATACGAGATGAAGGAGGAGCCCCTGAAATGCAAGTAAGTCACCTACGTGCTGGGATATACATCTCCTGTTGTTATAGTACGGAGAATTTGACCCGTCCCTCGACCTTCCTTTAGTATAATTTAACAGCTTATATATTCACTATTGTCTATACTTATAATCCCGGTTGTAAGTTCTCATAAGTGAAGACGCTCAATGTGTTATACCAACACAATTCTAAAGGGCTGATACTGAAAAATCACAAATTTTCGCGATGGATTGATTTTTGCTATTTTCACGACGTTGGTTAATTCGCGAAAACTTATGTTTGTGAGCTTGTACATTGGTGATAAAACACTGGAGGTAACTCTTTCTGAAGTTTAAAACTTGCGATCATTTATCCTCGCAAACTACTTAAGAATAAACATTCGCAAACTTTTGACCTCGCGAAAATATGTGATTTTACCGTATTTTAGGACTTTTAGGGGGGTTTACTGTTCAAACTCTATGATTAAAGTACATAAACATGCATAACCTAAAAATACACATATACATAGACCTATTATGTATGTAAGTCTATAGATCTAAAGTGTTCTGGTGATTTCAGTTACCTGTCTTTAACATTATAATTACCTCGTTCAAGATGTCTGATCATGAATTATTAAATGAATGTTTCTCGGTAATATGATTATGCACGGAGATTGTAGATTTTCTATGCCTGGAGTAAAATATAAACTTTTTATCATCACATTTATTTTATGATTATTCACTTACAAAAAGTAATGACTTGAAGTCTTTGGTTCCCTGTAACCACCATGTATTGAGTTGGTTCCCTGTAACCAACATGTATTGAGTTGGTTCCCTGTATCCACCATGTATTGAGTTGGTTCCCTGTATCCACCATGTATTGAGTTGGTTCCCTGTATCCACCATGTATTGAGTTGGTTCCCTGTATCCACCATGTATTGAGTTGGTTCCCTGTAACCACCATGTATTGGGTTGGTTCCCTGTAACCAACATGTATTGGGTTGGTTCTGTAACCACCATGTATTGAGTTGGTTCCCTGTAACCAACATGTATTGGGTTGGTTCCCTGTAACCACCATGTATTGAGTTGGTTCCCTGTAACCAACATGTATTGAGTTGGTTCCCTGTAACCACCATGTTTTGAGTTGGTTCCCTGCAACCAAAATGTATTGAGTTGGTTCCCTGTAACCAACATGTATTGAGTTGGTTCCCTGTAACCACCTTGTATTGAGTTGGTTCCCTGTAACCACCTTGTATTGAGTTGGTTCCCTGTAACCAACATGTATTGAGTTGGTTCCCTGTAACCAACATGTATTGAGTTGGTTCCCTGTAACCACCTTGTATTGAGTTGGTTCCCTGTAACCAACATGTATTGAGTTGGTTCCCTGTAACCAACATGTATTGAGTTGGTTCCCTGTAACCACCTTGTATTGAGTTGGTTCCCTGTAACCAACATGTATTGAGTTGGTTCCCTGTAACCACCTTGTATTGAGTTGGTTCCCTGTAACCAACATGTATTGAGTTGGTTCCCTGTAACCACCTTGTATTGAGTTGGTTCCCTGTATATATATAGGGTGTAGTTATATCGAGACCTGGCCCCGATCTCCCGAAGCGTCTCAAGTAGAAATCTCAACTCAAATTGAGATTTTGTTAAAATCAAGAGTCTGAATTTGAGATAAATATGACGCTGAAACTTTCAAACGTTACTGTAATAAACTCAGAAAAAAATTTTGGTTTTGTTATACCAATTTTGAGTACAATTTTCGCATGGAAACTATATCAAACAATAGGTGACAAAATTTGAATTGAGATTGAGCTCAGATTGAGATGTTTCGGGAGATCGGGGCCTGACTGTACTGTTTTAACTAATCTAATTGAACGTAGTCTGTTACATTTCTTGTAGATCAAGATCTATCTACATTCTCTGTTATTTTTTCTATCTTTCTAGTTTACTCAGTGGGTAGATGCTGTGATATTCGTGTTCAGTTTGGAAAATGAGGTCAGCTTTCAATCGGTTTATCAGTACTACTTGAAGATGACCCACTTCCGAAATACTGCAGAAATCCCGCTCATCCTTGTTGGTACTCAAGGTAGGTAACTCTCTGTCTAAGCAGACTCGATATTGTGTAAAATTATCTCCCTTGAAGATATTGTCAGACTATATACTGTGAAGGTATGAATATTCGCAGTGGATTTAATTTCGTTGATTTCTCAAATGAACTAGATTGTAAAATTAAATCCCCTTGAATAATTTACCTAAAACATTTTGTAACAAGATATTTTGCTCTCATTATTTTAAATCCACGAATTTCAGAAACCATACAAATATCATTTTACAAAAATCTATGAAATTTTATACCCGTGAAAATGAATGTTTTACTGTAGTTTGTGTTCTGGTACTCAAGATACGTAACTCTTGTTTCATATGACTGGACTGTATGAAATTATCTCCCTTGACTGATGTGAATTTAAGTCAGATTCCATGTTTGAGTCATTTTATTTTAATAATTGTTTCTCAAGGTACCTACTTGCAATTGTTTGACTTGAGATATGTAAAATAATCTCCCTTTAGCTTGTGTGAAGTTTTGTCAGATTTCATTGTCGGGTTATTTTACTAGGAACAGGTTGCCAAATTTTGTTCATACTGTTAGATCAGAACAGTATCAGTTGATTTGTATAGTGTATTCATTAGAGTGCTACAATTTTAACACGACAATTTAAGCTCCATTTGGTACCTTTTCTCTACCCAAACTGTGTATGTTGCTCCACTCCACCAAAGGTATCATTGCTCCACTCCACCAAAGGTATCATTACTCCACTCCACCAAAGGTACCATTGCTCTACTCCACCAAAGGTATCATTGCTCTACTCCACCAAAGGTATCATTGCTCTACTCCACCAAAGGTATCATTGCTCCACTCCACCAAAGGTATCATTGCTCCACTCCACCTGATTATCTTTGCTTCAACCATTCAGCTATTTATGCTCCCACCCCAACAGGGTATCATCGCAAGAAACACTACTTAAAAAGATAATAAAAAATCGGACAGGGAAGGCAGCACTCAACTTAATCAGCTGAGAGCAGAAAACGTAAAAAAATCACATTCCAGAATTAGACAGCACAATGTCCAACACACTACTGAACCAGAAAATAAACTTACCCCTTTAAGCCCAGGTGTCAAAACATCGAAAACCCAAGTCCCAGCTGTTAAAAAGCTGAATGACCTAGTTTCTATAAAATATGTATTTTGAGTTGAATCAGCAAGCTCGAGTTCTCGTGTATATGTTATCACACAAGAACTGTGTGGAAAATAGACTTTTATTAGCATCATTTTTTATCAGGAGGCTCAAGGAAATTCTAAGCTTCGATAATATTGAGCTATTTTTATTGGCCTCTGGAAATTACCAAATTGTCGGAAGGAATGCTGATAGCTTGTTGCCAATGTGTATGAAAAAATGTGATAACTAAGGGCAGATAAAATCTGTTATAAGTTGATATAAGGGAGATAAGCCGTACTGTAATGATTTAAAGTTCCCCGATAAGTCTTATCTCTCTGTCTCGCCACTGTTGGGTGCATTACGCTAATGTGCACTTATCATAAGTCTTATTTTTGGCTGCATTTGAAATTTGTAAATGTGCAAATCTTGTACATTCAAGTGTTAATGCTGATAAATGTGTTGTTAGGGAGATACACAATTATATGATTGTGGTAACTGGTTATCTTGTGTTTCTGTGAAACAATGAATGTGTCGGGTCATTAAAGCAAAATACTTGATTTTCATTCTTGCTGATACTTGCTTTTCTAAAAATATTCAATTAATAAGAATGATGTATTTACATAGAAAAACAGCTTCAAATAGATATGCTGTTAAGCTTTAGCATGAAATTAATTTAATGATTCTTCTTTGAAACTGTTTTCCCATTGATTGTCAAACAGGTCACCACACCTTACATCTATCACTCTTGTTATCTGTTTCCTGAAGTATCAGCTGGCTTTTGCACCATTGTACAGGATTGAACCATTGAACCCCCTCCCATCTTTGACGAGTGGGCATATTGCTTTGCACATGATGGTTTGTTGGTCCATTGGTAGACCAAATGGTTTCCCTTCAATAACTCAAGAACGCTAGACCCTAGCATCCTCAAACTTTACATGCAGGTTGGTCATCAACAGAAGATGACCCTTGTTGATTTTGAGTTCTGTAGGCCAAAGGTCATTTTTGGCTCAGTTTCTTGCATATAGTGGATAAATATTACCTTGGCCTTTTTTTCACCCTTAGCCCTTATAGGGGAAAAGGAACCAAGGCGGAAAAGGTGCCAATGTGGAAAAAAGGGCTAGGAAAGGAATGGAGGGTTGGGGGTAAGAATGGACTGGCCTAGTTTTTCCCCAGGGAAAACATGGAGGGGGGATTTATACTTTCTGAAAGAGCAATGGCTTCTGAAAATATCTCAAGAAATGGCAAAGTTATGGTCAATTTAATCTGCTGCATACAGTTTTCCTGATTTTTAATTTGGCCCTGTTGACATCCGGGGGGGGGGGGGGGATTTTGTCTGTTACATCGATACATGTGTTGTAATATTTTATTAAATTATCCAGACTAAGATAACTGAGATGTTACACAACAGACTTCTGTATCTCACTGACAATATCAACCAGAACATCAGAACATCATTAAAATTGTCCGGAAGTTACTGTCTATTTGATACATAACATCAACTGTGTTTGAAACATTCATTACATGATGTGCACACTTAGTGTTTATATGAATATATTCTACCTCAATGATGTAATATTATCATCAAATTATGTTCAATGACAATTGTGAAGACAATGGATCGGTCTAAAAAACCGCCTCCTCGATAGCCTAGTGGTTGAGCGGTCGCTTGGAGTGCGGGAGGTCTCGGGTTCGATCCCTGGCCGCGTCATACTAAAGAGGAAGTAAAAATGGTACCAGAAATTCCCTTGCTAGACGCTCAGCATAGAAGGGAAACTGGCTTCGCTTCTCTCATACCCTTGTGGCGATGGATAACATCAGGAATGAGGTGTCGAGAGTGATTAATATAAGTTGGAAAAACTTGTTTCGCAATCAACCTAAAATAAATTAGTATAAACTAAAAAAGATATTCTTACACAACCAGCGGTGTCAGCTATATACACAGAGAGGAAACCACAGTGTGCATGAATTGCAGATAAAACACAGCTATGGTTGAATAACTTCAAACTTTGTGCTATGCACTCGTGATTTAATTACTATGCATCCAAACTCGTGACTGTGCTTTATTTTACGATAAAACACTGGTACGTATTCATTATTTCTTAAGTAAAGATCAGACAGGGAAGGCTGCAGTCGACTGAAACATCGGAGCACAGAAAACATAAATACAACACAGAACACAATTACACAGCACAATGCCCAACACACAACTGAACGAGAAAATGAACATAACCACTGAAAGTCCCAAGTTTCAGCTATCAAAAAGTCGAAAGTGCAAGTCCTAGCTGTCAAAAAGCTGTTTCACTGACTACATTTATGTGCTGCTAATTGTGAGGAGACAGTACCCATTAATAGGGATGACATAAAATGCATTAGTTCTATGCTTGCACTAGATTATCCCCCATTTAATATCTACTTGCATGTGTGTAACACCCTGTTTTCAAGATCTTTCCAATCTGTGATTAATTCTGACTTCACCTAGTTACATTTTATGAAATGATAAATATCATGTTGAATAGTTTCTGTATGAGGTAGTTGTGTTGTTATCTTGTGTTTACCTCTGTCCATACTGATAGGGGAGACAGTGGAAGAAAGGTGGGGTGCATGACATTCAAGGTTCATACAGGCCTTGAAAAGTCCTTGAATTTGGTTTCAATGACATTCAAGGTTCTTACAGGCCTTGAAAAGTACTTGAATTTGGTTTCAACCTTGAAATGTACTTGAATTTAGTGCTACCTTGAAAAAAAGACAAACTAGTACTTGAATTGAACTGAAAATCCTTGAATTCAGGCAAACAGCCTTGAAAATCGATAAAAGTGTATGGATGTTGTCAAAATGGCACATTTGATATCTGTGTAAAAAATGAAACAGAAACACTCTTTTTCTCAAAAATTAAAATTACATAAATGTTTCTGGTATTTAATGAATTGAGCACAATCGGGTATTTACTATTCTTGTGTATGACGTCACTATAAATATTGTATAAAATGGCAGCGCATAATGGCATCTTCGAACAATCTAAGTTCGGGATATAATTGAAAAAATGCCTTGAAAATACCTATTCTATCTTGAAAAGTCCTTGAATAGTCCTTGAATTTGGGTGCAAGAATTTTGTATGAATCATGGACATTGTACAGTTTTAGTGACCTTAATGCATTCATACTTGTTGATATTTATCCAATCAACACCCAAATTTATGAGTACTGTCCAATCAGCTACCAGAGATTATAGAATCTCCTCCAATCAGCTCAGGCCTGGTATGTTTCAGGCTTGTGTCTGATTTCATGTTTTTTAAATCCTAAACTTTCCTTCTTTGTCAATATTGAAAAGTTGAGTTTTTGGCTTTCAACTTAGAAAGAGGGATTTTCAGGCTTGAGAATTATTGCTAATTACCAGACCTGAATCAGCATCGAGAGATTAAGCATTTCATCCAATCAATTCTCAGAGTTTTTAGCATTTCATCCAATCAGCTCTCAGAGATTTTAGAATTTCATCCAATCAGCTCTCAGAGATTTTAGAATCTCTTCCAATCAGCTCTCAAAGATTTCATAATTTCATCCAATCAGCTTTCAGAGGTTCTAGAATCTCTTCCAATCAGCTCTCAGAGATTTTAGAATTTCTTCCAATCAGCTCTCAGAGATTTTAGAATTTCATCCAATCAGCTCTCAGAGATTTTAGTATTTCATCCAATCAGCTTTCAGAGATTTCAGAATTTCATCCAATCAGCTTTCAGAGGTTTTAGAATCTCTTCCAATCAGCTCTCAGAGATTTTAGAATTTCATCCAATCAGTTCTCAGAGATTTTAGAATCTCTTCCAATCAGTTCTCAGAGATTTTAGAATTTCATCCAATCAGCACTCAGAGATTTTAGAATCTCTTCCAATCAGTTCTCAGAGATTTTAGAATCTCTTCCAATCAGTTCTCAGAGATTTTAGAATCTCTTCCAATCAGCTCTCAGAGATTTCAGAATTTCATCCAATCAGCTCTCAAAGATTCTTCCAATCAAATTAAGCAATTTAATTATGTGTTTAAGCATCAAATTAATTTAGTAAATCTGTTGACAATATGGCTTATTCTAGATATGGAAAACTTAAGACTTGCCAAGTAAAATAGGCTATTCCATAGAAAACTTAGCTCTGCCAAGTAACTGTGCGATTCCGTGGATTTCGTGTTAAAATTTTTAGCTGCAAGATTATAACTTTCAAAAGCTCAGATTAGAACTTTTACGACTAACTAAATGACAGTTTGTTAAAAATTGTAGCCATTTGATTGGTATTGAAAGTTGGGCTAAAAATAAACACATTAACTTGCATTAAATTACATTGATCTCTGAGTTTAGGATAATGAGTGGTTATGAGACTCTCTCTCTCTGTCCCTGCATTGTTTATGATGTAAAGTCGAGATAGTGGAAGCATGTTGGCGTACTTGTCTGCCAGATTCATATCATCTCTTGCATGCAAATAAATTGGATTGAATTTAAACGTTTTCAGTTTTAAAATTGTAATTAGCTGCGGAACATATTCATTGCTGTGAGGATTTATTTATGAAAACGCAAGTATATTAGTGCTATGGTTTTATAAACCTGTAGAATGTTGCTCATATTAGTTGTAATGCCATCCTGTATTGGTCAGTTGGTCAGGTATTTGTATATTACTAGCAAATTGGGCAGTAAAATATTAGTTTTTTGTTTTGGTCAGGTATTCACATTTTGGTCAGGTATTTTATTTATGTATTGGTCAGTTATTGGTGCTTACTTAGTTTGATTAACATCGTTATACCTGTAATTAAATGATCTGAAAGTCATTAATAAGGTGTAAAATAGTTGAAACTATATTAGTTAAAAACAGTGTTTAAACTGTTCTTTAATACGACCTTGGATCTAGAACGGTATACAGAGCATGTACCATATGTTTTGATTATATCATTCAAAGCTCGGTTGAAAACGTTGGACCATCTGTGAAATGTGTTGTTTTAATTAACATCTTGCATAGATGAAAATGAAATATGCATGTTTTCTCGAACGGATGTGATCTGTGACAGCTTATGTGGGCTGTTAGCTTCAGACTAAGAAATAACATGTTCTAAGGAATGTGACAAGCTGATGGACATATTTATGAACAGTGTTGTGAAAGGTTGTAAAATGTAAACAGATTTATTTTAAGTCGATTGTGAAACATGTTTTTTCTAACTTATATTAATCATTCTCAATGCCTCATTCATGATGTCAAACATCGCCACATTTGGGTTAGAGAGAAGAAAAGCCAGATTCCAATTTATTCTGAGCATCTAGCAAGGGAATACTGGTACCAGTTTTATTTCGTCTTTGGTATGACGCATCCTTGGATCGAACCTGGGACCTCCCGCCCTCGAAGTGGAAGCTCTACCCCTCTAAGGCTGTCAAGGCGTATTCACTGTTGATGTATTCTTTTTTCGTACGCCCAAAATGTTAAATCAGTAAATTCTGTAAAAGCAGTAAATGAAGTAAATGCTGTAAAAATCAGTAAATTCTGTTAAATCAGTAAATGCTGTTAAATCAGTAAATGCTGTAAAATTAGTAAATGTTGTGCTAGTGAAATATCCATGAGTCTGATGTTGGTTATCTTGATGCCATTGTATTCTCAACACTTGGTAAACAGCTTCTGAAATAGATTTGTGGATTTCATTTAAAGTAAACCTAAAAAATCAACATAAAAATTTTCTTTTGAAGGCAATTAAACAAATATGCATTTTTGGTGATTTTGTATAACCATAATGAAGCCACCAGGAAGCGTATAATTTATGGGTTCATTTTCAAGAATATTTTGTTCCAGGTATTTGTATGTAATTGGGTGTATATGTGAGCCAGATGTGGTGTTTGCTGGTTGTGCAGATGTATTGTTTGAGGGCTTTATCTGTCAGAATTGTGCATTTGTTTATTATTGTTTCATCAGAACAGGCATTGTTTTAATTATCTTCTAAAAAATGACATAATTTCTGAAGCTCACTAACAAATACCTCTGAATTAAGTTATTTTGCATAATTCTATGGCTTTGTTTGATGATCTTCTGTCTGATTGTATTGTCATGTTTTAGAAATGAATGTAATGTGTCATATTTGTTCTTGATGAACCATTCATTACTTCCATAGTTTTAAAGGGGTACTTAAACAAGCAGGGATGTCAATATTCCTGATTAATCCGGAATTCCGGATTTGTCTATCCTAGAAAAGCTATGATTTCTGACCGAAATAAAAGTTATTTGATGACAAAATCTCAAGAATTGGCAAAGTTATGGTTGATTTAATCTTCACTGAAGGATTTTATTCAATACAAACTGAGTTAAATATAGAAACAATGTGGTTGACGGCCTTTTGTTTAGTGAAAATGGCCAGCCGCGTACGATTTTCAGGATTTTTAATTTGACTCTGTTGACAGCCCTGCAACAAGTGTACGGGTGGAACTTTGGCAGAGTGATAAGCGCTTGATTACCAATCCGGTCCCTGGTTCGAATCTTGGCCGGAGCACTGGATATTTCAGAAATTCTTTTCAGTGTTTTACAACCCAACAAGAGATAAATTGGTTGGAAACCCTGACGTAGTCTGGCGTGTATCTGTGCTATATACACCACGTACGGTTAAAGAACCAAGGAGTCTTTTCGGAAAGAGTCTAAGGACTGAGCGCATCCAGATTCCTGATTGTATCACACAAACTTTGTGTCTCAACCCTTGAAGCCAGAGGTCTTTGGCCTATTGGGCAGGGATTAAGAACCGTATTGCATGCATGCACTATGACTATCTCTGTCAAACGCTAAAAAATAAGGACTGTTGAACTGTATTTATTAAATGTCATTAATCTCAGACAGGTGCAAACACCAGTACACTGACCATTTAATATCTGACTGAAGTAGTTTTAAATAGTTTAAAATTATACATGCCTTTATACGATTGACCGAGGACAACTTCTGTATTACTGCTTTATAATTGATACTAAGCTGTATAAACATAGAAGTGTATTTGAACATCATAAAGTATTAATTTCTTTTATTGCTTATTGATGTGAAGTTGTCGTTTGAGATGCTGTCAAGTTTGAGATTCTTTGAGTACGGTCTCATCATGAAATGTTTCAGCGGAAGTTATAAATTGCTGATAACAGTTTTATTGTATTAGATGATTAGGAGTGACCATATTGAGGATTATATAGATAGTGTAGTAGCTCAAGTGGACTGGTCTAATTCACTGTTTGTCTATTGAGCCAGTGTTCATTACAGTGCATGCATTTGGGATGCTATGATAACCAACCAATAATCCAGGGATAGTACGGTATTTTGTGTGAATCTTTTGAAATGGAATAGAAATTTGTATTCTTAATAAAGTGGTCAGTGTGGACATACCATGTAGTTTGTGATGTTAATTTTGGCTTACACCACATATATTCAGGCAGTTAAGTTGGTTTCGTGCAAAAACTGTGATCTTTTGTAGAAAACTTTTGAGCATAGAGGATGTCTTGTTAAGATCAGTCAAATAATGAAATAATTACAGTTGTTTTAAACTTTGTGTTTACATATATATATGAGCCAGTCTCCAGGAAAACCTGCTATAATGACATTATGTAATTACTATATGAAACAAGATTTTCATAAAGCTCTAAAATAAGGAAAAATACATATCTTTTGATTCTATTTTAAGAAATTGACCCATATAGTACTTTACCTTAGCTTTAAATGATCCTATGAATTATGTTGAAAACACATACTTCGTTGCTATGGTGACCAATTTCAGAAAAGTACTTCGATTGAGAAAAACGAGGATTTAGTTGTTTAAGACAGAAGTAGCCTTTCTCTGAATGCAAACAATTTCGATTTTGATATATATTTTGAAAAGCGAAACATAATTAGAGAATTTGGTACTATTTTGAACAGTTTATGTCAAGAATTGATCAAATGGTGTAATAATGAAATACTTATTTCAGTTACGTCGAATAACGTTTGAATGACGTTTGCGACGTCACACAAAAAAGCTCTGAATATGGACTCTACAAAAACAGCTGTAACTTCCTTAAAACTAAAGATATTAACATAGTTTATTTTGCAATTTGCTTATTTAACATTATCAATAAGTCAATATTTTTGTCAAAATAGCAGGTTTTCCTGGAGACTGGCTCATATATATACATTTTTACTTGCGTTCTGAGCCAAAATTTCTGTCACATATCATATGGTATATGTCAACACAGTGGTCTTATAACTCAATTTGGAAGTGGTCTTATTGTGAGTGTTTTCTTTGATGCAATGAACCTTGGATGCAGATTAGTGTTTAAATGCATTACTCAGGCAGTGTAAAAGGAGGCACTATCTGATACCATTTGTTCCTATCATTGTGTTATCATGTAATGTGCTGTTTTCACCGGAAGTCATTGTTTAATGTTGGAGTTGAGGTTTTTAAGTGAATTTCAACAGATTTTATTCTCAGTTGAAGGGTTTTGCAGTGCATACCAAATTGCTCTGAAATTTGAATTCTTCAAGTTTGATGCCCTAAGCTAGTGTATATAGATTGGTTTGCAGATCTGCAGCAAATTATCAACAGTTTGCGTACAGTCTAAGCTATCTTAAACAGCCTGTCAAGGAATATGCATTAATTGTGACTCCTTAATACTTTTAGCTGTTTAATGCAAGTGCATGGGTAAAATTTTTCAGTCTAAATACTGGTTTCAAATTTTTTAGAAATAATTGCACTGTACAGTTTAGTACCTTGACTAGCAGTTTTCAGTATTTTGAAAAAATTGAGCTTTAACGGGCATACCAGTGTATTTCATATGATGGCTGGGTGGTGTTTTGGTTGCTAAAGACATGTGGCTGCAATCTTGCTTCCAGTAAACTGTTGCAATGACAGCTAGAGGTTTGACAAACTTCCAGTAAACTGTTGCAATGACAGCTAGTGGTTTGACAAACTTCCAGTAAACTGTTGCAATGACAGCTAGAGGTTTGACAAACTTCCAGTAAACTGTTGCAATGACAGCTAGAGGTTTGACAAACTTCCAGTAAACTGTTGCAATGACACTTAGAGGTTTGACAAACTTCCAGTAAACTGTTGCAATGACACTTAGAGGTTTGGTAAACTTCCAGTAAACTGTTGCAATGACACTTAGAGGTTTGACAAACTTCCAGTAAACTGTTGCAATGACACTTAGAGGTTTGACAAACTTCCAGTAAACTGTTGCAATGACAGCTAGAGGTTTGACAGACTTCCAGTAAACTGTTGCAATGACACTTAGAGGTTTGGAAAACTTCCAGTAAATTGTTGCAATGACACTTAGAGGTTTGGTAAACTTCCAGTAAACTGTTGCAATGACAGCTAGAGGTTTGACAAACTTCCAGTAAACTGTTGCAATGACAGCTAGAGGTTTGACAAACTTCCAGTAAACTGTTGCAATGACAGCTAGAGGTCTGACAAACTTCCAGTAAACTGTTGCAATGACAGCTAGAGGTCTGACAAACTTCCAGTAAACTGTTGCAATGACAGCTAGAGGTTTTACAAACTTCCAGTAAACTGTTGCAATGACAGCTAGAGGTTTTACAAACTTCCAGTAAACTGTTGCAATGACACTTAGAGGTTTGGTAAACTTCCAGTAAACTGTTGCAATGACACTTAGAGGTTTGGTAAACTTCCAGTAAACTGAAGCAATGACAGCTAGAGGTTTGACAAACTTCCAGTAAACTGTTGCAATGACAGCTAGAGATTTGACAAACTTCCAGTAAACTGTTGCAATGACAGCTAGAGATTTGACAAACTTCCAGTAAACTGTTACAATGACAGCTAGAGGTTTGACAAACTTCCAGTAAACTGTTGCAATGACAGCTAGAGGTTTGACAAACTTCCAGTAAACTGTTGCAATGACACTTAGAGGATTGACATTAGCTTCGTTCTCCATGGCCCAAGACATCATTTGTCAATGTTTTAAATCAAATTTCCTTGTCATGTTATTAAAATGAACTTGTCATGATGTTAATTAAATGATTCTATGAAATCATGCATATTTTACAATGTTACACTTCAAACAAAACTTCATGGTGACATATTTGTATGACATGCACAACATATGGTTAAAGTATGATATACTGTCAACTCCTTACTGTTTGTTGGGGATAAAATTTTGATGATTCTCTGAATGCACATGGCTGTAAAATGAATCTGCCTCCTGAATAAACAGGTTTTTATGCCTCGGCTTCTACAGATGTGGGAGTCATATAGTGATTGTCCTGTCCGTCCGTTTGTTACTTCCATTGAAAATGTTAACCAAAACTTTCAAGTTCTAGAAACTCAAATATTTTCTAAGTCCTTCAAGGCATTGCTTTCAAACTTTGTATACTTGTTTACCATAAAATATACCTCACATTGTAAATGCCAATCACTATCCAACATTTCTTCAGAATTCATAATGGCCCCAGAATCGGAAATTGCGTAAATATGTAAACATTGGCTTTTGTTTACATTTTTACGCTCATGTTTAGAAGTGTTTACGTTATTCGTATTTTATTTGCGTGTTTGTACTCACTCATTTAAAAATAATTACGTTTTATATGAAAATTAATTGCGTAATTACGCAAATACGCAGCTTATCTGTAACTCTGGACTTAACTAATTATTACGGACAAGGCTTCCACCAGGGCATAAGCGTTTATTGAACGCAGTCACATACTTAATTCTAGCTATTTTATGCCCCCACCAAATATTGGGAGGGAGGGGGGCATATAGATTTGTTTGTAATCAAAGAAATTGCATTTACCATTTTCCATGAAATTTAAAATCCATGAAAATATCCATAATGTACAGTACATTGCTGATAGCCCAGGTGCTGACTATAGGCAATCAGCTAATTGAATTATTAAATGATAAGACTTTGAGATGCTGCTGAGGTAGAAATGAAAACATGAATGGGATTATGAACCATGAGGTGTTGGGGCATGAGTGTATTTACAGTGTTATGGAAGGTAGATAAATACACTATTATTGTGCTGGGTGTTTAGTCGGATGGTTATAGCATTTACATGCTGGATTTGTGAATGTGTGAAAAAGTCTCAGCATCACTTGACATGAATATCCCCCCTATGGTAAATAAGCTGTTTGTAATTATCACCAAGAAAGATGGTATAAATATTGTAAGATAATTGGGTTAAATTCCCTCAGCTAATTAAGGGCTGCATGTGCATTGCTGATCAATGTCAGTATGCACAAAATGCAACTTCTACATCAAAAAGTAAATAACAATTGGAACAGTGAAAACAGAAATTTTGGCTCCAAGAAATGTCCTTCGAGACCAAAAAGATTATATTTAGTCAGACAGGGAAGGCAGCACTCAACTTAACCAGCCGAGCACAGAAAACATTAAAAACACACAAAGCACAATGCCCGACTGAACCAACCGAGCACAGGAAACATAAAACGTGCACATACAAGGCACAATGCCCAACTAAACAAGCAAAGATCCACCCAAGTCCAAGCTGTCGAAAAGTATACAAAATTATTACTAGCTGAATGACCCAGTTGGGGAGATACCAGCAACTTTAAGAAGACGATGCAGTTCATCACCACATCTAAACTGAAGATATAAACAGTCCTTAAAGATAAAACGCAGGACAGTGAAAGATGAGCTTATAATCAGCAGAAATAGCAGAGAACATAGAAGTACAAGAACGAACAGCTAGACAAAGAGGAACACTGTCAACAACTTTTATAATGACAATTAACAACAACCTCTCTCTATGGTTGCCATCTCTTGAGCTGCAACCTCTAGTAACCTGTATTGAGCAGAAACCTCTAGAAAACACTTTTGAACAACAACCTCCGTAAAGTAACTATTTGTTGAACCTTAAATCTCTGTAGAAAAACCCTCTACTGCAGCAAAAGCTTTACTAAGTATCACCCGAATACTGAGTACTGTAAAAGCATTTATTTTTGCGAGGCTAAATTTTTGTGAATTTCTAATTTGGAAGTCGTTTGCGGGGGTTAATGTTTGCAAATTTCAAATTTCAGAAAAATAAAATTCTACTTTCTCGGCAATATCCCTAGTGCATTATTTAGTTGCCACGGCGTGATAATCACTCTGATAATTACGACTACGAAGTTCAACACATTTGAAGCTATTATGAACGTAATAATTTCACGAGCATCAATAGCGAAAATTAAACCCTTGCGAAATATTCTGCTTTTACAGTAGTGTGTCGTCTGGATGTTACACAATTCAGTGATGTATTTAATATCCGTTTGATATAATTAATGATGCAATCGTGTATATACATATAGGAATGGTGCATTAGTTAGCAATCGTGTATATATATGTAGGAATGGTGCATTAATTAGTCAATCTATGATGCATGCAATATCATCATATTTTGTCTGATCATCTCATACAAGCATTTTGTAACTAATATAATAGTTTCATGTAAGAATCTAGCCTGCTATGTTATAGTCAGCTGGTGCTATGTGGCAATCAGTTCGGTATGGTCTCCTGTAACGTTGGGTATGATGTCCCGTAGTTCTTAGGCTGTAAAGTAGCAAGCCACTTAAGTTAATTCTATGTAGAGCCTGGGTCCCTTATAGATACCAAGATAGATACATCGAGATATCCCAAAATGATAAAAACAGTTATGAATCAGAGTTTAAACATATGACGGAGTAACATAACCTCACAAACCAAGAGAGCTTTGGTTGGGATTAAAGTTCTTTGTGTTTGCATTAGAGTTGGAGTAAAATTGTTAAAATCTGCATGGAGGATTTAGTTTGGATTTAGAAATTTCTTTTAAAAGAAACAAGTTTTCTTAACCATCTGGAAGTAATTTACTACACAATGTTTATATCCCGTCCCTAGGTGAATGTTGGTGAGGGTTTAGGGTTTTGTTCGTATTTTGTTTGAAGTAGTGTTAAATGTTCGCTGCTGTGATTAAATGATAAAAACCATTAAGTTTGGAGTTTTTCACTGATTGGATAGCCTAGGAAGTTATGTAAGTTTTTGTTTTGTTTCTGCATGTATTTGGTTAAAGTGACCATGCAGCACAAATTGTACTGAATTTAAATGTGTTTTATTATTATGTTTAAAATCTTAATTAGGCAAGCATACGGTGAACATTTTTTGCTAGTTTATTTACATAATGTTCCAGGCTGTATGCGGTCTGTCATTGTAGATGGTCATATAATTAATTATTATTGTACACTCAGGTTCTGTAGTGTCTACAAAGTAAAAAATTTATTTAAAATATTTGGAAAGCCCTGTTTACATGAATTGATGTATATTATTATACGAAAAGCGGTACTTCAACATACTTTGATTGATGCAAACCTATGAAAAAGATAATAACAAATCGGACTCAACAGAAACGGCGCAATACGAAGGTTCTCGGACTGTATGCTGTATAGATCATAGATTGTTGTTACGAAATACACATTAATAAATGAATACTCATAGCTTGTAGATAGATAAACGTTCATTCTAGCACCGGATATTTCTGGTTAACACATGGTAAGGAAAAGATAAATGTTTTGACATAATCTGCTATTGCCATTCATGAACTGTGCCACTAGGTTTGGCATGATAAGCCGTATAAATCGATTATTCAGGTCAGTCACTTGTTTATACAAAACTGTTATTAAATTTGGAACGGGTGATGCGCCCTGTTATTAAATCCTAGCTGGAGCTCTGTATTAACATGTGAAGGACTTAGTGTCCATTAGCACTATGCTTACACATTTACTGTTTATAGAATACCATTTAACAGAGCACCTATATAAATAGGGTGCATTTCCTACATGTGGTAAATATACAATTTGCTGTAATTCAGTCAATTTCAAGTACAGTACAACCTCTGTAGAGCAACACCCTGTGGTAGCTGCTAATATTGACTGTTGTTTAGAGGTTGTTACTCTACAGAGGTTAAATTTAAAGTAAATATTGGCTTAGCGATATTTTAAAGGTGTTGTTATAGAGGGTTGTTGCTCTACAAAGGGCCGCTCTGGAGAGGTACTATATTGACAGTTGTTTAGAGGTTGTTGCTCTACAGAGGTTAAATTTAAATGTTGGCTTAGCGAAATTTTAAAAGTGTTGTTATAGAGAGGTTGTTGCTCTACAGAGGACAGCTTCAATGGAGTGGTACTTTAATATTGTTCAGAGGTTGTTGCTCTACAGAGGTTAAATTTAAAGTAAATATTGGCTTAGGGAAACTTTAAAGGTGTTGTTATAGAGGGGTTGTTGCTGCCTACAAAGGGCTGCTTTGGAGAGATACTGTACTTCATTGGCCACTCAGATCCCTTCTACAGATTATTTTCTTTTGAGATTTACAAGTAATTCCTAGGGTGAGTAATTTAAAGTCAGGAATGTCCAAGTTAATGTTGCCTTTAGATATGTGATGCCTACAGTAATTAAAAAGTTTCAAACATTTACCGTTTGATAATTTCATTTTTCCTGTGGGAAAAGGGACTCTAATAGATCACCGCAATTTTAATTTCCTGACACAAAAATTCAAAAAAGCAAAGCGTGAAATAAATGTGCATATAATGGGAACTGACTATAAAAATGTCCTATCTTTGACTTTGTTTGTAAAGCATTTGAATCACTTCTGCTTTCATCGGTAGATCTGGAAAGTTGTAAATAAAATGTGACAGATTTTATTGCATCAAACAAGTAAGATAGATAAATCAAAGATTTTATTCATGATGTGAATGTGGGTTTGGGATCTGTATTATACTACAGAGAGGAGGAATTGCTTGAATTGTATGCAGTGTGTATGCAGATAGAGATACATGCTCTACATCTAGTTGTTTCCCTGAGTCATCTTGGTGAAGATTGCCTGATCAAGTCTGCATGCTATAAAATATATCACGATCTAAAGATTTGTTTAAATGCATTCAGTATATGCAGTATATGTTGAATTTGTAGAAAGTTACAAATTTTATTCTGAAAATTTAGTGGCTAAATATATACTGAAAATTTATCATGATGTTATGAAAACTTTAAAAAAAATGATGAAAACCATTTATTTTATAAAAAACATTGAAAGAAATTCCATAATTTCAGTGGCCAATTTATTTTGAAAATTTATCAAGATTTCAATAAAAATTAATATTCCACCTTCCATGAAAATTTGACACAGCAATGTGAAGAAGTTTCATGAGTTCTTTGTGGAAGGGTAAGTAGGGGCCAGTGGGTTCAAAGCCACTGTTACAAAACAGTTTGTATCCCTGCTTGGTTGACATGATAATCTGGTTTTCATGGAATTTGCTTTTGTTGTTGACCATCACATAATACTCAGATGGAATAAATGATGATATCTATTCAATCAACGGATGTGTCATCAATATTCAACCATTAACTGGAATTAACATTGATGGGTGGTATTGAGAACCTGTATTCATTGACCATGTTATCAGAGATAATCTACTTATAATCTATACAATATTGTAATGAGTTATAGATGCCTTGAGAGACGTATCAATATGTCTATTGTCAATGGTATCGATCATCGGCTGTCTGTTGATGGTGTTACCCCAGGAATTGTGGCATATTTACATTGTGATTTTATTACTGGTCTCCGTGGTCTGCGGTCATGTTTACATTGTATCAACTTACCGCCGATATTTTATATGCCCAATATCTAGTCAATAACTCCCCCACTTTGATAATGACATTAACTCTATGGTTTATACCAATTTTGAGCGGACGTTTAGATGAAGGGAAGGCGGCATTTTCATACATGGCCTGGTATTTTTCAGGCTTGTGCCTGATTTCAGGTTTCTGAATCCTGAATTTTCCTTCTTTGTTTATATTGAAAAGTGGAATTTCAGGCTTTAAAATATGGATTTTCAGGCTTAAGAATGATTGCTAATTACCAGGCGGGCAACAGTTACTGGGGTCTGCTTATAAAACATGCTGGTGGCTGTTAAATACAGGTGGTATTTATATAAAACAGGGGGTTGTTTCTCTACCAGGTGCTGAAGGAATATCTGTGTATTGGTGCTGTTCACCTGGCACATGAAAAATCAAGTCTTTTCGGAAAGAGCTAGGGTATGGTACCCAGATTTCTTGTGCCACACAACTGCCTCATTCCCTGAAGATGGAAATCATTGCCCAAGGTGAAAAATCAGATGACCAAAGCACTTCTAATGTCCATCTCGGTCGAAATTGTAACCAACAAATAGACCACTTGACACATGTTTGATTAATTACAGGGGTCATACAGTTGAATAAACCGGATTATTTCTGCACAAAATGAATGTTATTAAATAAAAAACTTAAAAGAAATGACAAAGTTGTGGTCATTTGAAGTTCCATGATCTAAATTTTAACAATTAAACAATGTTTGAAAGCTAATTACGGTGTGGGGATATGTGCTAATGGCACCTGAAACAGACTTGCAAGTTGTTTTCAGGATTGGGTTTTATGCCTCAGTAGGACCCCAGGCCTGTTATTAGAATACTTTACCAATCAGCGTGTGTATAATTGGATCTATGATTGATTTGTTTTGCATTGGATGTGTGATTATTGCTGAACCTAGGATAATAAATTTTGGCCATTAGTACGGTTATACATTACCAAAGTGTCCTATTATTGATTGCTGTTCTTGTATATGGAATAAAATTGGGATGGTAATGTCATTCCACCCTCCGTGCTTAATCAATAAAGGCATCATGGTTTTGCTTAGAATTTGATAGCATGTAATAAATAGTATAATAAACAGTTACACGATAATGTCTAATATATGATGACTCTAATGTATTGTATAATAGTCCATATGGCCATCTACATGACTGAATTGATCCAGGAATTATTTGTGATGCTCTGAGAGGATTGGCGGTGAGCAATGTTTTTGCTTTAATTTCCAATTCATAATATCTATTTGGGAGTGTATCAATAAGGGATTGATTGGATTTATTGACAGCTTGTACTGAGTGGTGGTAAATTGTGATTGAATCTGATCATGTTTTATTCCTGATGAATTGTAAGTCAGTGTGGACACACCACATATTTGATTTATTTTTTGGCTGGGAACGCGAGTAGAATCTGTCAACACAAAGAACACTAATAACTGTTAGTATTTTGTACTTCGAGCAATTTTAACAAGTCATCCCCGAGTTTTATCCACGCAACTTGATAATTTTTAACAAATGGTCATGCCGTTCTTGTTTTAAACCGGCTAAAATGCCTTATCATGGATAGCAGTTGAGTGGGTTTCGGACAAAAACTGACCTTTTTCTGAAAAATATTAAGTGGCATGGATAGTACTCATTCTCAACATGGGTGTCGAGGATGTCTCTTTAAAATCGATTGTAGAATAAAATATTAAACTTTTTGTTGACCAATTTCGTCTTGCATTCTTAGCCAAAAAATATGTCACATACCACATGGTATGTCCACACTGTATGCATATGTTGCTTTGATTAAGCATTGGATTGTGTGTTGTCGTATCTTTGAACAGTACTCCCATCTAACCTGTCGAAAGCTGCGTTCCTCAAATGATACATTTAACATTGCTGCTTAAATGAGGTGGCTGTTTAATTCAAGTGTGTTCATATGAAAATTAATGATTAATTGGGATTATTGGGATTTTAAGTATTGTATTGACTGTTTAAAAGGGGTTGTTGCTTAATTCAGGTGACCTCTATTACTGTTTTGGCTATACATACTTAAGGAGGCTGTATTTTCAAGAGCAGTAATTGACACACAAGTGTTAATGTAATACAAGTGATAACTTATCAGTCTTTATTATAAATACCCTAAAATACACTTTTGATGAAGTATGAATTTTCATCCTGAATTAATAAGTTGGTAGGGATATATTCATACTATACTTCATAAGGTAGATTTAAATTGTGTTTTAATTTCCTTGTATTAAGGAACTCATGAATATCCAGATTAGGTATATCTAAGTATGGAGATAATGAAAAATTTACAAAATTCTTGCGTTCAAATATATCAATTTTCGCGAGTAAATCGTGTAATATCGGTCCGTAAGTGTTGTGTTTGTATTACACCTCAAGCATCTTCGTGATACAACCGGGTTATAAATATAGGCAATATATCAACAGGGGTGTCAATTTTCCTGATTAATTTGGAATTCCAGATTTTATCATTCCTAAAAGAGCAATGGCTTCTGACGAAAACTAAAGTTATTTGATAAAAATATCTCAAGAAATGGCAAAGTTATGGTAAATTTAATCTGCTATGAAGGATTTTCTTTAATACAAACTGAGTTAAGTATGGAAATAATATCATTGCAGGCCTCTCGTTTGACAAAATTGTAAGCCGCATACAAATTTCCTGATTTTTAATTTATCTTTGTTTAATTATTTTAATAGAAGGTCGAGGATCAGGTCAAATTCTCCATACTGTATCATGATCGAGTTGCATATAGAATGTCATCACACAGTTTCCATGTCATCGCACAGTTTCCTAGTATGTGACAGTAATCTATGAACGTTATAAGTGTGCATGTGTGGTCAGTGGTAAGCAGAACTTCAACTAGTATACCCGGTAACTTAACATTTCTTGGACTTTGACTGTTGTTTCCGGGTTGTGATTGGAAGAAATAACATTACTTGGCATTAGAAGTTTTCATGGAATCTATAATCTATTTGAAATATTAAACATGTATTTATTACTTGTATATTTTCAGATGCGATAAGTGAGAGCAATCCACGAGTCATAGACGACACACGGGCTCGTAAATTAGCTAATGATCTGAAACGTTGTTCATACTATGAGACTTGTGCTACTTATGGTCTTAATGTTGAAAGAGTCTTTGTAGATGGTAAGTTTATTTTTAATCTTTGACAAATTTTCAACAGTTTTTCAGTTCCGCTGTAAGTGTATAAACGAATCAACTTCCAGTAATCGCAATAATGAGTACACGTTGAATTGTATAGGATTGCAATAATGAGTACAGTTATGGAAAATCACCGGATGTTTCAATCACAAGAATGAGTACACATTGAATTGTATAGTGTCACAATAGTGAGTACAGTGATTTGGTTTATACGCGGTGAGTTCTGCTGGACAGTTGTTTGACCTAGCCAGTTTTACTGGACTTAACTATTAACCAGAACTTAGTAAATTGCTTGGTTCTGCTAGTAGCTCGAGCATCTTCACATGTGATATATAATATGACAGTTACGTGAGTGCTACGAAGAACATAGCTTATCCACGGTGGTAATCAAAACATAATGTTTTGAAAATTTTATCAGGGCTCCTACAATGCCGGAATGATCTGGAAATCCGGATTTGCTGTACTAAAGAATGCACTTTTCTGTAGAAAATCAGTTATTTGATGAAAAAATTCAAAGAATTGACTAAGTTATGGTCATTTGAAGTTCCATAATCTGAATATGATAATAAAACAATGTTTGAAACCTAGGTAAGGTGTAGAGATGTTTGCGACTTGTTTTCAGGATTGGGCATTATGCCTCAGTAAAACCCCTGTTTTATATGCAAGGGTGTACAAATTAGCCGAGCATATCAGTTTGAACTGCTGGAATCGAAGGTAGCAGGTTCGATCCCAGGCCCCAATGTACTTGAAGGCACTCAGCATATCACAGATGGTTCTAGAAATGCGTTAATGAAGAGTTGTTATTATAAGTCTCTATGTGCATGAAATAACTTCTGTGGAACTTTATCATCCCCGGTTTTCTAGTTTATAGGAAAACGTATTAATTTTAGAATAAATTAACCTACTGAAAGGAACGGATGTAGGAATTATCAGGATATTATCTAAGTAAAACCCCTTATGTAAGATGAGTAAGTAGATTACCCGCTATAGGTTGATGCTTATTTTTTTACCAAACTTCTGGTATTACTGTAAAATTATTAATATTCGCGGCCAGGATTACTTTTCAATGATTTCACGGAGGAAATACATTTAATTTACAAAATTAAATCCCCTTGAATAATTGACCTCAAAATATGTATAGCAATAGATTTTTTTTCAATATTTTATATCAACAAATTTATGAAATCACCAAATTATCATTTTACCAAAATCTACGAAATTTAATGACAGCAAAAATTAATGATTTTTCAGTATAAATGTACACAGCGTCCAGGGGACATTTTGATAAGATCTTATGTTATATATAACATCTTGGTGTACATTTGCGGAATATAAAGATGCTGTTGATAATAATGCATGAGAAAAAAATCCCAAGTTTAATACTGAACGATTTCAGTTATCTTCATTTCTGTCAAGATTCGGTTATCTACTTCAAAAGAAAAATGTGCAAAAAATGAAAGGATACTTTTTGATTGGTACATTTTTTATACCATAAAATCATGCCCCTGATAAACTTGAGATAACGCACTGTGATACATACGCTTTAGTTAACATCCGATTAAAACAGGCTGATAAAAATACATTTGATGTACGGCCCCTGTTTAATACTGAAAAGGATGTTTTACCACCACTGTAAAGTCAGTGTTTATAGTTTGTGACAGAATTTACATGGATTATGACTGAGTGGATTAATTTACCACAAAATCCAATCTCGCTTAACTTGTTCTCATTCTACTTTTCTGTCTGCATTTGTAGTACATTAAAGGGCATGCCCAGAAACTGCAGTGTCTTAGTTTGCCTACAACAGAATTGAGTTTATCACTTGTGAAACCAACTATTACCGAAAAGTCAAGAAAGAATTTGACTTAAAAAATTACTCTATAATGCGAGCTTCGATACTTTGTTTATCGATTTGAATAAAAGGCTGTCCAATCCTTCTATTGGCGACGACAATATTTTTGACTTGTCTGATAATTTATACTGAGCATGCAACAAACATTCTTTCCCGCAATGTTTTCGGTTTTGATCGATGCTTGTGCGCACAGCCAGGATAGAAAGGGTTAAGTCGGGCAAAAGAAGAATACTTTCCGTTTTTCTGAGGCCGAAATCGGCAGGTTTAGTTATTCTTGAAAAAATTTTTTTTAAACCAGCGGGATATTTCGTAACTTTTTTACAGGGTTTTCATTATTTGACATAGGTATTAATATGATACCAATTTGATTGCAATTCGAGACACTTCAGCTCCAGAGCATGCCCCTTTAATTTATGATCTAACAAAATACAACATTTTGACCCCAAAACACCAAAAAGTTGCCCTCAAATGTTGGGATTTTACAGTATTACAGACATAGGAAATTTGTAAGTAAAATGCAGTAACTTGATAGATTAAAGATGTACACAACTTGCCATACATCAAAGTTTAGATTTGTCATCAGTTTGTGTCATCGGTTTCTGCCTTGTATCCAATTCCAGTGTGCACCGTATGTGTATCAGGTTCTTTGATATCTTGTACTGTAAAATCATTAATATTCGTGGGGAATTTAGTTTTTATGGATTTCGTGGATGACCTCAACCAGGAAATTAAATTCCCTATGAATACTTACACCAATATGTATGTCAAGTTTAGAGTGACTGCATTAATTGCTTTCAATTCAGTCAAGCATAAGACTGGGTTTTTCGGAAGTTTACTTGCATAATTATATCAACATGGAATAAATAATTTTACAGTCATTAATTAATTTATAAACGGGTCAACTTCCGGTTATCGCAAGAAGTCATACACATTGAACTGTATTGTGACTGGAAGTTACATATTCTTTTACTGCTGTTATAAAAATGTATAATCTATTGTCAATACAACACTAACCACTACATTTGGTATATATGTATGTTATATATATGTTGTGGATTGGCCGGTGGCCTAATCATAGTTCTAAATAAACTGTAAATCTGTACTCTCAATAAGTCATACAAGTTGATTTATATAGAGTCGCAAGAAATGGTAAAGTGATTAGGTTTATTGAACGGAGGGGACTATAGGTTTGCCCTCCGTCAGTTTGTCCGTCCGTCAAAAATCTGGATCCTGACATAACTGAAACAGTTTCCAAGCTAGGTTTATGAAACTTTGTATGTGGATAGGGGGCAATAAGGGTATTATGCACAGCTAAAATATTTTGATTCTGACAAAAATTGTGGTTGCTATGGCAACAGAAACATTGAAAATGGCTTCAAACCGGTAGGGTACTTCTTTATTGCTTGCAATTCTTAATGACTTGTTTTATGTACTTATGTATTATGATTATCTTTATTACAGCGTGTTCTAGAATCGCTCAGTTTCGTTACCCCAGTATGCCTTCAGCCATACCAAATGTGCCAAGTACCCCTAACCACTCACAGCGTCCATATTATGTGACACAGACCTCGAAACCTTACGATACACACAGTACGAGTAGTCAGTCAACGTCCAGTAGTGGTACACTCGTCACTAGGAATGATCCAAATATCATAGCCCAGGTAGGAAATAGCGTCTTGTTACTACTTTATACTAATTTATTCAAGGTCGATTGTGAAACAAGTTTTTTTTACTTATATTAATCACTCTCGACACCTCATTCCTGATGTTATACATCGACACGAGGGTATGAGAGAAGAGAAGCTAGTTTCCCTTATATGCTGAGCGTCTAACAAGGGAATTTCTGGTACCATTTTTATTTCGTCTTTGGTATGACGCGGCCAGGGATCGAATTTGAAACCTCCCGCACTCCAAGCGATGCAAACCTCAACCACTAGGCTTTTTGTTACCTCTTTATTATGTTAGGTAATTATCTTGTCGGAGTAATGATCCTTTTCTTTTCAGATGAAATTTTTATGTCAAGAAAAGCTTGTATCGGTGCTGTACACCTGTGCACATTAACAGGGGTGTCAATATTCCTGGATTATTCGTAACTCCGGATTTGTCTGTTCCTAAAAGAGCTAAGATTTCTGACCAAAATAAAAGTTATTTGATGAAAATATCTGAAGAAATGGCAAAGTTATGGTAAATTGAATCTGCTCTGAAGGATTTTCTGTAATACAAACTGCGTTAATTACGGAAACAATGCAATTGAAGGCCTCTTATTTGGCAAAAATGTTCTGCCACATACAATTTTCCTGATTTTAAATTTGGCTCTGTTGACACCCCTGTATTATGTTAGGTAATTATCTTGTCGGAGTGATGATCTTTTTCTTTTCAGGTGATTTTTTTACTGTCAAGAAAAGCATGTGTCGGTGCTGTACACCAGTGCACATTAAAGAACCACATGCAAAAACAGCTAGGGTTTTAAACCTGGATTACTTGTATCACCAAGCTGTCCGAAGTCTTTATCCACTTGAGCAGGCCAAAACCGATGACCGTGCATTTATCATTGTCTCATTTGAAGACAAATAAACTGTCACTGTCTAGAAACAATGTAACCTGTGGTATTAAACCTGGAACTGTGGGTTGACAGTCTAGCAACCTACATACTGAGCTTAAACCTGGTGGCATTGTTGAATATACAAATATATTTTCGTGCTGGACGTCTGTCTTGATAAATGTCACAAAGTTTGTCCATGCTGTCCTCATTTCAATGAAACTTCACATGAACATTTGGTACCAAGACTTGTTGAGTGTATTGTCAGGAAATTTTAGGTCAGATGAATGTTGCCAGAGTTATGGCCCTTTGTGGGAGACATAATTTACATGTCAAAAACACTTCTTGTTTATCTCTATGCTACTGAAAAATCACATATTTTCGTGGGTATTAAATTTCGTGGATATTGTTAAAAATCCATTTTTCTGGGGTCGAAAATTCATGGATTACAAAACATGTAAGGGTAAGCCCAGGTCTGAATTTGAGAGGTCCATTTTAATCGTGGTGATTAGATTTTGTGGTCAAGTTCAACAACGAAATCAACGAAAATTAAACTCCCTCGAAAAATAATGAGTTTATAGTGTATGGTTTTATATCATTAGGTTCCACCGACTCCAAAAGATATGGGAAAGGAGGAGAAATCTCGAGAAAAAGACAAATCTGATAAAAAGAAGGATAAACACAAACATAAAGAACAGCCGCCACCACCAGAGGAAGAGGTGGGTCATGTGATCATTGTTGTGTAGGTCATGTGATCTGTGGTGGGTCATGTGATCATTGTTGTGTAAGTCATGTGATCTGTGGTGGTCATGTGATTATTTTGTCTACTGAGTCATGTGATCATTGTCGTTCAGGTCATGTAATATCTGTTGTGATCAAGTGAGTCATGTGACCACGGTTTTGTAGGTCATGTGACTTTAACCTACCACGTCACATGATCTGGGAAATTCAGCTTGACCATGCTTCAGCTAATGATCCATATTAAATGCATGTGCCTATAATAGTATCCGACATGTCTATGTATAAAAGCCAGTATTAAATCTTAGTTATTTCGAAGCGTAAAGCTGGAATATCTGACAGGGGTCCTACAATTCTGGTATAATCTGGAAATCCAAATTCACTGCATTAGAAAGAATCAACTTTTCTGCTGAAAATGAAAATCATTTGATAAAGTCATTTGATGAAAAAAAAAAAGTTTTGACAAAGTAATGGGCATTCGAACTTTCATATGCAGAATTTTAGCAATATAACAAATTTTAAGCTGAGATTTTCCATAGGGGTGTGTACTTACGGCTTACAACTTGTTTTCAGGTTTAGGGGTTATGCCTCAGTAGGACCCCTGATTTCAGTAACATTGTGTATTGAATATTCATTTATGGTCTCATGACTGGTGTACATACAAGTCCATATTTTCAACATTAGTACCATAAAGTGTGTTATAATTTCCAGTGGTAATGACTCAAATTAGATTGTCCAGTCTTAGTAATTAAAAATTTTGTGTAGATCCTCGGCTTAGCTTTGGGAAACAAACTCCAACAATTTGTTAAATTTGTCATTACATCTCTATTAGTTTGAGTGTGGTTAACAAACACATCTTAATGAATATATAAAACATGCAGTGTATCACAAATTAACTCCCTTGTAGCCTGATGTCATTGGCCAATTTGGCAGGGATAAACCGAATGGCCATACGTTATGACTGTCTGTCGAACTCAAATTTGTTTTTTAAAAATCGCTAATTAGCAATTTGAACTGCTTCTGTTCACAGGTAACGGTATCATTAATAAAGAGAAAATAAAAATATTTTTTTTATATAAAATGTAAAATATCTAAGATATTATAAATTTTATAAAATAAATTTTTTTACATTTTATTAATGATAGAGTTACCTTTTTTCTGCTCATATAAATCAATCCTGTGATCTTGGATGGTATTAATGTTGGAAATTTGGATGAATTATATGACAATGTGGGACACTGTGGGTTTAATATATCGGTAACATGGCAATGCAATCTTCTATAATGGAATTCCCCTCTCTTTATGTTGTAATCTTATAATTTCAATATTTGGTTGGTTTGAAATAATTCACTTTTTCGTTGTAGTATCAGTATTATTGTTGTAAATTTGATTTTTTTATGTTCTCTTAATTTATATTGATTTGCTGATATTATTTTATGAATATAACAATACACTGCGACAGGTATAATCTTCATCCTATAAGTATTGTGTCCGGTATAATTACATGTCAGCAGAGTGGCCACAGACTCTGAAACACAGGGAGCAGGAAAAATTCCAAAAACTAATTCCATGAAGGGAAAAATCAGGGAATTTCAAAATTTGAAAAAATCTGGAAATTATCAGGAATTTTTGCAATAATTGGAGGAAAAATGTGTCTACTGGTAGCTTCTAAAAAATCAGGAATTTACAAGGGAATTTCATTCTTTATTTTATGTGGCCATCCTGATGTGTTAGAAATATGATGGTTTAACCCTTTACCTGATGAGTATCAAATTCATTTTCCTACATCTAGTAGTCTGATAAGATTAGATGGATAGTGTAACCATCTCAATACTGGTAATTGGAAAATAATTGGTTAATCAACACATGTAACAAGTTGGGTCGTGAAATGTGGGACTATTGAGTTAAACATTAAAGAGCCAATTTAAGTTCTATATTAAGACATATGTCCATTCAGCTCACTGTACATTTACCCCCAATCATTGAGTCGCAACTCAGCTCACTGTACATTTACCCCCAATCATTGAGTCGCAACTCAGCTCACTGTACATTTACCCCCAATCATTGAGTCGCAACTCAGCTCACTGTACATTTACCCCCAAATCATTGAGTCACAATTCAGCTCACTGTACATTTACCCCCCAATCATTGAGTCGCAATTCAGCTCTCTGTACATTTACCCCCAAATCATTGAGTCACAATTCAGCTCACTGTACATTTACCCCCAAATCATTGAGTCACAATTCAGCTCACTGTACATTCACCCCCAATCATTGAGTCGCAATTCAGCTCTTACACTCGGCACCAACGATAGCCACAGTACTTTGGCTATTGACCTTCTAACATACCCATTGGGTAAAGTTGAGAATTGTGGATTATTCTTGCTCAGAATAATTAAACAGTGGAACAGACGGGGATCAAACCAGGGACGTCGCCATTTTATCTATGTATAGCAGTGTATTGTTATATTCTGCTTTCGATTATATTTTATGTTGACGTTAAAATGTTTTATTTCTGTTGTGCATGTCTAGCATGTTTGTTTTATTTTTTGGTTATTTATAGGAAGAGGGTGATTACCCACACTCCACTCCTCTATCGTCTCGTAAAAGTAAGAAACAGGCGAATGCGGTACAGAAATCAAATTCCTTCAGTGTAAGTTTTCATCGTACGATATCATACATTCAGTAGTCTGTACCAGGGGTTGTATACCATCAGTGGGTCGCTGACATTTTCAGTTTACAACATCGTTATATGGATTATGATGAATGATCAAAATTTAGCAGGTTTCTATCTGCTTTGCGTTTGTTTTACTTCGGACAATAAATTACCAAATTTTAAAATCACTAAAATGTCTTAGAAATTTCGTAAATAAATTTCCCCACTTTCTCAATACATGTACTCTTTTATGGCAAGATTTTGAAATGTACTACTTTGAAGATACATTATTAAAAACTTACTGTGTAGCATTATTTCGAGCTTTATTCGTGAAGACATATGCTCATGAATAAGTCAATATTAAATGAAAATTGCTGAAATCATTTGGTTACTTTGGTGCTGACAATGATATTAAACTGAATAGAATAGTTTGCTTGTTTCGTAACCTTTCTTACTTAAAATCGCTGTAGATAAAATTCTTAAGTATTGTTTGGTTTCTATATTATTATTATAAGTGTACTGAAAATGTCATCTGTCCATGGCTGGTATATTATTGTTGGTTCATCTATTGTCCGTATCATTATGTGTGTACACGAAGTTACACTCGTGTGACTGAGTATACATAATGCCAGAAAAAATGACTGCGCTTTATCGGAGCTTCAAACGAGCTAATTTCAGTGCTTTATTCAATTGATTCAGGGATAAATTATTGAGAGGGTTATAAAAAATGCCAAGATATTTACTGCAGTTCATTTATTCATGACAGAAATATATCAATAGTTTCTGTAAAAGGTTCATAGGCATACTTTCAGAGAACATTAGCATGAAATTACCTCTCATGAAATTTACATTATTTTTGGGGAATTTTTACCGGTTCTTGGAATCATGCTGCATGTTATATGCATGTTTAAAATGTTTATATATATTACATAGGGTGTAATAAAACTGCTTCTTTCTTATACCGAGATGATAACCTGTGACAACCACATTCTATTATAGGGCTTTTTTTCGCAATATATGAGGGGCATATATAAGGCCCCTTCAGAATTTCCTATAGGCCCCTAAAGGCCCCTTCACAATTAGAATTGGTGTCTTGGTTTTTGTAAAATCAACTTCACCACAAAGCACCAAACAATCCAAACATAAATAACAATGATATATTCCTGTACTGGACTTGATATGAAGTATTGTATCATAGATACATGCATGTTTGGGACAAGTGGACAAAAAATTACTTAACATACGAAAAAATTTATTTCACAATTTGGTGATTTATGGCGCTTAGTTTTTCACAATTTTGAGAATTTTCTTGCTAAATTTTCACAAAACAAAAGGGCTTGGGCCTCTTCACAATTCAGTGAAAAAAGCCCTGTTAGTAACTACGTTATCATCATGATACATAAATGCTATACAAGTTCAGCTCAATATTTATGCCGCCCACATATAGTGCGGGCGGGAGCCATATTGATTTGTGCTGGGCTCGGTGATGTCTGTCTGGATGTCACAAAGTTTGTTCGGGCTTGTTCTCCTTAACCATTGATTTAATTTCAATGAAACTTTTTATGAATACTTGGTACTAAGCCTAATTGTGCATAATGGTAGGAATTTTAAGTCGGATAATTTTTGCCAGAATTATAGCCCTTTGTGGGAGAACAACATTTTTATGTCAAAAACACTTTAGTTTTAAGTACAAAAACAAAATAACAAAACTTTTTATACTCTGTATTTTGATAATAGACATTTGACGTCTGGCCATGAGTAGTGTTTGAATGCTTTCTAAATACCATGATAAAGTGGGGAAAAAAAATAAAAATGAAAAAGTTTTAGAAATATCAGATTAATTGGGTTTGGATTGTATACCCCCCTCCACCCTGCTTACATATAGAAGCTAATATTTATATACATGGATCCTGGTATATGTAAAGTTATCTCTGTTTTACTTATTTAACTAATTAAACCCCAATATCAAGATTTCACCTAATTAATATTCTTCAGAACTTTGGTATATGATATAAATTAGTTTCGTTTGGACCGTATTTGATTGACCGACTTTTAAATGAAGCTTTTGAAGTCATGAAAGTTTTATAGTGGCTCATTACATACAGTAGAGTTATTATGCCCCCATCTTTGATGAAGGGGTATATTGCTTTATGTATATGTCGGTCCGACTGTCGGTAGTTTCAGTTCGATAACTCGAGAACGCTTTGCCCTAGCTATGATCTTCAAACTTTACATGGAGGTTGGTCATCAGCAGTAGATGACCCCTATTGATTTTGAGGTCAGTAGGTCAAAGGTCAAGGTCACTGTAACTTTTACCATTCCTGACGATTGGGCTGCCATGGAGGCATACGTGTTTTCAAACATCTCTTGTTAAACGAGTGGACAAAATAATATGACACAAGGCTATGGATATTATTTGAGCTAGCTAGCTCGACAGGTGTCGGTTCTTCCCCATATTACCTTGTAGGTGAAAATAATCTCCTATCATATGTTTCAACTTTTAAACCTAGATATACAGTTTAACCTGAAGTACATTTGTATTAGACAACTTTTGTCTGTTCTTAGTTGTTCAATTTTTGGATGAGATAGTTTAACATAAACATTTCAATTTTGGCCGAGATATTTTAACATAAACATACTATATTTGGCCGAGATATTTTAACTTAAACATTCAACTTTTGGCTGAGATATTTTAACATAAACAGGACTATTTTGGGCTTTTCAAAACAAACCTTAAGTTTTAACATTCAATGTTCAATATGAATTAAGTTGAAATGAATACCTTCATTTCATAGTTTGAAGTTAATAACTGAAAACAAAGTCTTATATTTTGACAAATTACTTGACAGGTTTAATAGTTGACAAAATGTACAAATATTATTTATATATTTGGTTGGGAATGGATGTAAAATTATATTCAGAAAATTATATTTTATTTATTTAATCTTATAATACATAACTGTTACATTTATTATATTATAATAATAACACACATATTTTAATATATAACTTTATTAATACCCATACTCTATAAATGGATGAATTTACATAGCAAGAAAAAATATATAATTTTATACAATTATTTTATATAAATAAATAATATATACACACTTATTAATTATAAATACTATTAATTAGTAGTATATGTGTATTAGTGACTATACTTTTGTAATCAGCAATAAGTAAAATTACATTTTAAATAAATTCCTTTACTTTTAGTATGAGTTACTGTAAGATCATTGATTTTCGTGGGTTTTTTGAAAATTTAAATTTTTGCGATTTTGATAAAATACAGTTTTGTGATTGAGGGTCGTAAAGCTATGGATTACAAATACGGAATTAAACCCAAAACCATTGTACGGTTTTTGGAGGTTGATTATGATTAGTATATGTGGTGATTTGATTACACAGACAAATTCATCCAAAAATAATAAAAATTTAATCTCCCACGAATGATAATGGTTTTACAGTGACTGATTATAAAACGTGTAAATAATTTACATAAAAGCCTCCAACTGCTGGTGTTAAACAAAGTCCCGTCACTCAGAAACTACTCAAACTGAAGCGTTGTGGAAAGAACTTTATCTACAAGTCTGTGACATCCCGTGTCAAATCTCCCATGCAGTACTGGATCAGTCAAGCGTTACAGCCGTCACATGAACATAGGGCCATTTGTGATAAAAGCCACATGCATGCAACGAGCGCGTCGAGCCTCCAGGTGTGCTATCAATACTTATATTCGTACAACCTAACCTATGTACTCACTCTAACCATCCCTATACCAGCCATTATTAGACCTACATACATTAAATACTGTAGCCCAAAGATAATCCAAAGCCACACGAAACCGGTGGCAGCAACTAGCCACCCACGCAAGACAAACCATCCATTTCCCAAAAAAAAGAATATTTCAAGCAAGCCTATATACTCACCACGCAATGAATGACAAACTGTGGACTTAGAATTTTGTGCATAATTAGCTATTAAGGGGAGGTAATTACGAAAGTTTAATATGCATTCTGACCTGTCTAAATTAGCCAATTAAAGGATATTTAATGAAATATGGCTGCTTAAATTAGTTTGGCATGTATTGGTTGCTCATGACAGGTTGTTGCATAGTTACTATGACTACTAACATGGGTTTAAGCAGTATTTAATGAATATTAACTCAGAAATTCATGAAACGTGTTAAATAGTGGCTGTTGTAGAGAGATAGTTTGTATATAGGGACTGGGTATCCTGAGTAGAGTGATCTGTCTGGTATATAGGTACCTGTAGATAGGGGGTATACGGTACTTTTCTGTCTGTGAAGGATTTCACTATCATACAAATCCTGTGCCTGTAGATAGGGGGTTTATGACACATCTCTATGTGAGGGATTTCATTATCATACAAGTTCTGGAACAGTTTTATTACACCCTTCGATAATATAGGTATTTTTGTTGGATTTATTTGATATAATTTATAGAAGTGTTGTATATGTGTGTATTGCTGCACTTTTGAATTGTGTTATGCTGATTTCTACCGCTTTGATATATTTACTGTAGACCAACTTAATTTCGCATAATCAAATTTTTGCATTTTTTCAATTGCCGACATATTTGCAGCTACAAATGATTGTTCGCGTTTTAAGTCTACCATAAACGAGAGATTTTCCTGTTAGTCAAATTTGGAACATTTTCGCGGATATTTAATTTTGCAATTCATTCCACTCCCGAATTCCGTGAACTTAGATTGTGCGAAAAAATTTGTTGGTTTACAGTTTTTGCTTACACTGTGTTCTCTTATATTGAGTTGACCTGATATTTTCTGTGTGAAAATTCTAGGTCTTGTTTGCTGACTAGTTGCTGGTCATCATGCTGCCAAATCTGTTACTTTTATGGTAGAATAGAAAATGTCACTGCTGAATGTTGTAGCGAGGAGCGACTATATCTGCAACTGTTGACTAGTAAGATGATAGAGCCTGACAGAGTATAACTCAGATCAGGTTAATGTCATTTATGTTACAGGCCGAGTATTTTTCTGGCCTTTACCTGATTTCAGGTTTCTGAATCCTGATTTTTCCTTCCTTGTTCATATTGAAAAATATAATTTCAGGCTTTGAAGCTAGGATTTTCAGGCTTGAGAAAGATTCCCCGCCCCCGCCTTCTTTGATGAGGAGGTATATTGCTTTGCACATGTCAGTCGGTCCGTCTGTGTATCTTTCGGCCAGTAAACCAAAAGGTTTGCTTCAGTACTTCTAGAGCACTTTGCTTTAAGGATCCTCAAACTTTACATGGACCATACTCTGTCAATGTGCATACTTTACGGTTGACAAGTTGCAGATAGATTGGCCTGAAATCCAGCTTTTACCATTTTCAGCTTTTACTGTTTTGCAGCTTTTTCAAGTTTGATTTTTGTCTGAATTTCTTGCTCACCTTGCATGATTATGTCTTGATACGTTTTGTTGTTATGGCAACTGCATGCTTTGTTGATTTTTACATCCTCACAGGGCGCGACAACAATACGACAGTTTGCACAGTCCCAGACAACCCCGATTCTCAGTCGAAAAAACTCAAAGTTTTTAAAATCTTCCTTTTTGAGTGTAAGTTAGTGTGATAGGTAGTCTGTGACACCAATATGCAAGTACACTTTTCATTGCTAAGTGACCATGCATACATTTTAGTTGCTAGGCAATGTTGTTATAGTTGCTAGGCAACCAGAGTTTGTGCTGTGTGTTTATGGTTACTTAGCATCAAAAGTGCTGAAATAATTGGAGGTGTTCCGCCAATGTTGCATAATCTTTACTCTTGCTTTTTGTACTGCTTACTTCTTTCAAGGTAACGTCAGAGGTGTATCACCTATAGATAACAAAACCTCATTTAATGTCAGGTTTTCAAAAGAAATGACTGATTTTAGTCGAAAAATGTTGGCATGCTATTAGCCATGCTGATAAACTCATAATGTAAGGGTCATACAACTCAGGAATAATCAGGAAATCCAGATTCACTGCAGTTGAAAGAATGAAGTTATTTGATGAAAAAGTACCAAATATTGACTAAGCTATGGTCATTTGAAGTTTCATGTGCTGAATTTTAACAAAAGACCAATGTTTGAAACAGAGTTATGGTTGCATTCTAATGGCACCCGAAACAGATTGGGCATTATATCCAGGGGTCCAACAATTTCGGAATAATCCGGAAATTCGGATTTGCTGCAGTAGGAAGAATGAACTTTTCTGCAGAAAATAAAAGTAATTTGATGAAAAAATTCATCGTAAGCATTAACAAAGTTACTGTCATTTGAAGTTTTTAAAGCTGAATTCAACAATATACAATGCTTTAAATTGTGTTTTGGTGTAGGTATGTGTGCAAATTGCACTATAAACAGACTTGCATCTAATTTTAAGAAGGATTGGGTATTATGCCTTAATAGGACCCCTGTATTACTCTCAGTAGGAACCTTGTGGCCCTTAAGTTTCAATATATTTTTCGGCACATTTATACACCTCTGACAGTCTTATATTATCTTGTAATTGCTGTTGTTTAAAGCAAGTTGTCTCAGCTTCGTTAACATTGCTATCAACTTTTGTAATCAATATTTTTATTAACTTTTAAATTTTACATTATTTGTACATTTTCTTATAATATTAGTTTACTTTCTTTACAAGGCATTTACCTACTGCCTTTATCTACATTTCAGTCTAATAAAATATATGCTTTAACTATCAATTGGAATTACATTGCAATGTTCTTATTCACAAAATTAGTTGATATTAAGCATGATCAGTTTTGTTGCATTTTGTATTGATGACCTGACCTAAGTGACATATCCGAGAGTATGTGTTAATATTTTGCAACCACAGGAATTGCTCGACATTTCTGACTCTTTCTACTAGCAAATATTAAGCTTCATGAAAAAGACTGTCTTGTGTTAACTACTGTAGGGAAATTTTCTGTTTAGAATTTTTTGCAGTAATTACAAGTTTACAAGTTTATTATTACCTAAATAAAGGCCACCCGCCCAAAATACAAATACATACATGTTCACAAAATAATTTCACAAAATAGTAAGTTATGTCCCTTGCAAATATTATGATTGTTTGACATAGGAAAGAACTTATTCTATTCATTGACTTTCAAAGTCTGCATAATGATTAAAATGTATAAATTCTTAAAATACTTCAAACACTAAAACTAAATGTATAAAGATTCAAGTCATAACAGACTTTCAAATAATTAGCTAACCTAGAATAGTCATGCTTTATACAACAGCAATTATGTCATACTCATTTTCATGTTTTCTCATATTATCACATATTATCTCATAATCATTTTCTTGATCTTTTGTCTTTTTCTTGATCTTTGGAATTTTCTTTCTTCGTCTTTGGAGTATCCTCCTGTACTGTATAGTATAATCCATCACTGAAAACCCTAAATTTGGATATAGGAACAAATTATCTAAAGTGTGTGCCCCTATAGTTTCTTAGTGTTCAGGAAAATATGTGTTAGGGTATGTGTTAGGGTGCTGACTTGATATGAGAAGCTAATAGTTGACTGTTGTTGGTTAAACTTGCGTAAAAGTAACAACATTAACTATAATTCTGTAATGTTTGTTTTAAGTTATATATTATTGGTATAATGCTACTTCATATTGGGGTAATAGTTATAAAATGATGGACATATTTGTGAATTGTTAGATGGATTGAACTTAAGTTAAACATCAAGCATGTAGGAGCCCCATTGTACGTTGTTGATGCTGTTAAGCAGAGTTATGACCCTTGAGCTATAAATACATTTCTCAAAATGCATGTTCTTTAGGGGTTCATTTTATTTTCCCTCTGTATTTGACTCTTTAAGCAGAGTTATGGCCCTTGAATTATAAATACATTTCTCCAAATGCATGTTCTTTAGGGGTACATTATATTTTCCCAATGTATGTGTTTGATACTATTTAAGTGGAGTTATGGCCCTTGAATTATAGATACATTCTCTAAATGCATGTTATTTAGGGGTACAATTGATTTTTCAAGCATGACAGAAAATATTCAAGAGAATCTTGTGTAATCTTTTGATAACCATACTGTACCCAGAATATGTAATAATCGTATTAAATGTAGTAATCGTATTAAATATTTATTTCGAGCATGTTATGCATCTTTGAATCCTGGTTCCGATTTGGGAAGGGGGCTGTGTTTGCTTGTGAGAATCTATGCTCATTTTTGGAAGGGGTATTCATATGAATGATTTGTTTATTCATTTTTTTTTCATTCATAATTTTCAAGAATTCAAAATGATCGCAAACTCTCTCACTTTGTGAAAGATAGCACTTAATAAGACAGTGAAAATGAGTATAGTCTGTTTACTATGGGGATGGTTCTATTTATCTACATATAACTGTACATGTATACTGACCCCTTATATATCTATATGTTGTATATAATAAACAGGGGTGTCAATTTTCCGGATTTATCCGGAATTCCGGATTTGTCTATCCTTGAAGAGCTATGCTTTCTGACCAAAATAAAAGTTATTTGATGAAAATATCTCAAGAAATGGCAAAGTTATGGCCATTTTTATCTGCTCTGAAGGATTTTCTTCAATAAAAAGTTTAAAAAACTGAGTTATGTATAGTTGACGACCTCTAGTTTGTCAAAATGGTCAGCTGCATATCATTTTCAGGATTTTTAATTTGGCTCTGTTGACACCCCTGAATAAATAACAATTGGTGTATTAATCTGCCATAATTAATACTTATATTATTTTAGTGTGTAGACTGTATTTTAACAATTACTTTAGATCATTGGTAGTGTAAAGTTAATTTATTATTGTTAATTTTACATAATTATATATTATTCATGTTAAATGAAACAGAATTGAACAAAAGACTTGTACATTTAAAAACAAGTTATAATTCTGTCAGCATTATGAAGGTCAAAACTGTTTGTTTGGAAATTTCAGGGGCCATTAAAGGGTCTATCAATACAGGGACAAACAAAACCCCTGTAATTATGTTCCAGGATGCCATGTGTAATAACTAAATAAGGGCACATAATTTGGAACAAACTAGTCCTCTGTGTCCTAAGTCCTCTGTGTCCTAAGTCATTTGTGTCCTAAGTCCTCTGTGTCCTAAGTCCTCTGTGTCCTAAGTCATTGTGTCCTAAGTCATTTGTGTCCTAAGTCTACTGTGTCCTAAGTCCTCTGCATTATCTCAGAATGTTTTCTTGTATATGAATTGATAATGTAAGTATAGAAAATTTAATTAATTATAAAAAATATGTTACATTCTAATGCTCATGTATTAATTTTGTCATATTTTATTGATTTATCTCGTTTTGTTTTGTTATATACATGTAGAGAGCATATTCTTGTTTTATTTTATACATGTAGAGACCATATTCTTACGATGGTGTCGCCAAGGTATATTTTTTCTGTGAATTGTTTAGATAGATTTTTGAAGGGTGTGTCTAATGGTGAATGTGTGTGAACAAATGAATACTAAGTGTAATACAATTATTGATGTAGGATGTTGTTGTCTGAATCAGTTTAAACATCTTCTTGGCAATATCGCTTCTAGACTGATGTCTCTGACGCTCCCAGGGGCGTGAACCTCATGTTTACATTGCACGTATTTCCACAAACATCCCTCAAGTGGCTGATTAGTTAATGCATTGAGATTCTGGGAGTGTAAGGTCAAAGGTTTGAATTCCTGTCCTAACGTTCTAATACATCTCATTGGTGCACTGTCATCTTAATTGCTAAATATCCAAGGGTAGTATTCAATATTGGTCTGATTTAATTGGAGAATAAGGATAGCCAATCATATCACCTGTAACTGACCAAGAGTTTAATATAGTGTGATCTGATTGGTTGTAATTATCCTTAAGTCGAGAAAGATCAATACTGAATACCACCCCAGGGCTATTTTACATAAAAGGGAGATAATTATGTTCTTGTGCTTGTTAAATAAACCTAGTTCCTTGTTCTAAATGCCCCGATGCTGAGCATAGCCTTTATTTGCCAGTCAATTTTCTGCTGAAAAATGGCAGGCATATGAGTGCCTCCACCCGTATTTGAACCTGGGTCGCCAGATTAGACGACAAGTGCGCTAACCACTGAGCGATGGAGTCACACTCAATAATCTTTATATTGGTTGGCAACACTGTGTTCAATGACTGATGTTTGTGGATATAAATGTTTGTTCTAACTGGCAGTCATGTGGACAAACATTGCCAATTAGATTATGTCAGGTTTATTCTAACTGGCAGTCATGTGGACAAACATTGCCAATTATATTATGTCAGGTTTATGGCAGACAGTGCTGCCAGTAATATATTTCATAGAAGTGTCTATGGTTGAATTTTACATGTGTGTGTTGGTGATGGTGTGCCGTACCTTAGTGGATGCCATCAGAAATGAGGTGTTTCCAGTGAATAATATGAGTTGTGGAACCTGTTTTACAGTCAACTAAATATAATAAGTACAATGCATAGTATATTATATAAGATTCAAGTACCGTAATATTTTTAAAAGAAACATGCCCAAATGAATTTTTCTATACCTTTTGCAACTATACTTTTATTATGCCACATAAATATTAATGTTTTTATAAAGAAATAAATTGAAAGGATAAAAAGGACATACTTTTTGGTAGATATAGAGACTAAGTTCACAAGGTATGAATCCGATACACTGCTTGTCAGTTCGGTGAGAGAATTGTTCTGTTTTCATATGGCTCTGACGGAACTGAAAACCAATGTAACACTCGGGATACATGAAATCTGAGTTCCGTCCTAGCCTTACATCTTTTTTCAGTTCCATCAGAGCCATATGAAAATAGAACAATTTTCTCACGGAACTGAGAAGCGGTGTAACGGGATTCATACCGTGGTTCAAAGCTGTGAGAGTTAATGTTTGAATGAATGACAGTATATTACCTATTTTAGGATAAGATGAAACGTTACATGAGTATATTACCTATTTTAGGATAAGATGAAACGTTACATGAGTATATTACCTATTTTAGGATAAGATGAAACGTTACATGAGTATATTACCTATTTTAGGATAAGATGAAACGTTACATGAGTATATTACCTATTTTAGGATAAGATGGAACGTTACATGAGTATATTACCTATTTTAGGATAAGATGAAACGTTACATGAGTATATTACCTATTTTAGGATAAGATGGAACATTACATGAGTATATTACCTATTTTAGGATAAGATGGAACGTTACATGAGTATATTACCTATTTTAGGATAAGATGGAACGTTACATGAGTATATTACCTATTTTAGGATAAGATGGAACGTTACATGAGTATATTACCTATTTTAGGATAAGATGGAACGTTACATGAGTATATTACCTATTTTAGGATAAGATGGAACGTTACATGAGTATATTACCTATTTTAGGATAAGATGGAACGTTACATGATGGAATTACAGGTGCACGAGAATGTACCGGTTACACCCAATATGAACCGGTCCACACGGGTATGCTCCAGACTCTACCTACATCAGTGGCTGCAAAGATTTCCTTTCCTTTAAAATTCTGTTTATTTAATTTCTCTTATTTTCTTATCATGCTACCCTTTGAAAGAATTAGGGGTATATATATTGCCTTGCACATGTTAGTCGGTCAGTTTGTACTAGGTAGTATAAACCATGTCCGATGGATAACTTGGGAGACAACTTGAACCTTAGGGTTCCAAAGCTTGATAGTGAGCTTGGTCTGCACCCGCAAATTGATACTGAGGTCATCAGAAGTTCAAAGGTCAAATCATTTTGACCTTGAACATGCCATAGGAAGCTTAGTCTGGACCTGCAGATGACCCAAATTGATACTGAGGTCACTAGAAGTTCAAAGGTTAAGTCAAATCACTTTGACCTTAAACATGTCATAGGGAGCTTGGTCTGGGCCTGCAGATGACCCAAACTGATTCTAAGGTCTTCAGTAGTTCTACTAGTTCAAAGGTCAATTGAATCACTTGGATCTTGAACATGCCAGTAAATAACTTGGACGCTGCCAGTATGAGTGCATACATGTTTCACCAACATCTCCCTATTATTTACAATATTTTACTTCTCCAATAAGTTCTTATTTGAGTTTTCTGTGTCTCTAAAACTGTCTGTAAATTTATGTTTATACCTTTATGTGCCAATTTGTTTAACAATTTTTGTTAATATTATGTTTGAATTATTGATGGGGATGGAATCTAATTGCACCATTGGTAAGGTAGTCAGCCCAGTTGAGCATGATTGCCCAATTTGTATTATCATATTTGTTATTTCTCCTTGCACTGCTAGTTTGGTTTCAAGTGTAATAATACATGCCAGATGTGGTCACATGATTGCTGAAAAAAGTAGTCCATTAAAAGTAGTTCATGAAAATAGAACCCATTGTTTGAAATACATGTAGAATTGTGCATGAACACAAAAACACAAGTCACTGGAAAGTATAGCTCACATTGATTGATTGATTGATTGATTGATTGGTTGGTTGATTGATTGATTGATTGATTGATTGATTGATTGATTGATTGATTGATTGATTGATTGATTGATTGATTGATGGCCGTATATATAAAAGTATGTATGTTTTGTTAGCGTATGGTTAATTGTCATGACTTGAATTTTGTCTAATTAACGATGCCTATGTTTATTGTGGTCTTATAATAATCACTCCTGTGTGGGACACCAAATATGAGAACACGTGATCACTTCATTTGTCTGTCCATTTGTACTGAAATACATTAGGTTTCTGCTAGCTATATTTGGATGTTAATCTTCGGACATTTCTAAAGTTTTAAATGTAGAATAAAGTTGAACATTCTTATATTGGCCATTGCCATGAGCGCAGTATAATGGCCTAGCCCTGACTGTTATATGACATGGTGCAACGATTGGTTGAAATTGAAACGGTGAGCAATTAAACTGTTGTCCAATTTCATACGCATTTTATATTTGGGTAAATCTAAATGCTGACCAGATTTGGTAAACTTTAGAGTAAGGCTCCATTCTTAAATATGAACTGTGACATACAAAAAATGCCCTTCACTAAATTGGTAGAATATTATTTGAAAACAGGAAAAACCACTCACTTGTTTGGCTGTTATGTAAATTTTTTTATATATAAATAGAAAATGGCGGGCCAGGGAGGGCATGAAAATTAGGGTCAGATGGGGATTTAATAATCAAAGAATTTACTTTCTTGGCCTTATTATATTTCTTAATTGTCATGCAGAGTATCTAAAATCTTATATGGGAGGGTTATTAAATCACAAAATGAATGTAAGGAAGTATTTTTGTATGTAATAGCTCATATAGTTCTCTTGTAACCTCTTTGGATATTTATGATAATTAAACCTTATAATAAGCCAGAGTATATATATATATATATATATACATATTGTACACTTGTTGTATATTAGATTTATATCTGAGGGTAATATACAGTCAATATAGAGGAAATTAACATTAGAAAGCTGTATAATGTTGCCAACTAATAAAAAAAATGTATGAGAAAAATATTTTTGTATGTATAATTATAATCACGTAATAGCTGTGCACTTTGCTGTGGTAGACTTGTGTAAAGGGCTTCATTATTCAATATATTAATTGTGTTGAATTAAGTCTGATTTTTTGGGGAGGGTGTAGTATACGATATGTAATTTTGTATTCAACTCAATATTGCTGTCTTTAAAATTCTGGTTTGGTTTATAATTTTAATATAAATACTAATTTGTCAATGCTACTAAGGAGAAATTTCAATGTATTAGTGAATATATATTTCATGCTAATTTTGTCATTTTGTAAAGGTATTGATATCTTTAAGGTTAAACAATTGTCAATTCTGAAATTGCCAGTAAATCTTTATTATATTTTTTTACAATTTTATGAGAAATTACTTATCTCAAAATTGGTGTTTGGGTGATGTATTGGTGCGTGTGTGTGTGTGATGTAACGTTATAATAATTGTATGTTGTTTAAGTGACTGGTTTACATGTTTTGTATAACTATTGACGATGGACTGGTTTACATATTTTGAATATTAAAAATGGACTGGTTTACATATTTTGAATATTGAAACTGGACTGGTTTACATATTTTAAATATTGAAACTGGACTGGTTTACATGTTTTGAATATTGAATATAGACTGGCATACCTGTTTTGATTGTTAAAAATGGACTGGTTAACCTGTTTTGAATGTTAAAAAGGGACTGGTTTACCTGCTTTGAATATTAGAAATGGACTGGTTTACCTGTTTTGAATATTAGAAATGGACTGATTTATCTGTTATGAATACTGAAAATGGACTGATTTGTGAGAGGTTGTGTTTTTCATTGTGATTATAATTCTAAAATGGTAAGAATTGTTCAATATGAAAGAAAGTTGTTGCCCTTGGACTGTAAAACAAAGTGGTATTTCAGAGTTTTTGCCCTTGGACTGAAACAAAGTGGTATTTCAGAGTTTTTGCCCTTGGACTGTAAAACAAAATGGTATTTCAGAGTTAGTGCCCTTGGACTGTGAAACAGAATGGTATTTCAGAGTTAGTGCCCTTGGACTGTGGGACAAAGTGGTATTTCAGAGTTAGTGCCCTTGAAATGTGAAACAAAGTGGTATATTTAATTGCCTTTAATGATAGCTCTAGTTAAGGTTTCGTATTTGACTATAAGTATGAGTTCAGTTGTCAAAGGTGCTCTCAATGCTGAGACTTGGATCAGTCCTGAGTCTGGTTGTAATTATTCCCTTACCGGTTTTTGACCGGAGGGGACTATAGGTTTGCCCTCCGTCCTTCTGTCGGTACTCACCCACATGTAGTTGTGGGGTGTGGAGCAATAGGCTTTATTTAGATTCTATCCATTCCGTTGCTTACGGGGTGCAAAATGTTGCTTATGGGGTTTTACAAACAAAAGTTTGAACAATAGAAAACCCCACAATGTCAAGTCAGTGAGAACGTCCGTCCGTCCAAAAATCTGGATCCTGACATAACTGAAACAGTTGCCAAGCAAGGTTTATGAAACTTGGTATGTGGATAGGGGACAATAAGGGGATTATACACGTCTAAATTTTGATTCTGACAAAATTGTGGTTGCTATGGCAACAGAAACATTGAAAATGGCTTCAAACCAGTAGGGGACTTCTGTATTGCTTGCAATTCTTAATGACTTAATGTTTTATTTAACTTGTTCAACATTCCACCCATGTAAAGAGACCAAAACACTTTGACTATGTTTATGAGTGTTGACAATGTATTACCTTGTATATAATATAGTATAGTAGTATGGATGTAGTTTATCCCATGTACCTGTACCGACACATGTATCATGTGAAATGTTAAAAGCCTTACTTTATCCATGTAGTAGAATGCTGTTGGATTCATATTGTGTGTGTTATATTGTAGCATTTTCTACCCGTAGGCTGTCATTGATTGGACATGTCATTCCCAGTCTGGCCCCAAATCTCTTAAAATGTACCTCACTCTAAAATCTATCTCTGCGCCGCTGAAATATATCCATTGTGATTATTTCTATGCCTGTCAAAAAGACCTAACTCAAAGTTTTTATCAAGAAGTTTTCAGCAAACTTTCAAGAGCTCCGATTTATGATTTGTCTCAGACTTTGAGTTCTGAGTTAAATCTCATCATTTGGAGCAGTTTTGAGATGTTCTCAAAGTTTGGGGCCTGGAAATCCTGCAAAAACTTTATTCATATTCATGTATTAACTTTGTTACAATTTATACTTATATTTATAATGATAACATGCAATAATATCAAAGATACAAATCTTATATTGTATGTATGTATGGTATTGATGTTTTCTTTCTAACTTGCTTCAAAACCAATTTTTATTGGAGCCTGCTAGTTTTAGAAATAGTGGACTTGTTAATAGAATTTTATATTTTACGTACAAACCAACATGATAGACCTATTGTCAATTACATAATGAGTACGGTAGTGCTATGGCATGTTGCCTCCAAAGCCGTGTAGGTAGATCTATTACTGTAAAATCATTAATTTTCGCGGGTATCAAATTTTGCGGAATATGGTAAAATGGTAATTTTGATGATTTTTCTTAAACTTGTGGACTTTAAATATTGAAAAAAAAAATTTGTAGCGTATTTTTGACGAATTAGTGAAAATTAATCCATGAAATTAGTGAAAATTAATCCACCGCAAAATTAATAATTCTACAGTATACAGATATATGTTTATTATTATATTATATTGTTTTTCCTTGCATCTGATTCAGTCAATGACAGTGATACGTGCATATATATAGTGTATGAGTTGAACGCTTTCAGTATACCAATTACTAACACTACTGACAACGAATGTCTTTGCAGGACTCTAAACAGGACCCTAAAGAACTTCCAACACCAACGAGTACCCCGACCCAGAGTCGCAAAAATCGACGACGATCAAACCTATTCAATGTAAGATAAGTGAACAAATACTTCGTCCCTTCTCTCATCTCTCATTCTCACCATGTTTGTTGTCAGTGTCAAGGTTTTCATGTAGGATGTTGTCAACGTTAACTCTTCGTCTTTCCTGTAACCAGGGGTCCTACATTTCCGGAATAATCCGGATTTTATACACTAGAAAGAATCAACTTTTCATCATGTTTGTTGTCAGTGTCAAGGTTTTCATGTAGGATGTTGTCAATGTTAATGTTAATTCTTCGTCTTGCCTGTAACCAGGGGTCTTACAATTCCGGAATAATTCGTATTTGCTACACACTAGAAAGAATAAACTTTCTTGCAGAAAATAAAAGTTTTTGGTGAAAACATTCAAAGAAATGACAAAGTCATGGATGGTCATTTGAAATATTAACAGTTTGAACTGAGTTTTGGTGTGGGGGTGTGTGCTAATGACACTCGAAACAGGCTCGCGACTCATTTTCAGGATTGGGCATTGTGCCTCAGTATGACCTCTGTGTAACATTATTCACTGAACATTCACAATTTCCTGACAGCTTTAAGCCTCGTACCCATCTCACCAAATTTCTTAAAAATATTTCTTCGATGTAGCATTGAACTCACAGGCTTTGTATTTTCGGTAAAATTTAATGCAGCTTGCATTTATACATGAAATCTTAGTATATAAAGATAACCTTTGCATTTTTTTTCTGCCAATACTATGTCTGAAGGTGGCGTCTGCTATTTATGTAGCTTTTCATACTTCTGTTTGCAATTTTCACTTTTTGCATTCTTTCATAGAAATATATCTGTCTGCTTCATGAAAGTTGCTTCTCAAGTTTGGTATATAGAAATATATCTGTCCGTCTGCTTTATGAAAGTTTCATCTCAAGTTTGATATATAGAAATATATCTGTCCGTCTGCTTTATGAAAGTTTCATCTCAAGTTTGATATATAGAAATATATCTGTCCGTCTGCTTTATGAAAGTTTCTTCTCAAGTTTGATATATAGAAATATATCTGTCCGTCTGCTTTATGAAAGTTTCTTCTTAAGTTAGGTATATTGTCCTGTGTAAATAGTATCAAATCTGCCAAAAACTATAAAAATCTCAAGGACAAAATTTACACTTCCTATTAACTTGGTTACTGTTGTTGTTGTTGTCTTGATTGGTGTTGGATTTCAAAATAACAACTATTAATCCATGTTAAAATACCCAGCCACAGTATATAATATGACCTATTGTTGTTGCATTTTACTAAGATGTTATTTTTTCACCTCCATGTATTCGAAAGTTCTGCATTGTGACATATAGTGTAATTGTATGAAGTTGTTGGGTATCAAATTTATGACACATTTCATTGCCTTGTGCTTACATCTTCATCATATATTTTTGACACCAAAATTGAGGTCGTGCCCCTCATATTCACAGTAATCTGATGATTGCTGTTAGACATTTTGTCCAATTCCGCTTCAAATTTGGGAACATTTTGACTCAATCGGCTTCCAATTTCGGAACATTTGTCCCGATGGCTTCAAATTTGGGAACATTTTGTCCCAATCAGTTTCAAATTTGGATACATTTTGTCCCAATTGGCTTCAAATTTGGGAACATTTTGAACCCAATCAGTTTCAAATTTGGGAACATTTTGTCCCAATTGGCTCAAATTTGGGAACATTTTGTCCCAATTGGCGTCAAATTTGAGTAGACTGTGTGTCAATAATAGTAGTGTGTCGCCATTCAGTTTTATCCCTGCCTAATTGGCCAATGACGTCCAGTGTAGAACAGCAGTATAACTATAGATAAATTTTATATTTTGTGAATGAACATTTGTTATCGCATGTACTTTACTTATTTCTCACTATGTGTAAAGCAGAGCTTTCATACTATTGTCCTTGCTGCATGTTCTTTGCCGTCTTTTGTTTGATATGTATTAACTTTGTTTAATTGATGCATCATGTACAATTTGCTGCCATATCATTCAGTGGATGCCTGTGCGTTTGATGTAAAGTATACTGAATAATCTAGGTGAAATTCCATCCCTTTGGTGCAACAAGTTTGTATCAACCAGTAGGGTGAAACTGTGGATGAGTGTTTGATTCTTTAAATGTCACTCCTGGAATTCCCAAAACAGCCTAGCTGCTGTTGATTTAACAAAACATTTTGCAACACTTTGGGTTAAGCAATTGAATGGTAGCGCGTATAAATAAAGAAACAAGTCGAGTATACAAGTCGAGTATGGCTTCTGTGATCCATCAAGTAGGGAAGTTATATGGTATTAATAGTATATCTATATGTCAAACTGTCATCTGTGTCTGCAGGGCTTTACAGTATGAATGCTATGAACATGATGTGATTCTGTAATGTTATGTTTGAAGCTAGTTTAACCCTTTACTCCATGCTTACCTATTCCAATCATCTTAAGTATCCTGTATCCTTAAAAAATATGGAGAAGTCAGTGTGGACATACAACATGGTATGTGACATAATGTTTGGCTAAACCAAACATCCACGATACTCAAGCCCAGAATGAGTACTATCCATGCCACTTGATAGTTTTCTACAAAAGGTCACAGTTTTTGCCAGAAACGGACTCAACTGCTATCCACACTGGACATTGTTCTGACGATCTCCGACTAGATTATTGGAAAATGATTGGTTATTGATTACAAGTTATAATACAGATGGGTTTGCAAAGGTGGAAGCATGGAATAAAGGGTTCATGGAATGTGTGTTGTCATCCTTGCTATTATTCCTCATTATGAGTGCAGCTTGTAATAACTCGATGCCATTTATTTTCCAAACAAGATTGCGCGAAAAAAACCCAATGCATTTACACTGTAAAATACATCCCCAAACGGTGAAAATGGATTGGAATGTAAATGTTTATGCCAAGGCATCTACTGGTCCGTCTGTCCGTTTGTCCTTCCCATTGAAAATGTACACCAAAACTTTAAAGTTCTTGAAACTCAAATATTTTCAAAGTCCATCAAGGCATTGCTTTCAAACTTGGCATACTTGTTTACCACCATAAACACCTTACATTGTAAATGCCGTGTAACTCTATCCAACATTTCAACAGAATTCTTGCCCCTGATGGACTTAGCTACTTATTATGGACAAAGCTTCCACTGGGGCATAAGCATTTATTGAATGCAATCTTGTTTGTTCTTAACTTTGAGTTCAGGAGCCTGTTGCTTAACCAAACCGCTACCGAGCGCTCTATAGCGCAATGGTAGGAAACGACTTGCTTCAAAAAAGTGCTACATAGCGGACGAAGCAAAATATTCATATGCTACTGGTGAGCGCTCATGGCTAGCAGACCATTGTGCAGCAAAGCGCTACCAAAGTGGTCCTTTGCATAAGGAAGCATAAGTATGCTATCGAGCATGTTGTTGCATAGACATATTAAAGCGCTTCCAAAAGGTGCACGGTAGCGCCTTAGTTAGGCAACGGGCTCCAGGTGATCGTAAAGTGAGGTCATGGCAATCTTGTTTGGCAATAAATAAATTTGTGTAAATGGTTGTTTTTTGATTGGCTTATATGTATGTTTTACCATTTCTATTAAAGCCATATAGATACCAGTCTCATCCAATACAGCTTAGCGTCTTCTCACCAAAAGTAAGCTCCCCTGATTTTGCACCAAGGGACATTACTCTGTTCTGCAAGACAAAAAAACAATAAAAGGATATAGTTTACAAATTATTCTGTAGTAAAATTATTGTTTCTTTTTATAGGTAAGAAGAAGCATATAGTAAACATATTGCAGTTCTCTGCTAATTAGCTTTTCAATGTTATAGATTTCATATTATGAATATTTTAAAGTTATTTATTTTCGAACCTGGTGAATTTGAATTATAAACTTGGTTCGGACTATATGTATGTGTGTCTATGTGTCATTAACATTATGCTCAAATTACCATGGAAACCCAACGACAGAATTCAATGTCTGACTAAACTTCATTAAGTCTAAAATATTAACTTTGATTCAACTATACACTGGTAAAAACCCATATTTTGATGATTTCCAGATAACATAAAATTACTGCCTAATTAATATATAAGTATTGTGTAATTTACAAAGTTTGTCATGTAGAACAGATAGTGTCCGTGTGATATTTTTACGGGGATATTTTGGTAGATGGTTTCTCATAGAAAGTTGTGCGACTTTGGTGACTGTTTTCATCACATTGTGTGTTTGTTGGTTTGCAGTTTGTCTGTAGTTAGTCTGTGCGTTAACTGTTCCTATTCCTGTTAGTTATCTTATTTATTTCAGTGAACACTTTTTCTCTAGGTTTTGGCTTTGTGGTGTGTTAGTTATTTTCTGAAAATAAAACAAGACATAGTCCATCTTATTTTCCAATCAAATTAACCTGTAGTCCTTTATATATGCATATATACAGAGATTGATGTATACAATTAAGATTGAATCATACAAATAATAGTACATGTATAAGATAAAATAAGCATTGTCTTCATTCAGTATACTGTTCGCATGTGAACAAACTTGTACTAACATAACATAACAAAGTTCCTTTGTATATTTCATACTGTATATTCATTTCTTGTTGGATTGTTTTAATTGGCTATACAATTATAACATTACTTTTCTAACCATAATACAGAAGACTTACAAGTTTCCTATTGGTTACTGATTTGTTATCTTCTCTCCTATTGGCCAATGTTATAACCAATAACATAATCTCTTTCTTCCTATTGGTCGCTGACTTGTTATCTTTTCTTCTATTGGTCAATATGATAAACTGCAATAGCATAACCAGTCTCCTATTAATCAATTTCTTACCATATTTTCTCATTGTGCACATTTTATTGTCACCTCTCGATTGGATTGAATTGGGGTAATGCACGATGTCTTCTCTTGTATCTATTAGTTATTGTGTACAGTTATTGTATCATTTGTCACTAACTTTACACTGGTTAAATGGAGCCTTAGATATTCAAATAGAAAAAATAAACCAATGGCTAACACTGTTCATTGAATTTGTATCCAACTTTATCGTAACTATAATGTGAATGAAATATTTATATTGTTTCGTATAGTTTTAGCTAGATGGGTGAAAGTTAAATGCTACAATTACTTGAGTAAATCCTTCAGATGAGAAGATACTGAAATGAATAAAAATATTGATGTCTCTCATATTTAGTTGGGGTGGGGGAGACATATTGATTTTTTGCTTGATGTCTGTCTGGTCACAAAGTTTGTCCATACATGTTCTCTTTACCATTGCTTGAATTTTAATGAGAGTTCACATGAATACTTGGTACCAAGCCTAGTTTGTGCATAAATATTGTCAGAAATTTTAGGCTGGATGATTTTTGCCAGAGTTATGATCCCCTGGGAGACATACATTATTTGTCTCAAAAACCCTTCTAGCTAGTTTGTTAATATTTTAAATAAAGTTACACAGAATTGATATATACCTTGTTAAAGTTTTAATTATCATGTTTTCACCACTTGTTCATATTCGAGATTCTCCCAATACAAATGCACTTATCTAGATGTTCACAGCTGTTGAAAATACAACTACAGCTGACCATGTAATGTTCTGTCGGACAGCAATGGTGTTTTTAGGGAAAGTAAACTGGACTTGTGTATGATATATACGGTTGTTGTTGATTTCTCTCTGCAGCCTAAAAACAAGGACAAAGACAAAGAGAAGGACAAAGGACAGGCGGAGGAAGATAAAAATAAACAAGATGGCGAAAAACTTGGTTGTGGTCGGGTTATTCCAATGAAACAGGTACGGGGCGGTCGGGTTATTCTTATGAAACAGGTACGGCAGTCTGGTTGTTCCAACAAAATAGGTACGGGTGGTCGGGTTATTCCAATGAACCAGGTACGGGGTGGTTGGGTTATTCCAATGAAATAGGTACAGGGCAGTTGGGTTATTCCAACGAAACAGGTACAGGGTATGACTGTATTAGCCAGATGCAAGGGAGGCAATTGCAAAATACAGGGGAGGCAACTGCATAATGAATGTATTTCTGTGTCGCAACAGATTTTCAGCAGAGGTTTTCATGTACTCATTTGTTTTGCCAAGCTCAAAGAAATTCCATGTTTTTTGTTGGGAACATGTGCTTGACCTTAAAACGTGTCATTGGTTTATACAAGTTTTACAAACATCTCGTATTTTCTGTAATGTTTGTTGGTGATATGCTTGTTTTCTCAAAGAATACAGGAGAATGGAATTGACACTTAGCTAAATTGCCTATAGGAGCCGCCATTTTGAAAAGAAATAAGGCGATCAGCGTACGTCACTACTACGGTAAAATATAATGACTGAAAGAGACGGAGTTAACCAAATGCGGTTAAACCTTTGATAAAACGGACTCTGCCATTAATTACTGAAGATGCATTATGGGTCTTCAAGACATAATTCGGCTCTTTTTAGACATGCTTATCCATTTGTGTATGATCTTTGGTTTTATGTTGTAGGGTTACCTGTATAAGAAAAGTCATGGTTTAAATAAAGATTGGAAGAAGAAGTATGTGACTTTACTTGATGATGCTCGGCTTACCTACCATCCCAGTCTACATGTACGTTATATATACTCTTTTATACAAATGTATTTTAGGTCAATTGTGAAACAAGTTTTTCAACTTATATTGATCACTCTCATTAGCTCATTTCTGATTATTATCTATTGCCACGAGGGTATGAGAGAAGAGAAGCCAGATTCCCTCTTATGCTGAGCATATTATATATAATTATATATATATATATTATACCTCACCCAAATTTCATTCAACTGTTTCTTTGTTATTCTAATCGGTCCATATATCCAGCGATAGACTGACTGACTTGCATGTTCCAAATACAACAGCCGGTCAATATTATAAAAAATATGGACCGGCAAAATAATATTGACCGGCAGCTGAAATAAACGTCTTGTTTATTGCATGACGTCATGAATACTGTGACGCTACCATAGAGCGTGACGTTGCGCAACTTTTTCTTTTCGTAACGTTTTTTGGTTTAAATTAGATTTATGTCCTGCCGACAGTAATTGCATGGATCAACTCACGTTTATGATACTAAGTTCAATATAAGCTCTAAAGACGCATTAGTTTGCATAAAAATGAACAAGAAGCTTGAAACAACTTAAAAGTTGTCTATAGATTTATTATAGCAACACGGGTTTTTACATTTCTGGGTTATTTCGGTGGATATGCAAACAGACCAAAATAGATGTAAGGTCTCCCTATAATGATATGTAGTTCTTTAGCACATAAACAACTTAAACCCAAATGTATGTAATGTTTTCTTATTAGTATCTAGATCTAGTTACGAAAGTAGGCCTATAATATCGATATTAAATGTTCGGTATAATATAAGAAATAATTCACATCACTTCGGGCCCAATGACATAATATGGACTGGCTAGTCAGCCCGCGTTGTGTATATGGACCTCAGCTTCGCTTCGGTCCATATACACAACTTGGGCTGACTAGCCAGTCCATATAATGCCATAGGGCCCTCAGTGATGTGAACTATTTCTTAAATATGTTCTAATATGTCTTCTTACAGACCTAGGTACTGTTTTATCAAAGTACTTACGGAAATCGTAACTTTACGTCAAAATTTGAATTCCTTATAATTCTTTAACGGCTACAAATTGTGGTAAATTATTCAGTTAATGATCTCCTACAAACAATGTCTTTCTCCTATTTGTAGTTGTAAAAGCATTATAAGGAAATAAAATTTGAGCGTAAGTTTAAGATTTTTGTAAGTCCTTTGATGAAAAAGTACCCTGGAATCTTTTATACAACAGTTACAGATGGATACATGAAATATGGATGCTTTTAATAGATGACTGTTTGAAAGTGAAATATGTTTACCTAGCAAAATGCTTCATAGTGCTTTCCATGGGATGTTATTCATGCGTACAACGACGCTATCGGTTCTAAATCAAGATATCGTAACAAATTTGACAGTACATTGATTTGGTATAGTTATTATTGTAGAACTTAAATGATGTCAGTATATGAATATGTCAGCGTATTGGATGTCGTTGTATCGAGACCTGACTGACATAATATTCTGTAAATTGTTGTTCGTTGTTAGTCCCCTACCGATTTTTTACCTCTGTCTGTCCGTCAAATCTGGATCCTGACAAAATTGAAACAGTTTCCACGCTAGGTTTATGAAACTGGGTATGTGGATAGGGGCAATAAGGGGATTATGCACGTTTAAAAATATTTTGATTCCGGCAAAAAGTGTGGTTGCTATGGCAACAGAAACATTGAAAATGGCTTCAAACTGGTAGGGGACTTCTGTATTGCTTGCAATTCTTTATGACTTGTTTATTTATAGGATTACATGGAGGATGTTCATGCCAAGGAGATTCCTCTCGGTCATGTGACTGTGAAAGTTCCCGGTATGAGACCTCGAGGGTCAAGGTCAACCAGCTCCAACCAAGACTCCACAAATAATGGAAACATTGCGATGGAGATGAACAACTTGTCCATTGGAGGTAAAAATAACGTTCAATGGAAACAGGATGTCTCTGTATTAATATCCTTGTCCCATGTTTATTGACTTTCCCTTATTCACTGCAATCTGATTGGTTAATGGGTTAAATACTGTTCCCTGATTAGTCGATAGATAATGTTACTCTCACTAATAAATATTTGATTTGATTGGTTAATGGGAGAAATACTGTTCCCTGATTGGTCGATAGATAATGTTACTCTCACTAATAAATATTTGATTTGATTGGTTAATGGGAGAAATACTGTTTCCTGATTAGTCGATAGTTAATGTTACTTTCACTAATAAATATTTTATTTGCTTCCATAGATAGAACTGAAGTAACATTATTCTCTACCCGTACTTGCCCAAATACTTCTGCAGATATTGTCAAATTCTCAGGAGTCCTACAATTCCGGAATAATCCGGAAATCCGAATTTGCTGCATAAGAAAGAATTATCTTTTCTACTCAAAATAAAAGTGATTTTATGAAAATACTCAAAGAATTGGCAAAGTTATGGTCATTTGAGGTTCCAATATCTAGTTGTGGTATAGGGATGTGTGCTAATGGCACCCGAAACAGTCTTGCAACTTACTTGTTTTTAGGATTGGGCATTGTGCCTCAGTAGAACCCCTGTATTCTGAACAGTGATATTTTAGTGAATTATTTGCCTAGGGTTAAGAAGATGGAGAAAATTTTCTGATAAAATTCGAAGACACAGTAAGGATACTATTGACGTAGAGTTTGACCAGAATATTAATTTTAACACAGTTGACAGTGTGAATTAATCAATTTAATGATACTATTAGATCTACTGTATATGATATTGACTTTAGCTTTACTATATGAGGAAATGAAATTACTTGATGTTGTATCATCTGTTACGATGCGCTAAGCTAAGTACATACTCATACGGTATCATATCTGTCACACACTGGGTTTCCGACTAGTCTCTATGGGAGTCACACAAAGAATTGGATGCCTGTTGAGCTAAACTGTTGAGCTAAACTGTTGAGCTAAACTGTTGAGCTAAACTGTTGAGCCAAACTGTTTAGCTAAACTGTTGAGCCAAACTTTTGAGCTAAAATTTTGAGCCAAACTGTTGAGCTAAACTTTTAGCTAAACTGTTGAGCTAAACTTTTGAGCTAAACTGTTGAGCTAAACTTTTGAGCTAAACTGTTGAGCCAAACTGGTGAGCTTAACTTTTGACTACAGTCATCCAATTTGTTTGTTGTGCAACTGCCATAGACACTCGCAAGGATTGTGTGTCTTGTGTGACAGATTTGGTGCCAGTTTATGTTGGCTATCTCTCGAGGTGTATAGATATTGGGTGCCAGTTTTAAGATGACTATCTCTCGAGGTGAAACCTTGATTTTGTGCTGCATTTCGAAGTTATCCTTATAGTCTTGAAAGAGTAAAGGAGTTGGTGTTTTAGATTTGCTGGTACCAAATTTCAGAGGAGTTATTACCCTTGATTGAAAACCTTAATTTATTTAGAATTCCTGTGTGTTTATTGGTCAGATATTAGTATGATTTCTTTTCCTTGCCTTATTTTGTTTATGATTTTGCTATATCAGTAATCCAATTATTTCTTTTATTTACCTGTATGATATTTGCCTGTAGTGAGATAATGATTTAAGTGTAGTGAATGCTTTGTGCTTGATTTGTATACTGTTAGCATGCTTGATCTGCAATCATACACAATCTGGTATTGTACAGAGAATTTGACGCAAACCTGGACCCTCTATAAGCATTATTTAACATCTGATATATTGTCTATATTTATATTCTCGGGTGTGTGTTTTCATAAGCGGGAAGTACATGTATCACAAAGATGCTCAAGGTGTAATACCAACACAAATCTAAAGGACCGACATTGCACGATTTGCTCATGGAAATTTATATATTCAACGCAAAACCTTTTAATATATTCATGCATAAAGGTCAGGATCAGGTCAAATTCTCCATGCTATATATACTATCTCAGAAGGTCTAGTATACAGTCTTACCTGTCTTAAGCTACCTGGCTAATACATCAAATATATGCTGGTTCCCCCCGGTGTCAGGATCATGTGAATGGGCAGTCTCTATATCATATGGTAGAAACACAAGATAGGCCACTTTTACGTCAAATACGGCTACAGAAAGCAAGTGGCAGTTGGATACAGGACACGTCCCTTTGGTGCAACAACGTTATATCTTACTATATAGTAAGATACAACCTTGTTGCGCCAAAAGGAACAAGGTGCATTCATACAAAAAAAGGGTTGTCAATTTTCCTGATTTATCAAGAATTCCGGATTTCGCCTTCCTGAAAGAACAATAGGTTCTGACCAAAATAAAAGTTGTTTGATGAAAATATCCCAAGAAATGGCTATGTTAAGGTCAATTTAATCGGCTGCATACAATTTTTCTGATTTTTAATTTGGTCCTGTTGACACCCCTGAAACATGGTTCATTAGGATTTAATCATACTATTTGGAGGGCTCAGTATGTACAATACTTTTGCACCGAGCCCTCGTAAATTATTTAATTTAATTTATTATTTTATTATTTTGCCCTTAAGACATGTGCTTGACTTGTATACACTGATCTTTCATATTTTGTAAAATGAGTGATTAGAATATGCATATATCACACTCATTACTTCTACTTTGTTTATATACAGTGCCCACCAAAAATAAGTATACAGTTGCAAAATTTAACTTGGTTAAATTATTCAATACCTGTTGATCAGATGCTCACAAATATACTGGTTTCGGAAACTACTGTTTCTAAATGAGTAAAAAAAAGATAGAAGTAAAGATGAAGTGTTTTGAATTTTGAATAAAACCATGTGATCTAATGGCAGAATTCTCACATCTTTTTATGACAAAGTTGCCTTTCAATTTGGACAAAGAAACTTTATATTTTGCAACTAGGGTACCAATCAATGTATGTCCTTAAACACTTAATAAACAGAAATATTCCTCGTCTTCAAAAATGTCGTTGCCTCACTGTTCTTGAAATAGTGTTATTACAGACGAGTAATTGGGGAAATAACATCTGTATAGTTATGTTTGGTGAGCAGTATATGTAGTGTAAAATGTTGCATGATCAGTATGATTGCATATCAAGTCTGCTTTCAGTATGTGCAACATGAATAGTCATGCTTCCATATGACCCGCCTGTCTAACATTGAGTAGGTCAACCAGTTATACAATAGATGAAATAACACCCTGTGACTAATTTGAGAATTGGACCATGCTCTGGTTAGATTGCACACTCACATATTGATATATATACCCAAATTCATGTCCCCACATGCCTGACCCCTGAATTCACTTCCCCACATCTCTTACCCCCGAATTCACGTCCCCACATTCCTGACCCCAAATTCACGTCCCCACATCCTTGACCCCAAATTCACGACCTCAACATTCACGACCTCACCCATAATCACATCATTTCACAGCAGTCACTTGGTTACCATAGGAATATTGGCAGTATTTGGTCATCGGTGGGACCTTAGAATTGGTTAACATGTGGTCTATCAAACTTGGGTTCCTAACTCTATTTTCGGGTAGGGTCTTGACGTCTGGCCTTTGCTAGAGAAAGATTCCTTATGCATCTACATACCTAGGATAACACTTGACTCTACAATCCCCAAACTTAATAGTTAAATTGGTCTTGACCTTTAGACAAAACCTATTGCTTTCAAGGTCAAGTTGTTGTTCCTAACTATTTTCGGGTAGGGTCTTGACGTCTGGCCTTTGCTAGAGAAAGATTCCTTATGCATCTACATACCTAGGATAACACTTGACTCTACAATCCCCAAACTTAATAGTTAAATTGGTCTTGACCTTTAGACAAAACCTATTGCTTTCAAGGTCAAGTTGTTGTTCCTAACTATTTTCGGGTAGGGTCTTGACGTCTGGCCTTTGCTAGAGAAAGATTCCTTATGCATCTACATACTTAGGATAACACTTGACTCTACAATCCCCAAACTTAATAGTTAAATTGGTCTTGACCTTTAGACAAAACCTATTGCTTTCAAGGTCAAGTTGTCAAAGGTCACAGTGACATTAAACATAAACAACTATTTGGCTGGCAGGAGTTGGCATTCATGCTTTACATAACTTCCTGTTCACACACAATATCCGGGATATTAAAAACATCAATTGGCCTCTTTCTTGCATTACTTTTGATCTCAAACTGTCAACAAGATCTACTGACTGTGTCAAGCTGTCAACGAGATCCAATGACTGGTCAAACTTTCAACAAGATCCAATGACGGTGTCACATTGTCAACAAGATCCAATGATGGTGTCACATTGTCAACAAGATCCAATGACCGTGTTAAGCTGTCAACAAAATCCAATTACTGGTGTCAAGCTGTCAACAAGATCCAATGACCGTGTCAAGCTGTCAACAAGATCTACTGCCCTGTGTGACTGACTGAAGCATGATTTGAAGTGTGTAACAGTATTTGTGTACTATTTACAGGCAAAAACAAAGAGAACGATGATAGGTCAAATCTAGATGATGCCTTCCTAATATCTAACAACTTAACCCCAGGTTTGTTAGATATGTTTGATCTTCTTCTAGTTAGAATTAACTACTATCTAATATTACAACACCACAAACCTATCTCGTGTTAAAGTTTTGCAGATTTTTTTGTAGATTTCGATGTTTTTTTAGTGATTTACTATCTGCTTTTAAAGTTTTGCAGATTTTTTTGTAGATTACGATGATTTTTTAGTGATTTATTATTTATTGGAATCATTGTTTGCCAACTCAACAAACCTGTTTGGTTATATAATGTTTTTCTTTGAAGATTTTGACGACTTTTTGTGCTTTTTTTTTGCTGGAAAAGTTCATTTTATGATTATTTAATTAAAATCGTTTTTGCCCGAAAATTGTGAATAACAGTTTAAAAGTAGACATTTTAGTAAAGTGTCAAGTTCATGTATTTTAAAGAATTTTAGATGCAAACAAATGTCAGCAACATTTAATATTTTTGTCTGCTCCAACATAAGGGGGGAGGGGTATTATAATTATAGTTCCATATTCCAAGAAACATAGCATGTTTCAGCCAGATCTTGTTAAACATAGAGTGTGACCGTAGAAGAATGAATGAACTGCCCCTTGAGAGCATTTACAGATGTTGTTTGATAGATTGAACCAAAACTACCCAATGCAGTGTAACAGTGGTCAGTTTAACCAGTGAATGTATGCTGTGATGCACCTCCCCACTGTTCTGTGTATTTTGTGTTGATTTTGTATATATACCACCTTATCATTGCTGTTACCGTATGTCCATTCAGCAGTTAAAGAGAAATCTTATATATGGATCAAACGTATATTGTGATTATTTATGCATGGTGTTACCTTGTGTTGTATTGTATATATATAACTGTCCTCCTCTGGTAGTCACACTCAGGTAGCATGGTACCAGTCTGTGATTATACCCTGTCTTGACCTTTAGCATTGCCATAGCAACCAGGGTCAACTGCATGACCATAATTGTTGCCATAGCAACCAGGGTCAACCGCATGACTATTATTGCAACCATTGTCAACTACATGACCTCTATTGTTGTCTTAGCAACCACAGTAAACAAAATGACCTCTGTTGTAGTCATAGCAACCACAGTCAACTAAATGACCTTTATTGTTGTCATAGCAACCAGAATCAGAACTATTTTTGTGATGTCGTTTGTATGCTCTGTAGTTTTAGTTCCTTGATTATGTCATAAAAGATCGCTCACTGAGCTTTGCAGTTTATTGCTGATGTTTGTGGAGTTAATGAACTTATTTCATATTTCAGGCATTCCTAACGGGGATTTTAATAAATTAGCTGTGAATAATAATGCAAATTTAAGCTCAAAAATAGAAACGCCAAATGTTAAGAAACGACATCGGAGAGCGAAAAGTGGTGGTCTCAAAGATCCTAGTCAAGGGGACGGTATGTATATTATATTCTTCTTTGTTGTTTTATCATTGACTATAAAGATTCAGTGTCAGTTTGTTAAACTTGCAACTATTGTTAGATATAAGTGATTGAATGGAGTTCTGGTAGACTTGATGCTTGTCTGTATAGATGGAGTTCTGGCCAGAGTATTGGTCTACTTTTGTGAACTTCTTACTGATCTTAACCATTGACTTGGAAAGTGCTTGACCAATGACCACTGAGAAAGCACTAAGTCTTGAGCATTGGTGACAGGCCAAACTCTTCATTTTCCTCCACATGTGGAGAAGTTGCTGGTTCCTTATGGAAGGGTAAGTTAGCACTGGTCAGGAGACAGTCCAGGAGAACTGGTTAGGTGAATGGACCGAGGTACATAACTGACAATTTTTTGAGAAATGGCGTTAAAGCAAATAAATATAAACATCAGGTACATGAGACAAGTTATAAAAACCTGCCATCAAAACGATGTTGATAATTGCAATAACAATGATGTTGATTATGATGTTTTAATGATGATGTTATTGATGATATGGATGATGACATTGACAATTATGTTGAAGATGCTGATGATGTTAATGATAATACTAATGATAATAATGATGATGTTGATGTTAATGATGGTGATAATGATGATGCTGATGATACTGATGTTGATAATGATGATAATGTTGATGATGATGCATGGAGACAACTATGTGGAAGTGGAGAGTTTAGATGGTATTGTATAGGATATTGACTGGAAGTTAACACTGATAGTGTATATATTGTTACAGAGGATGACTGTGAGTTTGTGATTGTTTCACTGTATAATAAACAGTGGCATTTTGAGGCGAATTCACAAGAAGTGAGTAAATGCATGACCTGAGTGTGTAGATATGTCGCCGCCAAAATTAGCTTGGTTCTTCTTAGTGAATGTACGTCATCATATGAAAATACGAAAGTGAAATCTTTGAACTAGCATGCTAGCATTCATCTGGCAGGTTTATGTAGTCAAATGTTCGGCTATTCCTATAATTGTTTATTTCTGATTTCTTAGTAGGATTTTTGTCCAAATTGACTGTACTAAAAGTGTGAAGTCTGAATTTTTTGTCAGACAACAATCTCTCAATTTTTGGTCTACTAGTATGATATGACATTATTTTGGCTTGTTGCTAAGTAACCTGAAAGTTCATTCAAATATTTTCATATGATGACAGTTAGATATAACTGTGCTGCTTGCTGTGTGTTCGAATGCCAATCCTTTCAAAATGTCCTTGCTATGTATTTTTTATGTAAATTGAATTGAATGGGAACATGCATGCCTTTCTAATTTCTGTTCTAAAACTTCCCTCAAATATCTATTGAAAATCTGACTTTGACATACAGCAAGGAATACATAGATAGTTGCATTGAAAGCAAACTTCATTCCTACCAATCTGTAGCAACGTAATTGAATTTTCTCTTAAAGCTTCAAGATAATTTAGTTAGGGTTACGTCTTGTGGTTTAATGATTTCGGTCATTTTATTATCTGATTTGAATGTCATTTTATCATATGATTTGAATGTCATTTTATCATGTGATTTGAATGTCATTTATCATGTGATTTGAATGTCATTTTATCATGTGATTTGAATGTCATTTTATCATGTGATTTGAGTGTCATTTTATCATGTGATTTGAATGTCATTTTATCGTGTGATTTGAATGTCATTTTATTATGTGATTTAAAGGTCCTTTATCATGCGATTTGAATGTCATTTAATCGTGTGATTTGAATGTCATTGATCATGTGATTTGAATGTCATTTTATCGTGTGATTTGAGTGTCATTTTATCATGTGATTTGAATGTCATTTTATCGTGTGATTTGAATGTCATTTATCATGTGATTTGAATGTCATTTTTATCATATGATTTGATGACCCTATCACATTTTCTCTTCTTTCTTCGATCATTAAAAATCAATTGTTATAAGGGGTGGGATTTTATTTTTAATGTGTTTCTAGATTTGATTAACAGTTTATTGTTTGTTTTAAAGAAGTTAAAACAAAATATTGGGCTTTATGAAATTAGGGGTAGGGATAATAATCAAATTCTATTTTCAGGCCTTATTATCAAAAATTGCATTGTCATTAGCTGGTAGGAACGCGGCTTGCATTTTGTAATTTTGCATGTGTATTGTCTAATACAAGTTGTTGAATTGTATGAATATATTAATCTAGATTCGGACGGATATGAGTTCCATATAGTATCCATGTTCAATAAACAGTGGCAATTTGAAGCCTGTAGTTTGGAAGTAAGTGTGCATTTCTGTATCACTCTCATCTTACTGTATAAAGTGCGATATTTCAACATGTGGGAGATCTCCGCATGTGGGATATTTCCACGTGGGTTATATTTCCGCGGGGGAAATATTTCTGCATGTGGGATATTTCCGCTGGTGATATATTTCCGCATATGGGATATTTCCGCGGGTGATATATTTCTGCATGTGGGATATTTCCGCATGTGGGATATTTCCACGTGTGATATATTTCCGCATGTGGCATATTTCACATGTGGCATATTTCCGCATCTGGGATATTTTTCCGCTGGTGATATATTTACACGTGTGGGATATTTCCGCATCTGGGATATTTCCGTGTGTGGTATATTTCCGCACGTGGGATTTTCCGGGGGTGATATATTTCCGTATTAGGATCGATATTTCCGCCGGTGATATATTTCCATGTGTGGGATATTTCCGCGTTTGGAATATTCCCGCATGGGAGATAACCGTGTGAAAAAAAGTTAGCGTTTTCGAGAGATAGCAGAATTCAGGGGTTCTACAATTCTGAAATAATCCAGATTTGCTACACTAGAAAGACTGAACATTTCTGCAGAATATAAAAGTTATTTGATGAAAAAAATTTAAGTATTGACAAAGTTATGGTCATTTGAAATTTTGTAAGCTGAATTTTAACAATGGAACATTTGAACTGTTTTGGAGTAGGGGTGTGTTCTTATGGCACCTGGAACAGGCTTGCACCTTGTTTTCAAGATTGGGCATTATGCCTCAGTATGACCCTTGTTGTAATGTTTAATGTGATAAAAGTATTAGGGAATTGCAATTTGTACAGATTGATAAAAAGTCAGGATCAGTTGTATTGTTATTGTTTACAAATGGGCATAAAATTATTTTTTTACGAATCAGCTGTTTTTAATTATTTACATATGTAATATGATGTTTATGACACTTTAGAAACATGCACATGTGTGTGATCAATATCATTATTAACTTAGTTGATAGAATACGCTAGGAAAAATATTGGCAAACATTTTCAGATACATGTAGTAAAATTTGCTGATTCATCGTCTTTGCTGATCGACTACACCCACTTACAATGTATATATCAATAAAATCTCTCAGATGTGAATATGGTATCGTATTAATTCAATGCAATCGATTCTTGGTCCGTTTCATGTCTTGATTAAAATGATTATACTGAAGTAATTAAATTGCCATGGTTATGTCAATTATGTATCACTCACATTTTTGGGTAAAACAATCATGGTCTGACAAAAATATCAGATTGGCAAATGGTTATTTTCACTGTATAATTTTCCTTCGATATACGCAAAAATCATAGCTTGTGCTATGAATATGTGAGTATTCTTTTAGATCCAATTATCATTCCCAGCCCATCAGACTGTTGGTCCATTCATGGTGATTTAAAGTTTCATAAGCTGAATTTTACGAAAGAACATAGTTTGAAACACACCTTTGATGTAGGGATGTGTGCTATTGACACCTGAAACGGACTTGCACCTCATTTTCAGGATTGGGCATTTTGCACAGTAAGACCCCTAAAATATGTTGGTCTGAAGATGTTGCATTGTGGTACATTGTATGTGGTCCGTCAAGTCAAGTTAAAATTTATTTATTGTCTGAAATTCGGTACAAACAAAATAACATAAGCTATGTATAGGTTTTGTTCTGTGATTCTTTGAGTGTTTGTATTGTAATATTTCTGTAATGTTTGTGTGCTTTGCTTGTGTTGCATGTAAAACTAGCTGTAACAAGTTCTACATTGTTCTGCTTGCTGTATTGTGAATACATAATGAAGTCTTCAGTATATAGAATATGTTGTATGCTATACATTGCTTATCAAACATGAGAGGAAACGGTAGGTTTAATTAGTCCCCTACCCTAAAAAAACAAACTGTAACAGTTTCCAAGCTAGGTTTATGAAACTTGATATATGGATAGGGGGCAATAAGGAGATTATGCAAGTGTAAAAATATTTTAATTCTGACAAAAATTGTGGTTGCTATGGCAACAGTAACATTGAAAATGGCCACAAACCGGTAGGGGACTTCTGTATTGCTTGCAATTCTTAATGACTTGTTTAGATGTGTTTTCTGTCTGTGACAGTTTGTCTGAAGCATTTTCCAACATACTTTTGTAAACAATATTTCTTTAAATTGATTATCCTTTGTGCCGTAAGGTTTTACTATTTAATTTAACTTTCCTCTTTATATACTAAACACTCTACAGTTTATAAGTTTCACCATCCTTCATTAGTCTATTTCTTCTGATATGCTACAATAATCAAATTGCGTGGTTCATGTGAAAGAAATAACAAATTGTAAGACAAATTGAAATTTTTATCTCTTGTAGACCATTATAACCAATGAGAGTCCTCGGGATTTATCACATGTTTATCATTGTAACCAATGAGTGTCCCTGGTCACATGTTTACCATTATAACCAATGAGTGTCCTTGGATTGGTCACATGTTTACCATTATAACCAATGAGTAACCTTGGATTGATCACATGCTTATCATTATAACCAATGAGTGTCCTTGGATTGGGTCACATGACTGTTTAATGTTGTAGGAGAGAGATGAATGGGTAGCTGCAATAGAACAACAAATCCTTGCCAGTCTCCAGGGAAACGAAAGTAGTGGAAAGAAACAATCTACTACAGACCCTGCAGGCATTCTAGCCATACGTAATACTCGTGGAAACAATCAATGTGCAGATTGTGGAGCCCCAGGTAGGTTTCAATCATGTATGAGGTAGCCCAATGACTAGGGGAAGTTAAAGGGTGGCCATTCAATGAACGGCTGAATTGCTTAAAGCAGCCCTCAAAAACTGGTAACTTAACTTAACAAATGATTCTTAAAACAGCTCCCAGTCTGTTTATGTGTTTGTAATCTGTGCTTGTCTGCACTGTTTCTCATTGACAAAATTTCGAGGGTTGCACGCAAAACTGTCATAACTGCTTATTATTAAAGAAGGAAATACTTCAGTCTTGCAGGCAACCCTCGATTAATAGTCAAAATCAATAGGAACTTTCCCTATCAAGAAGAGAGTACATATTGTCTAAATATTATTGTTCCATAAATGTTCCATTTTTGATGAGGGAGTATATTGCTTTGCACATGTCGGTCACTGTGACCTTTACCATTTCTGACTATTGGGCTGCCATGGGAGCATACATGTTTTAGAAACATCTCTTATTCATGTACAGTCCATTTGCTAGCCCTTAAACTGATCAGGGGTTCCATTTGACTTGGGAATAGGGGTTTTGACTATTGAAACTTCTTAAAAGACACATGTTGACCCTCAATATTTTGGTTTGAAGGGTCATTTTCTCTTAAAATCATGGATATTTTTTGCCTCTATAATGGTAAAATTCAGTCAAAAGTATCAAAATGATCATTCAGTTTCTAAAGCTAGAGGAACCCCTGCTGATGAGAAAACCAGAATGTACAGGGGTGTCAATTTTCCGATTTTATCATTCCTGAAAGAGCAATGGCTTCTTACCAAAATAAAAGTTATTTGAGAAAAATATCTCAAGAAATGGCAAAGTTATGGTCAATTTAATCTGCTCTGATGGAATTTCTTTAGTACAATATGAGTTAATTATGAAAACAATGCCATTGAAGGCCTCTTGTTTGGCGAAAATGGTTGGCCGCATACAATTTTCCTGATTTTGGATTAGGCCCTGTTGAAATCCCTGAATACAGCATTATTGTGAAAACAGCAAAAACTCAATAATTTTATTGGTCTATATTTTTGGTCAATTGACCATTGTCTTAAACAAGTTGTACTTGTATTTTAAGTCAGAGAGTTGATAGAAACTGTAGTTTGACTGTTACAGTATTTTTTATTCGGTACAAGCGGCCCTCCTCTCATTGTTTCCTCAGTTTGTGACATCGGTATTTGTAATGAATCACTGTATATTTGATTATTTCAGCTCCTGAATGGGCCAGTTTGAATTTAGGAACCCTTATATGTATCGAGTGCTCAGGTATTCATAGAAATCTAGGTACACATTTGTCACGGGTCAGATCCCTTGGATTAGATGAGTGGCCGTAAGTACATCTACTATCAAACTATGTTTATTAGTCCCCTACCGGTTTTTGACCAGAGGGGACTATAGGTTTACCCTCCCTCTGTCCGTCCGTCAGTCAGTCAGTCTGTACGCACCCACTTGACGTTGTTGGGTGTGGAACAATAGGCTATATTTAGATTCTATTCATTCCGTTGCTTACGGGGTGCAAAATGCTGCTTATGGGGAATTTACAAACAAAAGAAAGAACAAAAGAAAACCCCACAACGTCAAGTCAGGGAGTCTGTCCGTCCGTCAAACAATCTGGATCCTGGCATAACTGAAACAGTTTCCAAGCTAGGTTTATGAAACTTAGAGTTTAACCTGATCCTTAGACCTTCTATTGCATAATTTAACAGCTGATATCTCGTGGATATTTATAAATGGGGTTGTATGTTTACATAAGCGGGGAGTATCACAAAGATGTTTAAGGTGTAATACACACACAAATCTAACAGACTGATATTGCATTATTAGCTCACAGCACTGATATTGCATTATTAGCTCATGGACATTGATATATTCAAAGCAAGAACTTTGTAAATATTCATGCATAAAGGTCAGGATCAGGTCAATTTTACTGTACTATATAATTATGGAAATAAACTCTAATTAAGGAATGACAATGTCCGAGTTATTGAAGCTATATGGCCGATCTGACTACTGGGCATGTTCCGGATATTAAAGGATAAAAATGAAGCAATGTTTAGAGTGAATTAAATATGTGTTCTGTTCTGTTCTGTTCTGTTATAGTATATGGAGTTGTTGGCTAAATTGAGGCAACTGTATAAAAATCTCTCAGAGACTTTTTTTACCTCTGCCATCTTTAATTTTATTTGTTGCATAGAGGAAGTGTCTGCAGTCTGGAAAGGTTATACAATATTTCAGACAAATGCTGACAGTCTGTCAAACCAAAGCAGACTTATAAAAAGGTGCCAGACATGATTTCTGATTCAAGTGTAAAATTTGTTGTTTACGAGACAACTTGCGTGTTTCTGGGATTTTACTATGTCTTTATGTCAACCTTGATGTTTGCATTGAATTGTTTCTTCACCAAACTTTGTGTGAATATATTTTATGAAATGTTTGTTAATTAATTTACTAATTAATGTATTAATTAATCTTATATTACAGGTTAGATCTTATACATGTGATGACGTCAATAGGTAATACTGTCGCTAATTCAGTATGGGAATTTAATTTAAAAGCACGAGTGAAGCCATCTCCTACTACTAACAGGTAAATACATGATGTCATACGTGATGTCCTACTTGATGTCATACAAGGTGTCATACAATGTGTCATACATGGTGTCATACATGATGTCATATGTGGTGTCATACATGGTGTCTTACAAGGTGTCATACATGGTGTCATACATGGTGTCATACAAGGTGTCATGCATGGTGTCATACAAGGTGTCATACATGGTGTCATACAAGGTGTCATACATGATGTCATACATGACATCATACAAGGTGTCATACATGATGTCATACATGGTGTCATACATGATGTCATACAAGGTGTCATACATGGTGTCATACATGATGTCATACATGGTGTCATACATGGTGTCATACAAGGTGTCATACACGTTGTCATACATGATGTCATAAATGATGTCATACATGATGTTATATGTGATGTCATACATGATGTCATATGCATACTTCATGTGTACTGGACTTTATATTACTAGATTGTGTACATACGGAATATCACTGCAGTGTGTTGATTCGTTGCTGTGTAATCCCGTATCTCGCGAGACCGCTAGGTCGAGAGATATGCGGTATGGCGCAAGCAACTAGAGGTAATAAGGCTAAACAGATCAACTAAACTGCAGTAATATTCCTTTTATTATATACCTACAAAAGTGAAAAAGGCAATTTTACGCGCGAAAATGCGTTTAATGTGTATACACTGATGTCATGAACGTTGGCATATTTTTGGCATATAAGGCAACGTCCATTCATAAAAAGGCGAATGTTTATGTGGTGACGTCATTGACGTTGACATATGTTTGGCATATAACACATCAGACTTGCATGATATGGATTCGGAAAACCAGACATGTATGATACGGAAAATGCAATCTGTCATGTTGTTTTCCACCGTGCGATTTCTGCCTGTATTCTTGACAATACACTGCTAGGTATATAATAAAATTGCTGATCATTATGTCACCCCACACAAACTGTCGATACTGGATGGTTGTATTGTAACAAATATGTCAGTATACCAAATTGATAAAAGGAGTGTTTTAAAACATTTGTCCCAAGAAATTATGATGGTATAATGAATATGTCAGTATATTGGGTGTCATTATATCTAGACCCGACTGTATTGGACAAGAGCTAAACATAACTTATGTTTATAAATTGCCAACCCCATATTAAAAAAAGTTGATTTGATCGGTACAAGAAAATATAATGGAAGTTGTCTTTCACTCCAGTTAAATTTGTATGTTACTTCTTTGTTTCAGAAATGAAAAAGAACAATGGATTCGATCTAAGTATGATAGTAAAGAATTTTTACCACCACCACCTTATGTTGATATTCCACTTAATCAAGTAAGTCTATCATACACCTGGAACCTGTAAACATTATACTGGGGTCCTAAAATCCCGGAATAATCTAGAAATCCATTTGCAGCGCTAGAAAGAAGGAACGTTTCTGGCGAAAATAATTTGATCAAAAAGTACCAAGTATTGACTGAGTTATGATCATTTGAAATTTCATGTGCTGAAATTCAACAATAGAACAATGTTTGAAACCTATTGAAGGTGTAGGGATTTGGCATTATGCCTCTGTATACACTGCCCACCAAAAATAAGTATACAGGGATGTAGTTTCCCCATTTACTCGTCTGTAATAACACTATTTGCAGAACAGTGAAGCAACAATATTTTTGAAGACGAATATTTGTTAATCAAGCATAAAGACCATACATTGATTGGTACCCTAGGTGCAAAATATAAAATTATTATTTATGGAACCAGCATGGTAAAATAAATTAGTATGAACTATATTTGTGGAACCAGCATGGTAAAATAAATTAGTATGAACTATATTTGTGGAACCAGCATGGTAAAATAAATAAGTATGAACTATATTTGTGGAACCAGCATGGTAAAATAAATTAGTATGAACTATATTTGTGGAACCAGCATGGTAAAATAAATTAGTATGAACTATATTTGTGGAACCAGCATGGTAAAATAAATAAGTATGAACTATATTTGTGGAACCAGCATGGTAAAATAAATTAGTATGAACTATATTTGTGGAACCAGCATGGTAAAATAAATTAGTATGAACTATATTTGTGGAACCAGCATGGTAAAATAAATTAGTATGAACTATAATTGTGGAACCAGCATGGTAAAATAAATTAGTATGAACTATAATTGTGGAACCAGCATGGTAAAATAAATTAGTATGAACTATATTTGTGGAACCAGCATGGTAAAATAAATTAATATGAACTATATTTGTGGAACCAGCATGGTAAAATAAATTTGTATGAACTATATTTATGGACCAGCATGGTAAAGTAAATTAGTATGAACTATATTTGTGGAACCAGCATGGTGATGATGGTAAAATAAATTAGTATGAACTATATTTGTGGAACCAGCATGGTGATGATGGTAAAATAAATTAGTATGAACTATATTTGTGGAACCAGCATGGTCATTATTAGTATTATTGAACACTCACCTAGCTTCAGGCTATAGTATTTTCACTTACAAGACTTTAATATTGAAATGTTTGTACTTGCAGCAATTGATTGATGCATTAGTGCGTGAGGATATTAGGAATATAGTGTTGATACTTGGTCATGCTAATGCTGATGATATCACCGCACCGTACAGTAAGGACGACGGACGAACAGCCTTACATATAGCTGCAGCTCTAGGAAATGTTGTCTTTGTTCAGTTATTGTTATGGGTAAGTAGGATACAATCTTAACCTAGGATATATGAATGCACCAGTCAATATTATGCATGGGGGGGTGGGAATACAGGGGGAATTAGACAGAAAAATCTTCCGGACAGGTGGGAATTAGAGGACGTTATCGACTCCGAGTCCCGGGGAATAGACACCGCAAATACCCCAATGAAATATGGATGCCCCAAGGTGGGGATTTAGACAGTAAGCATTGTCTCTTTGGTGGGGATTTAGACATCAAAAAATTGAAAATGTCTAATTCCCCCTGGGTATCCTGCCCCCCCCCCCCCCCCCCCTACAGGCTGGCAAAATTATTGACTGGTGCAATACTCTGGTATCTGGAATTTTGCCACCCAACTAGAAATGAACTGATTGGAAACCCAGAGGTAGTCTCGCATGTATTGTTCTTTCGTGGATTTGTAGGATAATCTCAACCACAACATTAAATCCCCAATGAATAATTATACCAATAAAAATGTCAAGTTTGCAGTGGCTGCCATAGTTCATGCTTTCAAGTTCAGTCAGGTATAACACTGGGATTTCAGGAAATCCAAAATCCTTGAAATTACGTCCCCATGAAATGTTCTTTTTCACTAAAACTATGAAATTTTGTCCCATTGAAATTTAATGATACTACAGTTATGGGTTTCAATATCAATGTTTTAGTCCTTTAATGCACAGCCGGATGAAATTATCATTTCTACAAAAATCACAAGATTTAATTCCCTGTACAGGAGTCCTACAGTTCTGAAATAATCCAGAAATCCGGATTTGCTGCATTAGAAAGAACAAACTTTACTGCAGAAAATAAAAGTTATTTGATGAAAAAATTCAAAGTTTTGACAATGTTATGGTCATATGAAATTTCAGAAGCAAATTTTTAGTAATAGAAAAATATTTGAATAGAGATTTGGTGTTACGATGTGTGCTAAGGGCACCCCGAAACAGATTTGTGTCTCATTTTCAGGATTGGGCATTATGCCTCAGTAGAACACCTGCTTGTAAAATGCGGTAATTTTAGAGTAGTGTTTGTTTATGATTTCAGCAAAATGCCAATGTTAAAGTAGTGGATCATGAAGGACGTAATGCATTATGGTATGCAAAGAGTTCAGGCTCTCAGGAATGTGTTGATCTTCTCATGAACAGTGGCTGTCCACAAAATCCAACGTTACCAAGGCGACGAGGTAGCTCTCAACAAAGTGGAGATAGTGGAAAGAACGATGTATTTGAAAAATTACCTGCCAGCGTGATTTAGAACGTACATTGTACTGAATGTTTGGTTTCCTAGGATAACAAATTCTGGTGTGAATAATAACATGTATTGTATGCAATATGTGTGTACTGATACACCACGGATATGGGTGGTCAGTTCTTGGGTTGTGATTTGTCTATTTGGAGGTATAATCTGAGATAGATGGGAGATGGTCGTGTGATTAGATCGGTGAAAGACAGTGTGATGTAATCGTGATGTAATCGTGACGTAATCGTCAAACAAACAATAAGACAAAAACTGGGTACATTAACTTGTCCAAGACTTATATTCATTTATTAGAGTTGTGAATTATTGTTTGGCTGGCTAATTTGTGCTGGGTATTTTATGTTAAAGGGGCTGCATGTCCCCGGACCCTTATCGGCTTCAGTGCTGTTGCCTTATTTGGCAAAAAAACGTGTTTGTGTCTCATTAGTGTCTGCTCATTTATCGTCCTTGAGTATTTAGTGATTTTTGTAGTAGTATTTGTTATGTATATTAATTTGTGTATTTATTTGAAATTAATCAACTTGAAAGTGCAATAAAGGGCTATTTAGCATTTATATGTATATAGCTATTATACGCAAACCTCAATAGTAGAAGCCCTTTAGTGCTTGTGTATATAATATAGGGGTTTTTAAATTGACTTTTGCTCGAAATTATTAGAAAATAAATAAATACTGATTTTACATGCTAGTGTAAGTGCATTCATTTCTTGATATTAGCATTAGGCCTGGGAACAATATCATTGTATCTAAGATAGGAGATCAGGCTCAAATTCCACGAAAAAACTTAAGTTATTGCTTAGCCAAGACTGTTATTTTAAAAACAAAGTTCGTGGACTAAATGATCCAAACGTATAATTGTATGTATTGTTCATTGTTTCATCTCAGTGAATTAATTGATATCGTAAGGATACATTCTTGAGAATTACAAGATATTCGTTGAAGACGAAGTGCCTCTGAGATTAAAGAGGGAAACTACCAAGATACAGATGCCATTTTGATAGAGCAATAAATAATAATGCCGATTTTTACAGTGTTTAAAAGTTACAAACAACTAAAGTAAAAACTTATAAGTCTGTTATAACAAGCTTCAGCAAGAAGCTCATTATTGTTCATTATTGTTAGATTTCCATGAGCAGTTCATACAAAAATCACCTACTATATTATTATTTAGCAAAAAATACACTGTTTCTAGTGTCAATCTACACCACGAGACTAATATTGCACTCATATAATGAATTCAAATAACAGTCTTAGCTAAGTGATAACTAAGTTTTTCGTGAGATTGGGGCCTGTTCTCATACCATAGTCTCGACCGCTTGTTAATCTGTGGTCAGATTCCTATTGACTTCAATCTTCTCTGTGATTTTTTACCCTTTGCTCTATAGTCAAACATTTTGTCATCATGACGTCATAATTGTCACGCTGTGATTTTCCCAATGAAGCCGACTACTGTACCATTTTAAGTGAAATTGAAGCATATAATAAACTGAAAATTTGTTGATTTTTGGTGCAAGATCAAATTTTATTTCACTCGTGGTCTTACAAAATTAAATTTTTCACTCGTGAAAATGTTTATTTCTTTGATCACTTGGTGAAATGAAATTCGATCTGACACGAAAGCAACAAATATCCTCTGTGACAATTTTTAATAAATAAGTGAAGTGTTTATTGAGTAAAGGGTTGAGACTGCTGTTGTTTCACTGCTAAATGTCGCTGATTAATTTCTCATAGCATCTACTTGCACATTCTGAGCCAAAATTTGCTATAATTTCCATAGATACTCTATACCCTAAGTTATTGTGTTCATACTATAAGATATTATACTGTTTTCGTCCCGTCTAGTCTGCCATTAGCGTCCTAATAATGTCTTAAGTAGATAGGGAGAATAGGTTTTATAGTGGATTAGAAATTATCTGTTTCTGTTCTGTTTCTTCCACATATTATACTGGTACATGTACAGTGCCCACCAAAAAAAATTATACCAATGTTATTTCCCCATTTACTTGTCTGTAATAACACTGTTTGCAAAACAGTGAAACAACAATATCTTTGAAGAAAATGAATATTTTTGTTTATTAAATGTATAGACCATGCATTGATTGGTACCATAGGTGCAAAAATAAAAGTTTCTTTGTCCCACTTCAATGGTAACTTTTTCACAAAAAGATGGAAAATTCAGCCTTTTGGATCACATGGTTATTTGAATTCAGAACATCTTCATCTTTATTTCTATGTATGTTTTACTTATTTAGTAACTGCAGTTTCAGAAACTAGTATAATTGTGACCATCTGATTAACAGATATTGTGTAATTTATTTAACCAAGTGTAATTTTGTAACTGTATACTTATTTTTGGTGGGCACTGTATTATCGTTCGATAGTACCAAGGTTACCAACCCTGTAGTTACATTATCGTGAGCTAGTATGCAAGAAACCAGGCTTATGTACATTTGCCTATCATTAATATTGGGCTGGACAGTATTAACCATATACATGTATTTTGGCCTAGTATTTTAATGTATCCAGTATTGAGTTAGTATCAACTTGGTCTGTAAGCGTTTCTTTTCTTCTTCCGAAAAAACATATGTTGACATAACTAAATATGTGGCCTCTGTAGCTTAGTGGTTAGTGTGCTTGCCGTCTAATCTGGCGACCCGGGTTCAAATCAGGGTGGAGGCACACATATGCCTGCCATATTTCAGCAGAAAGCTTACTGGCATATAAAGGCTATGTTCGGCACTAATTTACTTGTGAGAATCAATTATGAGATCTTGTGTATGAATCCTTCCCCCCCCCCAAGTATAATTAGTTATGAACAAATTTTTAGGTTTTGATCATTTTTGAAGCATGGTTAGGTTATGATATTCTTCTGACTTATGTTGGCTGCCCACGGCTGGTATTTATAAAGCATCTTAGTAAAAAATTTGCGATACACATATTTCCCGCAATTTCATGAATTGCCCATGTTTCCTTGGTGATTATAGTAGCTCTATACAAAATGCATAAAATTTATGTAAAGAAATAATAATCTAGATTGTATTATTTAGCTAATACACTAAAAGAAATTTAAGAAAATTCTTAGTTTTCTACTAAGATGCTTTATAAATAGCGGCACTGGTCAAGTGGTTGAGGTATCAATGATTGGTTTGAATCCTTGTTGAAGATCAATGCATCATTTGTGACGGTTGATATTTAAAGCTGCCTGCTAGTTTAATTCAAAGTGATTTGACACGGCAAAAGAATCTTATCACTATACTATTTAATAGACAGGGATCTTACTTTACAACTGGCCCTCGACTACACAACTCGACATTTATGTCTAAGTTTCTTAAACGAGACGAAAACAATCATTTAATTTGTACTTTACACTTCAGGGAGATATGATACCATGCATAAAAAACACAACCTTTATCGATTCCCGTACACGGCGTCGCAAGAGTCTAGCATTGTCATTGAATGTCAGCAAAATATGAGCGGTAAAGCCTGTCCCATGTTCACACTTGTGAGCCAGTGAAGTAAGATCTCCGTCTATTATTTAGCCAGTCCCTGTGGAGGAATTAACATAACCAACTACCTGCTTTCTCATTGAAATGAGGGGATGTAAATGTGAGCGTTTCATCAGCGGAATTGACTTGCCCTTTAAAATTTTAATAGGGGGATGGAATAATAACAGATAAACACTTCTTATTTTACAGTTTGTTATACAATTCAGATACTCTGGTAACATGATTAGGCTAGCCTTAAAGCTTGACATCAGTCATGCTTAGAGGTTTTATTCTAAAACTATTACTGTAGACACTTTAATCCATATCTTGACTTTTCTTAAGATGTCTGTATGGGGACCATTCATATATCTTTTTATGTCTCATATTTTTATTGCCAGATTTTAGGGCCACCGATAGAGATGACCATGATTGCTGGTTACTTAGAACCTTTATGAATGATGTACACGTTGTCTGCTGTCCTTGCTTCAGGAATATTATTATACCATATAGCTTTGCATATGTTGGTTCATCCATCTACACCAAATGGTTTCCATTCAATAACTCAAGCATGCTTGACCCTAGGATCCTCAAATATAACATGGAGGTCAAGCATCAACAGTAGATGACCCCTATTGATTTTGAGGTCAGTAGGTCAATGTGACCTTTACCATTTCTGACGAATGGGCTGCAATGGGGCATACATCTCTTGTTTTTAGAATTAGTTTGTGCAGTGATATTAATATGGAGGGCTGAAAGTGAATCTGTTTTTATATACGGTACATATTGCTGGCTTAGAATGAGAAGGTCGTAAGTGTGACTTTCGACCTTTTAAGACTCATGCATATTTGAAATCTGCATCACAAGGCGCTTCTTATGAGTCTATTTTCATGAAAATTGGAAATGGTCTTGTTGACCAAACTGAGTTGAAAAAGCTTCTTTTCCATTAGTAAAGAGTAGTTTTCTGACAGTTTTTTCTTTTGTCAAATATCGATTTTGTACTTAAGACCTTCTCATTCTAAGCCAGCGATATACATGTATATATAATTAACCAAGATGGAATAGTTTGACCTTCAACTTTAATGTTATTGAGGTTTTAAAATAACGGCAATATGTGTACATTACATGCTTTAGTAATAAATGAATTTGTATGCTGTATGTCTGTGTGTTAAACTGGTCACTGAGTTATGTAAACCCAGATTTCAGGGTTTGAACATCAGGGGTGTCAATTTTCCGGATTTATCCAGAATTCCGGATTTGTCTATTCTTGATGGGCTATGCTTTCTGGCCAAAATAGTTATTTGATGAAAACATCTCAAGAAATAGCAAAGTTATGGTCAATTATATCTGCTCTGAAGGATTTTCTTCAATAAAAGTTGGAAAAACTGAGTTATATATGGTTGACGGCCTCTTGTTTGTCAAAAATGGTCGGCCGCATAATGATTTTCAGGATTTTTAATTTGGCTCTGTTAACACACCGGGAACATATAACTGAATGTAAATATATCTGCTGGTACTTGTTGGTTGCTGTTATTTAAATCCAACTTGTGATACATGATTGTTTTTCCATTCAAAGGAAGATCATTTAGTTAATATGAAATAAGTCATATCACATGTGATATACACGGCTGTCTAGTACACAGGCCTGGTAATTTTCAGGCTTGTTCCTGATTTCAGGTTTTTGGATCCTGAATTTCCTTCTTTACATTGAAAGGTTGAGTTTCAGGCTTTGAAACAGGGATTTTCAGGTTTGAGAATGATTGCTTGTTACCAGGCCTGAGTACAGTGCAACCTATATGCTGCAACTGTTTCAACTGGGCTTTGTGGTTCCATGCGTTAGTTACTAAAATATGTTATTTGGAAATATTAAAAGTTATGAAATTCTCATTTTAAAACTGCCACAAAGTCATCTTTTTGTCAGATTTTTAAACTGAAATTTTAGGAGAGAACACCGTATTCATATGCAAAATGCCCACCAGCAATCTATTGGATGAATGGACAATAAAAACCTGCCATTCACCAATAGCTAGCTGGTGGTATGATTACCTTTGTATACAAACATGATCTCTCCTATTTTCAATTGCCAAAATCTCAGACCCTGGCTCATTTCCTATGTGTTAAATATATATGGACATTATTTAATTCATTATTTTGTCATCTTGTTAATACAATGTAGTACTCGTATTTATGTATTGAAATCCAATTTGATGCTTTTATAGGAATGATGGAATAAATTCACAATATTAAGCCAAAAATAAAATATTGTTCGATTCCGCTTCCCAACACTTGTAAATAAGGGTTGGGGAGGAGGTTAGGTAAAGGATTTTTTTGTTGAAAAAATTTGTTGTTTGAAATAATTTATTGTCGATAATTTTGTTTTCGTACTCTCATTCCAGACTTTTATAAAATAAAATTATTTTTTTCAGAGGGTTAAAATTATTTTTTGCTCGGGTAGGTAGGGAAGGAAAACAAACACTATTTTATTTTTGGCCTAAGTTATCTTCCATTATTTTAGGACATACTTATTGTACTTGCAGGATATGGATGATAAAACTTGTATCATCAGTTAAATTAATCTTTGTCATTTTAAGCTACTAATCAACTAAGACTGTGTAGCAGACATCATCTTCCTGTATTCAGTCATTTGTTGGTATTTGCTTGAAACATCTCAATCAGCTGTACAAACACAGCTGTCCATTTTGTATTTCCTTCTCAATATCTCAATAAGCTGTCCATTTTGTATTTCCTTCATAAAATCTCAATATGCTGTCCATTTTGTATTTCCTTCTCAATATCTCAATAAGCTGTTCATTTTGTATTTCCTCAAGATTTATTGTAAAACGGAATGCCAGATAAACACTTTGTCAGTAAGAATAAAATCGTGCTTTTATTTTAACCCTGTACTCCATAATTGGTGTACACACGTCAGTATAACGATCACAGCGTATAAACTGAATCACTGTATGACTTATTAGGATTGAGCAAAAGCATGCGATTTCCGGTCACTTTATGACTTATTGGGATACTTTCATAATAAACTTGTGTGACTTATTGTGAGCATAAGCATGTGATTTCTGGTGACTGTATGACTTATTGGGAGACTACAATTCAATGTGTATGACTTATTGCAATAACTAGAAGTTGACTCGTTTATACACTGTGAAGATGTCTTGAACTTTCACCAATTATTTTCCAATAACTTGTATGGATGTTATGTACACAATTTTGTCTGTTGCTTGGATACTGTTGTATCTATGGAGTATTGGGTTAAACAAGACAGTGAGAATAAATCGCTATGTTTTACCTTAAAATCTTTGGGGCCCGTTTCTTAAGTGTATAGTTGTACGTTGATAAATTGTATAGTGTGAAATATTCAGTGTCTATGTCAGTAGATGTTAAATATATATATATAAATATTATGTACAATATTGTTAATTGTATATGAATGCAAATCTAAAATTAAAACAAAAATCACTGAATTTGTTGTAACTGTTGTTCTTTTGAACCAATGAAATCGGGAAACGATGAAGAACTCGGTAATTTAGTTAGTATTATGGGCCTTGATGTTTGTCCAGGTAGTACGCTATACATGTATTGTAAATAATCCAATCACTTCGGCAAATTCTACCAGAAAACAGGGTGCCAAATAAACTTTTGCTTTATTTGGGTCACCTGGTCAGTTGTCCACGTGATCTGGCAGACTACTTCTGATTTGAGTCACCGGTTGAAATTCCATACCGGGGGCAAGGTTTTCCTATCCTAAATTAACTGGCAGTTGATCTATTATTTTCAGCATCTATGCCTAACCGAAGGGCGGTAGCAGATAGCAAACCGTTTCTCAGCACTTTGGTAGGCGAGCAATACCGAGCGCTTTCTTATGCGCCCGTTAGCAGTTCTGTTCGGCAACGGACTCCTGGTCAACTTGGGAAGAAAATGACAACAAACGTCAGAATTCCATTAAATTCTTATCAATATATACAAGAGGCAGCAGTGAAAATGAATAAATAATTTCTGCCATCAATTAAACAAGAGTGAATTCAACTGCTCACCGTAATATTGATGATGTCAAAGACAAACACACATAATTCTCACGCTATGATTAAATGTCCACATCATATAGCACAGGGGTAATTATGAATGGTTATGAACGGTGTCAATACACACTTCAAGTAAAAATATTGACTCACACATAAGGTGTGTCCAATCAAAATGCACCTCACAAGTAGGCATCCAATCAAAAATCACCTCACAAGTAGGTGACAAATAAAAAAGCACCTCACAAGTAGGCGTCCAATCAAAATTCACCTCAAAAGTAGGTGCCAAATCAAAAATCTACTCACAAGTAGGTGTCCAATCAAAAAGCACCTTACAAGTAGGTGTCCAATCAAAAATCACCTCACAAGTAGGCGGCCAATCAAAAAGCACCTCACAAGTAGGTAAAAAGCTCAAGATAAATTTCACTGGATTCAAACATGTGGTACATCAATTTATGCAAATGAACAGAATCAGATTATCAAAAGAGTGTCAAATTTATAGCAAACTATATGAAACAGAATACTAGTTAGATATGATACAACAATGGTATGTAATAGGTATGTAATATAATGCTTTTGAATGAAGATTGACAAAAAAAGAAAACGGACATCATACATACAATAGGTTCATCATATTATATCGGGCCAGTGAGACCTGGTAAATAGCAATCATTCCAAGGTCTGAAAATATCAGTTTCAAAACCTTAAACTTGTTTCAATATAAACATAGAAGGAAAATTCAGTATGCAAAAAACCTGAAATCAGACAGAGACCTGATAATTACCAGGCCTGTATATATACTCCACAGAAAAAAGAAACAGCATTTTGCATTGTATTTGTCATTGAAAATCGGTCAGTGAAACATCACACATTTTCAAAGCACCAGCTAAGCTTACATTATTGGTTTTGATATAAAAATCAAAGTAAGTATAGCACAGAGAATTTGACATGATCCTGACCTTTATGCATGAATATATTACAAGGTTCTTGCATTGAATATATAAATTTTCGCGAGTAAATCGTACAATATCGGTCCTTTGTGTTGGTATTGCACCTCGGGCGTCTTCGTGATACTACCCACTTATGAAAACATACAATTGGGGTTATAAATATAGAAAAGTTATCAGCTGCTAAATTATGCTAATGAAAGGTCGAGAGTCGTGTCAAATTCTCTGGACTATATAAAGTTGCGATTGTTTTGCCCATCCATAAAACGTCTACAACCATCCACACTCTACTAGAATACAACTCAAAAACTCACCCATCAATAGATAAACATATATATAACACCTGATATTGTAACTGAACACAAATGATAGCTGTTGGCAGCTATTATCTCCACAAAATATTGACAACAAAAGTATGTGATTTAGCACTTCTCGACATGTATTTAAAAATATTCACATTCATCAAAAAAATACAACATTTATGAACTTGTCAACTTAAACGAATGTTTGAGAAGCATAGCAAGCAGTTTATAATTTTTGTGTGCTTGTCTGATTTCTGCAGTGTTTATATGTAAGTAAAACATGTTCAAAATTAATAATTTTCTCTTATATGGTCATGTTAAATTTGTACATGGATTAGTCGTAATATGAGACATGAGAGGACGATTTCTCCAAAAATCAAGATTCGTGAAAATAGACACACCAATGAAATACCCTATACGGTACACTGAACAACAAACCATCGTGATAACTCATAATACAGCACTAGTTATATATACAACATATCAATGGTCATATGCATGTATCTCTAAAGGTGCGTCTACACAGTAAATCTTGGTGTATAAGTCGAAGATGTATACTTCACAAGATGTACATCTTCCCTAAATACACAGTAAATCATGACTTATAAACACACATTATTTCTCTCCAAATACTTGTTTACAATGGAGTCATACATCTCCCGAAAATGTGTGGTAGAAGTGTACTTCTCGTTCCTACACGGTATATTTTGGCTTATAGGTCAAGATGTATACACCAAGACTTACCGTGTAAACACACCTTAAGCTATAGAAAAACTAGCTTGCCAAGTATTGAGTACAAAAAACCTGGCATAGTCCAGACTTACATGATGCAGGTTGATGGAGAATTTCAGAAATGAGAAAATGTTAAAGAACCATGATTTATTTGAGTAAGATCTGTTTATATAAATCAATCACACTCCAGTAAAAATTCATCATTCCTAATTGAAATCTAATTAGCACGAAAATAAAGACGATAAATTATTTACAATTCATTATACAACAATCCCGAACAACTTATAATAAAAATATAAATGTATTTAAAATGGTAATGAAGCGAAAATGTCCAATGTATAACAATTGGATGTCTCAAAATATCTCAATAATCAGCTCCAGTACATATACATTACAAAGGTAGATTATTTACGTTATTTTATAAGACATACTGTTCAAGTGTTCATTTAACACATGCACACAAAATATGCAAAAAGTGTAAAATCTCATATTTTCGTAGGTATTAAATTTCATTGATTTTGATAAAAATCCATTTTCGAGGAGTCGTAAGTTTGTGAATTACTGAACATGGAAAGATAAAACCATTTTTAAGTATTTGGGAGTTCGATAAATTGTGAGCATTAGATTTCGACGTCCAGTTTAACAATGAAACCAACGAAAATTCAACTCCCTCGTAAAATAATGATTTACAGTTATACATTTTTAACATCCACACATACGCTCAGAATATATCTCATTATACAAATGTATATATGAAGATAATCAAATGTAAAATGTACATTTTATCTGGGTTGAAATACGGTCTGGAAAAATCAGACCAACATTTAATTGAATCTAGCGATTACAACCATTTCCTAATTGACAGAGTTACACAAGCATGACATTCGCTTAACATTTAGATGTATGCAATACATACCTACATATACACTGCCCACCAAAAAGATGTATACAGAGGTTTTGTCCCCATTTACTCACCTGTATTAACACTATATGCACATGGGTGAAATTTAGAAATTCTGAAAAATCTGAAATCCTCAAAAATTAACAATTTATATAGGGAAAATAAAGAAATACAGGCTTTTTGGTACTCTCAAAAACCTGAAGTTCAGGCATGTGCCTAAAAACTTTCACCCATGTATGCAGAACAGTGAAACAACATTTTTTAAAGACAAGGAATACTTTTGTTTATTAAGCATAAAGACCATACATTGATTGGTAACATAGGTGCAAAATATATTTTGTCTGACTTGAAAGGTAACTTTGACATAAAAAAGATTTTGGTAGGTAAACCAGTCCACTGGTAGGTTGGTAAACCAGTCAATCGTAACAAAGGGAGACAATCCTGTAAACTTTCCTGACTTGTTTACAAACGAGCTTACTTTAACAATAAGATTAAATGATTATATATTCCATGTAAATAGTTCTGCTACTATTGTCCAACTAGAGGTATCACTGAAGACGATTAATTGCCTGATGAATACATTATTGTCAGAAAGTTAAAGGGCTATCTTGTCCGACATATATGAAAAATGCATCACAGAAACATCAAGACTTTGATGGTTATGTGCATGAACATTTGTTAGAACCCCTTAAAAACTGGGGACAGAAGATTGCTCCACTACAGACTCACTAAGTCAGATTCTGACTATACGATGACACCTTTATATACCCTACCTCAGTCTGAGCTTGTGGAGGTGTTAACACATCTTTTCAGGCACATACATTTTCAACAAAAATTGATAAAAACATGCAAAATTTTACAAATTATAATCTGAATTAGAAAATTATATTGAAGTTTCCTAGACATATCTAGGCACATCCCCCGGTAACATTGAAAGGACTAGTACAATATATCTATGATGAGTCGTTTCCACCAACGTCATCATCGTCCATTAATCCAGCAAATTTGTTACCGTCGCTGAAATCCTGAAATATAGAGTACAGAATTAAAACGTTATACAAATCTTGAGTGCAGGACATACGAGGGGTGATCAATATATTTGTGGACTTTTTATCTAGCAATTTTGTTTTGTCAGCAAGGCTCAAAAGTAAATTAGTATTATTCAGAGTAGGATATCTCCGAACGATGGCACCTATAACATAGTTTTATTCATGTAATGGGTGTGTGACGCTGGTCAATATGTGACGTCATTAAGAACATTGTGACGTCATAATAAAATTATTAATTAAAACGCTAGATAATTGATAGATCTATATTGCCTGGTAATTTCATTGTTATGGAATCAATATTTAAAAAGTAAGAAGGAAAGTCTTTGAATATATTGATCATCCCTCGTACTACTAAGTTATATTGCATGTTCAACGTAGCAGGAGTGTAATAGTCATTACATATATCACAATTCCAGAATAATCCGGAAATCCGGATTTGCTGCAGTAGAAAGAATGAAGTTTTCTGCATAAAACAAAAGTTAATTGATGAAAAAGTACCAAATATTGACTGAGTAATGGTCATTTGAAGTTTCATATGCAGAATGTTAACAAAAGAACAGTCAGTATTTGAAACCAAGTTTTGGTGCAGAGATGTGTCGTAATGGCACCCAAAAACGATTTGCGTCTTATTTTCAGGATTTGGGATTAAGTCTCAGTAAAACACCTGATAAATATGATAATACACTAGTCTACGAGAGATCTTTGTAAAACTCTTACGTTTTTCTCACAACTTTGTAGCTGAAACATACTGCTTTTCAATTATATAGGTCTGTCAACTGGCCATAGACTTTAACATGATGTAATCTGGGGCTGACAATTGTCACTTTACATTGAGCTTAAGAACAATTTTATTTAGTGGTTTGTGACCTTAATAGTTTTTCTCACAACATTTTTTTTAGATTTAAAAGAAGAAGAAATGAAATTCTAAAATCACTAAGGTGTTACATTATTTCATTACAAGAACTTTGTAAGATTATATATCGTCGCAATCATGGAACAAACTTCTTACTTTAGACTTTTTGTCCTCCATTCTGGGCATATCATCAATTGACTGGGGTAAGGCTTTCTCTCTCCTTTCTGGCCTGTAATGTATATATACACATTGATTATTATATGAAATGAACTAAGGCATTATGGCAAAACTTAAGATTTTTAAAGGAATGCATGAACAAGACTAATATCTCATTTATTGTCATTCAAGGGCCATAATTCAGGAAGGCCTGTGGTAATTTGGTTGATCGTGATAGAGATATTATGCCCTGAAACATTGTCACCAAGAGCCTGTTGCCAAACCGAAATGGTACCAAAAAGCGCTATCGAGCGATTTACTATGTCTATGCAACGACACACTACCTGCAACCAGTGCTCAATGACAGCATACTGTTTCTCAGCACTTCGCTAGGCGAGCGCTTTCTTGTCCAACAGATTGCTATGTTAATGCTGGATAGTACTTAGCGCAAACAGTATATCCACGAGCACTCGCCGATAGCATATAAATTTTTCGCTTCATCCCCTATGTAGCGCTTTTTTGAAGCAAGCAGTTTCCTAGCATAGCGCTATTAAGCGCTCAGTAGCTCTTTAATTAGGCAACAGGCTCCAAGTTAGAGGACAATCAGATGAAAACTGAATAAATTAGGAGTTCAGACAGTTCAATGACCACTGCCAACATGCCATGGGTGTTCACATAACAAGTCCCTGTCAAAGCATTTTTGACTGGCATATATCCCTGATTCTCGTATCGTCGTGCTTTCTCGTAATTTCGGCAAGCATCAAAACTTCATTTCTGAGTTTTGATTTTGAATTATTTTGATAGTTTTAACAGATACTAGTAGATTTCCACAAAAAAATGCATCAGATTCGGGCAAAAAACGAAAATTTTCGAAAAACCAACAAAAATGGCGTACATTTCAAAAAAGGGAAACAACCCATATTATTCTTGCTCAAACTTTTTTTTTACTGGTTTTCAACCACACATGAAAATTTACACATGTGTCTGAAGGATAATTCTACAAATTGTGTCCCATATAAAGTTTGTAAGAGTACCAGTCGAGGCACAATACAAAAATGACGACTATACGAGAAAGTGCTCTTGAACTCAGATTATAGAGGTCACGTGATGTGATGCTAAAAATAGACCATACAAGTTATTTTTTTCGTGTTTTTGTTGATTGCATGTTTTGCTTAAGTGGTTAAGTCATATTTAACTCTAATTTAAATAATTCAAAAAGTTTTTTAAAACCCTTTAAAATAAGTTTTGTGCTTAGATGCCCGACAATAGGGAACAACAGGATAAAAATATGTCAGAAGGCATTTTTAAGATTTCTTCAATGATGACTTTAGTTCAGGATAACATTGATAGTATTAATTCAGGGTTCCCACAAATATTCTGACACAAGATTCCCTGACTATTCACTGACCAAAGAGCAGTTTATCCTGATTTTTTTACGCAATCGGACACCAAAGCTTCTTTTCGTTTGGGCAAAATATGGCAATAAAAATAGAGAAAAGGAAGCTATATTTGCTTATGGGACAAAAGATTTGTAAGACAACAGTTTTAGGACTGCAAAATAACGATAAGGTATAATAATTTAGCATTGTCCCAAGCGAGCAAAATGAGCAAGAATTTATTTTTCATGTCTTTGGTATTTCATTCACAGGAATTGACATTTTTCGACAGCTATAATAAAGAATAATTTCCTTTTCCCTGAACTTGAAATTTAAGTTTTTCTTTGATTTTCCCTGACTGTGAGACCCTGATTATGTGATAAGACCAGAATTACAGTATGCAGCTTAATATGAAATAAATAATTACAATAAAATAAAAGTTGGGCTTTATAATAAACCAAGACAAATGCATCAAGACTAGATTACTTGGTGCAACAAATAATTTAAAACACTATGAAGACTTAGAAAAGTTGAACAGCTCACTTTTGGCGAGTATCTCCACGACCCCTTCCAAATCCGCCGCCACCACCACGACCTCCTCTACCACGGCCACGATCTCCACCACCACCACGTCCTCCCCACGCACTAGAAACGCTTGGATTTGTTGTTGCTGGAGCAGGTCCATCTGCAGAAAATCAAGAGAAATGTTTGAACAAACTTGAAATAAACAAGTCATTAAGAATTGCAAGCAATACAGAAGTCCCCTACCAATTTGAAGCCATTTTCAATGTTTCTGTTGCCATAGCAACCACAATTTTTAAAAATATTTAAGACGTGCATAATCCCCTTATTGCCCCCTATTGACATATCAAGTTTCATAAACCTAGCTTGGAAACTGTTTGAGTTACGGCAGGATCCAGATTTGGGCATATTTTCACTCTTTCTGTCGCCATAGCAACCACAATTTTTGCCAGAATCAAAATATTTTTAGATGTGCAGAATACCCTTATTGCCCCCTATCCACATATCAAGTTTCATAAACCTAGCTTGGAAACTGTTTCAGTTATGTCAGGATCCAGATTTTTTTACGACGGACGAACTGACGGCAAACCGGCAGGGGACTAACAATTTGATAAGCAGAGTTAATCATACTGCCTTAACCGTCACCAAAATATGCCAAAAGTGCTTTTAATATATTTTTTCATCTCAATATATGGAAAGTTGTCTTGCTATTAAATATCACCAACAGGCTATGATAGGTTACAAATTCTTCCAATTAACATATGCAAAGTATCCCTCGAAGCCGAGGATTATTCCAAAATTGTATGACCTCAGCGAGTGTATTTTGGAACTACCGTCTTATAGTATTGAGACCACAAAAGCCGTTCTTTTAAACAAACAATATATTTATGGGCCACTATAATATGGCAAAACAGTCCCAGAAATATGTAACTAATACATGAATGATACTGATAATATATCACATGTATCCCGACCTTTTTTACCAGATGTTTTTTGCTCTTGTTCTTGTCTACGTTTCATCCACGGGTTCTCTTTAGGTGGATCAGCAGGTACGTAATCTTTTTTAACTTCATTTTTTGTAGGTGTAAGCTGAAATGTTTGACAGCAATAGGTAAGAGTCATCTAACAAACAAGAGATGATTGTAAAACAAGTATGCCCCCATTGCGGCCCAACAGTCAAAAATGGTGAAGGTTGCAGTGACCTTGACCTTTGACCTACTGACCTCAAAATCAATAGGGGTTATATACTACTGCTGACCAACCTCCATGTAAAGATTGAAGATCCTAGGTTAAAGCGTTCTTGAGTAATTAAGCGGATACCATTTAAATAGGCAGAAATGGTAAAGGTCACAGTGACCTTAACCTTTGATCAACTGACCCCAAAATCAATAGGGGTCATCAACTATTGATGACAAACCTCAATGGAAAGTTTGAAGATCCTAGGTCAAAGCATTCTTGAGTTATTGAACGGAAACCATTTTAAACGACCGACCGACAGACATGTGCAAAGCAATATACCCCCTCATTAAAGATGGGGGGGGAATAATTACAGTAAAATCTGTGTAAGAGATCACCTGTATATAGCAACCACTTGTCACAAGCAGTCAACATTTTTAAATCCTAATTGCTCATTTTTTTATATCAAATAAATGAGCCGTTCTCCAGGAAAACCAGACTTAGTGACAAAATAACGACAATCATGATAATATAGAGTTAGAAAGACAACACTCTGAAAGTTTTATAAAAGTATAACATCCAGTTACAAAGTTACAGACTTTTAAAACAAACCACTTTCACCTACTTTTTGAATGACATCGCAAACATCATTCAAACATTATTTGGACATAATGTTAACAAGCATTTCACAAATTCAATATAAGTTAAATACTAAACAAACCTTTTTAAAATTGAATCACATTTTACAATTATATTCTTATTTTAATGAACCTATCAAAATCATAAAAGTTAGTTTTTTAGAGAAAAGCAGCTACTGTTTTTAACCACAGGGGTGTCAACAGAGCCAAATTACAAATCCTGACATAATATTTAGCTGACATTTTTTGCCAAACAAAGAGGCCTTCATGTCACTTACCCACAATGTTTTCATATTTAACTCAGTTTGTACAGACTCAAATCCTTTAGAGCAGATTAAATTGATCATAACTTTGCCATTTCTTGAGATATTTTCATCATATAACTTTTGTTTTCGTCCGAAATCATAGCTTTTTCAGGAAAGATAAATTAGGAATATTGACACTCATGTAACCATTAACACCTAGTTAACCTAATTCATGAGAAATAATAACTCTAAAGACAAAGTTCTATTCTATTACCTATACCTAAGTCACTTAAAATTAAATCAAAGAGCATGACTTTTTTCTCATTTAAAAGCCTTTTTCAAACAAGACTGCGTTCAATAAACGCTTATGCCCCCTGTGGAAGCCTTGTCCATAAATAAGTCTAAGTCCAAAATTAGGTCAAGGTGAAGGTCAAAATGGGGTTAGGTGATACTGGCGTGTAGAGAGTGTTCATATACAACATCCATGCAAGTACGGAAGCTTTGTAGCAAGCCATAATGATGCTAGAAAAAACGGTCAATTTGGGTTAACCAGGACGGACGGACGAACGGACGGACGGACAGGTGAATCACTATATGCCTCCCGATCTATCGATACGGGGGCATAAAAACTTATTTCATAATTACTATAATTTTATAATGTCACTGAAGCCTGATTTTCCTGGAGAACGGCTCAAATCTGTATTAAACAGCTACTGGCCACAGCTAATTGAATTTCTAGTAAGATGCAGTAAGATTGCCAAAGTGGCAACAAGCATTAACCACAAAATGCAAATGTAGAATGATTAGTAATTCATAATATTTTGTATACATTCATTAGGCCAGAAGAAATTAATTCCAAGTTTATCATATACACCCATCCTCTAATTTTCTTTAAAACAAACAACAGGCAGTCATGGATATTTACTTATCATTTGTTAAGTTAACTTTTAACAAATCTTAGAGATGTTTGTAAAACATGTATGCCGCCATTGCAGCCAAAGTAATTCAAATCGACCTTGACCTTTTACCTACAGACGTCAAAATCAATAGGGGTCAACAACTGCTGCTGGCCAACCTCCCTGTTAAGTTTGAAGATCCTAGGGCTAAGTGATGTGCATTGTTGAGCGGACACCATTCAGTCTACCGACCAGCAGACCGACCGACATGTGCAAAGCAATATACCCAACCCATACATGCCATGTTTCGCAGACCCCTTTGCGTGAGATTGGTGATGGAAATGCAGGAGATTTCATTAAAATGCAGGAGATTTTCCTTGCTGAAACTTTAGACTTTAAGTATTGAAGTTTATATGCTGTTTTCACTTATCTTAATTTGATGACAATACCATGCATGCTTCATGTACAGTATGCCAACCCCTCATCAAAGATGGGGGGAGGGGGGAGTAATTAATTCATGTTCTTACATCTTGACTTGACTGTGAATTAGATCTACTTTGTCTTTTAGACTGGTCTGTAGATTGATTGGTTACTGGGGATCTTGGCTCATTACTTGTTATATGAGTCTCCTCTAACGGAGCCTTTGGTTCTGTTGATTTCTGAGGGGGTGACTGAGCCTAAAACAAACAAAATACAGTATCATCATTTTGACACAATTATAAATAATCACAAATTAAGTCTGAAACATTATTTCGCAATTATTTTTGGAGAGATTAAGGAGAAAAGAGTAGACAAACTTTGTGATATCCATCAAGCACAAAAACAGTATGCTTCACCCATTATATGTGCGACAGTATAAGAATCCATCATCAGCTTCTATGTAGCAAGCCTCATCTCTGGTTAAAATCTGACCCCTCGGGTGAGATATCCTTATCCTACATCGACTGTCTCATTATGGATTATTTTTCTCCAACGTAATTTGAGAAAATTTAGCTTTTATGGCGTCAACATGACGTCATCAAAACATGCTGTTTGACGTATGTTCTCATTCAAAACAATCATTAATAATAACGTAAATAAAGCATAGGCTGTTATGTTATGCTAAAAAAAATCCTATCCTATTGGTGTTCGTCTTCATTAGCTTGATATCGCCATTAACACGTAAATCCCGAAACTAAGGTCAGAATGAAATCACGTGGTGGAGAAATAAATATCATACCCGGGCGCTGTTTCATTAAACTTTGTATGAAAATGTACAAAGTTTAGTGAAGCAGCTTCCAGGGTACTGTTTTATCAAAGTATTTGCGCTAGCGTAACTCGTTTTCCGTAAATATTGCGTACATCAATAATATTTGCTCAAATGTGTTTAACTAAGATATTTTTTCTCATGTTCTGTCGTAAGTTTTGGTGTAATTCAACGCAAGGTCAGAGTAACTGTAAATAGAAAATATGAACGTAGTGAGGAGTTTTTGCCACACACGGTTGATTTTTGACCGTAACTTGTTGTTATAGACTGTGATTAGTAATAAAAACATGTTTAATCATAAAACTTATCGAACTAAAGTATGTTTAATTATTCTGGTTCCGGTCTACGTTCAATATTCAATATTTTTACGTAAATGTATGCAACAACTTGCGATCAATTAGTAAAACACACTTAAGGATTTGCGTAAGTGACAAATATGTGCGCAAACTTATGCGACATTTACGCAGTGTTAGTAAAACAAAGGGGTGTCAAGAATCAGGAAAATCGTATGCGGTCGAACATTTTTGTTAAACAAGAGGCCTTCAATGAGATTGTTTCCATAATTAACTCAGTTTGTATTAAGTAAAATCCTTCAGAGCAGATTAAAATAACCATAACTTTGCCATTTCTTGAGATATTTTCATCAAATAACTTTTTATTTTGGTCAGAAGCCATTGCTCTTTTAGGGATGATAAATCCGGTAATCCGGATTAATCAGGAAAATTGACACCCCTGAAAACAGAACCCGGGTTATCACGCAAGTAGTACACTAAAACCAACCTGGGTAGTTTTCCTTTTTTCCCAGATATTCTCTTTTGGTGGAGGAGCTGGGACTAGCTTAACTGGTTCCTCACGTAGAGCGGGAGATATCGCATTATGTGATTTATCTTCCTCCCCACCAGAAAACACCTCGCTATGTATCGAATGTTCACTATCCTGTCGAGATCTTGGTTGTGTAGACGCCAACCCTACAAATATATACACAGATAAAATACGACCAATGGTTACAGTGAAATAGCAGGGAAAATAACACGGAGAAACTTTGTCTACAGATGTAAGGACCAAAGGCGTTTCTCCAATATAAGGAATTAAGGTGATTGCAAGCTTTTCAGATGAGCAGAAATTACAAATCGGTGTAAATAGGACGTACTGAAAGTGTTGGACTACCATGATGAAATAGTACGAAAAACTTAAAACGGATGTGTCAACAAGTTCTCATGTCTTAAAATCGCGAATATACTGTATAGTTATTACTATATTACCGGTAATAATATACTTAGCTAGAGTTATAAGAGTCTAAGACTGGTTAACAGTTAGGACTAAAACTGACCTTTCTTTGACCTTGAGCCGCCACTGGAACGTCTCTCTCTACGTCCTTCATCGTCACTTCCTGATCGTCTACGTGTACTTGGTCTATAAATATATCAAATCAATTCTAGACCCTGTGTACTTGGTCTACAAATATATCAATTCAAATCTCTGGTAGATTTTTAAAACTCAAAACTTAATTCCTGTAAACTGCTATGGTCCAGTGACCACACACAGTTCAAAACTAGTATGAACCTTTTTCAGTGTAGCAATACCACATGACTTTTGACTAGTTACAAGAAGAAAGTTGTAAACATTGGAAAATAAAAAAGCCATAAGTATTTTATTTCTTCATCGATTTCTATGAAATATACGCCACACTAAGGGGAAAATTATTCACTTTCCATGAAATATTAAATCTTTCAATTACCTTGTGAAACCGTGGAACATGTAGGTTTCACAGGGTAATGGAAAAATCGGTAAAACTGCTGAAAAAAATCTTATATTTCACGGAAAGCAAATACTTTTCCCCTTAGCGTGGTGTATATTTACAGAAATCTATGAAGAAATAAAATACTTATGGCTATATTTGTGTTCCAATGTTAACAATTTCTACTTGTAACTGTAGCCTAAAGCCACGTGGTATTGCTACCCTGTTTTTACATATGTAATAATGTTGAAATTAGAGTCATGGTGGTAAACAAGTGAGCGAAGTATCAAAGCAATATATTAATGGACTTATAAAAACGAGGGCTGTACAATTCACCAGTACATCGGTGAATCACGATCCAAACGGCCTGATACAATCGTGTCGTTTTAGTGTCTATTCTTTCCAATGCAGCAAATCCAGATCATTGCAAAATTACAGGACCCCTAATACTTACACGCTCCTGTTCTCCTTATTTCCCTGATCATAGCCTGACTTTTCTCTCGGCTCTTTGGGCTCTTCATAGCCCCTTGAACTTCCATAACCCCTAGACTCTAACGAACTCTTCACAGGAACTGGATCCTTCTGTTTCTGTAATTTTTCTTCTATCTCTCGTTCTCGCTGAGCCGTATCCACAGGTTTAGCACTGCCGAATATAGACGCCGCCTTGGATGGTTTCTCACCCTGTTCATTCTCAACTGGTTTGGTTCTTGGCTGAAGCTGAAGTCTGGGCCGTTCCTTTGGAGCTTCTAAGAATGTATAAACATACTTACATAGAATGTTAGCTAAATATACACTGTGTTAGTCATCAGGCTTTCTACTGCCTCTTCCAAAAATAGTAGGGCAAATGTAGGGCATATTTTATTCAAAAAGTAGGGCAAAGTAGGGCTCAGATCAAAATAGTAGGGCCCAGTAGGAAAAGTAGGAATAGTAGGGCCCAGTAGGAAAAGTAGGAATAGTAGGGCCCAGTAGGAAAAGTAGGAATAGTAGGGCCCAGTAGGAAAAGTAGGAATAGTAGGGCCCAGTAGGAAAAGTAGGAATAGTAGGGCCCAGTAGGAAAAGTAGGAATAGTAGGGCCCAGTAGAAAACCTGTGTCAAGTATCAGGTTATATATACAGTATGGTTAGTAGGAGTTCATTAACTTTATCAGGGTTCCAACAAATATTCTGACACAAAATTCCCTGACTATTCCCTGACCTTTTAATGACCAAAGAACAGCTTTCCCTGACATTTTAGAACAATCGGACATCAAAGCGTATTTTTGTTCGTGGAAAAACATGGCAATAGAAATAGAGAAAAGGAAGTTATATTTGCTTATGGGACAACTGATTTGTAAGGCAACAGTTTTAGGACAGACAATTAACAATAAGTTATATTAATTTAGCATTGTCCCTAGCGAGCACAACAAGCGAGAATTTTTTTCTCAAGTCTTTGGTATTTCCTTCACAGGCATTGACACATATCAGCAGCTATAATAAAGAATTCCCTGACTTTTGCTCAATTTTCAGATTTCCCTGACTATATTCAAAATGTTCTGACTTTTCCCTGACCTTGAATTTTTTTTGTTTTTCCCTGACTTTTCCCTGACAGTGGGAACCCTGTTAATCATTATTAGTACATGCAGCTCCATTTACCATACTTAATAATTGTAAACAAATCACCAAGAATTTAGATTTGATTGTAAGTTTACAATTTCCGTAAGTGCTTTGATAAAAAAGTGCCATAGGTACTGTTTTATAAAGCACTTACGGAAATCTTAATCTTACGTTCAACTTTAAATTATTTATAAATATTTTACGACTATAAAATAGTGGTAAATGGATTTACAATACTAATAATCATTCTATTAAGAACTCATACAAACCTTATCTGTCCCCAAAATGTGCAGTTGTTGAAGAATTATTAAGAATTTAAATTTGAATGTAAGTTTACGATTAATCATGGGTGAAAGTTAGAAATTCTGAAAAACCTGAGATCCTCAAAAATTGACAATTTATACAGGGAAAATAAGAAAAACAGGCTTTTTGGCACTCTCAAAACCCTGAAGTTCAGGCATGTGCCTGAAAACTTTCACCCATGCGATTTCTGTAAATGCTTTGATAAAACAGTACCCTGGTACATTACTTTCTACTGAAGTGGTAGGGGATATATATTAGGAGACAAGAACTTACCAGCGGGTGCAGGTCGACTCTCAGGTCTACTGTCCTGTCCACTGTATCTGTAGAATAAAAGAGAACATATTTATTTCTAAATCCAAGATTCTAATAATTCATTTTAATATCCACACAAAAACACATTAAGTATGGATTTCTATTTTCATTGAATAATGACTGAATCACCTAATTATTGCAACACATGTTGCAGGCAATCACATAGTTCAAGACTCAGCAACAGCTGCACACAATGAACCCTTTGGCCAAGTTTAGATAATAAATTGTAACATATTGAATCATTAAATTCATCATAATAAGAGATGTTTGTAAAACATGTATGCCCCCATGACAGCCCAACAGTCAGAAATGGTAAAGGTCACTAAGACCTTGACCTACTGACCTCAAAATCAATAGGGGTCATCTACTGTTGATGACCAAACTCCATGTAAAGTTTGAGAATCCTAGAGCAAAGCGTTTTTGAGTTATTAAACGGAAACCATTATTTTGGTCTACCAACAGACGAATTGACATGTGCAAAGCAATAAACCCCAGCATCAAAGATGGGGAGCATAATCACAGGAAGGGTTGATGACATAAAAGCATGTTCCCCAAAGGGAACTCTGACCTAAAACTCCCCCATAAAATGCACAACTAGGCTCTGGCCAAGTATTCACGGACAATTTACAATCCATCCAGACAGAATAATGTCCAGCACAAAATGTCTTCCCATTATTTGCGGGAGACATAATACAGAGTAGCAATACCACGTGACTTTTGGTTACAGTAACAAGAATAAATTTGTAAACATTGGAAATAAAATAGCCTTAAGTATTTTATTTCTTCATCGATTTCTATGAAATATACGCCACGCTAAGGGGAAAATTATTTGCTTTCCATGAAATATAAGATCAATTTCTGCAACTTTACCGATTTTGTCATTACCCTGTGAAACCTACACGTTCCATGGTTTCACAGGGTAATGGACAAAACGGCACATCCGCTGAAAAATATTTTATATTTCATGGAAAGCAAATAATGTTCCCCTTAGCATGGCATATATTTCATAGAAATCGATGAAGAAATAAAATATTTATGACTACATTTGCGTTACAATGTTTACAAATTTCTACTTGAAACTGTAGCGAAAACCATTTGGTATTGCTACACTGTAATAAATTTTAATAGTTCCTTGAAAAATTTCAGAAGGAAGTTAAGGTCGAAAATTTCTAATTTTGCTTGTCAAGGATACATGATGCACATGAAATGGCAACTTCAAAATATTCACCTATCATTTCTGTCGAAGCCCCTATCACTACCTCTATCTCCACCATAGCCCCTATCTCTGCTCCCTGCTGCAGGGGCTGGACCCCTTTCCCATGCTTTTTCCTCACCACGATCATCTCGCTGAAAACTTGAGCCAAACTGACGTCTGCCACCTATAATGTAGTAAACAAGTCATTATGAATTGCAGGCAACACAGAAGTCCCCTACCGGTTTGAAGCCATTTTCAATGTTTCTGTTGCCATAGCAACAACAATTTTTGTCGGAATCAAAATATATTAAGACATGCATAATCCTCTTGTTGCCCCCTATCCACATACTAAGTTTCATAAACCTAGCTAGAAACTGTTTGAGTTATGTCAGGATCCAGATTTTTTGACGGACGGACTGACAGACGGCAAACCTATAGTTCCCCACCGGTCAAAAACCGGCAGGGAACTAAAAAAGAGCAATATTCATGTGTTTTAGTTTGGTAATTCTATCTTCAATTGAATATTCTATCTTAGATTTTACAAAATAATTCTATCCATACAGTCCATTTATCTGTATTACATGTATCAAGCACAACTGTATACAAACATTGAGTTAGCTAACAAGTGAAGACTTAACACACCTGTGGGCATACTCCTACATAATATACATTTCATAATAGGTGGATAACTCGGTATTGATATCAAGAATGTATTGACTACCTATCGAGTCGAGTTCAAAATGGCGACCAAACGTCTAGTAATTATGATGTTAGAAGAAATGTTTAACGGCGACGAGGAGGATGACATTATGACTGAAAACAGCTGATTTTAATATACTCTCTGATATGTGCAACTTAACGTTATGTTCCCAAAGTTTAAAATTTCGGTTAGAGATTATATGAATGCCTCACGCTTTCCGCAATTTTGACTCTAGAGAACTGGCAAAGGACTGGAGGTTACTTAGGTCGAGTAGGTTAGCGATTATCGCATGCACACTGCGTTCACCTGATCAGTTCCTTTTACAACTCGTGTTACTTGTGTTACCTGAGTTGGTAATTGGAAAACGCTCATAATAGTTATGATAACCATGGTTACCAGGAAACAAATTTCGTCAGCCTCAATGAGTTTAAATCAATGAGAACGTCATTGATGTACCTCAATTTGCATTTTTATTCTAACAGAAAATCAAATGCAAATTTTACTCAACTATTTTGTCTGAGACAGCTTTATATCATAGAATGTTTGATGTACCAACAAACTGTCTGACATGTGCAAAGCAATATGTCTCCACTTACATGAAAGGGGCAGGACATGGGCCTGGAACTACAATCAATGCTTACACTTGTACTCAGCACTCAAATATTGAAATTCAGCCTTTTGTGGTTCAGAGCAAGAAGTTGTAATAATGTTAGACATGTACTAAATATTATTATTGGCTTATTTCATAGTGAAATTTAGTGTATTTGTAAGCCATAAATGTAATTTTTCAGTCTGAGTGCTGAGTGTGGCACTCAGATCCAATAATTACATCTATAGGTCATAAATAGTACACAATGACAAAGTAAATGTGCCAAATGACATTTTCAACACCCATTTAACAATTGTATACATTTTCCTCATCAAAATTTACAATCTAGGACAAATAAAAGCTCTTTTTTATAACATTTTCAATATTTGAGTGTTGAGTGCTGAGTGTAGATATTGGTTGTAATTTCGGGCCATGGTCTAGTTCTTTATTAAAACTATTTCACTGTAGTCACTTTATTCCTAAGAAGTAAGAATAGTTTACCATCTCTGTCGTCAAATCTGTCCCTTCCACCACCTCCGCCATACCGGTCATCTCGACGGTCATCGTATCGATCTCGACCAAAACCTCCGCCACCCCCTCTATCGTCTCGACCAAAACCTCCACCACCCCCTCTATCGTCTCTACGTCCACCGAATCCTCCGCCACCGCTCCTGTCATCATATCTATCTCGTCCTCCACCTCTTCTGTCGTCAAAGCCACCACCTCGATCATCCCGTCGGAAATCACTGAAACCGCCACCACCACTACGGTCATCACGTCGGTCGTCATAGCGACTGGGTCCTCTATCATCATAACGACTGGGTCCCCGGTCTCCCCTATCACTAAAACCTGAAATCAAAACATATTGAATAACCAGAGATATTTGTTAAACATGCATGCCCCATGGCACGCCAATAGTCAGAAATGGTTCACAATCACAGTGACCTCGACCTTTGACCTCAATATCAATAGGGGTCATCTACTATTGATGACCAACCTCCATATAAACTTTGAGGATCCAAGGGTCAAGCGTTCTTGAGTTATTTAACGAAAACCATTTGGTCTACCGACAGACAAGACAGCCCATCATGTGCAAAGCAATATACCCCCTCATCAAAGATTGGGACATAATAACAAAATACACAAACAGGGCTTTTTCCTTTCATTTTAGAGCGACAGTTACGTTATCAGGCATCTTTGCCAGGAAAGAAACTATAAATCATTCAGTTTCCCAAAATGATGAAGACGACCTCACAAATCAATACAGTACATTACCAAAATATCCATATTATTGTATATTTATTTTCCCCAAAAATCAGACCATGCCCCCCATACCCCCGAAGTTGGAAAAGAAGCCCTTAGATTTTATTTAATCTGTAACTCAAAGTAACGTGTTAATGAGCATAAATGTACTATTACTTTCATGTTAGATAATAGACTTGTTTTGAATAGAAGTTCTTACTTGGTTCTTGTCTGACCTCTGACCTTCTCCAATCACCTTCTGTACGATCAGGCTGTCCATCGTCACGGCGACCTCCACTACGACCATCTTTACGACCATCTGAAAAGGTCAACATGGCATTTTAATAAAAAACCATCACATTAAATGTTAAACTGAAGTTAGTTGCACTAAAGTATATTAACAAGTTTTATGGCAGGGTCTTTTTTTTCGAAGTTTAACTGGCAAAATGTTTTATTCCAACACAAAAATAGATTCATATTCAAGACTACCAAAAAGGCAATGGGATTCAACGCAAGTCGTAAGCAGCCACCGGAACAAGTGTTTTCTTGTTTATCCATTGAACCTAACAGCCAGAGGCAGTGTGTGAACCAAACATATCTAAAATATCGACATTAGTGACATTAATCTCAAGATCATCACGTAAATACAATTAGCGTATAAATCATAACAGTGAAGAGTTATAAGAACAAGTCATTAAGAATTGCAAGCAATACAGAAGTCCCCTACATGTTTGAAGCCATTTGTAATGTTTCTGTTAACATAGCAACCACAATTTTTGCCGGAATCAAACTATTTTTAGATGTGCATAATCCCCTTATTCCCTCTATCCACAGACCAAGTTTCATAAACCTAGCTTAGAAACTGTTTCAGTTATGTCAGGATCCAGATTTTTTGACTGACAGATGGACTGACTGACGGACAGCAAATCTAGTCCCCTCCTGTCAACGGTATAGGGCTAATGACATCATGTTCTTACCTTGGGATTCTCCAGCTAAATCAATTCTCACTTTTCTTCCCCCAAATGACTGAAATAAATCAAAGAAGACATAAAGATTGTAAAAACTTGCACAATCTAGGTAAAGTAATATTTCACGAAAACACAGAGTCTAATTTCCGAAAACCTGTTAATCTGAAAAAAAAATTTGGACAGGGTTGATTACTCGGTTAATCAGATACAATTCGATAACAAAGTGAAACTATGTATTTGAATAATATAAATCAGCAATTTATATTTTTTACTTTTTTTCATTTTATTCTGAGTACATGATCAGAAAGCATACTTTAGCATATATAAATGTCAGAAAAAAAATTGAAACTAATGCATATAACATACAGTCAGGTCTCGATATAACGACGCTGTTTGTTTCCAAGAAAAATGTTGTTGTAACGAATATGTGAGTCTTTTTAATTGATACAAAGAGCATTTTAATACGGTTGTCCCAAAAATATGATGTCAGTATAATTAATTTGTCAGTTTATCGGATGTCGTTATATCAAAACTTGACTGCATTCTATATACTGAGCAAAGTGCAACATTTACAGTGAATATCCTCATATTACAACATTCTATACAAGCTAGGTACACCATTTAATTGGACATCCCTCATATTCATTACGGTATATTGTAAAATCATTTAATTTCAATGAAACAAAATATCGTGGTTTTGGGTTAAAAAAGACCATTTTGTGGGGACGTAATATCAAGGAGTTTTGGATTTCATGTAAAATGACAAGGTCAAAATTCACACAAATAATCAGAAATCATTAGAAATCAAACAAATGTAATAATTGTTTCATTACATGTTGATATATGCATGTAAACTTCCTGAAAACACAGTCTTATAGTTATACCTGACTAAACTTTAAAGCAAGTATGGCAGTAACTGTAAAATTGACATTTTATGGATACAATTTTTCATTGGGGGTTATTGTTTTGGTTGAGGTCATCCTTGAAATCCACAAAATTAAATTCCCACAAATAACTGTTTTTCCTCCTATTTTGGGAACATATCCCATGGATTTGGGATTGGAAATTTAAGCGGCGTTTTGGTAAAAATTGGGAAAAGGGCAAATTTAATATCCAAACCTGTTAAAGCCAATAGGTATACAATAACTTCAGTTTCATGTTAAATTAACTGCAATTTATTGTTTTCTATACTCAAGATAATTCAATAATGCTTTCTGATTTTAGCAGGAAAATTGGAAGATTTTTCTTAAACAAAATTTTAATCTCAATTGGAATTTTTTCGCTTGAAATTGGGAAAAAAATGTCATTTTCAATTGGGAACTTAACCAATAAACAGCTATAAAACAATCTGAAAACACAACAACACTGAATAATAATGTTTTTATAGTAACAATGATATAACCTACCTCATCTTTCATCAATAAAGCATCAATCAGAGCCTCTCTAGTGTCAAATTGTACATAACCAAACCCTCGTAGTCTACCGTTATCTTCAGGTAGTCGAACATTATCGATCTGTCAATGGAAATACACATTCACTATAAAACAGTGTGAACGAAAATAAACAGTACACATGATTGTAGAATTTTCTGATTTACATATAGCCGAGTCGTTTATACAGGGGTCCTACTGAGACATAATGCCCAATCCTGAAAATTTGACACCAGTCTGTTTTGAGTGCCAATAGCACACATCCCTACACTAAAACTCTGTTTCAAACAATGTCTATTGTCAAAATTCAGCATATGAAATTTCAAATGACCATCACTCAGTCAATATTTGGTGTTTTTCCTTCAAATAACTGAATTCTATGTTTCATAATCTTAAAGCAGTAAAGAAACACATAGCAATCTTTTTTGGTGTTTTTTTCAGTTAAAACATGCACCTGATCAACTAACATGCTTGAGGAAAGTAAGATGTTTTCAGATAACTGTTTTCCCCAAATATACTAGTTTCAATGTCTAGGCAAAAACAAATTCTACATGGTTTAGGTAACACTAACCTACCATATTTTTTAGCTCCGACCCTAGCACTTTTTATTGATTTTGTGCAGGTACAAGAAAGTGTGGAACGAAAATAACTCGACTAGCTTCTGAATCTGAAGTGTCAAAATGACACTTTTGACTTAATTTTACTATTTAATAGACAAAATAACAATGATTTTAAGAGAAAATGACTCTTAAACTATAATCTTGAGGGTCAAAATGTCGCTTTTTGAAAATTTGAATGGTTAAAATCCTGAATGAAATGGAACCCCTGGATATATGCTGTCTGCACATACAGATAGACAAACCTCATACTTACTGGTAAATTTCTAAAGAATTCTCGTATTTTCTCCTCGGTAGCTTCATATGGTAAATTTCCAATAAAAGCTGTAAATGGAGGTGACGTTGGAACGTTCTCAAGGTCTTCTGGACCACGCGATGCCTTTGGTGCTGTAGGTAACTTGGCACGATCTATATTTGACATACTGTATGAAGGATCCGAGTCACCTGTATAATAGAAAAATAAATTATTTTATTTTTATAATAATATAGCCTGTTTCAGGGGTTCTACTGTGGCATAATGCCCAATCCTGAAAATGAGTCGCAAGTATATACTGGTTGCTGTTAGCAGAAATCCCTACACCTCAACAAGGTTCCAAACATTGTTTTATTGTTAAAATTCGGATTATGGAACTTCAAACGACCATAACTTTGTCAATTCTTTGAATTTTTTCATCAAAAAACTTTTATTTTGTGCAGAAAAGATCATTCTTCCTTTCCGGATTAATCCGAAATTGTATGACCCCTGCTGTTTTAGGAAATAGCCACCTTATTTTTCCTGGTTTGCTCAAACTAGTGGAGTGGGACCAAGCCTTGAAATGTCTGAAAAGGTTTGGTAATACGGGAAACTAATTTTTAAAGAATTATTTCTTTCAGAAAGACTCCTTATAATTACCCCTAATATATAAGGGGAAAAACCCTGATTGAGTATTACAGACATTATGAAAGTTGGAAAAAACGATCGGACATTTGGTCTGATAATGTCTTGCAAACTGTCGGACCAAAAGCAAAACTGCCGGACAAAAAAAAATTGCTAAAAAAAATTTTTTTTTGAACTCAAAATTAATGTGTTTCAACACGAATTTTTGTCTGATTTAACTAACCAGCTATGATATATCATCCTTTTTTCAAGGAAAGTATATGTTTTCCCGTTTCTTTATACTCTATGCAGACGGCCGCACTTAAATCAATCATTTTACATGCTCCCGCATCGTCTTCGTCGTTTATCGACGCCATTTTTGTTTTGACAGTTGTGGATAAAGGCCGGTCAGTCGGACCGGTTCCGGAATGAAAAACGGCAGACCGTATCAAAATTTGCCGGACTTGTCTGGAAATCTGTTAAGATTGGACTTTTAGCTATCTATGGAATTCTTTAAAAATTTATTAGAATATAACCTACATTATGAGCCAATGAAAGCGCCAAATTTTGGCAGTTTAATGAAAATTTAATCATTAAAATTTTCTCTTCACAGACAAGACGTCATGCGTTGGCACAAATTTCCATCCTTGCTTCGCTTCGCCCCTTTTTAATCATTACAATTTACTTAATATGTTCTAACTATAACATAATGTTTGTGATTCTATTGACTGAATGTCATAAATTTCAGCTATGAATTATATGTAAAATATCCACAGAATATAATCATAACACAATATTAACACATACCAAAGTCAGCCTCTTCCATTTCTGAAGCCCAATCCATTGTTTTGTTTGAAAGAACATAACTGGTGCCTGGAGCAGGCGAACTGCCAGTTTCATCAGACAGAAAGTCTGTCAGGGCCATTGTGGTCCCCTTCTTCTTTCCCTTTTTTCCAGCTGGAAACAAAAATAATAGTTGGACCATTATACAGTTTATACTAATTTATTTAAGGTCGATTGTAAAACAAGTTTTCAAACTTATATTAATAACTCTCGACACCTCATTCTTGATGTTATCCATCGCCACGAGGGTATGAGTTAAGAGAAGCTAGTTTCCCTTTTATGCTGAGCGTCTAGCAAGGGAATTTATTTCGTCTTTGGTATGACGCAGCCAGGGATCGAACCCGTGACCTCCTGCACTCGAAGCGAACGCTCAACCACTAGGCTATCGAGGAGGCGATTATATAGCGTTTGATGACTGCATTTAATATATTCAAAATGTCATCATACATGTAGGTTGATTACATAGGTTGATTGTCTAATAGCTTGGGTCAGGAATGAGGACTGGAATTTTACCTGTACATAGGAAAGGGATAACTACCTTATTCTTGGATTTATTGCTAATATTATAAACTACCTCATTCTTGGATTTATTGCTAATATTATAAACTACCTCATTCTTGGATTTATTGCTAATATTATAAACTACCTCATTCTTGGATTTATTGCTAATATTATAAACTACCTCATTCTTGGATTTATTGCTAATATTATTAACTACCTCATTCTTGGATTTATTGCTATAATTATAAACTACCTCATTCTTGGACTTATTGCTAATATTATAAACTACCTCATTCTTGGATTTATTGCTTATATTATAAACTACCTCATTCTTGGATTTATTGCTAATATTATTACAGTTTACACAGGTGTTAATGTAAATATTATTTCTGAAATGTGATGTGACCGTAAACAACTGAAATCATTTATTACATCCAGTATGTTCAATTTGTTTTAGAATTAATTTAAAATTGCTATTTCGTTAAATCATTTGTAACACGATCAACAAACATATTTTAGCAGCATACTAAAGTATCAGTGATTTTTTTCCTTCTGTATTAGGGTCCGGTAAACGGACCCTTTCCCAATTGCAAATAGGCTATAATTTTCCCAAATTTGAATGGAGAAATTCCCAATGAACAATTTAAAAAATATTTTTTTCAAAATCGGACTTAAATTGATAAAGTTATGAACATCTTTGACAAGAGGTCAAGCACAAAGTTCAAAGAAACCAGTAAACATTCACATGTAATCTCTTTTTCTGTTTTATTTGACCTTTCTGCTTCATAGAATTTCCCAATTTCAAGTTGTCACGACGCGAAAATTCCCAATCTGAACAGACCCGAACCCTTTCCCAAAGAGGCAAAAAAAATCACTGAGTATACTAGTCTGTATACTGGCTGTCGTCCTACAGGGATCGGCACAGATCCAAATTTTAGGGAGAAGTGACTGCTCCCTCCAAAGCAAATAGGGAGAAGTTTTCAGATACAGGGAGAAGTAAGGAGACATCTATTCACAGTGGTCTTGAAATAAATTTAGTTTAGTTTAAATGTATTCTATTTAGTTTAATCACATAGTTTAATTAAAGGGAATATTTACCGGTGACTTAAACTTTTGTGTAATAGTTCTATTCGGCATCGTGATTGCATTCGCAACATTTTCCCCGAAATTCCCCGTACATTTACCTGTGTACAACCGATATTTCACGTCCATTGTTATACCTGTACGGAAACTTACGGAAATATCTCCGGAAAAGTCCGATGTTAGAAACGAAGCGTGTGACGTCACAATCGTGCTATTAACAAGATGTCGGACAGCGAAGTTCTCCGACTCAGCTAATCTGGGAAGATAATACACGGTCCCTGAGCTAATGAAACGATAAATTCTTCGGATACAGATTATGATGGCAATTAAAATATTTTGCCATATCAATTCAAACCTATTATTAATAAGGGAAATCATAATAACGGCGACGAAGAAATCTGCCAGACATTCACACTGTAAATATCACTGACCGCATTGGCTACACGGACTGGTAATTGACCTTCCTGACGATTTTGATTGACAGGTGGCGTAAGCCAATCATATTGCAGCATTTCGGCTACGGTTTATTGGTTTTTGTAGGACACAAACTAAAATCAATGGAAATTGTGCAATATTTAATAAGCATTATTTCATTAATAATGAAGAAATTCTTAATACATTGGCACGTTTAGAAACTAGAGAATTTCAACTTAAATTGGTTGGTAGCGATGCCATGAAAGTAATTTATACACTAAATAAATTTTATTAAACCCTGAGGGCCTCGGAAGTAAGAGATACATAATTATGTATATTTTCTCAAATATAGTCTGAGTTTGAAGCAATATCATTTATATTTTCAAAAAAAATTGACAATCACATATTGAGAAACAGAAAGCTTCGTCTTTAATTTGTCTCTTTTAAAATATGTCATTTAAAGCCCTAGACACGTGAAAGTATGTTATTGTTTGTTATAAAATAAGAACTCATAAATTCCAATTAACGAGAATGTGTGGATTTTTCCATAAAAGCTGGTTTTATAATGTCGAACATAATTATGTTGGTTTGGTCTATGTAATAGTTAAAGCGCTCTTTAGTTGATATCATTGCTGTACTCAATTGCATTCAATCTCTAAAGCATAATTATAAAAATACAGATTTTAAATAATATGTAAGGTCTAAGACAATTGAAAATCATGACGGATCGATGTAAGTTTATTTGAAAGTATCTATAGGCACGGAAATACAGACATTCTGTGTATATCCGTGCTATAGGCCAGAGTACTGTCACACATATATGATATTATGTATACATTACTACAAATCGTATATAGCAACACTATCTGACCTTGCGAAAACTGCAATCAAAGTAACTGGTGACACATTGTTAATTGACAGTAAACTAATCAGCAAGACACCGCGACCAGTCGTAGATCATAGAACCCCGACTGATTACCGCGGGATACCAACCTAAGCGATATCATCAAAGAATATAACACATTGGAATTTTAACTGACTTATAATCTAGGACTTACATATTTAGTTCTGGTATAATGGTGCATATAAAATATGTGTAGCTCAAATTATTGTACTTGACCCGACATTTATAACGTTATGTTAGAAAACGATTATGTTTTTTATTGATAACGCGTGATTGTACATTGGTAATTAGTTTATTTGTTAACTGCCAATGGCAAACCATGTACACATATTATACAAATTACGGAAGTTGCAATTAAATACAACCTTGTCACTCTGTTGCCAGCAATCAACAAAATGTATGTCACTGCTAAGCGATAGAGCACATGGAAAACACCAAAGATTCTTGCGTATTCTTTGATAAACACCAATAAAAACCCGAGGTAGAAAATCAGGAGATTGGTCTACTATACTATTATTTTAAAAAAATTATGCACATTTGAATTTGATTATTAATTAGCACACTAACATTCTGACCGGGTGCAAACGATGAAAGGCTAGTTTATGGAATATTTCTTTACACAGTGTAGATATGTAAATAAAAAAATATATATCGCTGGCTTAGCAATAGAAGATAGTAAGTACTATTTACGACCTTATAAGACTCATGCATATTTAAAATCTGCACCACGAGGCGCTTCTTATGAGCCTATTTTCATGAAAATCGGAACTGGTCTCAGACACGGGTTTTTTCTTGTTTTCTCAAAATATTTATTTTGTACTACAACCTTCTAATTCTAAGCCAGCGATATGTATTAACCCATAAAATCAATTATTTTTTACAATAAAAGATGCTTCTCTCAAGACAGGTAGTCAAATTTTCCCGATAGTGATTGAAATCAAAAGAAACATTCTGTTTGAGCGACAGATTAAACTGCGAGTACCGATTGTGACGTCACAGTCAGATTTTACGAAGATATACGAACGCGCTTCCGGAAATTTCCGATATCAGCGGTATCGGAAAATGTGCACTACGCGTATATGATTAGTCGACATAAACATCGTAAATACTCGTAAAATATCGGAATTTTCGTTTCTGATGTTAAAAATAGACATTTATTGACCTAAATGTATAATGGAAACAAAGTCAGTCAATAGTCCCTTTAAATTTAATTTTTACATTATGTTGTTTCAGTAAATAAACTAATAACACCTGCAATATGGAAAAATCTAGTTCACAAATGTTACTCTACATACTCATTTTTAACCTGAAGAAAATTACTCAATAGGGTTCAGGTTTAAGAACACTGGTAAAGGTAATCTGATGTCATTAGCTACTTTCGTTTTCACACAAGTTTAATCATACACATGAGAGTATTCTGACTAGTCTCTACAGTAGATTACTGTAATTGCCGATAGTAAGACTGAACATACTATATCAAAAGCATCTTTAATATAGATCCACAATTGATCAAAAGCGATTGCAATTTAGTGGTAATAGCCTAATTACTCATTTGAAGAATTGCCGATTCTGTACTGTTTACAAGTGATTTTCACGCCTGTGTTAATTATACGACCCACTGGTAAACAAAACGAAAATTGAATGACAGGTCTACTGATAACATCGGACACTGATTAATTAACAGGATTAAGACCCCATGTGGTAAACAATAAACAAAGTGACACTTAAGAAGGTGTTAGTCAGTTTCAATTGGTAATACATTGGTTCATTACAATCCGTGACCATGAAATGTTGTCTGCAATCCAAAAATCGTGTATCGCCGTTCTAAAAATTCAAGGCGCCTTTCATTTCGCCCTGAAGCGCTAATTAAGTGACATGAGACTAATTAGGACAAAGAAGTCCCTCTGCGCTGTTGGCTGGCCTACAACAGACACGTTTGGCACATTTATCACGATAATTCAGGAAATACGTAAATCAAGTCATTGAAATTTCACCTGAACGAAGCTGGTTCGTGTCTGAACTGAAGAGCTAATTTGTTTTCTCCTAAAAATAGCTCAAGTACGTTTTTGACGGCCGATGTAGGGGTCACTCCATCACCTCATTTTTCGTCCAACAGAACCTTTAATGCGGATATTGTGTTGTCACAAATATTAAAATAAACTGTTATCAGCCAAAGGAAAGCACCTGTAAAGCTGTCTGTACATAATTTGTAGGATTTATCTCCAGTGAACATTAGGAAAAAATTGATCGCATCTTTGCCGAAGAAATCTAAACCAGGGCTCGACACTAACACTGGTCCGAGACCAGTGAAAATCCAGAAGGACCAGTGAAAATTCTGGAGGACCAGTAACTGTCCTATTTACAAATTGGGCGCTTTTGCCCTGTCGAACCAGTGGCCAAAATAGTAAGTGTCTAGGCCTGTAAACGTTCACTTTTCATAGCAGGTATTTTCATACAAAATGACGTTGTACAATGTTTTGAACCTCTGCACGTATCTATTGGGTATTCTATCTATTAAAGCTACATTTTCCTGGTTTAACTGTAGGGTTAACGCATGCTTTTTCGGGCTATAACATCTGCAGAGCCTCGAGGGATGGTTGGTGCCCAAGCCCGTTATAGCATACAAAACATCAATTTATGCGTTTGTATTTGGAAATAATTTCATTTTGGCAGGAATTGTTGTGGCGACGTCGCGTAAACAAACGTAACACCGCAAAAAAAAACGTAACGTCATAACAGTTTTTGTTATGAGCGTCGACTTCCGGGATCGGCAAATACCAAGAAAACATGGATAATGCGGGTTTGTTTAAATTTATTAATTAGATTTCATTGAAAATTAATTAGTCGTTACAAATAAAATGGGAATTGCAGTTCATAAGACGCTGTAAAATCGTTTATTTTCGTCGGTGAGGCCCTGAAATGAGCATATGTAAAACTGGACGTTAACAGCGCGTTTTACGCGTGAATCTTTATGTTTACGCATGGTTTTCGTCCCGTTAACGTAAGGGCAAAATCACCGTTTTTATGCTATAATGTTTATAAACCAGCTTACCCAATATTGAGCATATCAGAAATGTAAACACTATATAATAACGCATGAAATCATAATCACTTAATAGTCACCTGTCATTTATGTCATGCAACTTTAAAAGTTGCCATATGTACTGACTTGTTGGCAATGCCAACAATTATTTTACCAACAAACCAATACAGTGCTATACACCCACACAGGACAATGGCAACTCTGCCAACATCGGTGATGAACATATACAGTCATTTTTATTAACTGTTTTTTGAAATAATAAGCGGAAAACACATAAATAAACATATGTGGTGATGTTTTGACTCATCTAAAACGTCTACGCAGGCCGGGTGAAATGGGAAGTTGTCAAAAATGACCACATGTTCCCTTGAAAACTCAATACAATCGCAAACTGTCACACTAACCAGTGGTACATAACTTTGCATACTTGAAATAAACATGCTATTTGTTTGTGATATTCAATTAACCATTGGATGCCGGTAATAATTAAAATAATTGCACGTGAACCATGCCTGCTTACCCTTAGCCGCCATCTTGAAATAAGTACGAAAATTCGCACCAATGTGTTTTCGAACTTTTGCTATTTGTCCCCAATAAAATTAATCTAAAATTTAAAAAGCATCAATAAATATTTATACTTGTACGTTTAATTTTTTTAGGTTTTAGTGCACATTGCCGAACATACTTACATATGAGCCGCTTTACATGAAATTTTGAAAATCATGATCTACTCAATTTTAGCATTAATTAGAAAGACAAGACTCTTTTGAACAGTTTCTGACGAAATATAACATCAAATAGCAAAATTACAGGCTTATATAACTAGCAACTCTCGCCCTTTTTGTAAGCGACGTTATTCAAACGTTATTATTTCACAAATCCTGTATTTGCCAATTTGGTGAGTTTTTGCAGAGACAGTAGATTTATATCTCTGCATGTTTTTGACGTAACTTTATAAAAATTGTAGAATCTATCAAATTTTAGAATTATATTCTGATTTTAATAAAATATATCTAGATCTAAATCGTGAATGTTAATTTTTAGAGAAATGTAGCTACCGTTTTTAACCACTATTGAACTCCTCGTTTTCTCAATATGGATGCTCTTCAGAAATTGCATAGCAACGACAGAAGATATTTTAACATGATTTAGGGGGATATAAATCTTAGACATAGTTCTATTGTGCCAGAAACTGTCGACATAAACTTACATCTCTTGGCACAATGTATGTATACTCGCCATAAGAAAGTTTCATTCATACAGAGCATAACACGCGTCTGCGGAGAAAATATAGGGACCTTTCTAGACACAGCTGATAGCGAGTCCTTTACACAATGTTTGTTTAATGCACAATTGCCCGTATTATATTCATTGTCCCATGACTTACAATTAAGCTTTCTTGAGCTATCAATTAAATACATACATGATATTTGTACATCACACTCACGTAAACAAAGTGAGAACGCATAACTGTTCGGAATAATTAGTTACCTAGAAACGCATGTTCACTAATAGTAGACACAAAGCAATGACATAACATGTATTTGTAAAATGTGTTTGTTTCATATTATATTATTCCTATGCATTCTCTATCTTTATATTTCACATGTGCTTTGTATATATTAATGTTGTTCTCTATCAATTACCACTATTTCTATTGTTCATAAAATGAATGTATACATCACTGTAAAGGTGGAATAAAATCATATATATAAATTATCCAAGAACTTAAAATTAAATCAAAGAGCATGACTTTTTCCCGTTCATGGGGTTTTTCTTAACACTAGTACATAATTAATGTACTACGCTAATACAATATCACTAAGTCCGGGTTTTCGCTTAATTCATGTCCATGCCATAACTCATACAGTATTTGATATTTCAATTTGGAACTTCATTATAGTTAAATGAAACTCATTAATTTATAGTGCAGTGCCCAAAAAAGCATAACTGTCTTTCACACAATTGGAGTATTATTTCTGTGACAAACACCCACGGTTGTGACGGCTCTTGTTGTTTTGTAGGCCTACACTATGTATTTTGGGCCGGTGGCCTTGTTTACAGAAATAAACTTACTTACTTACTACTTAGTAACTTACTCATCAGTTTGAGTGCTGAGTATGGCGTTCAGATTCAATAATTACATTTACACCTCATAAATAGTACAAAATGGCAAAGAAAATGTATCAAATGTTATTTTCAACTCACATTAACTATATTATACATTTTCCTCATCTAAATTTGCAATCTAGGACAAATAATAGCTCATTATATTTCCTTTTTTTAATATTTGAGTGTTGAGTGCTGAGTGTAAGTATTCGTTGTAACCCCGGCCCCTGGTAACTCATTGATGTGCATGGCAACGTGAAATGTCGCAATCATCGCTAAATCGTTTGCTTATAATAATAAGGTCGTAAGTACGACCTGATAAGACTCATGCTTATTTGAAATCTGCATCTCAAGGCGCTTCTTATGAGTCTTATTTTCATGAAAATCAGAAGTGGTCATGTTGACCAAACTGAAGTTTAAAAAACTTGCTTTTCCATACGTAAAAGAGTAACGTTAGTTTTCAGACAGCTTTTTCTTGTTTTCTTAAAATATTGATTTTGTAGTTACGACCTTCTCATTATAAACCAGCGAAATGTAGTAAACTCGTCTGCCGTCAGTTTTTTTGTTACTCAGACTTTGATGAGCGAAATATCCGCAACTGCGGCCGCAACTGCGGATAAGTGGAAGGGGGGGGGGGGGGAGTAAAAAGAAAACCTCCAAAATATCGCTCTACCACGTTGTTAATGGTAGACTAGTCATGAACACAGGTCTCATTGATAAATAGCCAGTTAAAAACAATTTACGATACCCACGTGATCCAGAACTCTTAGCCATTTTGCTGGCTTATTGGCGAAAATGACTCCTTTATTAACACCAGTAAAATTTATGTTAAAACAGTGTTGTCGGGAAATTGACTAGACAGTCACTGAGGTGCATTTTGTTTTAATACACATTTTATTAATATTGATGTTATTTTAAATATATTAACATATTCAGAATCTAGAGAGCTTCATCTTTATAATGGTGTAAAGAAATATACATGTATAGAATTGATAGACAATGAAAAAAAAATCAGGTAGGGCCTTGGAATCGAACACATTGAAACTATAATTTCACATTGTCGTTTTTATAGAATGCACCTTGTACGAAATAAATAACAATAACGTTATGCAATTTAAAAACTTATTTTACTTAGAACCGTATATCCGGTATTAAGAATTACTCATGTATAACAATCCGCGTTTTATGTTTGTTGTTCGATTTTCTCGCCGTTTCTCAAGCAGTTTTCATTGATATATTAACTGTTTTTCGTTAATTACCTAACCAGTTTTCCTTGACTGTATTCTTACCATGCAGTACTAACTTGCCCTTACCAGCAACTTCTCAGGCCGCGTATGGATGAAAATCTACAATTTTATGGAAGTTGCCGCTGCTGGAAATCGAATTTCGTTACAAACCCATCGCACTATCAAATCACAGCCATACTTTATAAAATTGTATCACTAATATCAACCAGGGGCGTGGCCAGCGATACGGACCTTCGCACGTGGGTAACATGAATTTGAAAAATAAAAATATTGCCAAAATGCATTAAACTCCAAAATGTACACAATCACAAAGACCCCAACCATGACCACCACTGACTTATAGGCTTGTGTGCGTAAACTCAATTCCAGCCTGGCTACCCACCTGTAAAACAAGTGTAGTTGTTGCAGTAGTCTTTGACGTTAACAAACTCACCCCAGTACAACCGCGTATAGGATTACGTTTGGTTTAATCAAGCAGAGTCAACAACTAAGGAATCTCTGTTTGTTTAGTTCATGGAGAGCCATTAAAAGTTCCAGGTTATTTATTACTAAGACGTGTGCCCATGGCTATGATGGAACCAGTACCATATGTCAGGTTGTCATCGTCGTGTACAAGCTTGGATGTAATGTTCAACTAGTTTCATAAGCAATGCTCACTGCAAAGTCCATAACTTGAATCATGAGGTGTACGCCTGCAGAGAAGCACACGTTAGAAACTTACTCAACCCAGTGCAGCAAATCGGTAATCTGCAAAATGTCTTTCAAGAAGAAACGGGAAACTACGCTGTTGCTGGAGAAGAAAAGATGAACCGATCCCGTCTGCATAATCTATGTGCTGGACCAGTTATGTGGACCTACTCTTCACTTTAAAAGTGGCATACATCACTTTATATATAAACTTCCATTTGTCAAAGTGCTACTAGTATCTAGAGCAAGGTGTTACAGCATGAGGTTTTCTTTATCGTCAATTTGCATAGTTGCTGTTGGTTCATGGTTTAGGGTGCTAGACCACCGAATAAAAGTTCGGAGAAGCAAAACATCGACTTAGTTGAAGTAGCTACGGAGTGCTAGGTTCCCCGCGTGTTAGGGTAGCAGGTGCCACCGTGAGGGATGGGTTGTACGGCAAAGCTGTGGCTATGACTGAATTCCAGTATACGGGACCTTCAAAGTCAAAGGCAGCTCGCCACCAACGACACTGCGGCAATGTTCCCATGCACCGATCGCATCTCGCAAAATTAGAAAAGTTTACGGTTCTTGAACCGTTCCTTTGTTGTGCTAATTACTATGTTGGTCTCTAAGGCTTAAGCTGAGTTATCATACAGAAAGAACTTTGCTGCCCTGAAAAGGGTCGGGCAACTAGACTTAATTCTATGAGCCTATCTGAATATTTTGTGGACATAATAAAATGGGACTCGTAGATCTACATTTGTTGATTTATATTTTAGCTTTATTTTGAACAGAGAAGTACTCTATTTGCAATCTATCGTTTATTTACAAATTAATATTCTTAAGAACTTAACAAAGCACCTTGAAGCGCTACATATTCACCAGATTACACCATTGTTTTCAAAAATTTCTGGAGGAGCATGCCCCGACCCCCTTGCACTATCTGAATATTTTGTGGACATAATAAAATGGGACTCGTAGATCTACATTTGTTGATTTATATTTTAGCTTTATTTTGAACAGAGAAGTACTCTATTTGCAATCTATCGTTTATTTACAAATTAATGATCTTAAGAACTTAACAAAGCACCTTGAAGCGCTACATATTCACCAGATTACACCATTGTTTTCAAAAATTTCTGGAGGAGCATGCCCCGACCCCCTAGCACAATAGAATCAGGGTCAAAAAGGCCCACTTACCAAAAAGGCCCAGTTACAAGAAAGGCCCTGTTACCAAGATGGACCGGACCAGAAAGGCCCACTTAAAAAGCCCAGACAGGCCCATTTTTAATATAATGCTTTACATAGTAGATCTTAGTGGGTTATCATTTCCAAGTATACATATTTGACCATTTGTTGCATGTTCATAAAAGTAACATGTAATTTGAAATTTGATATCATAATACTGACAAATAAATAATTTTTTCAAATTTGAATAAATTATTTATGTGTCAGTATTATGATGTAAGTATTTGAATTCCAATGTGGTTAACCACGCAATTCATGAATATGCAGTTAAGAGATTATCTGTGAAATGTAAAGAACAAATAGTCAAGCTATGTTTATCTCATGTGTCAATTGATAAGGAAATCGAATGTGCAATTTTATCTTAAAATCGATATGCACGACATGCACGTGCAAAATCACGCATTTGTAAAAGTGGCATGAAAAATGCATGTGTCGGTTAACTGAACGATATTTTGATATCAATCTGTATCTATATAGATCGAATGGGCCTTTCTGGTACACCTTTGTGGGCATTTTTGGTTCATTCATACTGGGCCTTTCTGGTAAATAGGCCTTTTTGACCCGATACCCTACAATAGTGAATCCACATGATTATAGGGCTAGCTACGCGCCTGGAAGTCAACAGGTGCAAATGGCTAGGTCGACCCTGTCGTATGTTATATGCCTCGGGTTATATAGCTGAACACGTACACACAACATGTATCATGTCTAAACCGAGAACTCTATAATCCCCGTGAAAATCGTGCTCGCGTTGATTTCGAAATCACTATACACAGCGCCTTGAGCGAATCGTCTGGTTTCCGTCCCGAGCTTATTTACAGTAACTGGCCCGCATACAGGAAGTTGGGAACGGGAAACAGTATAAAGACGGGCTCGTAGAGTAATCACATGGTCTGAGCGCATTCTTGTTGTCACCATGGGCGAAGAAAGTCATGTTAAATGGCTGTTTCACTGTTTATCACGAAACATTAGCAGTGAGTTTCTACATAATTATGTTGCTGGAGTTTGGTCTACTGCTGTTTTTGATGTAAGTATAAATTTATATACAATATTGCCGTAATTTCATGTTGCTTGATGTTAAATCTTGATTTTTCAGTTCTAGGCTGAAAAGTATTTTACCCGGTCACGAATAAGATTGTTTATTTAATGCTAACTGATGAGATATGGAGTTCTATCAGTGAAATAAAACCTATATCAGTCACTGGTTATCACCTACAATGTGACTGATATAAGCTCCGCCCCCTCACAGGGACTACTTTAATTTACCAAAATCTCAACACTAAAATGTCTGTAACTTTTTTATTACTGAACGGAAACATGTCATGTGGGGGTTTTTATTCTTAGTTAGACCATTTCCTACAAGTTGGTGTATGATTTAATGCAAAATTCTCAAAAAAGTCGTTTTCACCTATTCACCATAATCCAAGATGGCGGATTTTGAAGTGAAAAATATGAATGGAATAACATATTCATACGTAGCCTAACTACAGTGGTAATTTGGCATAAATAGTACCAGTCTTGACACCATAAAAGCATTAAATAAATAGAATATTTGTTTGTTTTGATTGAATATGGTTAATATCTCATCTTGTAGTGATAAAATTTTAATATTTTCACTCGCGCTACGCGCTCTTGAAAATATTGAATTTTATCACTACACGATGAGATAAACCATATTCAATCAAAACAAACAAATATCCTCTATTTATTTAATGCTAACTGATGAGATATGGAGTTCTATCAGTGAAATAAAACCTATATCAGTCACTGGTTATCACCTACAATGTGACTGATATAAGCTCCGCCCCCTCACAGGGACTACTTTAATTTACCAAAATCTCAACACTAAGATGTCTGTAACTTTTTTTATTACTGAACGATAACATGTCATGTGGGGGTTTTTATTCTTAGTTAGACCATTTCCTACAAGTTGGTGTACGATTTAATGCAAAATTCTCAAGAAAGTCGTTTTCACCTATTCACCATAATCCAAGATGGCGGATTTTGAAATGGAATAACATATTCATACGTAGCCTAACCACAGTGGTAATTTGGCATAAATAGTACCAGTTTTGACACCATAAAAGCATTAAATAAATAGAATATTTGTTTGTTTTGATTGAATATGGTTAATATCTCATCTTGTAGTGATAAAATTTTAATATTTTCACTCGCGCTACGCGCTCTTGAAAATATTGAATTTTATCACTACATGATGAGATATAAACCATATTCAATCAAAACAAACAAATATCCTCTATTTATTTAATGCTAACTGATGAGATATGGAGTTCTATCAGTGAAATAAAACCTATATCAGTCACTGGTTATCACCTACAATGTGACTGATATAAGCGCCGCCCCCTCACAGGGACTACTTTAATTTACCAAAATCTCAACACTAAAATGTCTAACTTTTTTATTACTGAACGGAAACATGTCATGTGGGGTTTTTTATTCTTAGTTAGACCATTTCCTACAAGTTGATGTATGATTTAATGCAAAATTCTCAAAAAAGTCGTTTTCACCTATTCACCATAATCCAAGATGGCGGATTTTGAAGTGAAAAATATGAATGGAATAACATATTCATACGTAGCCTAACCACAGTGGTAATTTGGCATAAATAGTACCAGTTTTGACACCATAAAAGCATTAAATAAATAGAATATTTGTTTGTTTTGATTGAATATGGTTAATATCTCATCTTGTAGTGATAAAATTTTAATATTTTCACTCGCGCTACGCGCTCTTGAAAATATTGAATTTTATCACTACACGATGGGATATAAACCATATTCAATCAAAACAAACAAATATCCTCTATAGCTTCAATTTCTTGTGTATATTTTCCACAAATAACAAAAAATACAAATATTGGAATGGTGTACAAAATCACACAATATCTCGCGGCAATCTTCTGAAATCTCGTTTGTTCTCAAAACCTTGTATCTCCTGTTTTAATGAACACGGGCAAAAACTAATGATTCTATGCAATAGATATATTATTCAGCTTTACTATGATGCCTCATGTGGATGACAAACACAACTTTTGATGTACAATTACAGAATCTGCTGCATGCTATTTTAACTGCCCACCCCATTGAAGAATTCCAGGGAAAACCATTCAGAATTACTGAACGGAAAGGGGAATAACTGATTTTGTTAAAACAGCATTATGCATATTCAAACTATCCATTCATGGACTGTTGACCTGTTTTAATATTGTAAACATCAATACACGTTTGATACTGAAAGTGCCTAAAGCTGATAAATGCAGTTTGAGTCCAACAGTGATCGGTTTCAAATTGCCTCCCTTTGAATTAAAGTAAGAGCTTATTTACTGTTGCCATTTTGGTAAACTGTCGGCTGTAGTCCACTGCATACCATTCCACTAATTTTATGAATACAGGTGAATACAGAGTCAACTGAAGTTGTGTCAATGGAAATCTTACCTATGCTGATTAAAATGTCTTAGCTGTCCAAATTTGCAAAGTCAATCTTCAAATTTCAAGCACTGACAAAAGTCAATTGATTGCAAAATTATGTTGATACAGTAAAACCTCGTTATCTCGAGGACCCATCGGGACAAGCCAAATGCTCGAGTTAAGCCAGGTGCTCGAAATATCCGAAGTCTATGATGAATTGTTGTTATGACTAAGTGTAACTGTGTTTATAATGAAAACACGTATGATACATGTATTTGGTTGTAACTACGAATACTGTCATTGTTTATCAAGTCTATACGCAATTTGAATCGTGTGGACATTTGCCGAATTGAACAAATTGCATATGAAAGTCGTAATGAATCTTTTTACATTAAATATCAAACTCTGTTTAACGGTAAAATTGTAATAAAAGTTCGCATCGGCAAAAAGATAACATTACCCAAAGCGCACGATAGATCCTACATGTTTGAACAAACACCCACGCACAAAAATCGCACGTGATAAAATAAAACCCGGATGCAAAGTCGATCCAGTTTCCAGCACAGGGATACGGCTCATTGAGTAAAAAACATGCACTATATTATCTATGATAATTTATTTAGGACATGATGTTTAGCTGAATGAGTTATATCCCTGTGGTTTCCAATTGAAACGCGCGCGACAATTTGGAGACATCAAACGCGGCGGTCTTTCGACTGACTTCAAACGCGCCGCACATCAAAGAAATTGCCGGTACAGTTGGGAGTAGTGTTTAGTCAGAGTTCCATACCGCGGTATGAATTCGCCAATCGGCGCATAGTGTAGATTCAAAATGACATTTAATTTTCTTCTGTACAAAGTCGACGAATTTTGTATTCTTCAGGGTTGTTTGATAAGAATTGGATTTAATCGCGGACTTGATCTACTTCACTTATTCAGTATCAGACACGTGAAATTGTACTGTACGTAAGCTTACATTCGCAGGTTTTCATGAAATACGGGAAATGAAAAGTTTTTGAAATGATTTTTACTTGCAGTTTTATAACGAACGGAGCCTAAATATTTAAGATTCTACATGGGCGTCGGTTTATCTTACGATAATTTAAAAGTATGTGCGAGTCAGTACGTTCGAAGCAACGATGTTGCAAATAATAATTCTAGTTCTCGTATAAGTTAATGTTCCCAATTGAACTTGTTCTGAAACGTATGCGTAGTTTAAATCACGCTCATTAATTAAATATCTTCTACTTCGTGTTTAATGTAACGGATCGAAAATACGGACATCAATTTAAGTGTTAGGGATTACGCTATTGTCATAAACTGTGATTATCACGATGTGTTAAAAATACGGACCGTAACAAAATTTAGTATGACATTTTTCGGAGGTGTGAAATTTCGCTCGGATGATTGCCTCGAGATAAGGTAATTAATTATCGTTGAAAATTGTTGATTGGACCGACACCTGCGCTCGAATTAGACCGGATGCTCGTAATAACTTTACTCGAGTTAGAGGGATAAATTAATGTACAATATAAAGCAAATTCGTCGGGACTTTGAAATTTGCTCGAATTAGGCCGGTTGCTCGAATAATCGCTGCTCGTATTACCGAGGTTTTACTGTACTTAAATTTTTTGCCTGCATTGACACATTTTAAAGATATTTCCTGTTTCCTTACAGGTTCAGCTTGTTCGAGCACCACAGTCAGTTGTTTGTGATGGTCATTGTGAAGATGATTTACCAGCTCACTTGTTACTGTGTGTTCCACATGACAAGGTTGGGTGTCAGGTAGATAACTTATTTACTCGATAATTAACACTCATAATATTGCAATACTGGTCCTACCCCAGATATTTTAAGTAGGGTTGGTGCAATGAGCTGTGGTACTTGCTATAAGGATATTGAATTGTGATAACAATTTAATGATTGGGTTTCCATACAACTGTACAAGTTGATACTTGGCTAATATTCCAAAAAATCAACAAAAAATACTTGCAGCTGACGTCATTGACATAATGGTGTTATGTGACTTTGTCACTAAATGCTTCAATCCGAGCAGATTTTTTGTTTGTTGGCCACACCATGAAATGTTACTGTCATTCATATGGTATATGGTAAATTGACCATAAGTTTGCAACGATTCAGACATTTGTAATTGGAATTTGTGTTAATATAAATAATCATAACAAACGTTTGACAAACCTGTATTTCTAATGCTTGTAGTTGAACCATAAATACTAGCTTTCTAGTACTAAATGGAAAATAATTGTTATGTACGTGGTCTGGGCATTAAGAAGTTCCTGGCAATTTAAAGAAACTTATATTAGTCAAAGTAACATATTCAAAAACTCTTCTTATATATGTGTTTTTTCTAAATTACTATTAATTTTCTACAGGTTATACTTGATGATACCCCTGTACGATTCCTCAAGTTGTACATGCATCATACTTCTAGATCTTGTCACATACTCCAGGGATTTCTAATCAAAGCCAGAGATCAACATAACAAAGTTCACAGGCTGGTGTTTGTGTCCTGTATTCAAGTGGCTACATACAAGGAATATAAGGTAAAGTAACCTTTGATTAAAGCGTGCGATGCTGGCAAATGCAATATTCTGTGCTTGGCGCTCAAACCGCCAAATTCATGTCACTTAGCTTGCGAACCGCCTAATTATAGGCCCTTCAAGCATTTAATTCGATAAAGCCATGAAATTAGTTGTTCAGTAATATTTAGGTATTATAATAAAATGATCAATATGTATTGTGTGGATGTATTAACCTGATCCCAATAAAATGATAAAATGTATGGTGCGGAGATATTAACCTGATCCCAATAAAACAATAAAATGTATAGTGCGGAGATATTAACTTGAGCCTCCTACCTTATAAAGTTGAATTGCCGGATTATGATGTTCTTCAAAATGTACAGATTTATTATAAAAATTAGAAATAGCTATATAAACAAGGAAAGCACATTTTAACATTGTCTTACTCTAATTGTCATGCATACTGTTTTACACCCCATTTCAGTAATAACGTGATAGACTGGAGAACTACTTGATATTTGACATTAAGTGAGTCTCTCTGGTTCTGTAGACTGCTAAATTAGGGCAGGTTCTACCATACAATCATAACCAATGGTCTAATTGTTGAATTTTGTATATAATAACATATTTAACATTTCAGGATGGTCATATCACACCTAGTTTGTTTGGAGATATCTTGTATGAGAACTTCACCTTCGAAATACTGACACTGATGGATCTATGTGTGTTATATGGTACACTGTTAGCCAAGATGATCGACAATATGGTTACGCAGCCAAAATTAATGGGTCAGCTTGCAAAGACTGAGGTAAGCTAACTTTATGTACGAGGAGGCTTTGTTTGAGATAGGCTTACCAAATCTTATTTGACAGCATCCTTGCAACTTGTGTACACTACGATCCCTTTCTGGTGCATCTCTTAGGAAAATTGCTAGTATTTTGTGTGTCTACTGGAAGATTGTTCGATAAAATATTCTTTATACATGTACTTGCTAAATTCTTCAGAATGCCTGTTGCTGTTTGCAGTTAAATAAGGTGTTGTGAAATTGAACGTTCGCATTGACAAGATTTCGGATCAAGTTTAAGGGAAGTTATTGCTCTTTGTTGCTTTGTTTGATTATTTCTATTAGATATGTATACAGAACAACCTATGTGGACTTGGAGAGTGGATAAGTGATATAAAACGGAGGGGTTGTCTCAAAGGAATTTTAAAATGAAAATTATTAAGGGACATAGCTACTAAATGTCATTTTTGCTACCATGTCTAATTTCCGTGAAAGTGTCCTTGTATTTTACCAAAAAGACAAATTGAATGATATTTTTATCATATCTGTAACCATGGCTATGATTGATTGATTGATTGATTGATTGATTGATTGATTGATTGATTGATTGATTGATTGATTGATTTCTTGATTTCTTGATTGATTGATTTCTTGATTGATTGATTGATTGATTTCTTGATTGATTGATTTCTTGATTGATTGATTTCTTGACTGACCTGATTTAATTTGGTTTGGTTGAGTTTTAAGTTGAGTTGATTTTTTAGTTGAGTTTTTGAGTCGAGTTGAGTGTTTGAATTGAGTTTTTGAGTTGAGTTGAGTTTTTGAGTTGAGTTTTTGAGTTGAGTTGAGTTTTTGAGTTGAGTTGAGTTTTTGAATTGAGTTTTTGAGTGGAGTTGAGTTGAGTTTTTGAGTCGAGTTGAGTTGAGTTTTTGAGTGGAGATTAGTTTTTGAGTTGAGTTTTTAAGTTGAGTTCAGTTCAGTTTTTGAGTCGAATTGAGTCGAGTTTTTGAGTGGAGTTGAGGTTTTGAGTCAAGTTGAGATGAGTTTTTGAGTTGAGTTGAGTTTTTTAGTCGAGTTGAGTTGAATTTTTGAGTCGAATTGAGTTGAGTTTTTGAGTGGAGTTGAGTTTTTGAGTCGAGTTGAGTTCAGTTTTTGAGAAGAGTTCAGATTTTTAAGCAAGTTGAGTTGAGTTTTTGAGTGGAGTTAAGTTGAGTTTTTTAGTGGAGTTGAGTTTTTGAATTGAGTTGTCGAGTTGAGTTGATTTGAGTTCAGTTTTTGAGTCGAATTGAGTCGAGTTTTTGAGTGGAGTTGAGGTTTTGAGTCAAGTTGAGATGAGTTTTTGAGTGGAGTTGAGTTTTTGAGTTTAGTTTTTCAGTCGAGTTGAGTTCAGTATTTGTGACGGGGCTTTATAACATGAAAACATGATTAATATTAAAGATGTTTGATATTTAATGGTAAAATGATTAAATGAAATGAAATAACATTTCTCTTGCCAGAAAGTTCTGTCTGATTGAATGGACTGAATGAGCTCATTGTAAAAAGGTTAACAATCTAATTAGGCCTATTAGAAATCACTTATTAACTGTGTTTTAAGCTTACAATACATTTCTAAAGTATTTATCTCTGAATTAAGCAATTAAAAAAGAACGTGCATTTTCTATACACCTGTTTTCATTTTTTTGGACTGACAAATGTTCATTCGGACTGACAAAATTTCGAAAGACTGACAGGATTTTAAAGTTTTTGCGAACCCTGTGTAAAAGGGTCCAGCCACAAGTTCCAAAACTTAGTTACGGCTCTACCCTTTACTTGCATTGGAACTGATTGTTCAAATATACAAATGATAATATTAATAGTAGCCGCTTAGTAAAGATATATATGGTTTTAAATGCTTAATATGTTTTACAGGTTATCCAGGTGAAACAGAACCTCAAGGTTTCATGGAACTATATATATAGTTGGTGTCCCAGTAATGGACGAGTTTCCTGATCAATGTGGTCAACCCTCTGCGCTACACTTCACAATGAGAGGAGACAGAGAGAAAATGGTGAGTTGTTGTGTCTGTTTATATTGTTTAATCATGCCTGTTTTTCTAATGTGCTAATAGCCAGCCCTGGTAGCTCAGTTGGTAGAGTGCTGGATTATCACCATACTAGACAGGTTATGTTTTACTTAGATATTGACTTCAGTAAATGATAGCAAAATAATTACTTAGTACTGGTTGTCTATTGATCTTCAGTTCTAGACTGCAAAGGTTTCCATAGTTTAGTGTGAACATGATTTATATGTCATCAAAATAATCCAAGCCTTACACTCAACAGCATATATTTAATTAATTTAAATATTGATTTTTTAAAACGAACAAAATAATAATGACTTGTTTTGGTTAAGAAATAAAAATCTGTTTGCGTTTTTTGTCGGTGAATAAAACACAGACAGGAGTTTGGATGCGGAAAAATTAAATGTGATTTAATTTTCCGCATCTGAACGAGTGCCCGTGTTTTATTCACCGACAAAATACAATTTCGATTCTGAACACGATAATATCCCATACTATTTAACTGTGTGCATTCCATTTTCACCCATTTGACATTGAACATAATTCCATGCTGAAATTGAGTGGCTTATTAGCTGGTACAATTACCTCCCTCGTTAATGAAAAAGACCTTTTTAATTTCCTGAAGGAAAAAACACATTTTAAACATTGAAACAATTTTAATAACACGAGTATAGGGTATCTATTTCATGAAATGAAAAATATAAATGAATTAAATATCAGAAATTTTTATGAAACTTAGTTTTGAGATTATGTTGGGAGTTTCTAAAAATAGATGCGTCATAGCTGTAACACTGGATACTCGTGCAACTTGCCTTGTCATCTATAAAGTTAACGTTCATTCATTCATAAATATGTCACGTGATACGGGGCATAAATAGTAACAGCCAATTTGATGGGTATGTTTTATGGGGGTAATAATACATGCCCTAGTTTGCTCTATGTGTATATGAATTAATCCGCAGATCGTGTTAGAATTGAAATTTTAGCAAATCATGGTCATGTTATGATTGTGTGTTACTATGCTATATTACAGGTCCACCAAGTCTGGTTACCTGGTGCTGTGTGTCCCTAGTAGAGCTATAGACGTTACTGGTAATTGTGGCGCAACTGAAGATCGATTTGATGGACAACTGTTCATTTTTTCCTGATTGTCTACCTGTTTTATTGTGGACAGCCTGATGAAGAAGGTTCGCCAGGTAAATTTAAAATGTAATACCCACGTTGGAGCTGCTTAAAATGTCAGTTTTTAGAATGTTGTTTGAATTTTACTGATTTGTGTATTTCACAAAAATATTATAGAAACAAGACTATTTGAGCCGCGTCAAGCATAAAAGGTCCTTATCCTTATCGTAAATGACTTAATACCGAGAAATTTGACGTCAAAATCATATGATGACATTTCAAAATGGTGGCACCCTGATGTTTACATGAGTCAAGGTTAAACTAAACAATAGATACATTTGACATAAGTTACAATTGAACTTTCATAATGGACTTCAAATATATGATTTAAACATGTAGATATGAAGTAATTAATATCTTCCAATGTTAATTATTTCTGCCTACAATTGTCCATTCAAGCAAAGCCTTTTATCTTCCAATGACTGTAATTCCTTTCAGCTCTTGATTGGACACCGTCGCAACGACGACGATGGAGGATGAAGACTGACGATCGCGTGAAGACTTCGGATCCATTTTAAGGGGAGTTATTGTTCTTTGATGTTTTGTTATTTCACTTAGTTTAGCCCGCACTATTTCTCAGTACTTAGCAGCTATTGGTCAGATTTGTATGAAACTTATCAGTGCCAAGCATTGTTTATCAGTGCCAATGACTGTAATTCCTTTCAGTGAATAATATTGTCTCTCTATTCTGACTGTTATTTATCCCCTGTATATAGTTTTCATCCTTCAGTCATTGGCTATAGGGCTAGGGCAGTTTCTTCAAAAGTTAATGAAGTTTACTGAAAGAGATTTGCGCCTCTTGCATCCTGAGCAAATAAGGATTAATTTAAGGCTGGTATTAAGTTAATTGGTATCTGTCGTTTGGTGATCAGTTGATTGTCTTAATGCCAGTGGCCACTGGCGTAATTATAGCCGATTCTTCTGTTTCATTTGATGGTAGAAAAATCTCTTTCGTTTTGGCAAATGATTGGAAAGTCAGTTATCTTAATACCAAAGATGATAGGCCAATTGGATAAGCGCGTCAAAAAATGGCCGCTGTACTACCATATGGCATTGTAGGCACTTGAGCAAACCACATCGACCGTTTCCACTCGAAACCGACACTTCACCCACCACTAGGCTACGGCAAAACGGACATCTACCACTAGGCTACGGTCGATTTCAATTTAAACTTGTCAGTGCCAAGCATTAAGCTCCGCTTATCACCAGTGGAGATGTTTCTTTTAAAGGCGTCCAATCATATATAGCTTGCGGGCATTTTTTTGTCTAGTTAATTATAAGTTTATCCTTGAGTGTGTCCGAGTCAAAAGTTAGGTAAAGTTAATCTTAGGTCATTTTTTAACATCCGAAAACAGACGGTTATCATTCAGGTTCTAATTCATGTCGCTATTTATTGCATTTTCAGGTCTTGATTGGACAACGATGGAGGATGAAGACTGACGATCGCGTGAAGACTTCGGATCCATTTTAAGGGGAGTTATTGTTCTTTGATGTTTTGTTATTTCACTTAGTCTAGCCCGCACTATTTCTCAGTACTTAGCAGCTATTGGTCAGATTTGTATGAAACTTATCAGTGCCAAGCATTGTTTATCAGTGCCAATGACTGTAATTCCTTTCAGTGAATAATATTGTCTCTCTATTCTGACTGTTATTTATCCCCTGTATATAGTTTTCATCCTTCAGTCATTGGCTATAGGGCTAGGGCAGTTTCTTCAAAAGTTAATGAAGTTTACTGAAAGAGATTTGCGCCTCTTGCATCCTGAGCAAATAAGGATTAATTTAAGGCTGGTATTAAGTTAATTGGTATCTGTCGTTTGGTGATCAGTTGATTGTCTTAATGCCAGTGGCCACTGGCGTAATTATAGCCGATTCTTCTGTTTCATGTGATGGTAGAAAAATCTCTTTCGATTTAGCAAATGATTGGGAAGTCAGTTATCTTAATACCAAAGATGATAGGCCAATTGGATAAGCGCGTCAAAAAATGGCCGCTGTACTACCATATGGCATTGTAGGCACTTGAGCAAACCACATCGACCGTTTCCACTCGAAACCGACACTTCACCCACCACTAGGCTACGGCAAAACGGACATCTACCACTAGGCTACGGTCGATTTCAATTTAAACTTGTCAGTGCCAAGCATTAAGCTCCGCTTATCACCAGTGGAGATGTTTCTTTTAAAGGCGTCCAATCATATATAGCTTGCGGGCATTTTTTTGTCTAGTTAATTATAAGTTTATCCTCGAGTGTGTCCGAGTCAAAAGTTAGGTAAAGTTAATCTTAGGTCATTTTTTAACATCCGAAAACAGACGGTTATCATTCAGGTTCTAATTCATGTCGCTATTTATTGCATTTTCAGGTCTTGATTGGACAACGATGGAGGATGAAGACTGACGATCGCGTGAAGACTTCGGATCCATTTTAAGGGGAGTTATTGTTCTTTGATGTTTTGTTATTTCACTTAGTCTAGCCCGCACTATTTCTCAGTACTTAGCAGCTATTGGTCAGATTTGTATGAAACTTATCAGTGCCAAGCATTGTTTATCAGTGCCAATGACTGTAATTCCTTTCAGTGAATAATATTGTCTCTCTATTCTGACTGTTATTTATCCCCTGTATATAGTTTTCATCCTTCAGTCATTGGCTATAGGGCTAGGGCAGTTTCTTCAAAAGTTAATGAAGTTTACTGAAAGAGATTTGCGCCTCTTGCATCCTGAGCAAATAAGGATTAATTTAAGGCTGGTATTAAGTTAATTGGTATCTGTCGTTTGGTGATCAGTTGATTGTCTTAATGCCAGTGGCCACTGGCGTAATTATAGCCGATTCTTCTGTTTCATGTGATGGTAGAAAAATCTCTTTCGATTTAGCAAATGATTGGGAAGTCAGTTATCTTAATTCCAAAGATGATAGGCCAATTGGATAAGCGCGTCAAAAAATGGCCGCTGTACTACCATATGGCATTGTAGGCACTTGAGCAAACCACATCGACCGTTTCCACTCGAAACCGACACTTCACCCACCACTAGGCTACGGCAAAACGGACATCTACCACTAGGCTACGGTCGATTTCAATTTAAACTTGTCAGTGCCAAGCATTAAGCTCCCCTTATCACCAGTGGAGATGTTTCTTTTAAAGGCGTCCAATCATATATAGCTTGCGGGCATTTTTTTGTCTAGTTAATTATAAGTTTATCCTCGAGTGTGTCCGAGTCAAAAGTTAGGTAAAGTTAATCTTAGGTCATTTTTTAACATCCGAAAACAGACGGTTATCATTCAGGTTCTAATTCATGTCGCTATTTATTGCATTTTCAGGTCTTGATTGGACAACGATGGAGGATGAAGACTGACGATCGCGTGAAGACTTCGGATCCATTTTAAGGGGAGTTATTGTTCTTTGATGTTTTGTTATTTCACTTAGTCTAGCCCGCACTATTTCTCAGTACTTAGCAGCTATTGGTCAGATTTGTATGAAACTTATCAGTGCTAAGCATTGTTTATCAGTGCCAATGACTGTAATTCCTTTCAGTGAATAATATTGTCTCTCTATTCTGACTGTTATTTATCCCCTGTATATAGTTTTCATCCTTCAGTCATTGGCTATAGGGCTAGGGCAGTTTCTTCAAAAGTTAATGAAGTTTACTGAAAGAGATTTGCGCCTCTTGCATCCTGAGCAAATAAGGATTAATTTAAGGCTGGTATTAAGTTAATTGGTATCTGTCGTTTGGTGATCAGTTGATTGTCTTAATGCCAGTGGCCACTGGCGTAATTATAGCCGATTCTTCTGTTTCATGTGATGGTAGAAAAATCTCTTTCGATTTAGCAAATGATTGGGAAGTCAGTTATCTTAATACCAAAGATGATAGGCCAATTGGATAAGCGCGTCAAAAAATGGCCGCTGTACTACCATATGGCATTGTAGGCACTTGAGCAAACCACATCGACCGTTTCCACTTGAAACCGACACTTCACCCACCACTAGGCTACGGCAAAACGGACATCTACCACTAGGCTACGGTCGATTTCAATTTAAACTTGTCAGTGCCAAGCATTAAGCTCCGCTTATCACCAGTGGAGATGTTTCTTTTAAAGGCGTCCAATCATATATAGCTTGCGGGCATTTTTTTGTCTAGTTAATTATAAGTTTATCCTCGAGTGTGTCCGAGTCAAAAGTTAGGTAAAGTTAATCTTAGGTCATTTTTTAACATCCGAAAACAGACGGTTATCATTCAGGTTCTAATTCATGTCGCTATTTATTGCATTTTCAGGTCTTGATTGGACAACGATGGAGGATGAAGACTGACGATCGCGTGAAGACTTCGGATCCATTTTAAGGGGAGTTATTGTTCTTTGATGTTTTGTTATTTCACTTAGTCTAGCCCGCACTATTTCTCAGAACTTAGCAGCTATTGGTCAGATTTGTATGAAACTTATCAGTGCCAAGCATTGTTTATCAGTGCCAATGACTGTAATTCCTTTCAGTGAATAATATTGTCTCTCTATTCTGACTGTTATTTATCCCCTGTATATAGTTTTCATCCTTCAGTCATTGGCTATAGGGCTAGGGCAGTTTCTTCAAAAGTTAATGAAGTTTACTGAAAGAGATTTGCGCCTCTTGCATCCTGAGCAAATAAGGATTAATTTAAGGCTGGTATTAAGTTAATTGGTATCTGTCGTTTGGTGATCAGTTGATTGTCTTAATGCCAGTGGCCACTGGCGTAATTATAGCCGATTCTTCTGTTTCATGTGATGGTAGAAAAATCTCTTTCGATTTAGCAAATGATTGGGAAGTCAGTTATCTTAATACCAAAGATGATAGGCCAATTGGATAAGCGCGTCAAAAAATGGCCGCTGTACTACCATATGGCATTGTAGGCACTTGAGCAAACCACATCGACCGTTTCCACTCGAAACCGACACTTCACCCACCACTAGGCTACGGCAAAACGGACATCTACCACTAGGCTACGGTCGATTTCAATTTAAACTTGTCAGTGCCAAGCATTAAGCTCCGCTTATCACCAGTGGAGATGTTTCTTTTAAAGGCGTCCAATCATATATAGCTTGCGGGCATTTTTTTGTCTAGTTAATTATAAGTTTATCCTCGAGTGTGTCCGAGTCAAAAGTTAGGTAAAGTTAATCTTAGGTCATTTTTTAACATCCGAAAACAGACGGTTATCATTCAGGTTCTAATTCATGTCGCTATTTATTGCATTTTCAGGTCTTGATTGGACAACGATGGAGGATGAAGACTGACGATCGCGTGAAGACTTCGGATCCATTTTAAGGGGAGTTATTGTTCTTTGATGTTTTGTTATTTCACTTAGTCTAGCCCGCACTATTTCTCAGTACTTAGCAGCTATTGGTCAGATTTGTATGAAACTTATCAGTGCCAAGCATTGTTTATCAGTGCCAATGACTGTAATTCCTTTCAGTGAATAATATTGTCTCTCTATTCTGACTGTTATTTATCCCCTGTATATAGTTTTCATCCTTCAGTCATTGGCTATAGGGCTAGGGCAGTTTCTTCAAAAGTTAATGAAGTTTACTGAAAGAGATTTGCGCCTCTTGCATCCTGAGCAAATAAGGATTAATTTAAGGCTGGTATTAAGTTAATTGGTATCTGTCGTTTGGTGATCAGTTGATTGTCTTAATGCCAGTGGCCACTGGCGTAATTATAGCCGATTCTTCTGTTTCATGTGATGGTAGAAAAATCTCTTTCGATTTAGCAAATGATTGGGAAGTCAGTTATCTTAATACCAAAGATGATAGGCCAATTGGATAAGCGCGTCAAAAAATGGCCGCTGTACTACCATATGGCATTGTAGGCACTTGAGCAAACCACATCGACCGTTTCCACTCGAAACCGACACTTCACCCACCACTAGGCTACGGCAAAACGGACATCTACCACTAGGCTACGGTCGATTTCAATTTAAACTTGTCAGTGCCAAGCATTAAGCTCCGCTTATCACCAGTGGAGATGTTTCTTTTAAAGGCGTCCAATCATATATAGCTTGCGGGCATTTTTTTGTCTAGTTAATTATAAGTTTATCCTTGAGTGTGTCCGAGTCAAAAGTTAGGTAAAGTTAATCTTAGGTCATTTTTTAACATCCGAAAACAGACGGTTATCATTCAGGTTCTAATTCATGTCGCTATTTATTGCATTTTCAGGTCTTGATTGGACAACGATGGAGGATGAAGACTGACGATCGCGTGAAGACTTCGGATCCATTTTAAGGGGAGTTATTGTTCTTTGATGTTTTGTTATTTCACTTAGTCTAGCCCGCACTATTTCTCAGTACTTAGCAGCTATTGGTCAGATTTGTATGAAACTTATCAGTGCCAAGCATTGTTTATCAGTGCCAATGACTGTAATTCCTTTCAGTGAATAATATTGTCTCTCTATTCTGACTGTTATTTATCCCCTGTATATAGTTTTCATCCTTCAGTCATTGGCTATAGGGCTAGGGCAGTTTCTTCAAAAGTTAATGAAGTTTACTGAAAGAGATTTGCGCCTCTTGCATCCTGAGCAAATAAGGATTAATTTAAGGCTGGTATTAAGTTAATTGGTATCTGTCGTTTGGTGATCAGTTGATTGTCTTAATGCCAGTGGCCACTGGCGTAATTATAGCCGATTCTTCTGTTTCATGTGATGGTAGAAAAATCTCTTTCGATTTAGCAAATGATTGGGAAGTCAGTTATCTTAATACCAAAGATGATAGGCCAATTGGATAAGCGCGTCAAAAAATGGCCGCTGTACTACCATATGGCATTGTAGGCACTTGAGCAAACCACATCGACCGTTTCCACTCGAAACCGACACTTCACCCACCACTAGGCTACGGCAAAACGGACATCTACCACTAGGCTACGGTCGATTTCAATTTAAACTTGTCAGTGCCAAGCATTAAGCTCCGCTTATCACCAGTGGAGATGTTTCTTTTAAAGGCGTCCAATCATATATAGCTTGCGGGCATTTTTTTGTCTAGTTAATTATAAGTTTATCCTTGAGTGTGTCCGAGTCAAAAGTTAGGTAAAGTTAATCTTAGGTCATTTTTTAACATCCGAAAACAGACGGTTATCATTCAGGTTCTAATTCATGTCGCTATTTATTGCATTTTCAGGTCTTGATTGGACAACGATGGAGGATGAAGACTGACGATCGCGTGAAGACTTCGGATCCATTTTAAGGGGAGTTATTGTTCTTTGATGTTTTGTTATTTCACTTAGTCTAGCCCGCACTATTTCTCAGTACTTAGCAGCTATTGGTCAGATTTGTATGAAACTTATCAGTGCCAAGCATTGTTTATCAGTGCCAATGACTGTAATTCCTTTCAGTGAATAATATTGTCTCTCTATTCTGACTGTTATTTATCCCCTGTATATAGTTTTCATCCTTCAGTCATTGGCTATAGGGCTAGGGCAGTTTCTTCAAAAGTTAATGAAGTTTACTGAAAGAGATTTGCGCCTCTTGCATCCTGAGCAAATAAGGATTAATTTAAGGCTGGTATTAAGTTAATTGGTATCTGTCGTTTGGTGATCAGTTGATTGTCTTAATGCCAGTGGCCACTGGCGTAATTATAGCCGATTCTTCTGTTTCATGTGATGGTAGAAAAATCTCTTTCGATTTAGCAAATGATTGGGAAGTCAGTTATCTTAATACCAAAGATGATAGGCCAATTGGATAAGCGCGTCAAAAAATGGCCGCTGTACTACCATATGGCATTGTAGGCACTTGAGCAAACCACATCGACCGTTTCCACTCGAAACCGACACTTCACCCACCACTAGGCTACGGCAAAACGGACATCTACCACTAGGCTACGGTCGATTTCAATTTAAACTTGTCAGTGCCAAGCATTAAGCTCCGCTTATCACCAGTGGAGATGTTTCTTTTAAAGGCGTCCAATCATATATAGCTTGCGGGCATTTTTTTGTCTAGTTAATTATAAGTTTATCCTTGAGTGTGTCCGAGTCAAAAGTTAGGTAAAGTTAATCTTAGGTCATTTTTTAACATCCGAAAACAGACGGTTATCATTCAGGTTCTAATTCATGTCGCTATTTATTGCATTTTCAGGTCTTGATTGGACAACGATGGAGGATGAAGACTGACGATCGCGTGAAGACTTCGGATCCATTTTAAGGGGAGTTATTGTTCTTTGATGTTTTGTTATTTCACTTAGTCTAGCCCGCACTATTTCTCAGTACTTAGCAGCTATTGGTCCGATTTGTATGAAACTTATCAGTGCCAAGCATTGTTTATCAGTGCCAATGACTGTAATTCCTTTCAGTGAATAATATTGTCTCTCTATTCTGACTGTTATTTATCCCCTGTATATAGTTTTCATCCTTCAGTCATTGGCTATAGGGCTAGGGCAGTTTCTTCAAAAGTTAATGAAGTTTACTGAAAGAGATTTGCGCCTCTTGCATCCTGAGCAAATAAGGATTAATTTAAGGCTGGTATTAAGTTAATTGGTATCTGTCGTTTGGTGATCAGTTGATTGTCTTAATGCCAGTGGCCACTGGCGTAATTATAGCCGATTCTTCTGTTTCATGTGATGGTAGAAAAATCTCTTTCGATTTAGCAAATGATTGGGAAGTCAGTTATCTTAATACCAAAGATGATAGGCCAATTGGATAAGCGCGTCAAAAAATGGCCGCTGTACTACCATATGGCATTGTAGGCACTTGAGCAAACCACATCGACCGTTTCCACTCGAAACCGACACTTCACCCACCACTAGGCTACGGCAAAACGGACATCTACCACTAGGCTACGGTCGATTTCAATTTAAACTTGTCAGTGCCAAGCATTAAGCTCCGCTTATCACCAGTGGAGATGTTTCTTTTAAAGGCGTCCAATCATATATAGCTTGCGGGCATTTTTTTGTCTAGTTAATTATAAGTTTATCCTTGAGTGTGTCCGAGTCAAAAGTTAGGTAAAGTTAATCTTAGGTCATTTTTTAACATCCGAAAACAGACGGTTATCATTCAGGTTCTAATTCATGTCGCTATTTATTGCATTTTCAGGTCTTGATTGGACAACGATGGAGGATGAAGACTGACGATCGCGTGAAGACTTCGGATCCATTTTAAGGGGAGTTATTGTTCTTTGATGTTTTGTTATTTCACTTAGTCTAGCCCGCACTATTTCTCAGTACTTAGCAGCTATTGGTCAGATTTGTATGAAACTTATCAGTGCCAAGCATTGTTTATCAGTGCCAATGACTGTAATTCCTTTCAGTGAATAATATTGTCTCTCTATTCTGACTGTTATTTATCCCCTGTATATAGTTTTCATCCTTCAGTCATTGGCTATAGGGCTAGGGCAGTTTCTTCAAAAGTTAATGAAGTTTACTGAAAGAGATTTGCGCCTCTTGCATCCTGAGCAAATAAGGATTAATTTAAGGCTGGTATTAAGTTAATTGGTATCTGTCGTTTGGTGATCAGTTGATTGTCTTTATGCCAGTGGCCACTGGCGTAATTATAGCCGATTCTTCTGTTTCATGTGATGGTAGAAAAATCTCTTTCGATTTAGCAAATGATTGGGAAGTCAGTTATCTTAATACCAAAGATGATAGGCCAATTGGATAAGCGCGTCAAAAAATGGCCGCTGTACTACCATATGGCATTGTAGGCACTTGAGCAAACCACATCGACCGTTTCCACTCGAAACCGACACTTCACCCACCACTAGGCTACGGCAAAACGGACATCTACCACTAGGCTACGGTCGATTTCAATTTAAACTTGTCAGTGCCAAGCATTAAGCTCCGCTTATCACCAGTGGAGATGTTTCTTTTAAAGGCGTCCAATCATATATAGCTTGCGGGCATTTTTTTGTCTAGTTAATTATAAGTTTATCCTTGAGTGTGTCCGAGTCAAAAGTTAGGTAAAGTTAATCTTAGGTCATTTTTTAACATCCGAAAACAGACGGTTATCATTCAGGTTCTAATTCATGTCGCTATTTATTGCATTTTCAGGTCTTGATTGGACAACGATGGAGGATGAAGACTGACGATCGCGTGAAGACTTCGGATCCATTTTAAGGGGAGTTATTGTTCTTTGATGTTTTGTTATTTCACTTAGTCTAGCCCGCACTATTTCTCAGTACTTAGCAGCTATTGGTCAGATTTGTATGAAACTTATCAGTGCCAAGCATTGTTTATCAGTGCCAATGACTGTAATTCCTTTCAGTGAATAATATTGTCTCTCTATTCTGACTGTTATTTATCCCCTGTATATAGTTTTCATCCTTCAGTCATTGGCTATAGGGCTAGGGCAGTTTCTTCAAAAGTTAATGAAGTTTACTGAAAGAGATTTGCGCCTCTTGCATCCTGAGCAAATAAGGATTAATTTAAGGCTGGTATTAAGTTAATTGGTATCTGTCGTTTGGTGATCAGTTGATTGTCTTAATGCCAGTGGCCACTGGCGTAATTATAGCCGATTCTTCTGTTTCATGTGATGGTAGAAAAATCTCTTTCGATTTAGCAAATGATTGGGAAGTCAGTTATCTTAATACCAAAGATGATAGGCCAATTGGATAAGCGCGTCAAAAAATGGCCGCTGTACTACCATATGGCATTGTAGGCACTTGAGCAAACCACATCGACCGTTTCCACTCGAAACCGACACTTCACCCACCACTAGGCTACGGCAAAACGGACATCTACCACTAGGCTACGGTCGATTTCAATTTAAACTTGTCAGTGCCAAGCATTAAGCTCCGCTTATCACCAGTGGAGATGTTTCTTTTAAAGGCGTCCAATCATATATAGCTTGCGGGCATTTTTTTGTCTAGTTAATTATAAGTTTATCCTCGAGTGTGTCCGAGTCAAAAGTTAGGTAAAGTTAATCTTAGGTCATTTTTTAACATCCGAAAACAGACGGTTATCATTCAGGTTCTAATTCATGTCGCTATTTATTGCATTTTCAGGTCTTGATTGGACAACGATGGAGGATGAAGACTGACGATCGCGTGAAGACTTCGGATCCATTTTAAGGGGAGTTATTGTTCTTTGATGTTTTGTTATTTCACTTAGTCTAGCCCGCACTATTTCTCAGTACTTAGCAGCTATTGGTCAGATTTGTATGAAACTTATCAGTGCCAAGCATTGTTTATCAGTGCCAATGACTGTAATTCCTTTCAGTGAATAATATTGTCTCTCTATTCTGACTGTTATTTATCCCCTGTATATAGTTTTCATCCTTCAGTCATTGGCTATAGGGCTAGGGCAGTTTCTTCAAAAGTTAATGAAGTTTACTGAAAGAGATTTGCGCCTCTTGCATCCTGAGCAAATAAGGATTAATTTAAGGCTGGTATTAAGTTAATTGGTATCTGTCGTTTGGTGATCAGTTGATTGTCTTAATGCCAGTGGCCACTGGCGTAATTATAGCCGATTCTTCTGTTTCATGTGATGGTAGAAAAATCTCTTTCGATTTAGCAAATGATTGGGAAGTCAGTTATCTTAATACCAAAGATGATAGGCCAATTGGATAAGCGCGTCAAAAAATGGCCGCTGTACTACCATATGGCATTGTAGGCACTTGAGCAAACCACATCGACCGTTTCCACTCGAAACCGACACTTCACCCACCACTAGGCTACGGCAAAACGGACATCTACCACTAGGCTACGGTCGATTTCAATTTAAACTTGTCAGTGCCAAGCATTAAGCTCCGCTTATCACCAGTGGAGATGTTTCTTTTAAAGGCGTCCAATCATATATAGCTTGCGGGCATTTTTTTGTCTAGTTAATTATAAGTTTATCCTCGAGTGTGTCCGAGTCAAAAGTTAGGTAAAGTTAATCTTAGGTCATTTTTTAACATCCGAAAACAGACGGTTATCATTCAGGTTCTAATTCATGTCGCTATTTATTGCATTTTCAGGTCTTGATTGGACAACGATGGAGGATGAAGACTGACGATCGCGTGAAGACTTCGGATCCATTTTAAGGGGAGTTATTGTTCTTTGATGTTTTGTTATTTCACTTAGTCTAGCCCGCACTATTTCTCAGTACTTAGCAGCTATTGGTCAGATTTGTATGAAACTTATCAGTGCCAAGCATTGTTTATCAGTGCCAATGACTGTAATTCCTTTCAGTGAATAATATTGTCTCTCTATTCTGACTGTTATTTATCCCCTGTATATAGTTTTCATCCTTCAGTCATTGGCTATAGGGCTAGGGCAGTTTCTTCAAAAGTTAATGAAGTTTACTGAAAGAGATTTGCGCCTCTTGCATCCTGAGCAAATAAGGATTAATTTAAGGCTGGTATTAAGTTAATTGGTATCTGTCGTTTGGTGATCAGTTGATTGTCTTAATGCCAGTGGCCACTGGCGTAATTATAGCCGATTCTTCTGTTTCATGTGATGGTAGAAAAATCTCTTTCGATTTAGCAAATGATTGGGAAGTCAGTTATCTTAATACCAAAGATGATAGGCCAATTGGATAAGCGCGTCAAAAAATGGCCGCTGTACTACCATATGGCATTGTAGGCACTTGAGCAAACCACATCGACCGTTTCCACTCGAAACCGACACTTCACCCACCACTAGGCTACGGCAAAACGGACATCTACCACTAGGCTACGGTCGATTTCAATTTAAACTTGTCAGTGCCAAGCATTAAGCTCCGCTTATCACCAGTGGAGATGTTTCTTTTAAAGGCGTCCAATCATATATAGCTTGCGGGCATTTTTTTGTCTAGTTAATTATAAGTTTATCCTTGAGTGTGTCCGAGTCAAAAGTTAGGTAAAGTTAATCTTAGGTCATTTTTTAACATCCGAAAACAGACGGTTATCATTCAGGTTCTAATTCATGTCGCTATTTATTGCATTTTCAGGTCTTGATTGGACAACGATGGAGGATGAAGACTGACGATCGCGTGAAGACTTCGGATCCATTTTAAGGGGAGTTATTGTTCTTTGATGTTTTGTTATTTCACTTAGTCTAGCCCGCACTATTTCTCAGTACTTAGCAGCTATTGGTCAGATTTGTATGAAACTTATCAGTGCCAAGCATTGTTTATCAGTGCCAATGACTGTAATTCCTTTCAGTGAATAATATTGTCTCTCTATTCTGACTGTTATTTATCCCCTGTATATAGTTTTCATCCTTCAGTCATTGGCTATAGGGCTAGGGCAGTTTCTTCAAAAGTTAATGAAGTTTACTGAAAGAGATTTGCGCCTCTTGCATCCTGAGCAAATAAGGATTAATTTAAGGCTGGTATTAAGTTAATTGGTATCTGTCGTTTGGTGATCAGTTGATTGTCTTAATGCCAGTGGCCACTGGCGTAATTATAGCCGATTCTTCTGTTTCATGTGATGGTAGAAAAATCTCTTTCGATTTAGCAAATGATTGGGAAGTCAGTTATCTTAATACCAAAGATGATAGGCCAATTGGATAAGCGCGTCAAAAAATGGCCGCTGTACTACCATATGGCATTGTAGGCACTTGAGCAAACCACATCGACCGTTTCCACTCGAAACCGACACTTCACCCACCACTAGGCTACGGCAAAACGGACATCTACCACTAGGCTACGGTCGATTTCAATTTAAACTTGTCAGTGCCAAGCATTAAGCTCCGCTTATCACCAGTGGAGATGTTTCTTTTAAAGGCGTCCAATCATATATAGCTTGCAGGCATTTTTTTGTCTAGTTAATTATAAGTTTATCCTCGAGTGTGTCCGAGTCAAAAGTTAGGTAAAGTTAATCTTAGGTCATTTTTTAACATCCGAAAACAGACGGTTATCATTCAGGTTCTAATTCATGTCGCTATTTATTGCATTTTCAGGTCTTGATTGGACAACGATGGAGGATGAAGACTGACGATCGCGTGAAGACTTCGGATCCATTTTAAGGGGAGTTATTGTTCTTTGATGTTTTGTTATTTCACTTAGTCTAGCCCGCACTATTTCTCAGTACTTAGCAGCTATTGGTCAGATTTGTATGAAACTTATCAGTGCCAAGCATTGTTTATCAGTGCCAATGACTGTAATTCCTTTCAGTGAATAATATTGTCTCTCTATTCTGACTGTTATTTATCCCCTGTATATAGTTTTCATCCTTCAGTCATTGGCTATAGGGCTAGGGCAGTTTCTTCAAAAGTTAATGAAGTTTACTGAAAGAGATTTGCGCCTCTTGCATCCTGAGCAAATAAGGATTAATTTAAGGCTGGTATTAAGTTAATTGGTATCTGTCGTTTGGTGATCAGTTGATTGTCTTAATGCCAGTGGCCACTGGCGTAATTATAGCCGATTCTTCTGTTTCATGTGATGGTAGAAAAATCTCTTTCGATTTAGCAAATGATTGGGAAGTCAGTTATCTTAATACCAAAGATGATAGGCCAATTGGATAAGCGCGTCAAAAAATGGCCGCTGTACTACCATATGGCATTGTAGGCACTTGAGCAAACCACATCGACCGTTTCCACTCGAAACCGACACTTCACCCACCACTAGGCTACGGCAAAACGGACATCTACCACTAGGCTACGGTCGATTTCAATTTAAACTTGTCAGTGCCAAGCATTAAGCTCCGCTTATCACCAGTGGAGATGTTTCTTTTAAAGGCGTCCAATCATATATAGCTTGCGGGCATTTTTTTGTCTAGTTAATTATAAGTTTATCCTCGAGTGTGTCCGAGTCAAAAGTTAGGTAAAGTTAATCTTAGGTCATTTTTTAACATCCGAAAACAGACGGTTATCATTCAGGTTCTAATTCATGTCGCTATTTATTGCATTTTCAGGTCTTGATTGGACAACGATGGAGGATGAAGACTGACGATCGCGTGAAGACTTCGGATCCATTTTAAGGGGAGTTATTGTTCTTTGATGTTTTGTTATTTCACTTAGTCTAGCCCGCACTATTTCTCAGTACTTAGCAGCTATTGGTCAGATTTGTATGAAACTTATCAGTGCCAAGCATTGTTTATCAGTGCCAATGACTGTAATTCCTTTCAGTGAATAATATTGTCTCTCTATTCTGACTGTTATTTATCCCCTGTATATAGTTTTCATCCTTCAGTCATTGGCTATAGGGCTAGGGCAGTTTCTTCAAAAGTTAATGAAGTTTACTGAAAGAGATTTGCGCCTCTTGCATCCTGAGCAAATAAGGATTAATTTAAGGCTGGTATTAAGTTAATTGGTATCTGTCGTTTGGTGATCAGTTGATTGTCTTAATGCCAGTGGCCACTGGCGTAATTATAGCCGATTCTTCTGTTTCATGTGATGGTAGAAAAATCTCTTTCGATTTAGCAAATGATTGGGAAGTCAGTTATCTTAATACCAAAGATGATAGGCCAATTGGATAAGCGCGTCAAAAAATGGCCGCTGTACTACCATATGGCATTGTAGGCACTTGAGCAAACCACATCGACCGTTTCCACTCGAAACCGACACTTCACCCACCACTAGGCTACGGCAAAACGGACATCTACCACTAGGCTACGGTCGATTTCAATTTAAACTTGTCAGTGCCAAGCATTAAGCTCCGCTTATCACCAGTGGAGATGTTTCTTTTAAAGGCGTCCAATCATATATAGCTTGCGGGCATTTTTTTGTCTAGTTAATTATAAGTTTATCCTCGAGTGTGTCCGAGTCAAAAGTTAGGTAAAGTTAATCTTAGGTCATTTTTTAACATCCGAAAACAGACGGTTATCATTCAGGTTCTAATTCATGTCGCTATTTATTGCATTTTCAGGTCTTGATTGGACAACGATGGAGGATGAAGACTGACGATCGCGTGAAGACTTCGGATCCATTTTAAGGGGAGTTATTGTTCTTTGATGTTTTGTTATTTCACTTAGTCTAGCCCGCACTATTTCTCAGTACTTAGCAGCTATTGGTCAGATTTGTATGAAACTTATCAGTGCCAAGCATTGTTTATCAGTGCCAATGACTGTAATTCCTTTCAGTGAATAATATTGTCTCTCTATTCTGACTGTTATTTATCCCCTGTATATAGTTTTCATCCTTCAGTCATTGGCTATAGGGCTAGGGCAGTTTCTTCAAAAGTTAATGAAGTTTACTGAAAGAGATTTGCGCCTCTTGCATCCTGAGCAAATAAGGATTAATTTAAGGCTGGTATTAAGTTAATTGGTATCTGTCGTTTGGTGATCAGTTGATTGTCTTAATGCCAGTGGCCACTGGCGTAATTATAGCCGATTCTTCTGTTTCATGTGATGGTAGAAAAATCTCTTTCGATTTAGCAAATGATTGGGAAGTCAGTTATCTTAATACCAAAGATGATAGGCCAATTGGATAAGCGCGTCAAAAAATGGCCGCTGTACTACCATATGGCATTGTAGGCACTTGAGCAAACCACATCGACCGTTTCCACTCGAAACCGACACTTCACCCACCACTAGGCTACGGCAAAACGGACATCTACCACTAGGCTACGGTCGATTTCAATTTAAACTTGTCAGTGCCAAGCATTAAGCTCCGCTTATCACCAGTGGAGATGTTTCTTTTAAAGGCGTCCAATCATATATAGCTTGCGGGCATTTTTTTGTCTAGTTAATTATAAGTTTATCCTTGAGTGTGTCCGAGTCAAAAGTTAGGTAAAGTTAATCTTAGGTCATTTTTTAACATCCGAAAACAGACGGTTATCATTCAGGTTCTAATTCATGTCGCTATTTATTGCATTTTCAGGTCTTGATTGGACAACGATGGAGGATGAAGACTGACGATCGCGTGAAGACTTCGGATCCATTTTAAGGGGAGTTATTGTTCTTTGATGTTTTGTTATTTCACTTAGTCTAGCCCGCACTATTTCTCAGTACTTAGCAGCTATTGGTCAGATTTGTATGAAACTTATCAGTGCCAAGCATTGTTTATCAGTGCCAATGACTGTAATTCCTTTCAGTGAATAATATTGTCTCTCTATTCTGACTGTTATTTATCCCCTGTATATAGTTTTCATCCTTCAGTCATTGGCTATAGGGCTAGGGCAGTTTCTTCAAAAGTTAATGAAGTTTACTGAAAGAGATTTGCGCCTCTTGCATCCTGAGCAAATAAGGATTAATTTAAGGCTGGTATTAAGTTAATTGGTATCTGTCGTTTGGTGATCAGTTGATTGTCTTAATGCCAGTGGCCACTGGCGTAATTATAGCCGATTCTTCTGTTTCATGTGATGGTAGAAAAATCTCTTTCGATTTAGCAAATGATTGGGAAGTCAGTTATCTTAATACCAAAGATGATAGGCCAATTGGATAAGCGCGTCAAAAAATGGCCGCTGTACTACCATATGGCATTGTAGGCACTTGAGCAAACCACATCGACCGTTTCCACTCGAAACCGACACTTCACCCACCACTAGGCTACGGCAAAACGGACATCTACCACTAGGCTACGGTCGATTTCAATTTAAACTTGTCAGTGCCAAGCATTAAGCTCCGCTTATCACCAGTGGAGATGTTTCTTTTAAAGGCGTCCAATCATATATAGCTTGCGGGCATTTTTTTGTCTAGTTAATTATAAGTTTATCCTCGAGTGTGTCCGAGTCAAAAGTTAGGTAAAGTTAATCTTAGGTCATTTTTTAACATCCGAAAACAGACGGTTATCATTCAGGTTCTAATTCATGTCGCTATTTATTGCATTTTCAGGTCTTGATTGGACAACGATGGAGGATGAAGACTGACGATCGCGTGAAGACTTCGGATCCATTTTAAGGGGAGTTATTGTTCTTTGATGTTTTGTTATTTCACTTAGTCTAGCCCGCACTATTTCTCAGTACTTAGCAGCTATTGGTCAGATTTGTATGAAACTTATCAGTGCCAAGCATTGTTTATCAGTGCCAATGACTGTAATTCCTTTCAGTGAATAATATTGTCTCTCTATTCTGACTGTTATTTATCCCCTGTATATAGTTTTCATCCTTCAGTCATTGGCTATAGGGCTAGGGCAGTTTCTTCAAAAGTTAATGAAGTTTACTGAAAGAGATTTGCGCCTCTTGCATCCTGAGCAAATAAGGATTAATTTAAGGCTGGTATTAAGTTAATTGGTATCTGTCGTTTGGTGATCAGTTGATTGTCTTAATGCCAGTGGCCACTGGCGTAATTATAGCCGATTCTTCTGTTTCATGTGATGGTAGAAAAATCTCTTTCGATTTAGCAAATGATTGGGAAGTCAGTTATCTTAATACCAAAGATGATAGGCCAATTGGATAAGCGCGTCAAAAAATGGCCGCTGTACTACCATATGGCATTGTAGGCACTTGAGCAAACCACATCGACCGTTTCCACTCGAAACCGACACTTCACCCACCACTAGGCTACGGCAAAACGGACATCTACCACTAGGCTACGGTCGATTTCAATTTAAACTTGTCAGTGCCAAGCATTAAGCTCCGCTTATCACCAGTGGAGATGTTTCTTTTAAAGGCGTCCAATCATATATAGCTTGCGGGCATTTTTTTGTCTAGTTAATTATAAGTTTATCCTCGAGTGTGTCCGAGTCAAAAGTTAGGTAAAGTTAATCTTAGGTCATTTTTTAACATCCGAAAACAGACGGTTATCATTCAGGTTCTAATTCATGTCGCTATTTATTGCATTTTCAGGTCTTGATTGGACAACGATGGAGGATGAAGACTGACGATCGCGTGAAGACTTCGGATCCATTTTAAGGGGAGTTATTGTTCTTTGATGTTTTGTTATTTCACTTAGTCTAGCCCGCACTATTTCTCAGTACTTAGCAGCTATTGGTCAGATTTGTATGAAACTTATCAGTGCCAAGCATTGTTTATCAGTGCCAATGACTGTAATTCCTTTCAGTGAATAATATTGTCTCTCTATTCTGACTGTTATTTATCCCCTGTATATAGTTTTCATCCTTCAGTCATTGGCTATAGGGCTAGGGCAGTTTCTTCAAAAGTTAATGAAGTTTACTGAAAGAGATTTGCGCCTCTTGCATCCTGAGCAAATAAGGATTAATTTAAGGCTGGTATTAAGTTAATTGGTATCTGTCGTTTGGTGATCAGTTGATTGTCTTAATGCCAGTGGCCACTGGCGTAATTATAGCCGATTCTTCTGTTTCATGTGATGGTAGAAAAATCTCTTTCGATTTAGCAAATGATTGGGAAGTCAGTTATCTTAATACCAAAGATGATAGGCCAATTGGATAAGCGCGTCAAAAAATGGCCGCTGTACTACCATATGGCATTGTAGGCACTTGAGCAAACCACATCGACCGTTTCCACTCGAAACCGACACTTCACCCACCACTAGGCTACGGCAAAACGGACATCTACCACTAGGCTACGGTCGATTTCAATTTAAACTTGTCAGTGCCAAGCATTAAGCTCCGCTTATCACCAGTGGAGATGTTTCTTTTAAAGGCGTCCAATCATATATAGCTTGCGGGCATTTTTTTGTCTAGTTAATTATAAGTTTATCCTTGAGTGTGTCCGAGTCAAAAGTTAGGTAAAGTTAATCTTAGGTCATTTTTTAACATCCGAAAACAGACGGTTATCATTCAGGTTCTAATTCATGTCGCTATTTATTGCATTTTCAGGTCTTGATTGGACAACGATGGAGGATGAAGACTGACGATCGCGTGAAGACTTCGGATCCATTTTAAGGGGAGTTATTGTTCTTTGATGTTTTGTTATTTCACTTA